>OX291558.1:25706447-26906447 GCA_946406115.1 Apoda limacodes | reverse complement strand
CTTGTATGCTTCAATTACATAAACGCAACAGCATTTTTAAAGGATTTAGTATTAATTAAACAGGACATATTAAATATTAAAAGAGACTACGTGCAATCCTCAGTAGTAGTAATCTACAGGAGCAACTATCGTTAGTACAGCACGAATTTGGCAACGGGAAAATACAAAACGCTTCTACATATAATAACACGACAACTGCCATAAAAACTCTACAGAATTTGAATTCGAATTCAAACCTAGAAAATAATTTAAAGTTACCTGACAATTTCGTAGTGAATAAAAATATAGAAACCACGCCCACTAAGACCAAAGCGGCTTTGGTAAAAGCAAATCACCTCGATAAACATAAACAAACACAAAGTACGTTACCTGCGTCTACCGTACCTACATCCCAGACAACATGTTTATCTTCAGATAACTCGCAACATAATATTTCTACGGTTTACGGTGCTATTGGCTTTCGTAGCCTGAAAGTACATAACTCAACTATTGAAGATTTTAACACGGAGGGATTTACTACCGTTGTAAACAAAAAATATCAACGAAAAATTAATAACAGGTGCGGTAAAGCACTTCTGAGTACAGATAAAATTAAAATAGCTCCGAGATTTTCCTATATTTATGTTTCAAGATTTGACAACTCGACAACTGTAAGTGATATAAAAGATTTTATCACAGAGTGCGGTCAAAACGTTGTAGACATCGAATTACTTACGCAATATAAAAAGGCGTCGTTTGTTTCTTTTAAAATTACTATAAACCGAAATTTGGAAAGCGTTTTTCTAAGTGATGAATTTTGGCCAGTTGGTATACAATACAGGCGGTTTACTTTGAAACGAACGCCAAAACAAAATGAATTGCAATCGCACCATTAAATCAGTCACTTTTAATTGTAGATCTGTAAAAAGATTTCATATGCACGTAAGAGATCTATGCCAAAATTATGATATCATAGCTTTGCAAGAACTATGGCTGTTGCCAGAAGAAATCGATTTTTTGGGTCAAATTGATTCCAATTTTGGATACCATGGGATATCGGCTGTTGATAACTTTTTAGGAGTGCTCAAAGGACGCCCATACGGTGGTGTAGCAATCATGTGGAGAAAAAGTATATTTTCTAGTGTTGTACCGATCAATACTGAATCAGTAAGCGTAGCAGCAGTGCGTCTTTAGACCGCGGATCAAAGTCTGTTGTGTATGTCCGTTTATATGTCTACTGAATGTTTAGATAATCTACCGTTGTTTACGCAGTGTCTAGGTATAATTAGTGCAGTAATTGAAGACAGTAATATTCAGTGTGTATTAGCGTTGGGTGATTACAACGCCGATATAGGTAGCTTGTTTGGTCGTAAGCTCCAAAACCACTTCAAAGAGCAGGAGTGGACTTGTGCCGACGCACAAGAGCTGGGTGAGTCATCTAACACCTATACATATCGAAGTGATTCTCATGGGACAACAAGCTGGTTGGATCATTGTGTCTTCACATCATCAGTAAGTGACGCACTCTCGAATGTATACGTTTTAAATGACGTATTTTGGTCGGACCACTTCCCCGCTAGTTGTAGAATTTAAGTTAAATTGTATTGATTCGAAAACTAAAGTACTAAATGAAGACGTGAATAAAATCATATGGGGGCACAGAAACCATGATCAATTTTTTTATTATAATGTAATATGTAATGAATTTTTAAACAGTAAGTTTTGGCCTGATCTGTTTGGGTCTTCCGCTTGCAGTAACCAGGATTACTCTAAGCTGATAGATACGTATTATGATAATATTGTAGACTGTTTATCTAGAGCCTCTACTGCCTATCATAAAGGCAGGCGTAAATATAAAAAAACAAGTGGTTGGTTGGAATCAGCATGTTCGCGTAAGCCATCAAAATGCACGGTCAGCATATCAAAACTGGTTGCTGCGGGGAAGGCCTGAGCAGGATAGGATATATGATGCAATGATTAATAGTAGGATTTTTTTTTGAAATAAACTGAAATGGTGTCAAAGGAATAAGAATAAGATTAAAATAATTATAATTGCCAAACATCGGTACAATAAAAAATTCGGAAAATTTTGGAATGCAACTAATAAAATTAAATACCAAACTAGTATACCTCTAATTGTTAATGGTAGTCAGGATGCAAAGCAAATCGCAAATATGTTTGCCTCTCAATTTCATATTAAAGAGCCTAAAATTCAAAACAGTCGCTTAGAAAATAGTGTTGATCCGCGTGAGATCCGTGATGACGACGGTGCTGCCACCCCGACTTTTGTGTTTCATGTCGACCTAGTGCAGGTGGCCCAGTGTGTTCACGGGATGAAAAGGGGGAAGTCACCGGGTCATGACGAACTCAGCATAGAGCATCTGATACACGGTGGAGTAATATTGTTTGAAAAAATTACTTATCTATTTAACGCTTGTTTAAAACACGGATACCTGCCGAAAAACCTAATGAGAACCGTGGTTAGACCTATAGTTAAAGACAGAACCGGCGACTTATCCAGCCTTTCTAACTATAGACCGATATCAATTGCCACAGTATTTTCGAAGGTTTTAGAAAGACTTATAAATCCTAATTTAATCGAAAACATACTTATCAACTCTGCGCAGTTTGGCTTCCGCGCTGGTCATGGTACAGACATAGCTATTTTTTGTCTAAAAAATACAGTAAAAAGATACTTGAAACGTAAGACAACAGTGTACGCTTGTTTTTGAGACTTCGTGCATTTGATTCAATAAATTTCAGCATCCTTTGGAAAATAATCTGGTCTACAAATGTAGCAGAAAATATCGTGAGGCTCCTAGAGTACTGGTACGAAAGCGAAACAAACGAAGTCCGCTGGAGCGGCGACCACTCTGATAGCTATAAGACGGAATGTGGTGTAAGACAGGGGGGCCTGACGTCGCCAGTCCTGTTTAATCTTTATGTAAATGGCTTGATTGAGGAGTTCAGCAGATCCAGAGGTGGGTGCAATGTTGGCGGTATACGCGTCAACAATCTTAACTATGCGGATGACATAATTCTGCTTAGCCCTTCAGTCAGTGGCCTCCGAAAGTTACTGTGTATTTGTGAGCAGTATGCTGCAAAACATGGCTTGACAAATAACGTTGCCAAGTCCGAAGTTATGGTCTTCAGGTATGGCCAAGGACCAGATAACATACCTGATATACATATGGGCGGTTCTCCCTTAAAGGTGGTAAAGTTTTAAATACTTGGGCCATATTATTACCGACACACTACGTGATGAAAATAACCTAGAGGGGCAAAGACGGGCTCTTGCTAGAAGTAGTAATATGTTAGTTCGAAGGTTTAGCCAATGTTCAGATCAAGTTAAGATGACTCTGTTTAAGGCATACTGCCAGACGTTCTACACAAGCCAGCTGTGGTATTCTTACACTCAACTTGCCTTAATGAGATGCATTACGTGTACAATACAATAATGCTTTCAGGACTATGCTTGGCTTACCCTGGCGTTGTACTGCCTCTGGAATGTTCGCTGAAAACAGGGTAACCGATTTTTATAGCAATATGCAGAAAATGCTTTCCAGCTTTAAGATTCGCCTTTATAGAAGTGAAAACAAAATTGTTCAAGTCATATACAGAAATATATATATTACATGTAAAGAATTAAGTGTAAAATTAGTGACCTTCGAATTTTTTTTTTGTAATTTCAGTTTTTTACGTTTGAATGATATTATGTATTATATTTAATTTCAATTTGATTTCAACTAATTTAATTGTGACTTGACTTAATTATTTATTTATATTTTTTAATCGAAATTTTTACAAAATCTATTTATTATATCTTACTAATAGTAGTACCACCCAAAGAATTGGTGAATTATTTTAAAAGTGAACATATTTTCTATAACTACACACAACATCAAAGTTTTCACTCTGTAAATTGTGGGCAACTATGTTTGAATTATCTGGCAAGGTTTTGGAATAAAGATATATATTATTATCTTTTGTTTTATTTACATCAATCGCACTATGACGTTCACACTGTCAATAAGCGGTACCTCCTCAGTACTTACTATATCATATTCACCTACTCTACAACTTGAAGGCGAATATGAGTGGGGGTTATTATATTTGTCTAAATTTAATTTCATCCGAAACGTTGATAGTACAAATAATACAATTTATTATGGAGTTGACAAAGTTATTATAATACCAGAAGGCACTTATGAACTTCAAGATATCAACGACTTCTTTAAATATAATACAAAAATGCCAAAGTTAACTTGAATTGCAATAATAATACGCTGAAAACATCGATATTTTGCACAAAAGACATAGATTTTACAAGAAAAGATTCTTTGAGAAGTTTACTAGGATTCGCTATGCGGGTTTACAAAGCAAATCAAACACACAAGTCGCAGCTTCCAGTCAACATTCTATCAACGACCGTGGCAAGAGTTGAATGTGGTATAGTAAGCAGATAATTTAATAACGGCAAACCCAGTCATATCATACACGAATTCCTACTCTACCACCGGGTTATAGAATTGTAGAAATTCCTAAACACATTATTTATTTTCCTGTAAATCAAAATAATAAGAATTTTAGATTCAAATAACCGTTTGATAAATTTACGTGGGGAAGAAGTTCAAATATATTTACATCTTAAAAGAATATGATAGATTACAATAAATACATCCCTCCCAGAATAAAATAATTAGTTGCACCCGAACTATCTGCAAGATAACACCCACAAGAAAGCGAAAAATAAAATTAACAAACGAGAATAAGCAATTCCTAGAATTGATTGGATTGGAATCAAAGATGTCAAAAATTCGGGGTTGGGATGTAGATGGAACGATAAACGTACATGGAGGATCTTTTTCAGCTTCTATTCCTCTTAGTAATATTATGGGCTTTGCTGAAGACTATAAAAAAGTAATAATAAATTGTAAACATGAACTGATATTATTGAAAAGTAATACAAACTTAAACGATGTGAAACTAAACGCTGGAGAATCTGTAGCAGACATTGATATACACACAATCATTTGGCGTGTACCACACATAAATATCAGATAAAGAAAAGATAAATTTACTTTGGAAAAAGATCGACCTTTACAAATTACTTTTAGAAACTGGGACCTACATGAATGTCCTTTGTTGCAAACTACAACAAAAAGCACATGGGCAATTAAGACTTCATCTCAAACCGAAAAACCTAGATATGTTATCATCGGTTTACAAACTAATCGTAAAATAATGCTCATGAAGATATGTCGCATTTGATCATTGTTACTTGCGTGAAGTTAGAGTACACCTAAATTCAACGTACTTCCCCTATGAAAATTTATTATATGAGCAGTATGTAAGATTTCAACAGTCATATTATTGTCGTCGATCAGAGCCACTGCTGAGCGTAACACAGTTAAGGGAAAAAGCACCGTCATGTGTAATTGACTGTTTTAGACAAAACGATAATTTAAAAATAGGACCTTTGGTGGACGTGAGAGTCGAATTTGAGTGTGAGGGAGATATCCCGGATCAGACTTCAGCTTATTGTTTTATTCACAACGACTGTATTGTGGAATATAGACCGCTAAGTAACAATGTTAGAAAGATATCATGAATTCAGATACTATAATAGTCTATGTTCAAGGGTTCAAAGATTGTAAAAACAGTTTTATAATTAAAGAATTAGCAATAGCGAATCAGGAATGTACGTTAACATTTTAAATAAAGCCACCGTCCAATTTTCATACATTATCTTATGAAGAAAAAAAACAAGTGAAGTGGATAGAGAAAAATAGAGGAATCAACTGGAGCGAAGGCTAAATTGACTTTAGAGAATTCAGACGACTAATCGTACCGTACCTTAAAAACAAGAAAATATTGACAAAAGGTTGTGAAAAAATTAAATGGATAAATGAGTTGTGTTCAGCGTGTCATGTAGTAGATGTAGGTCAAAGTGGATGTATTAATTTAGAAGAACTTCATAAAATGTATGATAAAAATGTAAATGGTTCACATTGTGTTATTCATAAGAAACAGTGTGCATTGAAAAGTGTGATATGCTTAAGAAAATGGTGTATAGAAAGAAACTTATTAACTTCGAAATAAATTATTTAGAAAAATATTGATTTTTATTTTTTACTAGCTGCGCCCTCGGTTTCGCTTGAAGAACTCTTCAAGAAAATAATGAGTAGCCGCACAGTAGGTATTTAAATAAATACAATTTATTTTAGGTAAAAACATCTATTTATTTAAATAAAGTGGTTACAGTGTACATAGTTAATTTATAAAACATTATTTTCACTTAATCTTTTAGTTATTTTACTGACGAGGTTCTCCGTCATATCTTTAATGTCGTCGATAGGCTCTGTGACAATATACTGCGCACTTAAACCTGCACTTTCATTTTCAGTATTGCTAATTATTGATGAATCAGATAAATTAAAAATGTTGATTTTAATGGTATAGAGTCCTTTCTTTTGGGTCTTGAATCGCACAAACGATGATGACTGGAGATTGTTCTTCAATTTCGTATTCCGTTTTTCATTCCTTTTAAAAATCTTTTTTATTTTTTTTTGCTTATTATTGGTTTCCGTGTATGATTGTTTAGTTTTGTTATTTAATTCAGGAAGTTCTTCGTCAAATCGGGCCAGAGGATCTTGCGCATAGTAGTAGGGATTGATGATAGGATCTGAAGACTCTTCAATCATTCTGAAAGTAATAAAGTGTTATAGAAAGCGTGTCTAGTTTAAAGTCATAGAAAACTATGCAGCTAAATAAATACTCACTTAAACCGTTGGTTGTAACGAAGCGACTTATCACGATGCTTAATTAATTAAAAATGATATTGTGGCCCCTACGTCCTCTCCGGGTTGTGAGAGAGCGTGGTTGTGATTTTCATGCATTTCTGCCTCAATTCTGTCCATTTCGTGGCGCCACTGTCGCGTACACGTGGTTAAGTCAAACGAATGCTCCCGCTGACCGTCTACTTGCTAGTGTGCACCATTTCTTTTCGTCATTGCGTCGTTGGATTTTGTCGGCATCGGCACCGCTTCGCAAATTAAAATCGGTTACGGAATTAAAATATTGATATTAGTTTAGAATAAAGTGTTATTTTAAGTAACCGTGATTCTGTGACAATAGTTAAGCCTTTTGGCGTCGCTTTCGCAATAGACTATTCTTTAAAGATCCGCGGAGTACCGTGTAATGTCGTGTTCAAAGACCGCGATGAAGCAAGTGCGAAACCCTCAAATGCGGGCTGGCCACGCTAGCGCCGCACCCGTTCCAGCAGTATTGCAGCAGTTTAGCTCGCCAACCTTGTCAAGCTGGCGACAGGCTACAGCGGCGCGACAGCGAGCGCTCGGTCGCTCCAATTACTGCGCCGACACTCCCGTCGGACAAGCCAAGTGCTTGTCAAGAATAACACGTGGCAAACGAGGTTTGATCAATTGAGTGCTCAGGTTAGTACTTTCACAGATTTTATCAGTCACTCTGTAGCTTCAGTTACCGGTCTTCAAACGTTCTAAGGATTCCGAGGGCAATTAGTTATAGTTACTTTTGTGACTTTAGAACTGTTTTATAGGATAAAAAAAAGAGTGGCAAAGCAGAATAATTTAAAATTTGCATTGGAGTAATTAAAATCTTACGTTTCTTTAACAGAAATGGTTTTTTTTGCTAGTCCTTGTGGCTTTAAATACCCTGAAGGAACGTCGAATACAGAGGAAATCCTCTACCAAAATGATACCTGTTTTCACACGCTGTGCGAGAAACTTTTCAGGAGATTTACCTTAATCACATGATCCTATGATGTGTGAAGACCACCAATACCGACAGCCTCACCAGCTGGCCTAAGTCTTTCTTCTATCATCCACGATACTTAAGGTACGTAGTTACCTTGGCGCATTTAATTGACATTTAAAGCCATATTGGGAGCGAACGTTCTGGCGAGCAAACCTACGCGCAAATGCCTTTTGTGACCCACTACAAACCAGAATAATCAGTATTACTTAGTAAACATAAACAATGTGTGGACATCCCCCGTCGAATGTGTTGGGGACAGAGTTTCTTCTCTTGAATGAAGGAATGAATGAATGAATAACTGGACGGAAGAAAATGTCGCTTTAGTGACTTACAGCGTCCATACTCATACTCATATCACCGTGCTTGAGGTAGATGGTAAATTTAATACATCAATAATATTTTCATCTTATTTTATGTAATTTCTTTATTTTCATGCTTTAGAACGTTAAAAGGGAACGAGCAAGGCAGAATTATTGAAACGGTTCCACCTGGGCACAGTTTATTTTTGCATTGGAGCGATTTTTCCATTAGTGTTAACTTCTGGAAATATTTTCGATCAAGGTTTCTTTATTACATTCACTCCATGTTTTTTTTTATGCTTACACGGAAAGCACCTCCCACCGACAAGAATTAGCGAGAGATAATGAAATTGAGTATCGAATTAGCGAGAGATAATGAAATTGAGTATCGAATTAGCGAGAGATAATGAAATTGAGTATCGAATTAGCGAGAGATAATGAAATTGAGTATCGAATTAGCGAGAGATAATGAAATTGAGTATCGAATTAGCGAGAGATAATGAAATTGAGTATCGTGTTTTGGTTACGTGTAAATTCCCTAGCATCTGATGATATGAAGTCAAATTTGGCATTATTTATTAACTGAACACGTTGTATCGTTGGTGTGAAAAATGTAAAACGACATTAAAAGCCGGCACAGCTAGATTTGTTACATAAGTTCCAATTGGATATTTGGAACATCCAAATATTGCTATTGCTTTTATTAATGTTAATTTGACCCTCTGTAGTTTCGCTTAGACTGTAAGCAACATACCGTTCAATCGCCTGCCAAACTCATAGAAGAGATTTTAAAACGTAGTCATGTACTGTAGCCCGTAGTCTACGCTCTGAGTTTACAGTCTAGCACTTTAGAAAACTACTAGGCTACATATATTATCACTATTTTTATTTATTTTGTTTTTGTGGCAATGAATGTCTTTATTTGAATTCCTTATTTTCCATATTTTGGAATTTTCAAAAAAATATTAATAAGGATTAAAATAGGTTATTCAAGAGAAATATAATAAAATAATTTAAAAAGATCAAGTTATTAAATGTAGTTTAGTTTCGTCTACGATTTTCAACCAGTTTGACTAAGATGTATTATTTAATAAGTTTTTGACTAAGGTATCTAATCAATAAATCCTAATTTTTTTTGTGTATATTAATGATGGATTACGTTCTTTTTGTTTGAATACAGTTGTTTTGCAAAGGTATTTTATTAACAGATTCTTATTCTTTTTGTTTGCATTAATAAAGCACTTATTTATAAGTAGACCCAAACCACTCACCAGGTGATAACAGACACGTCTCACAACCCGGAGAGGACGTAGGGGCCACAATAGAAAGATTTTACCTACCATTAAAATCCTTATTGTGGTCCTGGAGTCCTCTCCGGGCCTATTGAGGCCTACCTGGTGAGACGCAATGACGAAAAGAAATGGTGCACACTGGTAAGTAGACGGTGAGCGGGAGCACTCGTTTAACTTAACCACGTGTACGCGACAGTGGCGCCACGAAATGGACAGAATTGAGGCGGAAATGCATCAAATTCACAACCACGCTCTCATAACCCGGAGAGGACTCCAGGACCACACTAAGGATTTTAATGGTAGGTAAGATCTTTCTTTTTAACCTGACAGAAACAAATATGAACTGCTTTTATAGGAGTCCGCTTGCCAATATCATATTTCAGAAGTTGAGCAATGCAGTTGCGTCATTCATACACGTTCTAACTTGTTATGGATTGAAAGAAAACATCGTGCTATATTTAATTACATTTTATTTTTTAAAAAGATACATTTAATATATATAATATGCTTATATAATATAGGTACACATTAACAAGTATAGATACATTTTCTAAATCAAAGACGTGTGACCCCACGCTACGGTCGAAATTTTATTTGACAATATTTTACGTTTGTCGTCAGTATTTGACAAAGCAATTTTGTTTACTGACTGAGTAAAAATTTCATGCTTTATTGACTTAAACAATTTGTATTTCACACGAACAACCAGGGCCGTAGCTAAGGGGGGGCATTTTGGGGCAATGCCTTAATTACTCCCGCTCACAAGCAGGTAAAATAATGAAAGATAGAAAAATTACTTGCGCCTTACCGGTGCATGAAACCACCGCTGCCCTACCTTAGATTCAACTCTAGCTACAGACCTGCGAACAACCTTTTCATTTATTAAAGTATAGTGGTAATCGTGAGTAAACAAGTCATCTAAGACTACATATATTATCTAGACTATGTCTATGTCTATGTCTACATTTTTTAACACCCTTAGCTTTTTTAATAGTATGTTTTTCAGTTCTTGTACAATAAAATTTAGAACGTAACCCTACAAATTCTGTTATGATCTTGCCAGACATTTCATCTTTGTATATACCCGGTATTTTTTTGTTTATGATTGGTAAGTTATATAGATTTTGCTTACTATAATTACTAGTGTCAAAGTGATTTAACAAATCATGTTTTAAATCCTTGTAAAAGTTAAAAGTGTCGATTTCATAAATAAAACTATCAGTATCGGTGAAACAAAGTTAAATTTTGTTTCTATATTAAGGAATCATGACTGAATAGTGAAAATCATACATATGTTTTTTTGAAAGTTCTAAAACAGAAAATCCTATATAAATTGGTTTATCAAAAAATATTTTCTCAGGTTTCATTTGTACAAGCAACAAGATTTTCAGAAAAAATAGAAACACTATGAAAATTTGGACGTGATATTAATTTATTTGCCGTGATACATTTCTTCATACTAATTTTACATCTACTCGTTTTTCGTTGTTTTCGAGCCAAAAATATCTTCCCGAAAAGGTGTTTCGGCTTCTGTCCTAAGTTTGGTATTTAGATCTATGTATTCTTTCAAAAGCGCTTTTTGACGGAATATAATAACCCGTTGAATTATTTTTGAACCAGACCATTTTCTAAACATGTTTACAGGTATGCATAATGAATGACATAGTTAAATTTATCATATAAATTTGGTATTAGCTTTGCTGATTTACCGCCTGGAGGTACGATTTTCTTAGGGCAAAAAGGGTAGTTATTATGAGAGTTATGTAACTTTTCAGGATATATTAAATCGACTTCGAGAATGTTACCATAATCGGCATCGTTGGATACTTCCATTATATCCAAATTTTCAATTACTGAGACATTGAGAAATCGAAAATCAGAAATAGGAAGAGACTGACACATGCTGTACCCATATAAATTATTACAAGCTATATATACAAGAAAAGATTTTGATTTCTGTAAATCATAGGTTTTCATGTACAGGTTATTTGCTTTGGCATATCTTTTAGAGCATAAACAAATGCCCCCTCGAATACCCTTTTGTATGAGACGACTAATTTCTAAGTTGGAAATGAGCTCAAGGCTTACTCCAGTTTTTAATAACATACTATCAAATGCTAAACTAGATGCTGTTAAATAAAATCCAAATAATAATGCAATTTGCAAATTTTTCTAAAACTTTCAAACACATCAGCCAGAAGTAATACATCTGATTTTAGGTAAAGATCTGTGTATCTTAGGTAAACTCCCTTGCGAGTAAGTAATTCGAATTCCACCCGTTCTGGAAAAAAGCAGACAAATGATTAAAATCGATTGATCTCTAACTTTGTCTCCGAATAAAAATCTTTGACAAATGTGGCAACGACCGCGAGTCGATGCGCGGCCGCGTCTTTGTCTGTAAATATCATAGGTATCTTAAAATGTTATGTATTTCCTGTACAGTCCGATGTAATGATTTTACAAATATTTAAACGCAATCTGAGCCTCGGTACTGAACAAAAAGTTTAACTTTCGGTCGAATGAGCAAACGACATAATATGCGAACGCTACCGGGGCATGTTTTTGACAATTTACTGTGGAACTATTCGTCGTGTTGGGCTCGCAGTTTTTAAAAGGTAGTAAAAGTGCTTCAAAATCAGAATAAATTACGAAAGGTACGTCTTGTTTCCGGTCGTAGTTTTTAAACTCTAAGAAAGAACCTTTATTTGGCAGTAAGGTAGCCACTCCACTACATAAGGTAGCCACTCCACTACATAAGGTAGCCACTCCACTACATAAGGTAGCCACTCCACTACATAAGGTAGCCACTCCACTACATAAGGTAGCCACTCCACTACATAAGGTAGCCACTCCACTACATAAGGTAGCCACTCCACTACATAAGGTAGCCACTCCACTACATAAGGTAGCCACTCCACTACATAAGGTAGCCACTCCACTACATAAGGTAGCCACTCCACTACATAAGGTAGCCACTCCACTACATAAGGTAGCCACTCCACTACATAAGGTAGCCACTCCACTACATAAGGTAGCCACTCCACTACATAAGGTAGCCACTCCACTACATAAGGTAGCCACTCCACTACATAAGGTAGCCACTCCACTACATAAGGTAGCCACTCCACTACATAAGGTAGCCACTCCACTACATAAGGTAGCCACTCCACTACATAAGGTAGCCACTCCACTACATAAGGTAGCCACTCCACTACATAAGGTAGCCACTCCACTACATAAGGTAGCCACTCCACTACATAAGGTAGCCACTCCACTACATAAGGTAGCCACTCCACTACATAAGGTAGCCACTCCACTACATAAGGTAGCCACTCCACTACATAAGGTAGCCACTCCACTACATAAGGTAGCCACTCCACTACATAAGGTAGCCACTCCACTACATAAGGTAGCCACTCCACTACATAAGGTAGCCACTCCACTACATAAGGTAGCCACTCCACTACATAAGGTAGCCACTCCACTACATAAGGTAGCCACTCCACTACATAAGGTAGCCACTCCACTACATAAGGTAGCCACTCCACTACATAAGGTAGCCACTCCACTACATAAGGTAGCCACTCCACTACTTAAGGTAGCCACTCCACTACATAAGGTAGCCACTCCACTACATAAGGTAGCCACTCCACTACATAAGGTAGCCACTCCACTACATAAGGTAGCCACTCCACTACATAAGTGATTTTGTTGCTCATGTTCTGACGAGTGAAACAGCAGTCTTTGCAGAAAAACAGTTTACCGTGATGTTTTGTTATCTGACTACGACCAAGTCGAGACAGGTTCTTTATTAACAAGTAATAACTTGTATTTCCTTTTTCCAGTAAAAGTAAATTAATACGGATCTTTCGTTTGTGTTCAGATCTATATATTGGACCGACAACGCTTCCAGAATTGTGTAACGCGTATCCGTTTATGCGTAAGGTCGGATTACTTAATTCGAAGGTTTTGATGTCTTCTAAACTAACCGGATAAGACATATTACTTGTGTTCAATACCTCACTGAAATGAGGATAAGATGTAACTCGCTCACCGTTTTTTCTAGCCGGACAAAGCTGTGCTACTGCTGACCACAAAAAACAGCTATTTCGTATATTTAGACAAGCTTTTTTATTCTTGATTGAAGCTGGCAACTCTTTAAAAGTTGAACCCCTTAAGGGTTCGTATTTATTAATATTTGTTAATTAATTATTAAATCTTCAAATAATAAACATTTCCACCCGGCCTTAAAGGGTCACCTTTAAATAAACTATCATAAAAACTTACATATTATACATTCATAAAATATTAGGATATATAATATGCGTCTAAATGGATAGCGATAAATTAACTTATATTAAATTTAATAAAATAAATAAATGTATTTATAAAAATAATTATATAGTAATTTATACCTATTATTATATGTCTACTGACATAAGCGTACAACCGGTCTAAGGTATGTACTCTTAGCAGTCTTTACTTTACTTACAGAGTTACTTTACAGAGACTTTTTTTTTTTTTTTTTTTATACCACTAAGGTGGCAAACAAGCTTACGGCCCGCCTGATGGTAAGCGGTCACCGTAGCCTATGGACGCTTGCAACACCAGGGGTATCACTTGCGCGTTGCCGACCCTTCAGAAATCTAATAACTTCTTTCTTGAAGAACTCCATACTGTAGTCCTTGCAGAAAACCTTGGCAGGGAGCTCATTCCACAACTTAAGCGTTCGCGGGAGGAAGTTTCTCTGAAACCGCACTGTACGCGACCATTTAGGTTCTAAAGTGTGAGAATGAATTCCCTGCCGATGGCGAGCGGTGCGATGGTAGAAAGTAGCCGTGGGCATCATTTCGAACAATTCCTCAGAACACAACCCATTGTACAAGCGGTAGAACACACACAGTGAGGCAAAGTCTCTCCTCAGACTTAAGGGCTCGATACCGCAAGTGAGTTTGGGATCGTCGACAATTCTCACAGCCCGTCGTTGAACCGAGTCAAAAGGGTCAAGCTGGTATCCGGGTGCACCTGCCCAGAGATGGCAGCAGTACTCCATATGGGGCCGAACTTGCGACTTGTAAAGTAACAACCTTTGCCCCGACGTGAAGTACTGCTTCGCTCTGTTGAGTACACCAAGTTTTTTGGACGCCAGCTTTACCTTATCTTGTAAATGATCTCGGAACTGAACATCGCTGGAGATGTCGACACTAAGGATCCCAATGCTCTTGGAGATGGAGAGGGGAGTGTTCTGGAATTGTGGGACCACAGTGAATGGAGTTTTCTTAGCGGTGAACGCGCACACTTGTGTCTTTGTAGGGTTGAATCGGACCAAGTTTACCCGTCCCCAGTCAGAGACCTGGGACAGTGTGGTCTCGATTTGAGACACAAGTTCTCCGCGGTTTTCTTCCACAACGGAACGAGGGATGTTTGCACGACCCGTGTAAAAAGTGTCTCCAGTACTGTCATCTGCATAGCAATGTATGTTGTTGATGTCCAACATGTCATTGATATGCAGTAGAAACAGCGTAGGAGACAGCACAGAGCCTTGCGGGACACCAGCATTAATGTCCATGCTATCAGAGCAACTACCGTCAACTACAGTTCGTATGCGTCTGCCGGACAAAAAGCTAGCCACCCATTTGCACAAACCCTCGGGCACTCCGTAAGATGGCAACTTCGATAGAAGACCGCGGTGCCAGACCCGATCGAACGCCTTCGCTATGTCCAGGCTACATGCCAATGCCTCCCCCTGACTCTCAATGGCTAGTGCCCATCGGTGTGTGAGATACACTAGAAGGTCACCAGTCGAGCGACCGTGGCGAAAGCCATATTGACGGTCACTGACCAGATCGTGTACTTCTAGGTATCTTAGAAGCTGTGTGTTGATCACACGCTCCATCACCTTAGAGAGGAGAGAGGTAATAGCGATAGGCCTGTAATTCGATGGATCTGATCTATCGCCCTTTTTGGGCACCGGGTGCACATTCGCAGTCTTCCATGTAGACGGAAATTGCCTAGTGTGGTAGGAAAGCGCGAAGAGGCGCGTGAGTACAGGACATAACTCAGGAGCACACTGCTTAAGCACCACTGCTGGTATACCGTCTGGCCCACTCGACTTATGAACGTCTAGAGAAAGCAACGCCCGCCTGACCTCCCGCTGCGTTATGGAGATTTCCGGCATGGACTTACCGCACCACGGTATAGTAGGTGGTACAGCGCCTTCATCGTTCATATTCGAGTTCGAGGCAAAGAGACTGCCCAGAAGATCGGCTTTCTCTTTAGCACTATGGGCCAAGTCACCATCGGTCTTTCGCAGTGGTGGTAACGACGACTGGCAGAAGTTCCCTTCGGCAGCTTTGGCAAGCGACCAGAAAGCACGACTCCCAGAAGGATAGCTCGCAAGTCGCCCACCTATTTTGCCGATGAATTGGAATTTTGCTCTGGCAGTTGCTTTCTTACTGACTACGCGGATAACTCCATCTTTAGAAGGGTGAACCTTCTCCGCGATCGCCAAAGGCCAAGCTAGTGGAGGCAAGTTATCGGTAATAATAATTACCACTGTTTTCGGAACTATGAGGACACTGGGGGTGTTCCACTTCTCTCTAACTTGAAGTCCCTGCAAATACTCGATTCTCCATCGCTCCCAAAACGACTGTACGAGTTTGTCTAGAAGTGAGTGTCTATTGAGCAAACTGAGATTTTCAGACTGTATTGAAGGGGCAGGCAGAGAACACAAAGGCGAGGTATGCAAGAAATGACTTGGTGTTAAGGCGTGGTGTGTCGGCTCGGAAGGGTCCGAGCTAAGAACTGTGAGCGGTCTTGAGTTCAGTAGACATTCTATTTGAACTACAATCGTAATTAACTCCTCGTACGACAGGAGCTGTTGTCCAATGATCTTAAACAAATGGTTTTTAATAATTTTGACCATACTCTCCCAACAACCGCCAAAATGCGGTGCGTTTGTGCAATTGAATTTCCAATTTATGCGATTTTCCGTTAGTTCCTCTTCAAATCGCGAGCGATAGTCTTTATTTAAAAATTTGTATAAATCGCGTAAATAAGCACTACTGCCTTTAAAGTTACTACCGTTATTAGATAAAAGGCACTCTACGGGACCGCGGCGAGCGAGAAATCTTTTTAGTGCAGCCAAGAAACTCACCGTACTGAGATCTGTACTACCTCAATGTGGACAGCGCGAGTAGTCAGACACAGAACACATAGAGATAGCCCTTTTGGCTGTGCGTTCCTCGGCGACGAGTCGGAGTGTATAAAATAGGACCGGCATAATCGCAACCCGTATGCGTGGACGGTATTATAACCTGCCTAGCGCGAGTGTTAGGTAAGTCAGCCATCAGCGGATAAGCGGGACGAGGTGTCATCTGGAAGCACCAGTAGGTGTTTATTGGGCATTCTGGCTCACTTTCCGCAGCACAGATGCTGGCGCATCTTCACTGCTCCAATTGAGCTAGAATGCCCAATAAACATTTTGAAATTGGTTACGTAAAGTTGGGTGATGTAAACGACACGAAATAGTTTTTTAAATAACCACAGCGAATGATTAATTTACTCATAAAAACTTACCAATAAATATTTTTCATCACTTCCACTTGCACACTAATACACTAGATTTTGTTTAAATCCTAAACCCATATTTATGACATTTAGATAAACATTTGTAATTAGTTTAATTCTTGAAAATATATGTCTGAAGATAAACAAGATAAATAGAAGAACAACTAAATGGAATTGAACCATTTTGTTCTAGGTAAGATCTTATCGTTTACTGCAATAACAAAGGAAAACATGTGCTCCAAGCAGATCAGACTCATTTAACGTTTTAACATAGATTAGATACAGACCAACCTTCTTCTAGCTCTATGCACAACGTGTTTAGGCCGTATTTTTCAAAACAAGGCAACAGGAAAGGATAACGTACTTGACATGACCAACCTTCTTCTAGCTCTATGCACAAGGCGTTTAGGCCGTATCGTTCCGTTTTAGGATATAGGAGAGAAAATATGTTTTGACACAGATACAGACAAACCTTCTACTAGCTCTATGCACAAGGCGTTTAGACCATATTTTTCAAAACAAGGCAACAGGAAAGGATAACGTACTTGACATGACCAACCTTCTTCTAGCTCTATGCACAAGGTGTTTAGGCCGTATCGTTCCGTATTAGGATATAGGAGAGAAAATATGTTTTGACACAGATACAGACGAACCTTCTACTAGCTCTATGCACAAGGCGTTTACGTCATATTTTTCAAAACAAGGCATCAGGAAAGGATAACGTACTTGACATCGCCAACCTTCTTCTAGCTCTATGCACAAGGTGTTTAGGCTGTATCGTTCCGTTTTAGGATACAGGGAGGGATAACTTAATACACTAATCTTATCTAACTCTAAGCACATGATTTTTAAAGTTAAAACTTTCGTTATTGCAGTAAACGATATGATCTATTATTACACAGGCTTCTTCTAAAACAGAACAAATTAAACTCCAAAATTTTATCTACATATCTTAAATCAGATTTAGATGTTTTTTACTAAACATGTAATTTTATATATAATAAAATGACGTACGCACATATTAGAACAATTGTTTGAAATGAAAACTGTTCCCATAAATCAGGCTTCACCATTAACACTGTCGATCAAACATCTTAATCGGTCAGCGATAACGAAAGATACTTTCGTTACACAGTGTTTTTAAAATCAAACTTACGTTTAGTTTTTTACAAAAGGTTATAGCAAATAGGACAAGTCTTAAAATATCTTTAACCATAATTAACTTTAATTGTAAAAATATAAATGAAGAATGCAGAAAGATTTTTTAAAATGAAAGTTATGCTTTTGTACATAATGTTTGTTTAAGTTTTAAATTTTTTTAATCTAATGAAACCTTAAGCCTGAATATATGTAAAATTTCACTAATAATTTTGATCAACACTCGATTTCATAAAAGTTTTCGTGGTAAGTCCCCAGTTTTATTGCATATCCAACAAAACGTGACTGCTGTGCAGCGTAAACCAAGTAGCTACCTATTCTACAAATCTTATGGAAAGAAACATTAATGCGGCTTTTCTTTGTGTTACGATATCTAAGCGGCATAATCTGCTCTGGGTTCCTTACGTACCTGTTTAATTATTTACGGTTTAGTTTTGTTATTTCTATTGGGTACTATATACTTAGAGCAAAATAATATGATTAAGAAAACAAACATAAACTTTTAAGCGAGCCTTTTGAGGTTTAAAAATTAAAAAACTATAAGTAATTAAGGTAATTGAAAAATATATATTCGAGTAGGTAACTTGTTTTAACATTAAAGCACAAGACTTTTTATTTTACTAGTTTTACCTTTATCTTATTTTTCCTTACAAACATAAATAAGGTATGCCAAAACAATTAATTATAACATATAAGTAATTTATATTCGCGGACACTGAGTAGAACCATTCTTATATTCAACATTGAACCCCAAACCAAATAGCGGAATATTCTTTGTACTTCATATTTCTGTTATTAATGTAAAATAAAATTGTAATTAAATATATTTATTCTTCAATCTTTTCTATGGGAATGCCGTTTTGCTGACTTGAAACAATTTAAGGGGTAGAAAACCTAATTGGTATATTATAAATTTAGATGACTTAACAATATATTTGTACTAAACACGTATAACAGTAAGCGTATAAAACTTGAATAATCTTTATTTAGTATGAACGTAAATACCTGTTTATAATAATATAAGTTTGGTTAACCTACACTTCATAGTACTTTATTGTAGGTTAAACTACAATTTATGTTACTTGAGTCTTGAACTAAGAAAACCAAGGTCTTTTCTTTTGGAGTCTTATTTGCTATCGCTCGGTGTCAGCTGATTATGTAGGGTACCAGTGTGTACGATTTAATTTCTTCTGATTATAGTTAACTGTAAGAAAAGGTTGCAGATCTCTGACTTTTCCCTTTTTAAGCCTTATTTTCCGGTTAAAAATATACACAATTTCCAACACTCTTGGGTGTGAATAAGTGCTGCTAAACAACCAAGCTGTGAAGCTGCTATTGGTGAACTTCTAATTTTCAAGCTGAGGATCAAAGCATCAAAAATTATGTTCGTAAGTTTTAACTTTGAAGTAATCTGTGTGTTTGTTTAATTATTTATTTTAAATTAAAGTTTTAAACTTAGTATTATCTGTACATAAATCTGTTATGGTAATTTTATAACAGGCTTTTATTTAACTCTGTGTAATCCATCTTGTTTCGAGATGATTATGATCTACATTACTCTATGGCTTAACGTTCTGAAACATGAAAGAAAAGACTAACGATGTAAAGCGGCAGCGTAGGTCAAAATCATCTCGAAATCATATGATTTGTTCGTAATTGAATAAAGGCCCTGTTCTTGTTACTTTTCTAAATAATGCGAATCAATTTTAGGTAAATACGTCTATAAATATAATGAGAAGTCAAGATCTTTCTAACTACTATATTGTTACAGGTCGGAGTTTGAATTCAAACAGAAGAGGAAGGTTGGAAAAGAGGGAACCACCTGCTTTCCCTTTTCCGATTCAGACGACGGCGAGACTAGGTTAGTTTAATATGGAAAACTCAATTATTTTTGTTGAAAAATGTAATTTACATAAATCTTTTTATAACTCCAAAAGTTGACCTCAGAATTTCTAGTTTTGTCATATCTCCATACACACCCTCCATAATCCGAATCTAGATACTTTGGGACACTTGATATAAACACTCCTACCAACTATTCCTACCTATTTAATCCAAACTTATCTTACTTGCCTTGTTGACTGCACACTTTTTTTTTTTTATTTTGTTCGGATTAAAGACGTAATTAGTAAAAGTGTTTATATCAAGTGTCCAAAGTATCTATATTCGGATTGTTGAAGGTGTGTTGTAAGAGATTAATTTTGTCTTACGCTTTTAATAGTTTCATTACTTATTAAGTTCACTGTATTCAAATTAAATACCAAACCCTAATGATTAAAGAGGATAGTAAAGCCATTGTTTTTATAACATTAATATTTATTTTTAAACATAAATTAGTACTTTAAATAAGAATACTGAGGCCTATTTATTACTGGTAGTATTAAGAATACTGTACGTGCAGTACATAATTTCTTTATGGAAATAAATATTGACTTCTTATATTTTTGATACACAGGATCGAAGCAAGTTCTGTTAAGGCAGAGCCAAAAGTAAAAAAACCGCGCAAGAAAGTGGAAGGGAAGGCGCGAGGAACTGTGACTGCATCGCTGAGCGCTCATTGTCCGCAATCATCACGAAAACGGTCCTCGAGCTACAGACTCCTGTCTTCGGACAGTGAAGACGAACTTGAAGCTTCTCGGTCTGCTCGTGCTGCCGCTCAGCAGGGGCTTACGTCGTCTCTGACCCGGCGAGTGGCGGATGGTGTGCTGCGTCGGACTGCGGAACTCGACGGCGATACTTTCATCGAGCTGAGAGTTTACAACACCAAAGACGTTATCGCTGCTACTGGGTGGAAAGAGCGTTTGGAGAAAGCCCAAGTTGCGTTACGCTTTCAAGCGTCGTCATCCGATTTGGAGGAACTAAGAATTTTTCTCAGAAAAGCAAAGCTAAAGTTTGTCCAAGAAGGCAAGTTTTACTCTAATAAAAAAGAATGAAACTTTTGTAAACTAGCTCCTAAATTTTTTTTATTAGTAATAATAAAGTAACTAAATAGGTAGATACTGTACTTAGTTTTTTTTATCATACAAATAATTTTAGTAACATATGAAGTATAATTTTGATTACATATAATATGTAATCAAAAACTAGATAAATTACTAATTTTTTCCTGGGAAAAAAAAATAGATAACCTAAATTAGTCATTTTATTAACAACTTCCTTAATGTGCTTAAAATACGAATACTTTTTTTAAATTTGGTTTTTTTTGTTTATAGAAATTTAGATTTTCCGACAGTAAATATATGACCACACTGACAACTCCTAAGAGCCATACTACTGATCTATGTAAATATGAGTAAAAAAGTTTTTTGTACTGTTTGCGAACAAGATGTTTCGAGTAGGATATTTTCTGCCCATCTTCGTAGTAATATTCATAAGAATAATAGCGCTATTGAGATCAATGAATGTGTAGAAAAAATTAGTTCAGCATTCAGAAACCGTATTTCTAGTTACAGGGTGCATTGCCCCACTAGCAATGCCTCGAGGTCGCCATCAAGTAACAGTTCAGCAAATTCGTATCTGCTTACACCTCACACGTTCTTATCTCGAATACCTTTGCGTCGTGCTGTACGACAGCTTATCGATGTTAAATTAGCACAACATGTTAATTTAAAAGTAAATTTTGAATTTTTTGGAGAGTTCATTTTACCGAAAAATGACTATATTGAAATTAAATCTTTTGCAACAGAAAATGTAATTATTCATCAAAATTACAATTTTAACCACTTGTATTCTGATCTTGTGTCAAAAATAAACAAAAAAATTAGCGAATTCCAAGAGAAGGACAGTGGGTGGTCATTTTTAAAAAGCCTGTATTTAGAAATTAATTTAAATCGGTATTCACCTTTAAGAGCTTCGAGTTTTTTTGAATTGCCAAAATATGTAAAAAATAAAAAAGCTTGTATTAATGTAAAAAATAACGATAATTTTTGTTTTTTGTGGAGTATAATTGCAGCATTGTTCCCAGCTAAATCAAACGCAGACAGAACTACGTCTTATCCTCACTTCGAAGATGTACTTAACACCAAAAATATGGCATTTCCGGCGACATTCTCGGACATTAAAATATTTGAAAAAAATAATCACAGAATTAGTGTCAACGTTTACGGCTTGAATTCCAATAATAAAATAATTGGACCATTGTATAGAACAACACATAGAAAAAAGCGTCATGTCAATCTTCTATTCTTGCAAAATAAGTCCCGTAGTCATTACTGTCTAATTAAAAACTTGGAACGATTGGTTAGATCCCAAACTACTAAACATCATGGGAAAATCTTTTTTTGTGATGACTGCTTGCTTTTTTTTAATTGTAAAACTAATTTTGATGAGCATGTATGCGGAGGGGTATCGACCAAATTGCCTAATAAAGGCTCAATTTTACAGTTTACGCATTTTGAGCGTATGCAAGACGTACCCTTTGTCATTTATGCAGATTTCGAATGTTTTTTAGAACCATGCCAAACAAATCAAACTTTTAACAAAGGTGGTTTTACGTCAGACTTGCAAAAACATGTTCCTGCCGCGTTTGGTTATTACATTGTATGCTCGTACGATACTTCTTTAAATAAATATGTGTCATATCGGGGTCCAAACTGTGTTGAGAAATTCATAGAATATCTTCAACGCGACGTTCTAAAGATATATAAAATTGATATTTACCGAAAATAATTCAAAAGATTTCACTAATGCCAGAGACTGTTCTATTTGCTCCCAATTGTTATTTGATGATAAAGTAAGAGATCATGACCACCTAACAGGCAAATATAGGGGTGCCGCACATTCTTACTGCAATATACATTTCCAATTACCAAAATTCATTCCAGTGTTTTTTCACAACCTTTCAGGCTACGATGCACATTTATTTATACGTGAGCTGGGAGATATTCGTGGCAAAATAAAAGTTATAGCTAAAACTAAAGAAAATTACATTTCATTTACAAAGTTTTTTTCAACCGAAGAAGGAAGCTTTGTTCCAGTCCGTTTTGTAGATTCATTTAAATTTTTAGGAGCTAGTTTACAAAAGTTAGCGGAAAATTTAATTACCAAAGACTTGGTCAACTTGTCTAAGTTTTTTACGAATAAAACAAAGTTTAAATTGTTGAGACGCAAAGGAGTATATCCGTATGAATATATGAAAAGCTGGAAATCGTATGACGAAACTAACTTACCGTCCTATGAAGATTTTTTTAGTACACTAACAAATCAAAATATCTCTAAAGAGGACTATAATCACGCCCTTAAGGTTTGGAATACGTTTAAGATTCAAAATTTAGGGAAATACACAGATCTGTACCTACTGACGGATATTTTATTATTAGCCGATGTTTTTCAAAAATTTCGAGCTACTTGTAGGTTAAATTTCAAAGTCGATGCTGCTTATTATTTGACAGCTCCTGCTTTGAGCTGGGACAGCATGTTATTAAAAACTAATATTAAATTAGAACTTATTAATGATCTAGAAATCATTCGAATGCTTCAAAAAGGAATACGGGGAGGAGTATGCTTATGTTCTACGCGGTTCGCAAAAGCCAACAATAAGTATTTAAATAATTATAACCCTGCTGAACCTGAGAAGTACCTTATTTATATTGATTGTAACAATTTATATGGTTACGCTATGTGCGCATTCTTACCATATTCTGATTTTAGACTATTAGATAGACGAGAAATCGATGAATTAAACGTTTGCAAAATACCAGACGAAAACGAATATGGGTACATTTTAGAAGTAGATATCGAATATTCAGAAGAACTACATGATTCACACAATGATTTACCGTTCTGTCCTCAAAAATGTGCTCCACCCGGTTCAAAAACATCAAAATTGATTCCTAATTTATACGACAATTTTTTTTACGTTATTCATTACGTCCATTTGAAACTGTGTTTAAAAGCGGGACTTAAGTTGACTTCCGTGCATCGAGTAATAAAATTCAATCAAAGCCCTTATCTAAAAGACTATATTGACCTAAACACTAAACTAAGGCAACAAGCTAAATCTGTATTTGAACAAGACTTTTTCAAACTAATGAATAACAGCATATTTGGAAAAACTTTGGAAAACACAGAGAATAGATTAGACGTTAAAATAGTAAATCAATGGAGTGATGATAAAAACAAAAAAATTACTGTGCAGAGCAGTTAATATCTAGACCTAACTTTCATAGTTCAACTACATTTACCGAAAATTGTGTAGCTGTTCAATTGAAACCAGAAAAAGTAGTCCTTGATAAACCTATATACATAGGTTTCACAGTCTTAAAACTATCCAAAAGCCATATGTATAATTTTCACTATACTATTATGAAACCTTTTTACGGCTCTAATTTAAAAATGTGTTATACCGATACTGATAGTTTTTTATATTCAATAGAAACAAAAGACTTCTATAAGCATTTAAAGCTAAATTTAAAGCACTATTTTGATACAAGTAACTACTCGGAGCTAAATAAATATCAAATTGAACGCGTCAACAAAAAAGGTGCCAGGTTTGTTTAAAGACGAATTAGGAGGTCAAAATATTGTAGAGTTTGTTGGGTTGCGATCTAAGTTATATTGTATTAGAACGGAATCGTGCGAAATAAAAAAGGCTAAAGGTGTTCAAAAATATGTTTTAAATGGTGTTCATTTCAATGACTATTATAAGTCTTTGAAGAAAAAAGACAAAATCCTACGAAGAAAAAATGTTTTTTTTAAGTCTCTTAAACATGAAATATTTACAAGATCTGTTAACAAAGTAGCTTTGTCTTCCAATGACGAAAAACGTCGAATAATGGAAGACAACATAAAAACGTTTGCTTGGGGACATTGCTCATTTTTCTGAATATCACTGTTGCGAAGATGGCAGAAAGTTATTTAACCGATATTATTATTTCAAAACATAATTATGTATATTCAAATAATATTTATATAACTACAGGATTATGGGCAGTCAATAATTTTTTACCACAAATTCATATCCTTGTCAATAGCGAGAATTATGATTTATTTATTACTACTAAGGAATGGCACAGAATTTACATTGAAATCAACTCGAAATGTATAGACAACATGACTATTCTATACCAACTTCTTTTTTGTGAAAAACGTTGTCCTGAAAATGTGATTTCTTTAATTTGTGGTGCTCTTAGTACATTTTGTCATTGTGTAGAATTAAGATTAAACTATTTACTTAAGCATGACTATGTAATAGTTAGTCATTTTGTACATAATATAAAAAATAATTTAGCTTGTTATAATACCCTAACTGTCAGTCAAATTGAAATGGTACTTCATTTTTATAAAAGTAAATCTAACGTTTTAGCTGTGCAAGAACTTTTACTTTTTGGTAGTTCATATTTTTATAACTATTTGACTTGTTGTTAATTTTTTTTGGATTTTGTGTTTTTTATAATTTTGTGATTTTTTTATAATAACAATAAAATGTACCTATTTGAAAATGTTGTTTTATTAATCTAAGTCCAACTTTAGTGTAAACCTTTAGATAAAGAATGTTGGTAGATATAATTAGCATTTGTGACAGACGGACAAACAAAAAAACTATAACTATTTTATTACGAACGTTAGAAAAGAAAATTTATGCTGATTCAGATACATTTCGATATTCAAGATGTCTTCGGTGTAGGCAGCCGGTCATACGATACATGAACCAACAAGTTTTAATTTGAAACCTGTATGACGCAAACAGATTGTTGCATTATATGAAAAATAAATCACATAATTAAAAGGTGTCGATTCGTTAACACGTCTTTATTATAATTTTAAAATATGTCTAATTACCAAAAGGCAAATTATATCGCTTTTTCAGTAGGCAAAGTTTTAAAGTATGTGGTCAAAATCGAAATTAGTCAATTAACAGAACTACCAAACGTTGTGGAAAGCAGAACAATTGTAAAAACAAGTTATCATGCAGAAAGTGAAAATGACCCAGTGATGAATTCTGTACTGCATTCCCTTTTCCTTATTTCGACAGAGTTGGGAAAACAAACTGAGAAAATTTAATGAGCAGAGGTATGTATAAACTTTCCTATTTTTGCTTTTACTTTCAAAATTTACAAAAAATCTAATTATTTTCCTTGTCTTTCAGATATACCTGAGGCAAAGAATATCAGTAGCAGTAGCAGAGGAAGAGGTTTCCTCCGTATAGATTTCATTCAAAACTTATTTTTCTTTTTTTGTATTGTAAATAAACGATTTTGTCATGTACAAACATTAAGATATGTAATGTCTCTTTAGGAATAGAAATTAAATAAAAAATGTTTTATTGTTATAACATTTATTGAATTTTCTTAATAAAAATACTTAAACTTAGTTAAGCAAAATACTTATACTTAGTTAATATATTTTAATACTTAATACTTATATTATACATTTGTACACAAATGAAAAAACTAAACTATTATATTTTAAACTATTTATTAAGTATTTTATTTTTAACGTCCACATTTTCATTGCACCATTTCTTAATACAAATAACATTTTCCAGAGCACAATATTTTCTATGATTAAAACATTTGTTTTTTTGCCCTTTAGAATAGGTGCTGTACAAATTAGGAAAATTAGGGCATCCCTTTTCTGCAATATCTTCAACATTACATTCTGTACAAAGTTCATTAATCCATAGGATTTTTTATTTACCCTTCAAAAGCAAATATTGGTGTTTTAAAATTAGTTTGATAATTTTTCTAAATTCTTGATAATCTATGTAACCGTCACTCCAATAAATACCGCGATTACTTTCTAACCAAGATACATTTCTTTTTTCTTCCTTAGTCAAATAAGAAAAGGGATATGGTGGTTTTATTAGAAATACTTGAGTGTATTCTGAGGTAGCCAAGGCAAATTCTTTTACAATAAATTTATTATGAGAATCCTTAAAGCCTTGTAAGTCTACGAAAATAGGTCCGGTAATATTCATGATATTTTTTTCACTATACCGCTTAAGGGTTTGTATTCAAATATGCAATCGTTTAATAACAAACAATACGCAGAAGTTAGATTTGGTATATCTTTATCACTCTCTATTTCGATACGAACATCAACTGGGCCAGTTTTAAGTGTATCGTTCTGTCTTGAGCAATCTATAACGTATAACGGTACTTTATCTCTAAATTCTTTATAACTTAGCAAGGGTTCAGGACGTCGTCCGTAGTAAGACTGTTGGAATCTAGTGTATTGTTCATATAATAAAGCAAATTTATCCTCATCAAATCGAACATTAAGACCCTCATAGGGAAAATACACTGAATTCAAAAATACTTTAACTTCTCTTATATTGCAGTGATCGAAGTGTGACATGTCTTTTTCTGATTTATTTTTTCGGTCTGTCTGAAATGCAATAGCAGCATATCTCGGTTTTTTTATTTGTGAAGACGTTTTAATTACCCATGTATGTTTTGTTGTTTTTGGTAATAAGGGATATTCATACAAGTCCCAGTTTCGGAATAACAAGTTGATTGAACGATCTTTTTCTAGATATTTTAATAGATTTAGTTTTTCTCGATCGGAAACTTTTACGTGTGGAACACGCCAAACAATTTTTTAAGTATGATATCATCTATTACTTCTCCAGTGTTTAGTTTTATTGCGTTTAGATTAGTATTGCTGTGTAAAAGTATTAGCTCATGTCTACAATTCATTATTATTTTATTATAATCCTCAGCAAAGTGTATAGATACTGCAAAATTCCCTGATCTTGTATTTTTTGTTCCATCTATATCCCAACCCCATGCTTTCGAAATTTTTGATTCATTTTTATTCATAGACAAAAATGATTTTATTGTTGTTGTTATACAAGCATTTTTAATTCTATCTATTTCAACTCCGTTAAGTTCATAGCGAACATCTTGAAACATAAATAAAATGGGGTTGTTAGTAAAATTAACGCTAGTTGCAACATCTTCTAAACGTAAGTTTGATTTTAAAAACACTGTGTAACGAAAGTATCTTTCGTTATCGCTGACCGATTAAGATGTTTGATCGACAGTGTTAATGGTGAAGCGCCTGATTTATGGGAACAGTTTTCATTTCAAACAATTGTTCTAATATGTGCGTACGTCATTTTATTATATATAAAATTACATGTTTAGTAAAAAACATCTAAATCTGATTTAAGATATGTAGATAAAATTTTGGAGTTTAATTTGTTCTGTTTTAGAAGAAGCCTGTGTAATAATAGATCATATCGTTTACTGCAATAACGAAAGTTTTATCTTTAAAAATCATGTGCTTAGAGTTAAGATAAGATTAGTGTGTTAAGTTATCCCGCCCTGTATCCTAAAACGGAACGATACAGCCTAAACACCTTGTGCATAGAGCTAGAAGGAGGTTGTCGATGTCAAGTACGTTATCCTTTCCTGATGCCTTGTTTTGAAAAATATGACGTAAACGCCTTGTGCATAGAGCTAGTAGAAGGTTCGTCTGTATCTGTGTCAAAACATATTTTCTCTCCTATATCCTAATACAGAACGATACGGCCTAAACACCTTGTGCATAGAGCTAGAAGAAGGTTGGTCATGTCAAGTACGTTATCCTTTCCTGTTGCCTTGTTTTAAAAAATATGGTCTAAACGCCTTGTGCATAGAGCTAGTAGAAGGTTTGTCTGTATCTGTGTCAAAACATATTTTCTCTCCTATATCCTAATACGGAACGATACGGCCTAAACGCCTTGTGCATAGAGCTAGAAGAAGGTTGGTCATGTCAAGTACGTTATCCTTTCCTGTTGCCTTGTTTTGAAAAATATGGTCTAAACGCCTTGTGCATAGAGCTAGTAGAAGGTTCATCTGTATCTGTAATAAAACATATTTACTTTCCTATATCCTAATACGGAACGATACGGCCTAAACACCTTGTGCATAGAGCTAGAAGAAGGTTGGTCTGTATCTAATCTATGTTAAAACTTTTTTCTTTCCTGTAAAATAGGAGTCCGATCTGCTCGGAGCACATGTTTTCCTTTGTCATTGCAGTAAACGATAGGATCTTACCTAGAACAAAATGGTTCAATTCCATTTAGTTGTTCTTCTTGTTCTTGTTTATCTTCAGACATATATTTTCAAGAATTAAACTAATTACAAATGTTTATCTAAATGTCATAAATATGGGTTTAGGATTTAAACAAAATCTAGTGTAATAGTGTGCAAGTGGAAGTGATGAAAAATATTTATTGGTAAGTTTTTATGAGTAAATTAATCATTCGCTGTGGTTATTTAAAAAACTATTTCGTGTCGTTTACAACACCCAAATTGAAAACTTTACGTAACCAATTTCAAAATGTTTATTGGGCATTCTGGCTCACTTTCCGCAGCGCAGATGCACGTAATCAATTCCAAAATGTTTATTGGGCATTCCAGCTCAATAGGAGCAGTGAAGATGCGCCAGCATCTGTGCTGCGGAAAGTGAGCCAGAATGCCCAATAAACACCTACTAGCACCTAACGCATTGGTGTACTCTTTGCCGTATTATACGGCAAGCAGACAATATCCAAAACTTCTGTCTTGTAAAAGTGGCCGTGTTTAGGTTTTTATGCGGCGTACTCAAGCCTGTTTTACTGTAGATGATAATTTCATAAGTAAAACGTTGTATATTATATATTTATATTTATAATATATTTACTCATTTAATAACAAAACAGAATTTAGATCATACAAAAGATATTTTCGTATGTCACTGTCAAAATAAAACATATTTAGAATAACATCAAACCGTGCATGAAGGTTGTCTATTCTAAAACTCCTCCTCAACCTGATGATGCACACTGAAAACTTAACATAACTTTAGCACACATCATTCAGTCATGTACTAAATTCATTTAAAACACACAATACTTTAATTTAAATTTAGGTAATGCTTTTGTTAAAACATCTGCAACCATTTTGTTAGTCTCTAAATATTTAAGGATTATTGTACCTGACTGTACCTCATCTCTAACAAAATGATACCTCACGTCAATATGTTTTGTTTGTTGATCGTGTATGGGATTCTTAGCGATTGCCATTGCAGATTGACTATCGCAATGCATTGTTATGCTTGACTCATCCTCCTTAGGAATATAGCTTCTTTCGTTGCTAAAGAAAGACTAACATACTCCGCTTCAGCACTCGATAAGGCAACAGTTCTCTGTTTTTTAGATTCCCAGCTGATAGCTCCTCCTCCTAACTTAAAAACAAATCCTGAATATGACCTTCTATCATTTAAATCTCCGCCATGATCAGCATCAACAAATCCTTCAACATAATTTCCAGTCTCTTTGTATTTAATTCCATACTCCTTCGTACCTTTAAGATATCTTAATATACGCTTTTCCGATTGCCAATGTTCTTTAGTATAACATGTGTTAAACTGACTTAAAGAACTCACTAAATAGGCTATGTCAGGTCTATGCAAATGGCTAAATACATTAGAGAGCCAATCAACTCTTGATAGGGAATATGTTGTGATGGCACATGTTCTTTATCAGGTTTAACTAATTTTTGACCAGCTACTAAATGTGTAGGCTGCTGGTGGGCTTGCTGTCTACCATCTTAAACCTTTCTAATAGAGCTTTGATATAATCTTCTTGATCTATCTTGATTTCTCATTGTCTTTGATTTATTCTGATTCCTAAAACTAATTCAGCTCTATTTAGGTCTTTCATCGTAAACTTGCACATCAATTCCCTTTTCAGTAGATTTTTCTCATCTTCTTTGTTCCAGAATATCAATAAATCGTCAACATACACAGCTACGATCAGTATATTATTTTGACATTATATTCTGAAATAAACACAAGGCTCATTTTCAGACCTTGAAAATCCCATTTCCAATAAAACAGCATTAAATTTTTCATACCAGGATCTTGAAGCCTGCTTTAAGCCATAAAGTGATTTTTGCAACAGACAAACATAATCTTCGTTACCATTTTCTTCAAAACCTGGTTGTTTCATGTACACTGTCTCGTTTAGATTTCCGTTCAAAAAAGCAGTTGTGACATCCATGTGGTCAACAGTTAGTTCTTTTTCTACAGCTAAAGCTAGCAAAAATCTAAGTGTACTTACTATGCCTTACCACAGGCGGAAATGTTTGATCATAGTCTATGCCTTTCTTTTGAGTAAATCCCCTTGCTACTAATCTAGCTTTGTATCTAATCTTATTTCCCGGCTCTCTTTTGATTCGAAATATCCATTTTGAATCAACACAATGTTTCCCTTCTGGGAGTTTTACCAGTGACCAAGTATTGTTTTCTTGCAAAGCAGTCAGCTCTTCTTCGATTGCATGTCTCCACTCTTCTTTGTTGGAATTCAGTAAAGCCTCATAAACATCGTTTGGTTCTTGTTATGATGCTTTATATAAATAATAATCTGGATACTCTTTTGGTTTTCTCACTCTGAGTGGATACCTCCTCTCAGAAATAATTTCTTCAATATGAGAATTTTCAGTTTTATTTAAAACTCCTCCTTGAGTGTTAATATCTTGAGCTTGCCTTTCTTCGCTTTCTGTAAAGTTTATGTCTTGCACTTGTTGTTGTTTTGTATGTACATCTTGTTGATTTACGTTAGATGTCAACTCTTGTACTACTGCATCTGTGAAAGGGTTACCTTCGATTTCCAAAGTTTCATCTTTTGTTAGGATTTCTTTTTCAAAGAATACTACATCTCTTGCTTTGTATAAGGTACCGTTCAAAGGATTTATCAACCAATATGCCTTTAAATCCTCACAGTAACCGACATGAACAAGTTCCATACTCTTTGGATCTGATTTTTTACGCTTCTGATCGGGAATGTGCATGAAAGCCCTACATCCAAATACTCTCAAGAAACTCAAGTCAGGTTTCTTTCCTGTCCAAAGCTCTTCAGGTGTCATATTTTTAATTTCTAAAGTGGGTGACCTATTTTTCAAAAATAATGCAGTGTTAACAGCTTCGGCCCAATACTTTTGATTTAACCCTGCATCTTCTAACATATTTCTAGCCTTTTCGACTTCTGTTAGCTCGCTCACTCAGCCCATTCTGCTCAGGTGTATAATTTATTATTATTATTATACTTTATTGCATCAACATAAAAAAATTACAAACAAAACATATTTACAAATAGGAAAAAACCAAAGGCGGTCTTATCGCTTTAAAGCGATCTCTTCCAGACAACCTTTGGGTAGAGGAAATAATAAAGTAAAACAAAGTATAGTAGGTGTGTTTCGCTACAGTTATTAAGAAGTATATATATAATACAATAATGCATATAAAATAAATATATGACATAAATAACATATATGAATAATGTATGTATAAATATACATAAATAGAAGTACATACATAAATACACATGTATAATAAATATAATTATAATAGTATATAGGTAGTGATGTTATTTTAGTTCTTCAAGTAATGAGCAATAATAAGATTTTTAAATTTTGCCTTCGATTTTGTTCTTTTTATTTCTAAAGGTAAAGCGTTCCATAATCTAACAGCCTTTACAGTAAAAGAATCATTATAAAATTGTGAGGAATGCAAAGGAATTTTTAGCATCTAGCGTGTAGTCTCTCGAAGAGAAGTATTTCCGATAAAATTAAAATGTTTCTTTCAGTATACTGCTGCGTTTGGATTGACAGGACGTTATACAGAAGAAAGAGAACATGAGCATCCCGGCGAAGTCGAATTGTGAGCCACTTGAGCTTTGATCTGAATTCGGAAATATGGTCGTACTTACGTAGACCAAATATGAGTCTAATGCAGAAGTTTTGAAGTCGCTCAAGTTTATTAAGCTGCTCCTCGGTAAGGTCAATATAACTAGCATCAGCATAATCGAGAATAGGCAGAAGAAGAGATTTCGCAAGAGCAATTTTAGTGGGAATTGGTAAAAAATTGCGCAATCTGCCTAAAGAAGCAAATATTTTCTTGCTAACTTCCTTTATTTGCGAACCCCAAGATAGTGTTCGATCGATAAATATACCCAGGTTTTTAACTGTGTTTTTGTAAGGGATAGAAAGTAAGTTGATGTAAAATTCCATTAATTTTCATGAACTTGGCTATTTATGTACTCACCTCCGTTGTCTGTTCTGAAGATCTTTAACTTTTTTAAAATCCCTTATTTTAGAGTAAACCTCACTCTTGTACTTAAGAAAATAGACAAATGTTTTTTGAGAAAAAACATGTATAAAAGTTAAAAAATATCGATATCCGTTATTAGATACAACACTCAAAGGTCCGCATAAATATGAGTGTACTAGTTCTAGTAACTCAGCAGCCCTAGGACTACACGATTTCTTAAAAGGTTTTCTTGTCTGTCTACCCTTAAGACAAGATTCACACTCCAAAAAAATATTATTACTAGAGAAACTTACCCCTAATACCATATTATATTCGAACTTTCGTAAGCCTAGATGCCCAAGTCTACGATGCCACAATATTACCTCACTATTTACAGTTGCCGTAAAAACCGATTCAACCTGTGAACATTGTTTTCATTTGTAAATACCTTTATATTCATTACATACCCATGATACTTCACCTGTCACCTGACTGCTGTTCTCATTGTATATTTCACATCCTCTGCGTGTAAAAACAACTTTCATACCTCTTTGTACAAGTGTGCTAACACTCAATAAATTGACAGATATATTCGGTACATACATAACTCTATTTACATTAAAATTACTACCACATACATCACCTACACATCTTGTATTTCAGAACCATCTGCACAGACAAACTTTTGATTTAGAAAATATAATTCTCTCTCTTATTGGTCATGTGCGAAGACGCTCCTGAGTCCAGGTACCACTCCATATCTTCACTACTTTCTGCCATCATGAATGCAAATAGAGATGTCCTACCTTTTGAAGAGTCGTGCTTCTTATTAGGATTTACCGGACAATTCTTCGTTTTATGGGGTCCATTGCAAACGAAACATTTAATAGGTTTGCGAGGGTTACTCTTCCATTTCCTATTTTTGTTATTTGATAGGAGTGCAGAACTCGTCGAAGGTTGGGTAACTATGTCCATCTGAAGCAGTTTTGTCTTGACATAGTCAGTTGTTAAGCTAATACTAGAGTATTCCATAGCAATTTTCATAGGTGTATACTCAGTAGTCAAACCTTGCAACATTAATGCAGCCAACAACTCATCGTCAACTTCTTTGCCAATGTCTCTTAACTGTTGGGCTACAGACATGACCTCTGTCACGTACTCTCTGATAGTACTAAATAGTTCTAGTTTCAAACTTACTAATTTACCTCGGAGTCTGCATCTGTTGTTTATTCCTTTGTCTTCAAATGTATTTTTTAAAGCTTCCCACGTATCTTTTGCTGTTTTCGATTGCCTGACGTGTATTAAGCAATGTGGTCTCACCATCAAACAAATTTTCGTGTCCTTGTTCTGTCATGTTATAAGGAAGCAATATTTATACCATAACCTGTAGAAACTACGGCGTACTCAAGCCTGTTTTACTGTAGAAGATAGTTTCATAAGTAAAACGTTTTATATTATAGATTTATAATATATTTACTCATATAATAACAAAACAGAATTTAGATCATACAAAAGATATTTTCGTATGTCACTGTCAAAATAAAACATATTTCGAATAACATCAAACCGTGCATGAAGGTTGTCTATTCTAACACCCATGAGGGCCCACGAAGCCACAGAGGGTGTGATAGTAATTTTAGAGGGGTAATCCTGCGAGATAAGCTATCAGCTGGGTTCAGCAAACCAGGAACAAAGTGGTAACATTCAGGCGGAACATTTTCAGCTATTTGCACGACTCGATTTGCAACAAATTGTTGCCAACGGTGCGAAGAACTTTTGATCCAGTAAAGCGCGACCTCTGAATCAATGTAAGCGTAAACGTTTGGCAAAAAGCGGTTACTATAATTGTTTGAATTTGTGTGTAGTAATTTTGACAATAAAACGGCTCCACAGAGCTCTAGTCGAGCAATAGTTAGAGGCGGTGAAGGAGCCACTTTCGATTTAGCACAAACCAGACGCACAGTGTTTTCTCCCGTGGCAGATTTAACATGTATATAAACTACTGCCCCATAAGCGTTCTCGCTTCCATTTGAGAACCCGAGTAAAGTAACAGTGCTGCCATCTGCAATGCCTAAATGTCGCGGAATTTGAAAGGAATTAAGTACTGGGAGAGCGTCACAAAACTATTTCCACTTTTTTAACTATTTTGGTGTGATCGCGAAAGTTCAAACTCCTATCCAGGGTCACACCGAGATATTTGGTCTTGTTTTGCCAGGGAATGGCACCACCGAAGAGCGAGAGGGGAGATAGCCGCGGAGGGCGGCCTAAGGTAAAGAGAGTGGCAGAGCTTTTGTCGGGATTCACTTCGATCCTCCATTTCCGGAACCATTCGCCGAGGGCGGTGATAGCGGGTTGGAGTCTCTTAGTGATTCGACTCACTTGCCTATCGGTGGTATAAATAGCGGTATCGTCCGCAAAGAGGGCTAATTGGGTACCTATCGTTTTAGGGATGTCGTTAGTGTACAGAAGGTACAAGATAGGGGCGAGCACGGACCCTTGCGGGACTCCTGCTTCTATGGGACGGGGGGAAGAGAGAGTGCCCTCTACTTTGTAGCGAAAGCAACGATTCGACAAATAGTCTTGTATGATGAGCACGAGACGATCTGGCAACTGAAAGTTGTACAGTTTAAAAATTAAACCGTTGTGCCAGACTTTGTCGAAGGGTTTCGCTACATCGAAGAAGACAGCGCCCGTATGGCGGTGCTTACCTAATACTGGTTGAAAGCCAGTGAGACTATGTTCCATGATGCGGAAGACTTGACGGACGCATGAGTGTTTAGCACGGAAGCCGAATTGCTCGTCTATTAAAATGCCTCTGGAGACTATAGCGTTCCGTAGGCGAGCGGGGAGGAGACGTTCGTAGAGTTTACCAAGGACCTTTAGTAAACTTATGGGGCGGTAGGAGGACGGTGCGAGCTTTGCCTGGCTTGTGGATGCCTATAACAATTGCATCTTTCCATTGAGAAGAAAAGGTGCCATTTTCGATAGCAGCCTTAAAAATCGCTATTAGAAGGCATAGAAGGGGAAGAGTGAGGCGCTTTAGGATATCGTTAGAGATACGGTCCGCACCGGGGGCTTTACGGGGGCGACCTATTTGACTTCGTCGACAGTGACTGGGGGCAGGGGTCTTGTGGGGGCAGAGAAGTTCTAAGCTCCACTTCGCCGTCTACCTTGCGCACGTGGTCGGGATCGAACGGCTGTGTGCTTAAGGCTTGGAGGCTAAACGCTAGGCAATCCGCTTTTTCGTCATCATCGAACGCGGTAACGTTGTTGGGACGAGTTAACGGAGGGAGGGAGTTGGCGGTGTCTGATTTGCAGCAATTGCGCGAGTTTATCCCAATCCGTCACGGTTCTAGTGTCGGGAGGAAAGTCCAAAGGGGAGCCTAATCGGAGGAGGACAGGGCGGTGGTCCGAGTCCAGTTCGTCAAGCACCTCTACAGAGCGAAAGCGTAGCCTTAAATTCTTTAGAAGTGCTATGTCGAGGGTTGTTCCGAGTATTGTGGGGAAAGTAAGTGGGCGTCATGGGAGCGATGATGTCGAAGTTAAGTCTGTCAACTAAATCGTCGAGGAGTCTGCCTCTCCGTGAAGTTCCTGAAGAGTTCCAGCGGCGGTGCTTGCAATTTAGGTCGCCGGCAAGAATGACGGCTGAAGGTCGTTTTCCAGCAAGTCTTTTAAGAGAGAGAGAGATAAACCGATGCAATGATGATCGGCTGATGGCCGGTCATCGCTAAGCGGCAGACGGATGCTTCTAAGTTCGTAAGTGATGGAGGATCAATAGGGGAGCAATGCAGGGAGCACCTGTAATAGATGAGAGTGCCCACGAGATTGGAGGCAGTTTTATCATTACGGACTGTGCGATAGTTCGCGATCGAAGGGGTGCGGACAGCGGGTTTTAGGAACGTTTCCTGGACAAGGAAGACGCCCGTTTTTTGTGACGAGAGGAATTGCGATAATTCCTCTCTTTGTTTACGAAGACTGTTGGCGTTAAAATAGCCGATGGAGACGGATTAGGATTTTACGCGCGCGGTTGTGCAATCCATTTTGGTTTTTATTTTTGGGGAAACGCCCTACGGAGGGCGGCAAAGAACTGGTGATGCCCATTGAGCATCTCAAGAGGGGAGTTGACCTTTGGGATTGAATGAATACGGCCTCAAAGTAGGTTGGGTCGAAGGCCCAAGAAATCTCAGCGAGAAATTTGAGATTTTGCTGCTGCTCGGCCGCCTGAGCGGCGTTGCAAGGCATGGGGGAGCAAGGTGCGTGTGCGCTAGAAGTGCGGTAGCACTTGGCGCAGGCACTGGGCGCGGGGGTCGCTGGATGTCCCGGGACATGAGTGGAGCGGGATACGGAATTCCCGTGCCTGAGACAGGCCCAGGGACACAACCCGCGTAACAGAACTCGCTTAAACCCTAACGCGGGTTCTGTTTGGGAGCTTTAGGGCAGCCGCGGTAATTCGCAAGGTGACCTTCGCGGGAGGTGCTGACAGGTTACCGTCTTCTATATTAGGTAGCAATAAATGCAGGAAAAGCGATGCACCAATTAAAGCGTCAATTTTAGTAGGAGTCGCAAACATGTGATCGGCGAGCGGGAGTTTTTCTAAATGTGAAAGAGCGGAAACATCAATCAAAGCGGTTGGTAAGTTTTCAGTAATTCGATCAAGAACCATGGATGAACTACTAAATTTTACCTTAGAATTAAAACGAGAACTAAACTCAAATCATACCGAAAAATCACTAAATTTTTCTGAGCCGCTGAAACCCTTTACTGCAATACGCGGTATTTGTTGTTGCTGTAAACCTAAGCGTTCGCAACATTCCTTCGTAATAAAATTTGCTTGCGACGCTGTGTCAAGCAAAATTCATAAAGAATGTGCATTGGCGGTCAATAGATAATTAATAATACCAAAATAATCTATAAAGGTTGAAGTCAGTATTTTTTGAAATGAAGTAGGGTAAAACACCCAAATGTCGGCCCCTTAACGTGAAACGCAACTTTCAGTCCTAACCATACCTGAACCTTGAAGTTATCCACCGTTGAATTTGCGTTGAATGGGGCTATTTGACATTAACACTTTATATTATTGAGTATATATAATATATATATAATGATAAATAAAAAAATAAACATTTTAAATTACGTGACAAAGAAAGAAAAATAAGCGTTTAATGGCAAATTTCCCTAATATCGGCCATCCTTTACCTAACTACGGCCTTCTTCTATCCTAATTTCGAATCTTAAAAAGGGCAATATATCAATAGAAATTATTTATTTGTGTTGAAACTTTACCATGCATAACATTACCTTTTTATAATACCTTTTAAAATCAAAATCGTATTAGGTTATAGGTACATGTATTCTTGTTTTTCTAATTATTTGAAAATTGACCAATAATAAATAAAATAAAATAAATTGTTGAAATTTCCAGTTTCAGGTTTAGTAAAATAAACATACACACAAAGGTTTAAAATAAACAGTCTGTTCTACACAATTGCATGAATAAACTTATTTAGTATTTTAACATACTGTATTTCATGGAAACAAATGAAGCTGGCTAAGATTAGGTTGTTGGAGCAGCAAAATTTCGACCGTGATTTTTATAGTCTATTAAAATAGTATAACTAAAATTTCGCGGCGGCCGAACTTTGGTTATTCAATTAACGGGTGTTTAAAAGTCCTAACTTAGGATACTAATAATTCCATTAAAATTATAATTGCTATCATCTCCCTAGTCTTGGCCGCAGGCTGACATTAGGGTTTTGTAATAAAATAAGAATCCTAAGATCGGCCCCGTTATTTCTATTTAACGAATTAAATTAAGAAGAAAAATATTTTTTACATTGCTTCTTAACTGTCCAAAATTAGTAAGAAAACAATTGTAAGCTATTGGTGGTCAAAAAGAACATGGGGGGGGGGGGGTTTGAAAAATGCTAAAAAAAACCTCACGTGATTAATGAACGGCCCCTAGCTACAAATTTTGCGATTAATTTCATTTTTCATTTTATTTATATCGATAACGCTAAATACCTAGTTAAAAGTCAAAAAATCTAATTATCTTGCTGCGCAACGAAACATGCAACAGTGATATTTTCGTAATTGTTTCCTTAGGTACCTACTTACGTCAAACACAATACAAGTGAAGACCCGCTCACGGACGGCCCGCGACTGAAATTGCTACCTCGCCTCGCCTCCCCCCTCGCAAGCCCCCCGTGTTTGTCAAGCGAGCCAACATCGTGACAGAATTCGCTTTTTACAAATTTAACTAATGATTTCTGTGTTTCAAATTATTGTGTTTATTCATTTAATTTAGTAACAATGACAGTAAAGTTTTTTTAATTAGAAAATTTATTATATTACCTAGGACTGTGGTTCTTTAAAATTTTCGGAAACGTCTTTGTTATAGTGTATAAAAAGCACGAAGTTGCAGCTGTTTTGACCATAAATTACAAGTTTTTGCACTCTAATAATTTTAGGTCTACACAATTTAACGTAAAACTGAAACACCACACACCTAGATATTAGTTGTCTGGTCTTGTTAAAAAAAAAAACATTGAGTTTGAGGGATTGATTCATATGCATCATAGGAGAAAAATCCTGTTGTATGGAGCGCGCTGCGAATCCGATACTCTTAAAACGGTCGCGCGCAGTGACAACAGCCGTAGCAAGAAGAACTGTAGCACTGTACGATACGTCTACGAGCGGCGTAGCAATCGCAGTCGTAGCGCGTGGCGTAGAACCAGCCGTCGAACATAGTATAACGTAAGAACGCGACCGACGGGCAGGCGCGGAAGGTGTAGGTATAGATAATGACTCAGCAGATGCTAAACAACAACACAGCGGCGGGCGGCGGTGCAGCCGAGGTAGTTGTGGAGATAGTTTGTGCGTGAGTGAAATTGTTCGTTTCTCGGTTGAAATGTAATAACGTGTGATGTCTTAACTTACAAGCGCGGCGACTCGAATTAGAGTTGCATGACGAAGCCCTGTGTCTAATGCTTAAACAGTTGACACAAGCATTACACTCTTTGACAGTTTTGAACCTGTCTTCCGGTGTCATTTTGTTAAATGCGGGACATTCAAACAAGTGTTGATGTACAAATATTGTACATAAACATTTTTGAGCACGGACTGCATTAATTAATCTATCGGAAAACATATCAAAATTGTTGGGGGACGCGTTGGTTAAAGGTGTAAAGGTGTAAAGTCAAATATTGGCTAGCATGCGTTTATCTTCATACTTATTAACGAGTGTTTGACAAATGAGCTAGTAATTGTCCGCGCTCGGTGTGACGCCGACGCAGGCAGACTGCGCTTTGCATAATAAATATTTAGTAAGTATTCAAAAAGAACACTGCGTTTTGCTGCCAACATCAGTAAGGAAACATCCTCAGTTTCCTCAATATCTTTATTTTGAGGTTTAGACATTGTGCGTATTTAATAGGCAAGTCGACAAAATTAAAATATTAATATTTTTTAAGTAGTAGCTGTAGGTATGCGAGTAACTTGATAAAACGGCGCGGTTGCTTCAACGGTCTTCACTTTCAAACGTTTAAAAATTAAACGTGGCGTGTCAGTAAAAAGGCGTGAGTACTTATAACAGCAATCGAAGCAATTTTTTTCACCAATTTATTCACATATAAATAATGAAATATGTATTGTATATGAAAATTTCGAGTGTCGATATAATTACATATAAATTAAGGTAATCTATACTTCTATACTAATATATAAATCTGAAGAATTTGTTTTTTTGAACGCGCTAATCTTAGGAACTACTAGTCGGATTTAAAAAAATATTTCAGTGTTAAATAGCCCATTTATTGTGAAGGGCTATAGGCTATATATCATCACGCTAACACAACTGGAGCGGAGCACCAATAAAAAATTTTTCAAAATCGGGTTTTTTTTTATCCTTTTGAGAGTTTCCGCTGCGTGCGTTGCGTAATCGGTTAAAGTTTCGCAAAAATCATGTATGACAGAATTGTTCCCCTATAAAAGTTCTAAAAAAAGTCCGCGACAGCATATATCTATATTTTAAGGTTGGCTCACTATAATCTTTTTTATGCTAACCATATTTGTTCTAAAATAAGGCATTATTTGTGAAGGTGTTTTTATAAACATAATTTTAAACCTCATCCAAATAAATACGTAATTCATCATAAGTATTTAATTTAATCTATATCTATACTAATATATAAAGCTGAAGAGTTTGTTTGTTTGAACGCGCTAATCTTAGGAACTACTGGTCCGATTTGTAAAATTCTTTCAGTGTTAAATAGCCCATTTATTGTGGAATGCTATAGGCTATATATCTTCACGCTAAGACCAATAGGAGCGGAGCACCAATTAAAAATGTTTCAAAATCTGGGTTTTTTTTTCCTTTTGAGAGCTTCCGCTGCGTGCGCTGAGTAAACGGTTAAAGTTTCGCAAAAGTCATGTACGACAGAATTAATTGTTCCCCTTTAAAATTTCTAAAAAAAAGTCCGGGATAGCATATGTCTATCTTTTAAGGTTGGCTCACTATAACCTTTTATAAACTAACCAAATTTGTTTTAAAATAATGCATTATTTGCGAAGGTGTTTTTATAAACATTATATTAATCCTTATCCAAATAAATACGTTATTCATTACAAGTATTTAATTTAAAACAAAATTGCCCCTTACCTCATTCGATTTCAAAGAATATCTGAGGAGATATCGCAGTTGTAAAAATAACATCGCAGCAAAATAATGATCAAGTACTGCGCGAGCATTTATGATGTGCAAGGCTGGCGGGCAATTATGAGCGGGAAGAGCGGAACGTATTATTTAATATGATTTACACCTTCTACGTTTCTTTTTCTATAATTGAGGAGTTGCTGTAAGAATCCTACGCCGATAACCAAATTTAGGGCGGGCAAAGCCGCTGGCTAAAGCTAGTATATATATATATCTCCAATTCATAGAGATAAATAATGCTCTCTTTACCTATTTTTGAAAATATTTGGGGGATAATGGGATTATATTGAAGAGTTCCAAAGTTTTGCTCCACAAACAACAAAAGAGTCACTATAAAACTGATTGTTATGTGCTGGTATTTCAATACGTGAAGTGGTATGCGATCAAGTCGGATAGAAAGCCATTTTAGCTTAGATCTAAAACAGGAAACGTGATTTAATTAACGAAGGCCAAAGATAAATCGAATACACAAGTTTTGTAGACGTTCTAATTTGTCTGAATGTTCTTCAATCAGGTAACAAGTGTCAGCGTAGTCTAAAATAGGGAGCAATAAGGATTGGGCAAAAGTAACTTTGGTGTCAAATGGGAGAAAATTATGTCAGCATTTGAGGGAATGAAAACTGAAATGTACTTTTGACTTATGTCGTTGATATGGTCAGACCAGGATAAGTGGCTATCAAAGTTCACCCCTAGCTTTTTCACTACATCTGTATATATAATAGGTACATTATCATAAACTATTTATGGAATAAAATGGTGAGAGATTATCTAACCATACACATGTACCTACTGCCAATAATACAGTTGCCTGCGATTTTACTGGAGTAACCACTAGTCCAAAAGATTTAGACCACTCAGAAATTTTCTTCAGGTCACTATTTATACCGTCTACAGCAGCGCTGATATCTTTTACTGACTACAGAAAACAAAAGAGGAGAGAGAACGCCACCTTGAGGGACACCGGCAGTCAAGTCGCACCGATCGGATAATTATTAATTTGCTCGAATACACTGAGATCGTCCTCTCAGATAGGAATCAAACCAAGAGACCACTGGCGGAGATAATTTTAAAGATTGTAAAATACCTAATAGAATGTCAAAATCCACTAAGTTAAAAGCAATACTAAAATCTAAAAGGACTAAGAGAGTAAGTAATTTATTGGCCATATCCAAGCATATATCATCAGGGTAATTCTTTACTTTCCAAGAACGTAAGATTTTTATGTAATAAAAATTTCTATTGATAGAATACCACATTTATATACAAAGATGAAAATCAGAAACTCTCGGAGGACACTAGGTTTTTCGGAAAATAAATAAATTAATTTCATACAAAATCGTGGGTCGCCGTGACTATACTAGATAAGTAGAAATTGGTTCTGGCGCTCACCGGCCGCTCCCACTCCGCTTGATTTTGCGCATAAGTTTTTATGTTCCAAAGTGGGTTGCCGTGACTACACTAAATAAGTACAAGTTAGTTGAAATATAAAAACTTGCGCGCAAAGCCAAGCGGAGCACATGAAAGTAAGCGCGCGAAGCCGAGCGGAGCGTGCCGCGGTAGCGGCCGGCGAGCACCAGAAGCAAATTGTACCTGTGTCACTCAGATCAATAAACCAGTGTCTACCCTGCCCCCCTACACCTGCCAAACAATTCTAAATTAGAACAATTTGTTTCTGGCACTTCGCCGGTCTCTGCTGCGGTATGCTTCACTCGGCTCGTGCGGTGTTCACCATGTAACCTAATGGCTCGTCGCTTCGCTCCTCACCACCTAACTTGGCAAGGTTTAGATTCGCAGCCAGTTTTTTGAATTTATTGAAGTATATAAATATGCTTTTCTATCGATTAAAATTAGAGGAAAGTAAAATCGATTGAATCCTCTGTTTATTTTTTTCTTTAGACTGGCAAGTATTTTCGTGAAAAGAAAAGTTTTGAATTTTTAAATGTTGGTGTGTAATGGCGGGTTTTGTATGAAATCAATTTAGTTTTTTTCGTGAAAATCTAGTGTCCTCCGAGAGTTTTTGAATTTTATCTGTGTATTTAAATGTGGTGTTCTATCAGTTAAAACCATGGTTACGTAAAAATCTCACGTTCTTGGAAAGTAAAGAATTACCATCATCAGTAATTTTATTTAGGGCCGAAACTGTGCTATGGCCGGATATGCTATAACGAAAATCAGATTGTAGTGGACTCAGAAGTTGATTAAAGGTGTAAGTAAATAGACAATTGATTACTGACGATACTCTCAAATATATTGCCCTTTTTTGGCACCGGGTGCACAATCGCAGTCATTCATGAAGACGGTAATTGCCTAGTATGGCAGGTAAGAGGTGCGTGAGTACACGACATAACTCAGGAGCACACTTTTTAAGCACCAGTGCTGGTATACCGTGTGGCCCACTCGGCTTATGAACGTATAGAGAAAACAACGCCTGCCGGAACTCCCACTGTGTTATAGAGACTTCCGGCATGGTTTTACTACACCACAGTAAAGTAGGTGGTACAGCGCCTTCGTCGTTCATATCGAGTTAGAGGCAAAGAGACTGCCCAGTAGATCAGCTTTCTCTTTAGCACTATGTGCCAAGTCACCAACAGTCGATGTGGTGGTAAAGACGACTGGCAAAAGTTTCCTTTGGCAGCTTTAGCAAGCGATCAGAAAGCAAGACTTCCAGAGGGATACCTAATTTCCAAAACCCATCCCTAGCTTTGTAGTTGGCTTAATAGGTATGTCATTAGAGTCATTACATTAATTGGAGATTTTAATTTTGCTTAAAATTGAAATTAAAATTTGACTCCTTTTATTTAATTTTATTACCTCTCTAACTATTTCAATAAATTTAGATACTTTCAATAAAAAAAATTGAGACGTTTCAATTAAATTTGGTTTTTATTCTTTACAATTATTACTTAAACAAAATTCTCTCAACTGGTACTTTCTCCAACGAGCATACCTGATATAGAGGCTAGGAGTACTAACTACACGTCCGAACTGATATTCCGTCTCAGTGGATGTGCCTCTTGGCTCCTTTGACCACTCTCTCGCCCGGAATCAAGTGTCATGCACACTAACCGTTTCCTCTGTGCCAATTAATTTGCGTTGTGTGTGGCATTATAAGTCAGCAGATTGTGATGGATTGCTGGATTTTTATGCATCGTACCCGTGGAGGCAGCTCTGCTTCAGCTCAGAAAATAATGACATCTGCGCAGCCGCAGTTACTGAGACAATCTTCCCTGGCATGGAATGTTACATTTCTAACTCTCGAGTAGCTGCCGATGTCAAAAAAAGACCGTGGTTTAATAGGTCTTGTAAAGAAGCTAAAATTCTCAAGCAAACTGCATATGAAGCTTGGACCACGGTTTGATCAATAAGGATCTGAATACGTCTGAGTTAAAACGCAAATTAAATGCTGCCTCGAGGTTCAGTAAGAAAGTAACCGCCAGAGCTAAGTTCCAATTCATCGACAAAATAGGTGGGCGGCTTGCAAGCTATCCCTCTGGGAGTCGTGCTTTCTGGTCGCTTGTTAAGCTGCTAAGGGAAACTTTTGTCAGTGGTCGCTACCACCACAGCGAAAAACCGATTCTCCCATAGTGCCAGAGAGAAAGCCGATTTACTGGGCAGCCTCATTGCCTCAAACTCGAATATCAATAACGAAGGAGCTGTACCACCTACTTTACCGTGATGAGGTAAGACTATGCCAGAAATCTCCATAACACAGTGGGAGGTCCGGCGGGCGTTAAGCGTTTTGGGATTCAACCCAGTAAAGACACAAGTCTGCGCGTCCACCGCTAAGAAAATCCCATTTACTGTGGTCCTACAACTCCAGAACACAGCACTTACCATCTCCAAGTGTATTGGGATCTTTGTTGTTGACATCTCCAGCTATATCCAGTTTCGCGATCATTTGGAAACCAAGGTGAAGCTGGCGTCCAAGAAACCAGGTGTACTCAACAGAGCGAAGCGATGCTTCAACTCAGGGCAAAGGTTGTTGCTTTACAAATCACAAGTCCGGCCCGCTGCCATCTCTAGGCGGATGCACCTGGATACCAGCTTAGCTCTTTTAATTCGGTTCAACGACGAGCAGTAAGAATCGTCGACGATCCCAAACTCACAAGTCGTATCGAACCTTTAAGTCTGAGGAGAGATTTTGCCTCCCTGTGTGTGTTCTACCGCTTGTATAATATGTTCTGTGTTTTGAGGAATTGTTTGAAATAATTTCCACAGCTACTTTCTAACATCGCTCCGCTCGCCATCGACAGTGAATTCATTCTCACTCTCCGTAACCTAAATGGTCACAAACAGTGCGGTTAGAGAGGCACTTACTCCCGCGAACGCTTAAGTTGTGGTATAAGCTCCCTGCTGAGGTTTTCTCGAGGGACTACGATATGGGGTTCTTTAAGAAGAAACTGATTAGATTTTTAAATTTCCTATAAGACGTGATTATAGTCCTAATAGTTTAGGTTCTTATGGTATGTTTACACTCTTGCATTCAACGCTATGTTATTGGGCACATGTACGAGCACAAGCGTGTAAACAGTTTTCTTTGTCCGACAACGCGTTCCGAGGTTGCGTGGCGCGAGTGTAAACGCGACATAGGTAATATTTAATTTCACCAACGCGCTAGTTTGCAATTATTTTGTGCAGGTAAAATTATCGATAGTGTTGTTTGACAACACTATTTCACTCAAACATTTGCAATTTTTTTTCTGTTTCGTTTTTCATTTGGCATGGTTGATCTTGTACATTCTATATCTATGACACGAATATTTCTAGTCGCACGCACACAAACACCGTGCCGAAGTCTGCCGAACTGAAACGACGTTAGATGATTGTTAGGTTTTTTTCCTTAAGGAATTTCTTGATTCGGTCGCCGCGCTCATAGCCTGCGGTAAAAGCTATGCAATAGCTTAATAAAGACCTCGCACTTGACCCTGTCCGACACGCACTAGACCCTGTCCGACTCGCACTTGACCCTGTCCGACTCCCACTTGACCCTTTTTTTCTTTCTCAGAAACCTTCCCCGGTGTTTGCATAACAACTTACCAAAATTTCATTAAAGTCGGTTTACCCTTATTGCGCGAGTCCGACTTGCACTTGACCCTGTCCGACTCGCACTTGACACTTTTTTTCTTTCTCAGAAACCTTCCTCGGCGTTTGAATAACAACTTACCAAAATTTCATTAAAATCGGTTTACCCTTAGTTCGCGAATCCGACTCGCACTTGACCGTTTTTTTCTATCATAAAAAGCCTTAACACTAACAAACACAACAGAAAAAGAATTAGCGAAATCGGTCTAGCCGTTCACGCGTGATGGCGTGACCAAGAGTCCGATTCGCACTTGACCCTTTTTCTAACCTTTTGAACCTTGCCTTAACAATAAAAAACGCAATAAAAAAAGAATTATCCAAATCGGTCTTACCGTTCTCGAGTTTTATCCAGACTAACGAACAACATTTGATTTTTAATATTTATTTGCCAGCTTGCCTTCATACCTCCCCACTGCTGGGGCACGGCCTACCCTCTTAAGCGAGGGTGATTGGGCCATAGTCCACACGCGGGCCCAGTGCGTATTGTGGACTTTACATACATCATTTTTTTGTATGCAGGTTTCCTCACGATATTTTCCTTCACCGAAAAGCCAGTAGTGTGAATAAATTAATCAGTGTACTTGAGAAATTAAGAAAAGACTCATTGGTAAACGCCGACCCCGGGGTTTGAACCTCCGTCACTTGGGACGTGAAGTGAAATTTAAACCCCTCGGCCACCACCGACTTGCCTCGGCCACCACCGACATATTTTTAATATATATAGATAGCATTTATTTACTTTTTTGACGCAGTATATTTGTTGACATCTCAACCGGTCATAGAATTAAAATCCCATATCCAACCTCCCTGTACTACTCATAATCGCCATATACTAAAAAAAAACAAACACCGTGCCGAAGTCTGCCGAACTGAAACGACGTTAGACGATTGTTAGGTTTTTTTCGTTACTACGGATTTCGTTACGGAATTTCTTGATCAGGTCGCCGCGCTCACAGCCCGCGATACTCAGAGCCCGCGATAAAAGCTATGCAATAGCTTAAAAAAATGTTTTATACATTTTATTGCTTACCCTGCCACCGTCACCTCTGCTCTAACCGGTTCGCTCCCACTCAAGTCACTCGGCCCATCTTCGCAATCTTGCTCGTTTTGGCTATACTCGCTTTCGCCTTCCGATGCCTTTCAAACAATTCCTCAAAACAAAGAACATATTATACAAGTGGTAGAACACACACAGGTAGGCAAAATCTCTCCTCAGACTTCAAGGTTCGATACGACTTGTGAGTTTGGGATCGTCGAAGATTCATACTACTTGTCGTTGAACCGAATTAAGAGGGCTAAGCTGGCATCCAGGTGCACCCGCCTAGAGATGGCAGTAGTACTCCCTATAGGGTCGGACTTGTGATTTGTAAAGCAACAACCTTTGCCCTGAGTTGAAGTATCGCTTCGCTCTGTTGAGTACTCCTGGTTTCTTGGACGCCAGCTTCACCTTGGTTTCCAAATGGTCGCGAAACTGGATATAGCTGGAGATGTCAACACGAATCCCAATACACTTGGATCTTTTTTGACATCGGCAGCTACTCGAGGGTTAGAAACGTAACATTCCATGCCAGCAAAGATTGTCTCAGTGACTGCGGCTGCGCAGATGTCAGGATCTTCTGACCTGAAGCAGAGCTGCCTCCACGGGTACGATGCATAAAAATCCCGCAATCCATCACAATCTGCTGACTTATAATGCCACACACAACGCCAATTAATTGGCGCAGAGGAAACGGTTAGTGTGCATGATACAACGCCAAGAGGCGCATCCACTGAGACGGAATATCAGTTCGGATGTGTAGTTAGCACTGCTCGCCTCTGTATGCTCGTTGGAGAAAGTACCAGTTGAGAGAATTTTGTTTGAGTATATGTAATATATATGTAAAGTATAAAAATCAAATATATTAATTGAAAGTATATTAATTTACCAAATTTAACATTATCTAGTAATAATACTAAAACTATAAGAACATTAAATATAGAAACTATTTGTAAGTAGACTTCTGGTGAACAAAACACCGTCATAAAAACCAAGTATTTTATATTATTTTTCATCATGCAACCTCTTACAATTCACCCCCACCGTGCGCGTAATACATATTGCATTTCATACTAATTCTATAAATGTGGCTCGAACGGCGCGTACGATGCGAACAAATGTGCGATCACCTTTGGATGGTTATGAATAATTATCTTATTAATATTCGATACTAATGCCGTCGGTCGCCACCTTGTCAAGCTCTATGGTAACTAAATGTCTACATATTTTACGCAAAATACTCTTTAAATCTTTTTTTAACAACGAAATAATGATACTCAGTAAATCTAGACAAAAAAAATGCAAGCTATGATTTAAATTGTTTTTTATTTCGTAAAATTCTCAACTAAAACTGATAAAATATGCATATGACAACAATGCAGTAAAAATTATCATAATTTACCTGTGAAATGTGTACTTATTCGAATTATTATCTGTTGTGACTTCACATTTACTTACAAGTTAGTTAGAGCTTCTCATAGACTTTTTCATATATACGCATGACGTCAGCGCTATGTCAATCTCTATCGTAACTAAATGATTACATATTTTACACAAAATATCCTTCAAATCTTGATTTGGCAACGAAATATGGTATCAAGTCTATAGAAAAACATGTAAACTACGATTCAAATGGTTTTTTTCGTTGATTTTTGAGCTGCATTAGATAAAATATTCAATCAAAATGCAGTAATTCTGATTATTCCGTCTTGTAAATAAACCTTGGCTCACACTAGAAGACAGCTTTTGTATCTAAAAAATATTTTAAATATAAATGACGGATTATAGAAACAAAAAAAGAAAATTCCAGTCACAGTAAACAAATGACGACCTTCCCGGATTGAACAAGATCCAGGGGTTTCAGTTAATAGTAATAATAAATTGCTGTAGGTTTGAAACCGTTTTATTGGACAAATAACATATCGACCCGTACATTTATGTCTGTTGTTTCAGTTACATATTACAAGTGTGATTAAAATTAATACAGCGCCATCTATGTTAAAACTAAGATAACTAAATAATGGTTGCAGCACTGTTACAATACATACAAGCTAAACATACCGCCCACCAAGGAAAATGTGAACAAATTGTCCTTAAATCCGCCCACCATAAATACAATGAATACAATAAATTGACTAAAGACTTCAAAATGGCGAAAAGGAAAATATATACAACTAATTAGTTACAGGCAGAATGCATAATTTTGATACAGGGCGTTTAATGATATTTCCTTTACATTTTAAACTGACAACTCGCGTAATTTTGTCGAGACCACTATGCTTTTCTGTGATAATGCCGTACAACCACTTAGCTGGAGGTAAGCCATCCTCCATGACAAGCACTATGTCTCCACATTGAGGCTCAGGATTCTGGTAAGTCCATTTATAACGATGGTGAAATTGTGTTAAATACTCACGAGACCAGCGTCGCCAGAAATCCTGAAGCATTCGTTGTGTGAATTGCCATCTTTTAAGGTGCTTAAATTAGAACCTTCGTAATTTGTATCCGGAACTAATACGAGTGGTTCGCCAACTAAAAAATGGCCTGGAGTTAAAGGAGCTGGGTCCTCTGGATTTTCAGTCAACTGAGAAATAGGTCTCGAATTGAGACACACCTCGATTTGTGACAACACAGTTGACATTTCCTCAAATGTCAATGTGCTATTCCCAATCACGCGTTTCATGTGATATTTCGTGGACTTGATTCCAGCCTCCCACAATCCTCCGAAATTTGGAGAATGGGGTGGAATAAAATGCCACTGGGTCCCGTCTAGTGCCAATTTATCGGCAATTTCTTCAGAGATATTTGATCGCTCCCGCGAAAACAAATCCTTTAATTCGCGGGCAGCTCCTACAAAATTAGTCCCGTTGTCGCTCCAGATTTGTGCGACGTGACCACGACGAGCAACAAAGCGCTTATAGGCGTCCAAAAAACCTTGAGTAGTCATGCTACTGACTACTTCTAAGTGAATTGCTCGTGTCGCCATGCAGATGAATAAGCAGATGTAGCCTTTATAGAAGTGATGTCCTCTACCCTTAGATGTCCTAAGGTTTATGGGCCCAGCGTAATCTACTGCACTGTTCAGAAATGGTCGATAGATAGATCCTCTAACTGATGGTAATTGTCCCATAAGCTGTTGTCTGGTACGTGCAGCATGACGAATACAAAATACACACCTCCGGCAAAGGTATTTAACTAAGTCTTTGGCACCCAATATCCAGTATTTTGATCTCATATAGTTAAGCATGAGCTGTGGGCCACCATGTAAGGTTTTGACGTGAGCATCTGATACTACCAAGTTTGCCAAATTACATTTTCTAGGAAGAATAATTGGATGTTTTAAATCTTCGCTCACCTGGGCATGTTGCAATCTTCCTCCTACTCTCATAATACCTTCATTGTCCAAATAGGGATTTAGGTAAGTGAGTGAGCTTTTTTTTCCTATTACCTTGGTTGATTTTAAGTCCTTTATTTCTGCGTTAAAGCCTTGATTTTGACTAAACAGTATGCAAATTTTTAATGCCTCTTGAAGTTCAGTACTAGTGAGCCATGGAGTAACAATTTCTTTCCGAACGTGTTTGATGAACTTTTTGCACAATGTAATCACCCGTAAGGATTTGCTTAGAGTAGAAAACCTTGCAAGGATTGACTCCATATTATCAGTTTGATCATCCCTTTCTATGGTGTTCATTAAGTTAACCTTATTATTTTTTTCTTCTAAGTGTATTGTTTCTACTGTCGGTCTTTTGTAAATAACGTTTTCTTGTTTTAGCCAATCTGGCCCCTCTTTCCACAGTAATTCACTATTTAAATCCTTGGAACCCCTTGAAGCACAATCCGCGGGGTTGCTTCGGGATGTCACGTGAGACCATTGATTTGGTTCCAAAGTTGTTAGGATTTCGGATACGCGGTTGGCAACATAAGTCTTCCATCTGTTTGGCTGACTATTGAGCCAAGCTAATACAACAGACGAGTCAGTCCAAGCATGAATATCGCCTTTCGCATAACCCATTGTATCTGAAACTTCCTTCAATAATCGTGTCACTAAAACCGCTCCACACAACTCCAATCGTGGGATAGAAATCTGCTTAATCGGCGCTACCTTGGTTTTTGAAGTAAGCAGTGTCACATGAACATTACCTTCACTGTCGATATCGCGTGAGTAGACCACTGCTGCATACGATTCACTGGATGCATCGCAAAAGCCATGGAGTTCCTGCACTCTATCCTCGATTTTTGCGTGAATCCATCTCGAAATTTTGAAGTTAGTTAACTGGTTAAGGTTTTCTCTGTACTTCAACCATTCATTCAGAAGTTGTGGTGAAAATTCCTCATCCCAGTCTAGTCCAGATAGCCACAATTTCTGAATAAAAATCTTTGCCAATATTATGGTTGGCGCCAACCATCCCAACGGATCAAACAGACGAGCGATATCTGATAACACAGATCGTTTAGTCACTGGAGTTTTTAACGCAGGAAGTCTTACCTCATATTGAAATTCATCAGAATTTTGATCCCAATTTAGCCCCAATATTTTCATTGTTTTAGGTTTTAAATCATCCTCTTTAATACTTATTTTTTTATTTGATTTTTCCGGTTTATTATCTTCCTTATTTTTGATGACTTGTAATATTTCCTTGCTGCTACTGTTCCATTTTTGAAGCTCGAATCCCCCTTTTTGTAACATTTCATTCACCTGTTTGTATATTAAGATTCCCTCTTCAACATTTTGACAGCCTGTGAGAAGGTCGTCCATATAAAAGTCCATCAATACTCTCTGTGCCGCATATGGAAAAACTTCTCCTTCCTCAAGCGATAACTGCTGAAGACATTTGACTGCAAGATAAGGTGCTGATGCCGTGCCAAAAGTCACTGTTAATAACCTCAAATGCTGCAGCTCCTCAAGTGGGTTTTTCCTCCATACTAGTCGCTGAAAATCTATGTGTTTTTTGGTTACCCTCACTTGTCGGTACATTTTGACGATATCGGCAATTAGACAAATAGGATGCTCTCTCCATCGCAAAATTATATGACGCAAATCTGGCTGTAAGGTAGGACCTACCAGCAAGTCATCGTTCAGAGATACTCCATTGAAACCCGGACAAGATCCATCAAAAACGACGCGAACCTTTGTGAATCACTGCATGATGCGGTAAGTACACCACCTCCGATTTGTCTATGTCTTCCTTGGAAACAGCTTCCATGTGACCAAGTTCTATGTACTCATCAATGACCTCAGCGTATTGACACTTTAACTGAGGATTTTTAAGAAATCTTTTTTCATGCTGAAGAAATCTTTTGATGGCAATATCCTTCGAGTTGCCGAACTGCGACTTAGGATTTGCGCTCCGAAAAGGCAGCTCTACAATGTACCGACCAGATTCGTCTCTCGTTTTAGTTGCTTTAAAGATTTCCTCGCATTTGATCTCATCTTCAGTGTAAAATTTGTTAGCACCATAGTAGAACTGATCTGTTTCTTGTTCCCAAAACTGTTTTAATATCTCGTTTTCATCAATTCTAGCATGCATTGTAAAAACGTTTGATGAAACTTCATTTGTAGAATCAATCACACCAGATACAATCCACCCAAGGGTTGTGCATTGTGCTATCAAAGATCCTTTAGGATCCCTTTTGACTCCATTTTGCAAAATTTGCTGATAAACTTCAGCACCAAGCAAAATATCTATTTTATTTGGTAAATTATATTGCGGATCTGCTAAACGCATGCTTCGCAACTCTGACCAATCAAGTGCACTAACCTTTTGCTAGGAAGAAGGTTAGTGATAGTTCTTAATACATAAGCCTGCACTGATATGGTAATGCGCGAATCTAGCATTGAATGTAATTTCAATATTACCGTAGAATTACATGATATATTTTTGTTCCCTTCTAAACCTGAAATAATACCCATAACTGGCGTCTTTTGCAATCCTAAGTATTGGACTGTAGCTTCAGTGACAAAGGACGCTTGAGAGCCTTGATCCAATAAGGCTCTGATAACCTGATTTTCTCCAGATTTAGATTCAGCCCAAATAAGAGCTGTTGCTAAAAGAACTTGATTCCTAATAGGAATTGATGAGAAGCAAGTTACAAGAGGTGCAGTTTCAGATGAGCTAGTTGGCACTGTTTTATCAACAGTTTTAGTATCCTTGCTAATCACAACTGGATTTCTAATTGTTTTTGCAACCTGTGATTGTTGGTGTGAGCTACCAGAGTGACTGATATCCTTACAATCGTTTTTAGGATGCAATAAGGAATGATGTTTGCTCTTACAAATTCGACAAGACCATCCTTTGCAAGTTTTGGCTGAGTGGTTTGTACCTAAACAGTCAAAACATAACCGATTTTGCTCAACAAAACTACGACGGTTGTTTACACTTTCCTTGGAAAACTCTTTGCAATATGGTAGCTTATGATCTTCATTACAAAATTGACATTTGATGTGCGATACATGAAACACTTTAGAAGTGGTTGTTACATTAGGTTGTTTATATGTTGATTTTGTATCTAAAAATTCTAACGCTCTATACCTATTTGTTAAAAATTCTTTAAATTGTGAAAAGGTGGGCAATTCATCAGATGAATTGTTGCTATTGAAATTGAATTCCCATTGTTTTTTTGACTCTTGATCCAATTTTAATGTAATTATATGAATGACAATAATGTCCCAAGTCGAGACATCTACACCTATGTTTGACAATGCATCTAAACAGTCTACGGTAGTATCCATAAGTTCCTTTAAATGTGAAGCAGATTCTGACGTGATATTTTTTTGACTAAGCATTCGTTTCAAAATACAATGTGATAAATATTTTTTATTATTATAACGGTCATTTAATAAATCCCAACATCTTTTGTAGTTTGGACTGGTAATTGGGATGTGCCTAACTAATTGTTCAGCTTCACCTGTAAGATAACCCTTTAAATAGTGAAGTTTTTGAACGTTATCAATAGATACATTTTCATGCACTAAAGAAACGAACAAGTCCTTAAAGGTAGGCCACTCAACATATTTTCCCGAAATTATTATTTTTGACAACTTAAGTGGAATGTGCTGCACAACACTCTTTTCGCTGTTATTTTGAATATTACCAACTACTGAACTTGCGTGACTGTCAATAAATAATTTAAGATTCGACTTATAATCAAGGTAAAATTCTTCAGTAGTGTCATACAAATCATTCTTTATATAGTCTGTATTTTTAAATTCATTTAAACTAGATATTGTTAATAACTCTGTGTGATTTGCATCAAACTTTTGCCATAACTGCTCTAAGTTTTCAATTCTACCTTGTACATACTGTATAGTCTTCTTTTCTTTACTACATTTTTTGTAATTTACTTGAGACTTTCTAGAGCATTCTAGAGTGTAAATCTTCCTGTATATTGATTAAGGCTTCCATTGTAAATAGTTTATAATGTGTAAAGTTTGAACCCAACAAATACTACAAAAAGCACAAGTAATCTAAATATGTTTGTAAATAGCTAAGTATTAATTTACTAAGTCCCTTTTTGTATTAACTATATTTTTTGTTATACAAATTTATTCTAAGTGTTTACATATATTAACGCAAAAGTAATCAAAATATTCTAAGTTTTTTATTCATACAAAATTTGTTGAAATTATTCTAAGTGTTTGAGAAATCTGACTGAAATCCGTCGTGGATTCCCCGTCTCAACCAATTTTACTTACTATTCTAAGTCCTAAATTACCATGTACAAATTATTCTAAGTTTCTAAACTACAGACTACTTACATGTAAGTACAGACATTAAATATCAACTCACCGTCTAGTGGTGCAACGCGCCGTACGCAGCCGTTGGTAACTTTAGTGGTAAGTGTTGAGTAGGGCTGCCATCCGTCCGGGTTTCCACGGATTAGTCCTAGTTTGGGGGGCGTCCGGGGAGCGTCCGGGCGTAGTTTTAACGCAATTAAAGTCCGAATTTCTGATCAAACTCCACAAGAGAGCCACAAAAAATTATTTGTGAAGTTGGTTTATAATCAGTTTTGAAATGGTCTCAGATGTTTAATTTGGTGTGGTGTTCTACTTTAAGGATTTTCGTCGTGATTCCGTTCTTTACATCAAAATATTGAATTACAAAAGGAAATCATTTTGTGTTTCCATGGTTGCTGGCAACAGTAGCCGCGCTCATAAATGGTATGTTCTGTAAATCGTTGGTAAGTTCGACAATCGACAAAAGACTTTAAACCTCTCTTCTACTACTACTACTCCTGTAGCTATTACTGTAGTTTTAGTAAGATTACCTACATGACAATTTTTTTGCGGTATCTAACCCCGCGAATATCTCGCGATTGTAGGCGCAAGTACAAGCCAAGGAATTAAAGGACAAGTGATGTCCGACTGCGTTATAAACAAGTGCGCCTTCAGCTGCTTGAATTTGGAGGTTTTGCGAACTTGGTGGTGACACAGAAAATGCAAATATTTTGGAAAAACTTATGTTTTGTGTTTTGTTGTATTGAAATGTCAGAACCTCCTTTGTTTGCGATTAAATTATTTCACGAACAAATGGTACAGAAAGCCTGCCATATGATTGCCTTTTTTAGCAAGGAAAACTTATTTTGCAACTAGTTCAAACTATTCAAAGACCACCCTTCGTATGCTTTTTTCCAAAACCCTTTGTCAGAGGCTTATTTGTTTCTCATCCACTCCATTAAGCACATCTTGCACAGCAAAATCGAAAAATTAGGAAAAAGCGACAATTTTGTGCCTAAAACCCGAAACATTCTCGGATCTAATAAAAATATCCTAGACGACAGAATCAAAGAAAGCTTTGTGCCCTTAAGTGTTAGAAGCATTTTAAACAGAAACGACGAGAACAAAAAAACATGAGTTCAAAAACTGTTATTTTAAAATCAAAACGTACATTGAAGGTTTACGTACTTCAAAACAATTTGATAAATTTAACTGTATGTATTTGCCGAGTTTATATGAAAATACTCTATGGGCTGTCATCGAAGTTACTATCGTTTTTTTTAAAAAGAAGAACATAATTTTGTACAATAAACTCTTAAATGCAAATTAACTTTGGTTGCGATTCTTTAGAACACCAAATGCCCTATTATATTCAGAATTACTGAAAATAGCTTAGTTTTTTTACATCTTTGCCAATAATGCGCATTGACACAGAAGTGGATAAAATAAAGGAATTCATTGAATTTTGAAACAGTCTCGTCACTACTTAAAATTAAATTCAATTTCAAAGAATATAAAGATTGCACAAAGTTTTATAACTTTTTATTTAATATAAAAGGAGTTCTGAAAGCTATAAAACTAGATCAATAAATATAACTAGATTGTTATTAGAATTATTAAGTTTCGATTTTAATTATATATAAATATTATAGATAAGATTTTAATTAAGAATATAACACCATAGCATTTTTTTTCGTTTTTAAGTGAGTTTTTATAAATTATTAGTATTATTAAAAGTTTATACAGCTAACTTAAAAAATATCACACGTTGTTTTGATAGCAATGTCAGAGGTTGTAGTAGGTACAATTTCGAACGCAACATCAATTTAAAAAAAAAAACAAAGTATATATTTTTCTCGCTGGTAGAGGTAAAAAGTTGTATGTTGGATGCGTGAGCAAATTTTTTCGGTTTCGTGCCTTTAAATCCCTCGCTATGCTCAGTAATCTATATTTGGTATGGAAGTATCCGAGATCACCCCCCCTCAACCAGCGGTACCCGGAACCTCAACTTCGGCGGCAGTGAGCGGACGCTCATACGCACAGGTTATAACAAACCCAGAGCAACCCCCGCCTTAAAACGCAGTGGCGCAGCTTCCTAGCGCAAACTTAAAACCAACCCCTAACGAGGGTCAAAGTAAGAACCAAAACCATCACCCTCCGATTGTAGTGATTACGCCCCCCCATTGGACGACCCATCTTAAAAAAAATCATTCTATTTTAGGCCACGCCCCCAATGCCCGTCCCTATGGCAAAGGCGTACGATTCTTTCCAAAATCGTCGTCGGAGTATCGCACCATCGTAGCCTATATCGACGAGCTGTCTAATCTGGATAAAACAGTATCGTGGTACTGTTACATCAAAAAATTGCGATTAAGGGGCTCCCCATGGACACTTCCGTAGATGAGATAGCGGAGGATCTCGCCTATGCGAACTTTCCCGTCTCGCATGTTCGCCAGATCCCGGCGGCTAGGGGCCGACCTAATAGCATCTACTATGCTCAGCTACAGGAAAGGCATACGGTAGCTGACCTACAAAGCTTGTATGCCATTAACGAGCTTTTAAGCATGCCTGGCATCACAATCGAAGCATGACGCACCCGACCAGGCCCGGCACAATGCCACAGGTGCCAGGCATTCGGCCACGCTTCCGCTAACTGCCAACGTCCTATAAAATGTGTTCGATGCGGCGGTGAGCATCCAGCGTCGGAATGCGACCGGCAATCGGTAGCGCTGAAATGCGCAAATTGTAATCAGGCGCACACAGCCAACAACCGATCGTGCCCTGCGTTCCGGCGCGAAGCAAGGAGAAAAGGGGTGTAAATTGCTCCTCCCTTGCCTCGTTCCAACGCCCAGCGAGCAATTAACTTACCGCTCCCTCAACCCACTCCCCTTCCAAGTATTGCTCCACAGGAGTATGACATCTATCAAGTGAGGAACATCCATTTCGTCTGAACGTTTCTTTCTTCTCTTCCGCTTCTTGCATACTTCTTGCTGAGAAAATGATTCTCAAATCCTAAGGCATTTGAGAGGGGGGAGAATGTTACGGCCAACCCGGAGGAGGCAGAACGCGGAACCAGAAGAACCGGTCCGGCGGTGACACCGCTCCGAACCAACGCGCGATGCATTACCAGTGTACAACTAGCCGCTCTTGAGGCTACTCATACCGAATCTACAATATACCTATGTACATAGCAAATTCAACTTCTATATAAAATACGACGTTTATCATCATTCAACATCTTTTATTTATGGAGCAAGTGGCTTCATCGGCTTTGGTTTTGGGTTTGCCTTTCTGACGGTAAGTCGCCTATAGGGATCTTTGAGGGTGTCCCTTTATACACATTCCGACACCATTGGCATTTGTTAGTTACATAGCGTATAGCGAGCGCTTCGCAATCCTATTATATGATATCTTTGCTGCAATTCATTCATAACTGTTTGATGATTGCCGTGGTTGTAGGTTGCGTGCATGTGATGCAATAATAACTTTGTAATTTCTAGCATGTAAGACTGGCAATTTTTCTTTGTTTTTCACTCGACTGCCTAAACAAACAATACTGTTTTTGTCTATTGTTACTGCCAGCTTATAAAACGGTGATTTCTTTGGTGGTTGCCGCCCAGCCTCGAAATGCGTGATGTCTTCATAGAACGAGTTATGCTGACTTCTGCGTATAAGCAATAACTCTGCAAGTCTGACGTGCTTCTGTGTCAGATCAGGTTTAACTTCCTTGTCGTGTGGCTTGATTTTGAATACCTCTGCGGCGATAATAACATAGGCAGTGGTGCGCAACAGTTTTAGGTATTTAGAAAAACGTTCGACCCTAGGTAACTAGTCGCAAATATTATGCCTAACCGTTACGTGAACCTGCTTGACAACTCTTTCTTCGCCTGTTGGTACTGACGGCTCCTGGACCGGCTTCTCTTTTGGCCAGCTCGAGGGGTCGCCCCTAATGAACTTAGGGCCACAAAACCATCTGTGGTTCGCATCGAAATTGGATGGTATGCCTTTTGTTGCGTCGTCCGCAACGTTTTGTGCACTGGGTAGCCAGTACCAGTCTATTGGCGCGGTTAAAGTCTCTATCTCGGCCAATCGGTGCGCTACGAAAGCTTTAAAAGTACGGGGGTCGGATTTTATCCACGCTAACACGTCGGTTGGTTTTAGAGTCTGACCAATAATGACTTTTTATAACTGTGTAATCCGACTCACGCTTGACCGAATCGGCTAACCGGCTGCCTAACACTGCGGCTTGCAACTATAAACGCGGTATCGATATTGGTCTCAACGGGGCAACTTTTGCCTTTCCGGCAACTAAGTGAGACGTTTTTGACCCGCTGCCGTTATTACATACGAAATAAACCGCGGTTGCATATACCTTTTCGCTTGAATCGCAGAAAACGTGCATTTCTACTTCGCGACAAGTTGAAGCAGGTATATGCCTACATATTTCTAGCTTTTAGCAACTTTAAGCTCCCTATGAACGATTGCCAGGCTATGTGAAGCTCAATTGTGAGCCGATGCCACTGCGCCATACCTCTTGTATGAGCCCTTTACCTACCATTTGTGTCAGTCAGCGTTTTATTTTTTACATATATCGCAGCACAAGGCGAACACGTAGCGCCGAAAATAAATGACGTCATGCGATATTCTGTAGGTGGTTGTTTGCGATCCTCGCCCCTCTATAAAAATCGTAGACTGCCGCGGTCACTCTCTATTATTTTTATTTGTAAAAACATCTCCTTTATACCGGCAACTACACCTATGCGACCTTCTCGAAAGCGCACTAAAACACCGAACAACGACTGTAACAAGTCAGGGCCTGATAAAAGCGCTTCGTTTAGGCATTTTCCCTCTGTTTTACTCGCGGCGTCAAACACTAACCTAATTTTGCCTTTTTGCGGATGACAGACGAGAAAATGTGGTAGGTACCACGACCGCGGAGATAAACACGGCGTCTCTACCTTTTCTGCGTAAAGGGTTAAGGCAGGGGCCTTAAGAGGTTATCGACTTGATCTGTATATTCGGTTTTTAATTTTTCATCCCTATCTAACTTTTTCTCGAGATTATGTAGTCGGCTAAGGGCTTTTTTACGGTTGTCTGACATTTTTTCGTCGTCCGAACGCCATAAAAAACCTACTTCGTAGCGATTTTCCGTAGGTATCTTTGCGCACGTAGCATTCAATAACTTTAGCGCTCTGCATTCAGGATCTTTTGCCGGCGCTCTCGGCTCAATACCTAACAATTCTATGCTGAAATACTCACGTATTAACGCTAACGCTGGCTCTTCGCTATTTGCTGGGCGTAAGTGGTTGACGTTGGCTATGTACCTGTATGTGTGAGTCCTGAACGTGCAATACCCAACCTAATTTTGTAAGAGAGGCCACGGGTTGCGTTTTGGGACCGACATGTAACTCTCTGGACACTATTAAGTGCCAGTTATCTTGCCCTATAATTACAGTCGGCCTCGCGAGCTCGTAACATAACTCATCTTCTATCTCCAACAAGTGCTCGCATTGCCTAACCAGCTCTTTATCTACGCTCTGCGGCGGCAAATGCAATGCATTTACGGTATGTGCGGTGATGGTGCTCATTTCTCTGCTACAACAACCACGTATGTTTAACTTTACTTGGGTAGATTCGTGGTCGTCAACGCGGTTTCCACCTACGCCTTCTAAGGATAAGTGCGACGTGTTACCTGGTCGTGCTATCTCGTGCGCGATGTCGCGTTCTATCAACGTCATCGTGGAACCTTCGTCTAAAAGTGCGTGAGTAGTTATTGTACCTAAAGAACCGCTTAACTCAATTGGTACGACTTTTAAATACTTTTTTGTGCTACCGATGTGGTTGACTGAGCTTAAAACTGTCCCGTTGGACTTTTGCTCAGACTGCTCCCTGCGGTTGTCCGTCTTATGCAACAGCTTATGGTGCGCCGCCTCACAGCCGTTAACGCCACATGGTACGTACTTACACTTAACAAAACGTCTGTGCAATCTTTCTAGGCATCTAAAACATAGCCTATTTTGTTTACTAGAAGCCCACCTATCTTGTATGCTAAGCTTTGCGAAATCGGAACACATCTTTACTGCGTGATTACCGCCGCAAACCGAACATATGTCTCTCTCACTCTTTTATTTGGTTTTTCTAGTGTTGTCCCATTGTTTGTCTCTCTTTGGTTGCTGAAGCTTTGTAGGCGCTTTTTTACGTGCATCGGCGATTGTATCCGTCCTGTGTGACTTTTGCTCGTATTCGCTTTCATCTGACGAGTACGACCCGACTGTGCGACCTACTATGTGCTTTATACGAGGTAACGTTAACCGGCTTCGGTTTTCTATTCGACTTTCTATCGTCCCTGGTTACCTCGTACGCGAACATAGAACTACACAGGTCGCTTACGCCGTTTAAAAACTGCGACAGTAAAATTAATTCCGGCGCGCCTGTGTGCGTCATTTTGTATTCAAACCATTTATACTTCAAAATAATGCTTAATTTATCAACGACTCTAGTCACTAGCTCTGGCGAATATAAGTACTGCGGTTGATTTAAAGCGCTAATTGACGCGACGGTGTTTGATATCTTAATAGCATATAAAGATATATTTTTACCGTCCTCTGCCATGCGCGGCAATTTTTAATCGTTTCTTATTCACTCAAAATTATAATCTCGGGCCTACCGTAACGGCGTTCTAATGTGTCCATTGTTGCACTCGGGTCTACACTAGTGTATTATAATGCCTTTGCGGTTTCTTTAGCGGGGCCCCGGATCGCCCTAAGAAGCCTACATACGTTTTGGACGTCCGTGTACGACTCTTTTGTGTCGTTAAAAACTGATTTGAATGCTATCCATTCGTCTACACCACCGCTAAAGTGTGGTAACTCGTGCACGAAATGCGGCTTGGCTTCTACTATGGCGCTAATAAAGCCGCCACCTCGCCCGTCCCACTATTGGTATTTGCTTGACCTATTTCTAACTGTGACGGGTGTTCGTCCGCGTAAGGAGGTACGTTACGTATGCGCGACCTATTTTGTTCACCCTGAGCTATTGCCGAGTCTATTGCTCTGACGTTAGAACTTTGATCGTTGACCCTGCCACGAATTCTATCAACATCATAGGGAAGGGGGTCCACCCCGTTGGAATTTTCTACCGTTGTCAGTCCACAGCTGACTAATTTCAAACGGGCTTTAGCGTATGCGGTTGCCGCCTTTGCCTGTTCTAATTCTGAGGCCCTAAGCTCTAACTCTACCTTAATTTGAGACAATCTACTCGCCTGTGAGGTATACCTCACAAGGTGCTTCGATTCCATGCCTAATACCTATAGGCGCATCTACCACACTCCCGGGTGCACTATGCGCGTCTAACGTCCTATCGATTCTATGTCTATCGCTGACGTTGGCTTCCGTGCCCGACTCCCTAATCGTATTGGACCGTTGCGTACCACTGCTATGCTCTTCCGTGCCTGTGCCAGGGCTCCACGTGTTCGTTTCTGATGAACCAGTGGGCCCAGAGCGCGGTGTTGAATCACTCTCCAAGTTACTTGCCTATTTTCTTGATCGTAATTGACGTTGGTCTTCCATCTTGCGCACAAAGGGGTCCCTAACGGTCCCTAAATATGCCAATCACTACCTAGCTAACCGTCCCTAGCTGCCCAACCAGCGTACTACCGTGGTGATGCCGGTCGAGAATGGGAATGAATGGGTATAGGAGGGTGCTCAGTAGTGAGTAGGAACGACCCACTACCTCGGCATCCTCGGCAACTGTCGTGAGACAAGTTTTGAGGCCCCTTCCGGCACGAACCGTACTGGCGAGGTCGAGCTGTTTACGTCCCGAAAAGGACGCATGAGTTCGCTCGGTAGACTCGTACTGCCGTTATGGCATTAATGCACGCCTTCTTCTGGACGTTTAACACCGCAAGGTGGCCGCGTGAGGTTCGCTTCCGTACGAATAAATTCGTTACGTTCTTGAGCACCTGGTTCTGGACACACCGCTGCGATTTCTTGAACGCCTTAATTTTGAACACCAATCTTGAACGCCTTATGTTTTGAACGCCAAATCTTCAACGCCTTATTTTTTCAACGCCAAATCTTGAACGCCTTATTTTTTCACTGATTTTACACTTTTTATTTTACTTAAATCTGGCCACGAAGGACCATTGAAACGAACGGCAAGGGTGGACTGTATAATTATCTTCGCGGGAAGTAAAATAAAAACACTTCTTTAGTTGTAAAGGTGCACAGCGCGCTCTTCTTAAAGCTTGTTCGCATCTCGACGAACGGTAGATGAGTGAGTGAGGTGGCGTGGGGGGTCTCTTCTCTATCACCCTATTGGGTGTTGAGGTGCGGGTGTCGGGGGAGGGGGAATTTACCTCCCACCATGACCCGGGCAGAAGCTCAGGGGTGCTGAACACCCCCGGTGAAATGTTAAAAAGGAGGCCTACTTTTCAGGCCCCCTTGTGGGTAATATTTTTGTCGCCATAGGCGATACAGAAAGCAGGAAATGGTGTTCGAACGTAGGTGCCAGAAATAAAAACAAAAATAAAAGCAAAATAAAACAAAATAAAAGCAAAGCAAAAGAAAAGAAAAAGAGCGAAATGAAAATAAAATAAAAACGAAGCAGAAAAACAAAACTAAAAATGAAAATAAAATAAAATAAAAGCGAAATAAAAACAGAAATAAAAGCAGAGATAAAAATAGAGGCGAGATGGGCAAATAAAAATTGGAATGAAATGAAATGAAGGGAGGAGGCCCATAGGAATAAGCTCTCGGGGGAGAGCCCTGCCTTCCGGCGGGCGGGCGTGTAGGGGTGCTATGCCCCTAAGGTGTGTATGGTGACTGTTGTCAGCGCGGGTGAATAATCGTTTCGACAAACCAGATATGAACTCTGCGAGTGGCTCGGTTTTGGTGTCTCTAGCGATGGTGGAGTTGCGGACGTAGCGTCCCGCGCCGGTGATTAATCTCAGCGACTTATTTTGGACTGCCTGGAGCTTACATTTGCTGGTAGAAGATAGAAGACCGTACCAAGCAGGGGCTGCATAGGTCAGTCTCGACCGTATGTACAACTTGTACAGGCGAATTTTGGTTCTGAGTGGCAAGTCAGAGGAAAGCACCGGTCTAAGGCACGCCCGTGACGCGACCGCGCCTGCTGACACATGGTCTAGCATTTTGCGCATGCGCAAGGGGCGGTCTATAATACAACCTAGGTACTTTACGCTGGGTTGCCACTCAATAACTTGACCTCGAAACACAAGTTTCGGTGGGAGAAACTTTTGCAGGCCGGTCAATAATGCTGATGTCTTGCTGGCATTAACGGCTATTCTCCACTTGTCCAGCCAGCCAGGCAAAGTGTCCAATAGTCGCTGCATTTTTTTGGCTGCTAAGCTAGCTTTGCGGGAGGAGGACATATAGGCGCTGTCGTCCGCGTAAAGGGCTAGGATGACGACTTCAACACCTTCAGCTAGACCGGAGTCACTGAGAGTGGGGATGTCGTTGGTGTATAACGCGTATAGCAGTGGCGATAGGCAGCTGCCTTGAGGTACCCCTGCTCTAATGGGTTTACATGCTGACTGGTTGTTCTCGACCGAGACATAGAAGCTTCGTTTGTCCAGAAACGAGGCTATTACTCGCCCGAGCATCGGAGGGATGTCCGTCTCTAACAGCTTGTGTATTAAGCCTTCGTGCCAAACTCGATCGAAAGCCTTCTCCATATCGAGAAAGACTCCGACTGTGCGCCTGCCCTTGTTTAGCTCGAAGGCCATGTGATGGAGCACTCGTACAAGCTGAAGAGTGGTACTGTGGTTGTCTCTAAAACCAAACTGTTCAGGCCTAAGCTGGATATGCGGGGATATCCTAAGTAATAGTAGGCGTTCGAACAACTTGGCTAAATTGGACAGCAGTGTAATCGGTCGGTAATGTTCTGGGCGATGACGATCTTTCCCTGGTTTCGGGAGAACAATAATTTTGCCGATCTTCCACGAAGATGGGAAATGTCCAGTACGCAGTATCCCATTAAAGATACGGGTGAGTGCCACCAGACCCTTCCTAGGCAGCATAATAATCGCTGTGTTTGGAATCTCGTCGGGACCGGGTGATTTGCGCTTGTTAAGCTTAGAGGCCTCCTTCCTAACCTCTTTAGGCGAGATAAAATAATCACCTCTGAGTGGTGGGGCTGGGGCCGCGAGAAACTGCTCTACGCGTTCTGTAACTCCTAACGTGTGGTCATGGTCGATAATGGGGTTCGGCTTAAATTGGCCCTCAAAGTGGTCCGCAAAAAGTTCCGCGCGTTCCGCTGCGTGGTAGCGGCGAATACCAGCGGGGTCGATAAGTGGGCAGATAGGGGCAGGTGTTTTTGTAATTTGGCGGGCCAGGCGATAGAGAGCCGTGTCGTTCTCGCTTGCTTTAGATATTGCCTGGTCCCATGAATGTTGCCTAAAATTTGCAATTTCAGCAGATAGTTCCGCGCTAATCTTATTGAGGTCCCTCTTTACCACTGGGCAACGGGTGTCGCACCAGAGTTTACGGAGGTCCCTCTTGGTTTTAAGTTTAGCGCGGAGATGCGCCGGTAGCAGCTGCTTACCGGAAGCTGTGACTGAGATTTTAGTAGACTCCCTTAGAGCCTGTGCAAGGGCAGTTGTGAAGGTGTCAACTGCCTCTTCGACTTCTAAGGGAGTAGAAATGCCACCAGCCGGGAGTTAGCTCAGCATGGCTCGGTGAAATAAGGCCCAGTCTGTGGTTCTGCGGGGATTGGGGAGCGGTTTACCAGTTGCGGACACTCCAAGGACCAATAAGATTGGCAGATGCTGAGTGTCAGTGTCGTGGAGGACCTCTAACGACATTGACCAGCCGATCTTATGCGCTAAGGCGATGTCCAGTACGTCCGGTGCGTGATTGTCAGTAGAGGGGTAGTGTGTTGGTGATCCTGGACCGATGACTAAATAGTTTTTACTCTCAGCATCTGCTTTTAGTTCACGACCCGATTTGGATGAAATTCGTGAACCCCAGTGTTGGTGTTTGGCATTAAGGTCACCTAAAATAAGTGTGGGGGTGGCATCGCAAAAAATATTGTCGATGTCACTTGGATCGAAGGGGGTTGCTGGTGGCTTATATGCGGCGAAGACTTTAAGCTCCGCATTGCCGACCTTTAGTTTTACACCTATAGACCGAGTGTATGTAAAAAGCGGAAGGGGTAGTAGTTCGTGAATAAGGTCACGTCTAATTAATACAGCCGTGCCCCTGAAGGCCATATTAGCGGGAGAAATTTCGTCTCGTCTATAGGTGAAGAAATTTGGAATGCGGAGCTCATTCTCACCTCGGAGTTTCGTTTCGCCCAGTAACACAATGTGAACATCGTGTTCCTGGACTAACGTTCTGAGGGCGGCTGTCTTGCCGATTATGCCCCCAGGGTTCCAATACACAATTCTTAATTTAAGGCCCCGATGAGGCCCCATTAAATTCCCACGTAAGAATTGTGGTGAGTTGTGCCAGGCCGTTAAAAAGGGCTGGCAGGGGATTTTGGCCGGCAGCTATGGCCTCTATGGCCGCGTTTAGCGCCGCTATTGCGGCTCTGGCAACATTTAGTGCACCAGCTTGCATGCGGGGTGGGCCCTGTGTGTGTAGCATGCCACTAGGGCGGTTTGACGTGGTAGGTTGCGTCTGTTGTTTAGCGGCCGCTTGCGGCTGCATTTTTGTGACTGTTTGCGCTGACAATGGCTTAGGGGGTTGTGGGGGGTCCGCAAATTGGGGGGGGGGGCATAAAAATGTATGGGGCGAATTGAGTGTCCGGTGCTGTCGGAATGTTAGCCGGAACTGTTGTTGTGGGCTGGGGTGCGGATTTTTTGCGTCGAGGCCTCTTTTTTTTCCCTCCGAGAGCTTGGGATCTATCGGTGGGAGGGTTGGCAGGGGGCATTAAATTTGCGCCGGCAGATAGGTCATATTCCTGCGGCTGTAGCTGTTGCAGGGGGGTGGGCGATGGTGGGGGCAAATTTGTAGCCCGTTGGGCGTTTTTGCGCGGCAGTGGTGGAGCAATAGTCACCCCTTTACGCCTCGCTTCACGCCTGAGGACTGGACAAGAGCGGCTGTTGGCTGTGTGCGCTTGCCTGCAATTGGCACATTTTACTGCGACCTTTTGCCGATCGCAGTCTGACGCAGGGTGGTCGCCGCCGCAGCGCACACATTTTATCGGCCGGTGGCAGTTTGATGAAGCATGGCCGAATGCCTGGCATCTATGGCATTGCGCGGGGCCTGGGCGTGAGCGCCAGGCTTCTATAGATATGCCAGGCATGCTGAGCAACTCACTGATTGCATACAGCTCTTGTAGCTCGGCGTGAGTGTGCCTGTGCTGCAGTTGGGCGTAATAAGTGCAGTTTGGTCGACCCCTAACTGCTGGGATTTGCCTAACGTGCGACACAGGGAAATTGACAAAAGCGAGGTCCTCGGCTATCTCGTCAAGCGAGGTGTCTTGAGGGAGCCCCTTAATGGCTATTTTCTGCGGACGGTCGCTGTCCAAGCTGTAACAGTACCATGAAACGGCACTATCCAGCTTAGACAGCTCGTCGATATAGGCCACTACTGTACGATATTCCTCTGGCGACTTTGGGAAGAATCGTACCCCTTTGCCAAACGGCCGGGCATTGGGTGCGTGGCCTAATATGGAATGCAGCTTTTTCATGTGCGTTGACCATTGCGGAAGGGACTCCACTATTATAGGGGGGTGGCTATTTTTATCTTTTTTGCTCTCAGTGGCATTGGCACTAGCGCGTGCTGGCTGAGCAAGAACTTGCGACGACTGAGCTAAAGTGGGTTGGAAGCCTATCGCTTGCGCGTAAGAGCGTCCGCTAGGCGACGCTGACGTCAGGGGTGCAACCACCTGGGGGGGGGGGGGGGTTCTGAAATTTCCATCCCTTCGGGTGGAGGGGGGTCTTGGGAAGCCTCTACGGCGGCTTTTGATGTAGACGGCTGGTTGGCGAGGGCTTTTTGCCGATCTGCGATGGCCTCTCTTGCCTCGAGGCGTGCTCGCTCGGCAGGATCCTTCGAAGGGCTAAGAGAAAAAGGCCTCGGCCTAACGTCCCTGTTGCGAATCCTTGGGTCTTGCGCGGCAGAGGGATTGATGGCGGGTTGGTAATTATTGGGGCCGAGATTGGAGGAGTTATTTTGCTAGTCTGACTAGTGCGACTGCCCTTGTTTGAGGTGGATGAGTTCGGGTCTGGCCGGGGCGGGGTGTCCTCAATAGGAGAGAGCATGGACGGTAGGGTAGGGAGGTCCTCATCCCTAAAGATTTCATCGCCGGACTCAGAGGCCGAGTATACCGACGACTGTGATATGGCCGAGGCCATAGACGTCCTTGATGGGGGCCGAGAGGGTGGGAACGCGACCGAAAAGGGCCGGTCCGCGGCAGAAATTTCGCTGGTAAACAAATTACGTGCCACGTCGGCGGCTGAGGGGTGGGAGCGTAGCCAAACGCCACGTTTGCGTACGCCACCTCTGCGTACCGGTGGGGGAGCTGCTACGGGGGGCGGCATTATTTAAAAGTTATAAAACTACACAAAACATACCTCTACGTCGACAGGCAGCAGTGGGGGGGGGGGGGCGGAGGGGCCACCCTTGAGAAACTGACGACCTAACGATCCGCGGCAAGTGAATCGCCGAGCAAAAATGAATATGAAAGCGCTTACCAAAATTGTCCGAAAAGCCGCTGAAAAAGCGGCACCCGTCTAACTTCAAGCGCTTTACTCGTAGGCGCAAACACGCAGAACACAACAAACACCTAGTCTCGTCTGTGCACGCACGTCCGCTGTCTACAGAAAATATTCTCTTGAAGCACATACACTTTTTTTGAACTTTGGAAGGATTATGCACTATGGAGAATGATTTACTATTTTGATATATATCATGTATATGAGTGAGGTGGCCCGGCGGCCGCGAGCTTAGCTACCTCGTAGCAAAACTTTGAGGAAGCTTACGCTGTGCTTTTTATTTATTCTCGCATTCGATACAAACTTTGCTTATGATCTAGCGCTTTAACCTAATTTACAGACATATGGTTAAAGTTACATACATGAGAGTAGTACTTAAATGTAGAACACAACAAGAGCTTTCGAATGATATAAGTTACATATTTATGAGCTTTTGTAGTACAAAGTTATGATGAGAATAGTTTGAAAGTTTTATATTTTTAGCCGTTTGCTAACTCGTTTTCTTCTTAAATATATAATGTTTTTTGCTAATATAGTAATATCTAGTCATAAGCTACAATAATAAAAAGGTTTTACACAATAAAAAGTAGAAAAAATATAAAAAAGTTGTAAAGTACAAAAAATGGTATTTTTTCCTACAAAACCTATACATAGCGCAAAAGCTATGTTTTATGCTTATAAGCTTTACATATATTTTCAGTGTATGTATATACAGAAATAACACTGATTTAGACACATTATAGTTCATGCATTATGTAATTTTTGTAAAATTACCCGAGACAAAATAACGTCGCACATATCACCACGAGTTGTCTACTTACTGTGGCCTGTATATATATGTATAGTAATTTTGCACTTTTGTTACAATTTTTAAAGTACGTCATATAACATCTAAATGCAAATATATGAATAAAAATTACTGTGTTAACCTACCGAACTATGAATTACGATGCTACAGAGCTATTTACAACAGGACCTATAATATTTATTTGATAACTCCAGTGGTAATCGTTTTTAAGTCCATTAGTCCACTGCCGTTTGTTTTAGTATGCAGCAATGGAAATGGTGATGGATTTGAGATCGATTACACAAGTTACAAAAACCCGGACAGTTCTGTAGCTTTTAACTACAATTCGGTTAGTAACCTCCTTGTTTCAAATCCGGCAGGTCTGGGACTGGGTCCGTAGATTTCAAAACAATTTGAAAAAAAAAAAAAGATATTGATAGAATCAGGTGTTACTTTGCGGAAATTCATTATTGTGATACAATATTATTACCTGTTTTATTACCTTATTTCTACCCTGTAAGGGGAATAAAATAATAAAAAACTACAAAGGTAGTTTAACTTACTTTGACAAATTTCTGAAAAAATAGCTAAAACATTGCGTCGTAACGACATTTATGTCGTCTACCATACTAATAATATGCTGTTTTGGCACAGTTTGGCCCCCTTAGTGGGGCCCATCGTGGGATGGCACTCGCTTCGTGGCTGCAAGATGCCACCACCTCCATGTCGTACCCCACGCGCGGGCCGCTGGGGCGTCTCGAAAAGAACGGCATGGTCCAGGAGCCAACCGCCGGCGGTAGTAGCCAGGAATTTATTTTCAGGGCAGGTCACCGCTACTGACGGTTCGTTCTCCGTAGCCTTCCCTTCGTCAAGACCTCCTTCCTCAACATCAATGGCCTCCGCCATCTCAGCTATCTCCGTGTATAGAGTTTCTGAGACAGGGGACGAATACTTCCAAGACGAGGAGCTACCCACCATGTTGTCACCAATTCAGGACTCTCCAGATGGTGACAACCTTAATAGGTCATCGCCAAATAACGTGAAGTCTCCCTCCACTACAGGCAAAACCTTAACAACCACCGCACAGGTCCATGCTGCTGCACAAGAGACCCCTTTAGAACCAGCCACCCTGAGACAATCCACCCTCGATCCAGGTACGGACCAGGGACCCCAGAATAAACCGACGAGAAGAGCGTCCCTTCTCTTTAAGGACCCCGCCGAAAATTCGCGCACAGCGGCGAGAGAGGTCTTAGCCCAGGACAACCCCAACCAAGGCAAGTTCATACCCACCCCTCAAGAAAGTATGGAAACCACCCCTCCGCAGCAATCTAAGGCGCCGGACACACCAAATACCCACTCATACGCAGCAGTAACGTCAGCCCAAAGTACCAAAGCAGCGGAGCCACGCCGCATGATAAGGACAAAACAAGGTACCTGCCCATAATTTCGGTGTTCCGCAATTATGGGCAGGTATCTTGCCCATACCGCAGTGGTCTGTCCATTAAAAGAAAATTCACGCCACTATAGGCTTCGCGCCGAACGCCCGTCCCTTAGGGAAAGGCGTCCGTTTCACACCTAAATCGCCAGATGAGTACAGAGTTGTAGCAGCTTAATTATATTAAAACTTAAGCTAATTAGTTCTTAACACTTAAATCTAGTTTATATTTTCTTTATCTAAACAATTTACCAATTATGCTAAAATACAAAAAATAAATTTAATATTACTCACTAACATATAAATATTACACATTAAACATGGAATAAATCTTTCAAAACATATAAAGGACAAGTAAATTATTTCTATTAGTAGATATCTAATCACTTAACATCATCGCCCGGCTACCTCTGAACCGGTTTGGCGAGTTTCATGCGCGCGCCGCTCGGTATAGCTTCCTCGACCACACCCACACCTTACCAGCTATCGGCAAGATATGCGACTTACATTTTGTATTAAAGATAAGATATTCTACCTAATACTAAATTGCTTCTAAGAGTACTTTTAAATACTAACTAGTGAAAAACCCCAAAACTATAGGGGTTTTTTTCAATTCTACCAACAAATCCGGTGAATACAACCACTGGAACTTCCTGTTGACGCCTGCAGTCTACCGGCAGGTGACTACTAAGCTGACCCTGCTGCCGCCGCCTTGGTGAACTTCGACCCGCAGGGAAGCCTATCGTTCTACACCTAAGTAGACAATTCACGATGTAATTCGAAGACCATTGTTAGTCAGAGTAAAAGAACCCCGACCTTTCTAATTCTATATAATCATTACCTATATTGACATAATAACTTAACTTTATTAATACAATTATTTAATTCTAAATTAATGTTTTTTATGATGTCACCCTAATTCAACGTGACACAACTTCACGATAACACTACACCACTTAAACACGAGGCATCTTCAGGAGACGCAAGTTGATCGTGCGCTATACCTTCACCAAATGACGTAAAACAGCTTTTGTTGCCCTTATATAAACAACCCCCAGTACTCCCCCCAACCGGCCTAATGGGATGATGTAAGTATTTAAAAAATCTATACATATAATAAAATTGTAGGAAAGTCATAACTGTACATTGAATATTTTTTTAAAAGAATTCTTGGGGTTTGATCTGCAATCGATACTGAAGCCAAAAATATAGTTTTTAGAATTTTTGTATGTTCAAGATAAACTTAAAAAGTACTGTTTGGATTTACTTCAAATTTGGCACGAATATTATTAGGAAGTCGGGTCAACATATAAGCTACATATTATCACGCTATCACATACGGGGAACGAGCAGTGAACCTTTATTTCTTCAACGCATTCTGTAACAACGTGTAATCTAACGACGCATATTTGACTTGCTTCTTAATTATTAATTATTCTACTCACACATAGCCATTTATTTTATGTTAAAAAATCGTGTAAAGTCATAACTTAGATGTGTTATAATATTTCACTTATAAGTTTTCACTAGTTTCCTATTTGCTAACTAGATGGCGTTGGCGTTGAATTAGATTGCGCTATGGTTTCGTTCAGAAAAAGTGATGTTATAGTATAGCGTTCACGCAGACGACGTCGCGGGCAGCAGCTAGTACCTAATAACGGTAAATTGGAAACATTTAGTTGTTCGTTAATTATTATACCTCTATCCCTAGTTGTTCTTCTCTTCTCATTATTGACAGAGATACGGGTGTCGACTAGGAGTTGATGGGTCCTACCCATGACCCGGGCAGAAGCTCAGACGTGAATACACTCCTGGAAAATTATAAAGGGGACCTAGTTTTCAGGGACCCTACAGAACTGGCTATGCGTCCGGTAATGCTCTTTGCCGCCTAAAGGAGGGCGGTATATTACTACTTAGAGGGGATAATGAGCTCTCGAGGGAGAGGTCTGCCCGCGGGAGGACGAGCATGCAACGGGGCCATGTTGCGAATATGCAGATGAGGACTGTTATCAGCCCGGTCGGATAACCTGGTCGCTAACCTGGCAATAAATTCGTTAAGCGCTTCTACGTTAAGGTCCTTACTTATAGTTGAGCTCCGTACATAACGCCCTGCTCCTGTTAAAAAACGCAACGTTTTGTTCGGGACAACCTGTAGCTTATGTTTATTGGTGGCTGATAGCAGGTTGTACCAGGCCGGCGCGGCATAAGTCAGTCTTGACCTAATGTAAAGCTTGTATATTCGGACCTTCGACCTGAGCGGCAAGACTGACGACAAGACTGGTCTTAAGGCTGCTCTGGCCCCAACAGCCCTTGCCGACACGTGCTCCAGCATTTTGGACATTTTTTTTTTTTTTTTTTTTTTTATACCACTACGGTGGCAAACAAGCTTACGGCCCGCCTGATGGTAAGCGGTCACCGTAGCCTATGGACGCTTGCAACACCAGGGGTATCACTTGCGCGTTGCCGACCCTTCAGAAATCTAATAACTTCTTTCTTGAAGAACTCCATACTGTAGTCCTTGCAGAAAACCTTGGCAGGGAGCTCATTCCACAACTTAAGCGTTCGCGGGAGGAAGTTTCTCTGAAACCGCACTGTACGCGACCATTTAGGTTCTAAAGTGTGAGAATGAATTCCCTGCCGATGGCGAGCGGTGCGATGGTAGAAAGTAGCCGTGGGCATTATTTCGAACAATTCCTCAGAACACAACCCATTGTACAAGCGGTAGAACACACACAGTGAGGCAAAGTCTCTCCTCAGACTTAAGGGCTCGATACCGCAAGTAAGTTTGGGATCGTCGACAATTCTCACAGCCCGTCGTTGAACCGAGTCAAAAGGGTCAAGCTGGTATCCGGGTGCACCTGCCCAGAGATGGCAGCAGTACTCCATATGGGGCCGAACTTGCGACTTGTAAAGTAACAACCTTTGCCCCGACGTGAAGTACTGCTTCGCTCTGTTGAGTACACCAAGTTTTTTGGACGCCAGCTTTACCTTATCTTGTAAATGATCTCGGAACTGAACATCGCTGGAGATGTCGACACCAAGGATCCCAATGCTCTTGGAGATGGAGAGGGGAGTGTTCTGGAATTGTGGGACCACAGTGAATGGAGTTTTCTTAGCGGTGAACGCGCACACTTGTGTCTTTGTAGGGTTGAATTGGACCAAGTTTACCCGTCCCCAGTCAGAGACCTGGGACAGTGTGGTCTCGATTTGAGATACAAGTTCTCCGCGGTTTTCCTCCACAAGGGAACGAGGGATGTTTGCACGACCCGTGTAAAAAGTGTCTCCAGTACTGTCATCTGCATAGCAATGTATGTTGTTGATGTCCAACATGTCATTGATATGCAGTAGAAACAGCGTAGGAGACAGCACAGAGCCTTGCGGGACACCAGCATTAATGTCCATGCTATCAGAGCAACTACCGTCAACTACAGTTCGTATGCGTCTGCCGGACAAAAAGCTAGCCACCCATTTGCACAAACCCTCGGGCACTCCGTAAGATGGCAACTTCGATAGAAGACCGCGGTGCCAGACCCGATCGAACGCCTTCGCTATGTCCAGGCTACATGCCAATGCCTCCCCCTGACTCTCAATGGCTAGTGCCCATCGGTGTGTGAGATACACTAGAAGGTCACCAGTCGAGCGACCGTGGCGAAAGCCATATTGACGGTCACTGACCAGATCGTGTACTTCTAGGTATCTTAGAAGCTGTGTGTTGATCACACGCTCCATCACCTTAGAGAGGAGAGAGGTAATAGCGATAGGCCTGTAATTCGATGGATCTGATCTATCGCCCTTTTTGGGCACCGGGTGCACATTCGCAGTCTTCCATGTAGACGGAAATTGCCTAGTGTGGTAGGAAAGCGCGAAGAGGCGCGTGAGTACAGGACATAACTCAGGAGCACACTGCTTAAGCACCACTGCTGGTATACCGTCTGGCCCACTCGACTTATGAACGTCTAGAGAAAGCAACGCCCGCCTGACCTCCCGCTGCGTTATGGAGATTTCCGGCATGGACTTACCGCACCACGGTATAGTAGGTGGTACAGCGCCTTCATCGTTCATATTCGAGTTCGAGGCAAAGAGACTGCCCAGTAGATCGGCTTTCTCTTTAGCACTATGGGCCAAGTCACCATCGGTCTTTCGCAGTGGTGGTAACGACGACTGGCAGAAGTTCCCTTCGGCAGCTTTGGCAAGCGACCAGAAAGCACGACTCCCAGAAGGATAGCTCGCAAGTCGCCCACCTATTTTGCCGATGAATTGGAATTTTGCTCTGGCAGTTGCTTTCTTACTGAACCTCGAGGCAGCATTTAATTTGCGTTTTAACTCAGAAATATTCGGATCCTTATTATAACGAGCCGTGGTCCAAGCCTCATATGCATTTTGCTTAAGAATTTTAGCTTTTCTGCAAGACCTATTAAACCACGGTCGTTTTTTGACGCCGGCAGCTACTCGCGGGTTAGGAATATAGCATTCCATACCAGCAAGGATTGTCTCAGTGACTGCGGCTGCGCAGACGTCAGGATCTTCTGAGTTAAAGCAGATCTGCCTCCACGGGTACGATGCGTAAAATTCACGCAATCCATCCCAGTCTGCCGACTTATAGTGCCACACACGACGCCAGTTAGTACGTAGCTTGCGGTCTATGACACAGCCTAGGTACTTGACGCTAGACTGCCACTCAATTTTGCGGTCACAAAATACAAGCTTCTGTCACGTATATGAGAATAATTTACATATCCGTGCGTATTTATTAGTATTTATTTATTATTTATTTATTAATTATTTGTTATTTGTTTATAATTAATACTTATTAATAATTAATTTTCACACTCACAAACACGACAATACCTACTTACTTTCTATCCAACATTTACCCTTATTTAAGCATAGCAATTAGCTATTGCCACACTTTTAGTTTACACGTCATACTACGTCATCCACTCACACAAACATCAATTTCATTCCTTTTTAACTCCATCACTACCTTATATGGTAACGAGCGCTGCAAATCGTTTAACCTCGACTTTTCTTCGGCACTCACACCAGTTAGATATATCTTTTCTACAAGGCGTCACCGATCTAACAAAACCAGTTGCGCTCTCTGATTCGACGCACATGAAAAAGTAGTTGGAAGCGAGCACGTCGTTCCAAAATATTTAATTTTAGAAATTCTTGAACCCCAAATCTGGGTAAGTACCATACACACACACACTCCGCCTTTTTGCTGCTTTCATTTTTTTTTTTCAGGTGTAGATGTTGAAGTCCACGATCAGCGCGAATGCGTGGCGTAGGTGTCGGATGTGAAGACGAAGATTTTTGAATATTTAATAAACGTAAACGAGGAAAGAAGGAAGGAAGAATCCTGGCGAAGAATCCGGTACGAAGAACCTTAGGTTAGAAATATCGAAATATCGCAAATGGTCCTGGGATAATACGGTTTCTAGGGCTTGTGAGGACGACGCCACCCTCTGTCGTCTTGTCCGTCAGTTTACAAACACCCAGGACCCAATCTACCCCCTGTTTGACAGTGTTGGTAACCGCTGTTACTCGGCCGAGGAAAGAGCGGAACTACTGGCCGCCCATTTCGAGAAACAATTTCAGCCTAACCCAGTGCTGACCCCCAACATACCGCCGTTGTCGAGGAGCGCGTACGTGACAACCTTACCAAACCCCATACCCCGTTGAGAAGTGACTACTTCTTTTCGCCTAAAGAAGTGAAAACAATGATCCACCAACTCAATAAGCGTAAATCACCGGCGGTTCGATTCCGTAAAATGACAGCTAACAATTCTCGTTTGCATCCTGCCGGTAACATATCACTTCCGCTCACATTGAGATCTGGTTGAGACTTAATCGGGGTAAAACCCCTTTATCTTCCTATCCTTTATCCTATTATCTTTGCGGGGTTGCTATGTGGTGCACTCAGGACACAACCATTTTTGGGGCAATCATAGGTATGACTGCAACCAGTACATTTAATACTCTCCGCCGGACCCACAAATCTTCCACAGGCAGCGCACTTCGACATTGCAGAGTGTGCTTTAGGCAGAGAGCGCAATTTAGCACGGAGCATTGACTCGCAGTTCAGTTAAGATGACGTCGCCTCAAGCAGCTGCTGGTGGTGCGTAAATTTGCACAACCGATACCTCACCTCGGTAGCTCCGTCCGCAAGGTACCAACTTGCACTCACTCACGCACACTAGGTTCGAATTCTCAGAGCCACAAAAATATTGTAACGCATTTCTATCTAGGTACAACGAACTATGATGCTATTTCACTCTAGCTCCTCCCACCAGGTGGAACAATCTCATAAGCACAACACTAGAGTGACAAGAAATTGAATAGTACACTAACAACCAATCACAATTTATTAACTGATATTAATTAAAATATAAAATTTGTAGATCCGAAACACACGACCGAGCACCACGCAGGCTACCCTTCCAAAGCCCTTGTTATGTTGCCCAGAAAAGGGATGGTTGCGCTCACAAGATTTTTTAACGGTATCCTCCGGTCTGGTCACTTTCCCGCTGCTTGGAAACTTGGCAAAATTATTGTCCTCCCTAAGCCCAGAAAAGATCGCCGCAGACCAGAACATTGCCGTCCAATAACATTGCTTTCTAACATAGCCAAACTGTTTGAACGCCTCTTGTTGACGCGGGTCTCCCCCCACATCAATCTGAAACCAGAACAGTTTGGCTTTAGAAGCAATCATAGTACGACCCTTCAACTAGTTCGAGTACTTCATCAAATGGCCTTCGAGATGAACAAAGGGAGATATACGGTCGGTGTCTTTCTCGATATTGAGAAGGCATTCGATCGTGTATGGCACGAAGGCCTACTATGCAAACTCTTTGAGACGGACGTGCCTCCAGCTATTGGACGTGTAATAGCGTCTTTTCTGGAGAAGCGGAGATTTTACGTGGCGGTAGAGGATAAAACTTCCCAGTGCAGGCCTATAAGTGCAGGTGTGCCCCAAGGCAGCTACTTTTCACCCCTTTTGTACGCACTCTTCACGAACGACATCCCTACCTTAAACAATGCCGGACTCGCACCTGGCATTGAAGACGTGACGTTAGCATTATATGCTGACGACAGCGCTTATATGAGTTCGTCGCGCAGAGCCGGGCATACTGCCTCCAAAATGCAGCTATTACTGGACGCTGCTGGTGGTGCGTAAATTTGCACAACCGATACCTCACCTCGGTAGCTCCGTCCGCAAGGTACCAACTTGCACTCACTCACGCACACTAGGTTCGAATCCTCAGAGCCACAAAAATATTGTAACGCCTTTTCTATCTAGGTACAACGAACTATGATGCTATTTCACTCTAGCTCCTCCCACCAGGTGGAACAATCTCATAAGCACAACACTAGAGTGACAAGAAATTGAATAGTACACTAACAACCAATCACAATTTATTAACTGATAATTTTAAAATATAAAATTTGTAGATCCGAAACACACGACCGAGCACCACGCAGGCTACCCTTCCAAAGCCCTTGTTATGTTGCCCAGAAAAGGGATGGTTGCACTCACAAGAATTCTCAACGGTATCCTCCGGTCTGGTCACTTTCCCGCTGCTTGTAAAGTTGGCAAAATTATTGTCCTCCCTAAGCCCAGAAAAGATCGCCGCAGACCAGAACATTGCCGTCCAATAACATTGCTTTCTAACATAGCCAAACTGTTTGAACGCCTCTTGTTGACGCGGGTCTCCCCCCACATCAATCTGAGACCAGAACAGTTTGGCTTTAGAAGCAATCATAGTACGACCCTTCAACTAGTTCGAGTACTTCATCACATGGCCTTCGAGATGAACAAAGGGAGATATACGGTCGGTGTCTTTCTCGATATTGAGAAGGCATTCGATCGTGTATGGCACGAAGGCCTACTATGCAAACTCTTTGAGACGGACGTGCCTCCAGCTATTGGACGTGTAATAGCGTCTTTTCTGGAGAAGCGGAGATTTTACGTGGCGGTAGAGGATAAAACTTCCCAGTGCAGGCCTATAAGTGCAGGTGTGCCCCAAGGCAGCTATCACATGGCCTTCGAGATGAACAAAGGGAGATATACGGTCGGTGTCTTTCTCGATATAAAGAAAACTTCCCAGTGCAGGCCCATAAGTGCAGGTGTGCCCCAAGGCAGCTGCTTTTCATCCCTTTTGTACGCACTCTTCACGAACGACATCCCTACCTTAAACAATGCCGGACTCGCACCTGTCATTGAAGACGTGACGTTAGCATTATATGCTGACGACAGCGCTTATATGAGTGCATCGCGTAAAGCCGGGCATACTGCCTCCAAAATGCAGCTATTACTGGACGCTGCTGGTGGTGCGTAAATTTGCACAACCGATACCTCACCTCGGTAGCTCCGTCCGCAAGGTACCAACTTGCACTCACTCACGCACACTAGGTTCGAATCCTCAGAGCCACAAAAATATTGTAACGCCTTTTCTATCTAGGTACAACGAACTATGATGCTATTTCACTCTAGCTCCTCCCACCAGGTGGAACAATCTCATAAGCACAACACTAGAGTGACAAGAAATTGAATAGTACACTAACAACCAATCACAATTTATTAACTGATAATTTTAAAATATAAAATTTGTAGATCCGAAACACACGACCGAGCACCACGCAGGCTACCCTTCCAAAGCCCTTGTTATGTTGCCCAGAAAAGGGATGGTTGCACTCACAAGAATTCTCAACGGTATCCTCCGGTCTGGTCACTTTCCCGCTGCTTGTAAAGTTGGCAAAATTATTGTCCTCCCTAAGCCCAGAAAAGATCGCCGCAGACCAGAACATTGCCGTCCAATAACATTGCTTTCTAACATAGCCAAACTGTTTGAACGCCTCTTGTTGACGCGGGTCTCCCCCCACATCAATCTGAGACCAGAACAGTTTGGCTTTAGAAGCAATCATAGTACGACCCTTCAACTAGTTCGAGTACTTCATCACATGGCCTTCGAGATGAACAAAGGGAGATATACGGTCGGTGTCTTTCTCGATATTGAGAAGGCATTCGATCGTGTATGGCACGAAGGCCTACTATGCAAACTCTTTGAGACGGACGTGCCTCCAGCTATTGGACGTGTAATAGCGTCTTTTCTGGAGAAGCGGAGATTTTACGTGGCGGTAGAGGATAAAACTTCCCAGTGCAGGCCTATAAGTGCAGGTGTGCCCCAAGGCAGCTATCACATGGCCTTCGAGATGAACAAAGGGAGATATACGGTCGGTGTCTTTCTCGATATAAAGAAAACTTCCCAGTGCAGGCCCATAAGCGCAGGTGTGCCCCAAGGCAGCTGCTTTTCATCCCTTTTGTACGCACTCTTCACGAACGACATCCCTACCTTAAACAATGCCGGACTCGCACCTGGCATTGAAGACGTGACGTTAGCATTATATGCTGACGACAGCACTTATATGAGTTCGTCGCGCAAAGCCGGGCATACTGCCTCCAAAATGCAGCTATTACTGGACGCTGCTGGTGGTGCGTAAATTTGCACAACCGATACCTCACCTCGGTAGCTCCATCCGCAAGGTACCAACTTGCACTCACTCATGCACACTAGGTTCGAATCCTCAGAGCCACAAAAATATTGTAACGCCTTTTCTATCTAGGTACAACGAACTATGATGCTATTTCACTCTAGCTCCTCCCACCAGGTGGAACAATCTCATAAGCACAACACTAGAGTGACAAGAAATCGAATAGTACACTAACAACCAATCACAATTTATTAACTGATAATTTTAAAATATAAAATTTGTAGATCCGAAACACACGACCGAGCACCACGCAGGCTACCCTTCCAAAGCCCTTGTTATGTTGCCCAGAAAAGGGATGGTTGCACTCACAAGAATTCTCAACGGTATCCTCCGGTCTGGTCACTTTCCCGCTGCTTGTAAAGTTGGCAAAATTATTGTCCTCCCTAAGCCCAGAAAAGATCGCCGCAGACCAGAACATTGCCGTCCAATAACATTGCTTTCTAACATAGCCAAACTGTTTGAACGCCTCTTGTTGACGCGGGTCTCCCCCCACATCAATCTGAGACCAGAACAGTTTGGCTTTAGAAGCAATCATAGTACGACCCTTCAACTAGTTCGAGTACTTCATCACATGGCCTTCGAGATGAACAAAGGGAGATATACGGTCGGTGTCTTTCTCGATATTGAGAAGGCATTCGATCGTGTATGGCACGAAGGCCTACTATGCAAACTCTTTGAGACGGACGTGCCTCCAGCTATTGGACGTGTAATAGCGTCTTTTCTGGAGAAGCGGAGATTTTACGTGGCGGTAGAGGATAAAACTTCCCAGTGCAGGCCTATAAGTGCAGGTGTGCCCCAAGGCAGCTATCACATGGCCTTCGAGATGAACAAAGGGAGATATACGGTCGGTGTCTTTCTCGATATAAAGAAAACTTCCCAGTGCAGGCCCATAAGTGCAGGTGTGCCCCAAGGCAGCTGCTTTTCATCCCTTTTGTACGCACTCTTCACGAACGACATCCCTACCTTAAACAATGCCGGACTCGCACCTGGCATTGAAGACGTGACGTTAGCATTATATGCTGACGACAGCACTTATATGAGTTCGTCGCGCAAAGCCGGGCATACTGCCTCCAAAATGCAGCTATTACTGGACGCTGCTGGTGGTGCGTAAATTTGCACAACCGATACCTCACCTCGGTAGCTCCGTCCGCAAGGTACCAACTTGCACTCACTCACGCACACTAGGTTCGAATCCTCAGAGCCACAAAAATATTGTAACGCCTTTTCTATCTAGGTACAACGAACTATGATGCTATTTCACTCTAGCTCCTCCCACCAGGTGGAACAATCTCATAAGCACAACACTAGAGTGACAAGAAATTGAATAGTACACTAACAACCAATCACAATTTATTAACTGATAATTTTAAAATATAAAATTTGTAGATCCGAAACACACGACCGAGCACCACGCAGGCTACCCTTCCAAAGCCCTTGTTATGTTGCCCAGAAAAGGGATGGTTGCACTCACAAGAATTCTCAACGGTATCCTCCGGTCTGGTCACTTTCCCGCTGCTTGTAAAGTTGGCAAAATTATTGTCCTCCCTAAGCCCAGAAAAGATCGCCGCAGACCAGAACATTGCCGTCCAATAACATTGCTTTCTAACATAGCCAAACTGTTTGAACGCCTCTTGTTGACGCGGGTCTCCCCCCACATCAATCTGAGACCAGAACAGTTTGGCTTTAGAAGCAATCATAGTACGACCCTTCAACTAGTTCGAGTACTTCATCACATGGCCTTCGAGATGAACAAAGGGAGATATACGGTCGGTGTCTTTCTCGATATTGAGAAGGCATTCGATCGTGTATGGCACGAAGGCCTACTATGCAAACTCTTTGAGACGGACGTGCCTCCAGCTATTGGACGTGTAATAGCGTCTTTTCTGGAGAAGCGGAGATTTTACGTGGCGGTAGAGGATAAAACTTCCCAGTGCAGGCCTATAAGTGCAGGTGTGCCCCAAGGCAGCTATCACATGGCCTTCGAGATGAACAAAGGGAGATATACGGTCGGTGTCTTTCTCGATATAAAGAAAACTTCCCAGTGCAGGCCCATAAGTGCAGGTGTGCCCCAAGGCAGCTGCTTTTCATCCCTTTTGTACGCACTCTTCACGAACGACATCCCTACCTTAAACAATGCCGGACTCGCACCTGGCATTGAAGACGTGACGTTAGCATTATATGCTGACGACAGCACTTATATGAGTTCGTCGCGCAAAGCCGGGCATACTGCCTCCAAAATGCAGCTATTACTGGACGCTGCTGGTGGTGCGTAAATTTGCACAACCGATACCTCACCTCGGTAGCTCCATCCGCAAGGTACCAACTTGCACTCACTCACGCACACTAGGTTCGAATCCTCAGAGCCACAAAAATATTGTAACGCCTTTTCTATCTAGGTACAACGAACTATGATTCTATTTCACTCTAGCTCCTCCCACCAGGTGGAACAATCTCATAAGCACAACACTAGAGTGACAAGAAATTGAATAGTACACTAACAACCAATCACAATTTATTAACTGATAATTTTAAAATATAAAATTTGTAGATCCGAAACACACGACCGAGCACCACGCAGGCTACCCTTCCAAAGCCCTTGTTATGTTGCCCAGAAAAGGGATGGTTGCACTCACAAGAATTCTCAACGGTATCCTCCGGTCTGGTCACTTTCCCGCTGCTTGTAAAGTTGGCAAAATTATTGTCCTCCCTAAGCCCAGAAAAGATCGCCGCAGACCAGAACATTGCCGTCCAATAACATTGCTTTCTAACATAGCCAAACTGTTTGAACGCCTCTTGTTGACGCGGGTCTCCCCCCACATCAATCTGAGACCAGAACAGTTTGGCTTTAGAAGCAATCATAGTACGACCCTTCAACTAGTTCGAGTACTTCATCACATGGCCTTCGAGATGAACAAAGGGAGATATACGGTCGGTGTCTTTCTCGATATTGAGAAGGCATTCGATCGTGTATGGCATGAAGGCCTACTATGCAAACTCTTTGAGACGGACGTGCCTCCAGCTATTGGACGTGTAATAGCGTCTTTTCTGGAGAAGCGGAGATTTTACGTGGCGGTAGAGGATAAAACTTCCCAGTGCAGGCCTATAAGTGCAGGTGTGCCCCAAGGCAGCTGTCACATGGCCTTCGAGATGAACAAAGGGAGATATACGGTCGGTGTCTTTCTCGATATAAAGAAAACTTCCCAGTGCAGGCCCATAAGTGCAGGTGTGCCCCAAGGCAGCTGCTTTTCATCCCTTTTGTACGCACTCTTCACGAACGACATCCCTACTTTAAACAATGCCGGACTCGCACCTGTCATTGAAGACGTGACGTTAGCATTATATGCTGACGACAGCGCTTATATGAGTTCGTCGCGCAAAGCCGGGCATACTGCCTCCAAAATGCAGCTATTACTGGACAACCTTGCCGTTTGGCTAGACCAGTGGAGGATAGCAGTGAACGCAGGCAAGACAGCAGCCATTTTAACCGGTATGCAATATATTTTACCTAAGAAGTGTCACGTATATGAGAATAATTCTCATATCCGGGCGTATTTATTTATTATTTATTTATTAATTATTTGTTATAAAGTATTTATATAATTCATATATTCACACTCACAAACTCGACAATACCTACTTACTTACTATCCAACATTTACCCTTATTGAAGCATAGCAATTAGCTATTGCCACACTTTTAGTTTACACGTCATACTACGTCGTCCACTCACAGAAACATTAATTTCATTCCTTTTTAACTCCATCACTACCTTATATGGTAAAGAGCGCCACAAATCGTTTAACCTCGACTTTTAGCACTCATACCAGTTTATTTTTGTGTAAATTTATTTTTTTCAGCTTTCCCATTTTTCTCAACCTTTGCTCACTTTCTGCTTTTCCTGGAGGCCAGGACCAGTGTTTTAGGCAGGGCAATAGAAGGAAAGCAGATCGTGGCAAAGGTCGAGATTAGTTTCCTACGGGAATCTGATACCGACCTTTGTTTCAGGGTTCTTCGTCAAGGTTCTTCGTACCGGATTCTTCGCCAGGATTCTTCCTTCCTTCGTTCCTCGTTTACGTTTATTAAATATTCAAAAATCTTCGTCTTCACATCCGACACCTACGCCACGCATTCGCGCTGATCGTGGACTTCAACATCTACACCTGAAAAAAAAAAATGAAAGCAGCAAAAAGGCGGAGTGTGTGTGTGTATGGTACTTACCCAGATTTGGGGTTCAAGAATTTCTAAAATTAAATATTTTGGAACGACGTGCTCGCTTCCAACTACTTTTTCATGTGCGTCGAATCAGAGAGCGCAACTGGTTTTGTTAGATCGGTGACGCCTTGTAGAAAAGATATATCTAACTGGTGTGAGTGCCAAAGAAAAGTCGAGGTTAAACGATTTGCAGCGCTCGTTACCATATAAGGTAGTGATGGAGTTAAAAAGGAATGAAATTGATGTTTGTGTGAGTGGATGACTTAGTATGACGTGTAAACTAAAAGTGTGGCAATAGCTAATTGCTATGCTTAAATAAGGGTAAATGTTGGATAGAAAGTAAGTAGGTATTGTCGTGTTTGTGAGTGTGAAAATTAATTATTAATAAGTATTAATTATAAACAAATAACAAATAATTAATAAATAAATACTAATAAATACGCACGGATATGTAAATTATTCTCATATACGTGACAGAAGCTTGTATTTTGTGACCGCAAAATTGAGTGGCAGTCTAGCGTCAAGTACCTAGGCTGTGTCATAGACCGCAAGCTACGTATGTCCAAAATGCTGGAGCACGTGTCGGCAAGGGCTGTTGGGGCCAGAGCAGCCTTAAGACCAGTCTTGTCGTCAGTCTTGCCGCTCAGGTCGAAGGTCCGAATATACAAGCTTTACATTAGGTCAAGACTGACTTATGCCGCGCCGGCCTGGTACAACCTGCTATCAGCCACCAATAAACATAAGCTACAGGTTGTCCCGAACAAAACGTTGCGTTTTTTAACAGGAGCAGGGCGTTATGTACGGAACTCAACTATAAGTAAGGACCTTAACGTAGAAGCGCTTAACGAATTTATTGCCAGGTTAGCGACCAGGTTATCCGACCGGGCTGATAACAGTCCTCATCTGCATATTCGCAACATGGCCCCGTTGCATGCTCGTCCTCCCGCGGGCAGACCTCTCCCTCGAGAGCTCATTATCCCCTCTAAGTAGTAATATACCGCCCTCCTTTAGGCGGCAAAGAGCATTACCGGACGCATAGCCAGTTCTGTAGGGTCCCTGAAAACTAGGTCCCCTTTATAATTTTCCAGGAGTGTATTCACGTCTGAGCTTCTGCCCGGGTCATGGGTAGGACCCATCAACTCCTAGTCGACACCCGTATCTCTGTCAATAATGAGAAGAGAAGAACAACTAGGGATAGAGGTATAATAATTAACGAACAACTAAATGTTTCCAATTTACCGTTATTAGGTACTAGCTGCTGCCCGCGACGTCGTCTGCGTGAACGCTATACTATAACATCACTTTTTCTGAACGAAACCATAGCGCAATCTAATTCAACGCCAACGCCATCTAGTTAGCAAATAGGAAACTAGTGAAAACTTATAAGTGAAATATTATAACACATCTAAGTTATGACTTTACACGATTTTTTAACATAAAATAAATGGCTATGTGTGAGTAGAATAATTAATAATTAAGAAGCAAGTCAAATATGCGTCGTTAGATTACACGTTGTTACAGAATGCGTTGAAGAAATAAAGGTTCACTGCTCGTTCCCCGTATGTGATAGCGTGATAATATGTAGCTTATATGTTGACCCGACTTCTTAATAAAATTCGTGCCAAATTTGAAGTAAATCCATACAGTACTTTTTGAGTTTATCCCGAACATACATACAGACAAACAGACAAACAGACAAAAATTCTAAAAACTATATTTTTGGCTTCGGTATCGATGGCAGATCAAACCCCAAGTATTCTTTTAAAAAAATATTCAATGTACAGTTTTGACTTTTCTACAATTTTATTATATGTATAGATTTTTTAAATACTTACATCATCCCATTAGGTGATTAGGCCGGTTAGGGGGGAGTACTGGGGGTTGTTTATATAAGGGCAACAAAAGCTGTTTTACGTCATTTGGTGAAGGTATAGCGCACGATCAACTTGCGTCTCCTGAAGATGCCTCGTGTTGAGGCGAAACACGTGTCGAGTTTTGTAAGCAATTAAGTGGTGTAGTGTTATCGTGAAGTTGTGTCACGTTGAATTAGGGTGACATCATAAAGAACATTAGTTTAGAATTAAATAATTGTATTAATAAAGTTAAGTAATAATGTCAATATTTATAATGATTATATAGAATTAGGAAGGTCGGGGTTCTTTTACTCTGACTAACAATGGTCTTCGTATTACATCGTGAATTGTCTACTTAGGTGTAGAACGATAGGCTTCCCTGCGGGTCGAAGTTCACCAAGGCGGCGGCAGCAGGGTCAGCTTAGTAGTCACCTACCGGTAGACTGCAGGCGTCAACAGGAAGTTCCAGTGGTTCTATTCACCGGATTTGTTGGTAGAATTGAATAAAATCCCTATAGTTTTGGGGTTTTTCACTAGTTAGTATTTAAAAGTACTTTTAGAAGCAATTTAGTATAAGGTAGAATATCTTATCTTTAATACAAAATGTAAGTCGATTACCTTGCCGATAGCTGGTGAGGTGTGGGTGTGGTCGAGGAAGCTAGACCAAGCGGCGCGAGCATGAAACTCGCCAAACTGGTTCAGAGGTAGCCGGGCGATGATGTTAGGTGATTAGATATCTACTAATAGAAATAATTTACTTTATATGTTTTGAAAGATTTATTCCATGCTTAATGCGTAATATTTATTTGTTAGTGAGTAATATTAAATTTGTTTTTTGTATTTTAGTATAATTGGTAAATTGTTTAGATATAGAAAATATAAACTAGATTTAAGTGTTAAGAACTAATTAGCTTAAGTTTTAATATAACTAAGGTTTTATAATTAAATTTAATTAAGTTAAATATTTCTATTAAATATTTTATTTACTACGAAGTTTTAACGTAAGCGTTACAGTTGGCATCGTCCAAATAAGGAGGGAAGTGTACTCTTATACACACGTGGATGGTGTACTTCTGTACGTAAGTGCTTACATGTGTCAGAAATCTAATTTAAACATTTAACATTGGAATTTACAATATTCGAAACTTCAAACCAAAAGCTTTATGTCTAGAATGTACAATATCCGTAACTTCAAACCGAAAGTTTTTTTCTTGAATGTACAATATCCGTAACTTGAAACCAAAAGTTTTATGTCTTGAATGCACAATATCCGTAACTTCAAACCAAAAGTTTTATGTCTCGAATGTACAATATCCGTAACATCAACCCAATAGTTTTCTGTCTTGAATGTACAATATCAATAGGTAACTTTAAACCAAAAGCTTTATGTCTAGAATGTACAATATCCGTAACTTCAAACCGAAAGTTTTTTTCTTGAATGTACAATATCCGTAACTTGAAACCAAAAGTTTTATGTCTTGAATGTACAATATCCATAACTTCAAACAAAAACTTGCAAAAGCTTTGGAAGCCTGGAAAAGTCTCTGTCCTAGTCGGGATATTCCAAAAGAAAAGAAAACGCAAAAACTTTGAGATATCCCGCTGATTCAGTTGACTTTTAATAATTCTGTTCAAAATTTAACCAATTATCGTAACAAAGCGCGCCTATTAGCAGTTTCTGAAAAGGAATCTGGTCATTGGCTTCATTGTATTCCTTCTTCAAATCTGGGAACTTTATTAGACAACGAGAGTTTTCGAATTGCTGTTGGTTTACCATCGGGGCCACAATTTGCCATCCACACATATGTCCGTGTGGTGAAAACGTTGATGGCCTTGGACTTCATGGACTGTACTGTATCAAAAGCGCAGGTAGACTCTCCAGGCATGGTTTAATTAACGATATAATCAAGAGGTCTCTTTCCACTATCAATATACCTTCTATTTTAGAACCTCATGGCATAAATCGTGATGACGGAAAAAGACCGGACGGTTTATCGTTGATTCCCTGGGAGAAGGGGCGGGCCTTAATATGGGACGCAACTTGCGTCTATACCCTGGCTCCGTCTCACCTCCCTAGGACCAAACTTAAAGCTGGAGGGGCAGCCCAAGTTGCAGAGTCTCGCAAACGGCGCATATATAACTCATTACTAGGAAACTATGAGTTTGTGCCGTTTGCAGTTGAGACTCTGGGTCCATGGGGTTCAAGTGCTAAAACTTTCTTAAAGTCAATACTACCTCGACTAATCGGAATCAGCGGTGACAGGAATGCAGGCTGCTATTTTACTCAAAGGATTAGCTTAGCCGTCCAAAGAGGAAACGCAGCCTGCATTCTTGCCACAATGCCACGCGGACCATGTTTATTTGATTGTTTTTAAGTTAGTTTTATTATAGTTTGTTATTTTTTGTGCGTAATTAGCTTTAATTTTGAAATAAAATATCCGTAACTTGCAATCAAAAGTTTCCAAAACCAAAACAAACAGAAAGAAACGAAACGAGAAACAAAAAATGTTAGTGCTTATTTCCTAAATTTAGGTTTGTATTTAGCATTTATGTTATAAGTTCCTTACATTATTAATGCCAAAATCTAATAGGACTACAACAAAAAGCAATAATGTGTTATACTGCGGTTAACATAAAAATGCGTAGGTATATCGTGTTGTGGGTTAGAACATAAATGCAATATTGGATTGGGGGCGGTAAGGATTGCGCGGACTTGTTGCCCACACCGACTTGTAAGTTTTTTATTAATTTTTGACATAAATCTAATTAGATGTGTTTAGAAATTCATTAAATTCTTATAATAATGACGAAACGCTGTAGTGGAAAGTTAAGTTTTGAGCTTGACTGACAAAGATTCAGAGCAATATCCCATAGCAGAACTAGTTATTTTGGGAGACTCCCTCAACGCCCTCTATCGTGAGTGGCTCAGTTCTCGAACCAATAACTACGCAGGGCTACTGCTCATGAATTTGCTCTGACCTATGGATTCTCTCGGCTGGTACTTTCTCCAACTAGAATACCAGATATAGAGGACCATACTAGTTCCTTACTGGACCTTCTGCCGACTACACGCCCGGACAGATATTCCGTCTCAGTGGATGCGCCCCTTGGCTCCTCGGACCACTGTCTCGTTCGGAATCAAGTGTCATGCACACAATTGTCATCAGGGCCAACGAGTTGGCGTCGTGTGTGTCATTATAAGTCGGCAGACTGGGATGGATTGCGAGAATTTTATGCATCGCACCTATGGAGGCAGATCTGCTTTAGCTCAGAAGATCCTAATGTCTGCGCAGCCTCAGTCACTGAGACAAGCCTCGCTGGTATGGAATGTTATATTCCTAACTCGCGAGTAGCTGCCCGCGTCAAAAAACAACCGTGGTTTAATAGGTCTTGCAGAAAAGCTAAAATTCTTTAGCAAACTGCATATGAGGCTTGGACCACGACATTTAATAATAAGGATCCGAATATTTCTGAGGTAAAACGCAAATTAAATGCTGCCTCGAGGTTCAGTAAGAAAGCAACTGCCAAAGCTAAATTTCAATTCATCGGCAAAACAGGTGGGCGACTTGCGAGCTACCCTTCTGGGAGTCGTGCTTTCTGATCGCTTGCTAAAGCTGCCGAAGGGAACTTTTCATTACCACCACTGCGGAAGACCCATCGGCCTCTTTCCTCGGAGGCCTCTTTTTGTCCGGCAGACGCATACAACGTAGTTGACGGTAGTTGCTCTGATAGCATGGACATTAATGCTGCAGTCCCGCAAGGCTCTGTGCTGTCTTCTACGCTGTATCTACTACTATCTACCGCTTCTACAATGAGATGAGTTCTGAGGAATTGTTCGAAATGATGCCCACGGCTACTTTCTATCATCGCATCGCTCGCCATCGGCAGGGAATTCTTTCTCACACTTTAGAACCGAAATGATCGCGTACTGTGTGGTTCCAGAGGAACTTCCACCCGCTAACGCTTGGGTTGTGGAATGAGCTGCCTGCCAAGGTTTTTTCTAAGGACTACAGTATGGGGTTCTTCAAGAAGGAAGTTATTGGATTTTTTAAGGGTCGGCAACGCGCGAGTGATGCCCCTGGTGTTACAAGCGTCTATAGGCCACGGTGACCGCTTAACATCAGGCGGATCGTGTGCTTGTTTGCCACTCTAGTGGTATTAAAAAAAAAGTTAAAATCTACGCATTTACTTTTATTTAATATGATCAAAATAATAATAATAAAAATAATAAGATTAAAATGTTTGGTTAAGATTTTTAAATAATTGAAATAATATGAGTGTTAACTTGTTGTATTTTTCAATTTAAGCAAAACTTATAATGTGATTCAAAACATGTTACAGCAATTAAAACTTTAAATAAATAAGTACATTAAAATTTTAATATAGTAGTTTATTTTATTACATTTTCTAAAAATGACTACTGTTATTCATTTTAAAACAACAAATCAGAATTTTGCATTGATGTGTTAAGGCACATATCACATTAATGTGTTAAGGCACATGTCACATTAATGCTAAATGTAATAAACCCTTAAACAATTTAAGCATCGACCATTTTTATGCTCTTTCTATTTAATAATGAATTTATTATAATATATACAATTATTTTATTAATCGATGCATTTCAACAAAACAAATAATACCGCCTAACAATAGAAAAAAGAAGATTGCCCTCAAAAAAATTTAACAGCTGATTATTTAAAACTAGCTCGGTGTGGGTTAACACACGAATGCTTAACAGCGTCCATATGTGTGCAATATCTGTGTACATGTGTGCAATATCTGTGTATTTGCTTAGCAATCGACTACAGAATATTTATGCTTACGTTACTTTTTTATAAAGTACAGTAAGACATGATTTCGATCGAGAATTAGAGAATATAATGTATGTAACCATATTTAAAAGTATAATCGCTTTGAAAATTAAAATGCAACAAAACTGTAAGAAGCACTATCCATGATATTGGGCATCAAGCGACACTGGAGCACATGACTAAACTGGAGCGAGCAAAGAATGACCACCAATATCATGCTACTCATTCGAACCCATCGAAGAAGAAGAAGAATTTTTGTTTTGCACCCAAGGGGGGTTTTAGCTGTATGGGAGCCCTCAAAACAAAAACATTGAAATTTTTTTTTATATTTGTATGGCTTTGGGTCAACAAGTTACTTATACTGTGAAAATTTGAAGACTGTGGCTCCAACCGTTTGGTGGTTAAACTTGTGTGACAGACGACAGACAGACCTGTGTTGTGGACCGTGTTCCAAATCACGAATTCGTATACATATTTATATACGAGGACTTACGCAACATCTGAACCTTGTGCCAATGTGTTATTGAAGATAGTCTGTCGAGCCGCTGCGACGCCGAGAGGATCGACGATCGACTCTGAGACGACGTGCGTGCGTGACACTCGATGATCGGGGGGATGCGCGCGCCGGTCGCGCCGGTCAATACGTCCAGTGAGCGGCGCGACGGCGCATGGCGCGGCCAGCGGCAGTCCGCGTTGGGCCGCCTCGCTCGCCGTCGTCTTCGCCGGGTTTCAGTTGCGATGAAGGTAGAGATCCTTTGTGCGTAGCGCCGTAGCCGTAGCCGTATGCGGTATGGTCGACCAGTAAGTAGCGGGCCGGCCCTGCACCTCTCTGCTGTGTGTCGTGCCGTGCGGGCATCGCCATTCTTTACACCATCATCTCATCATCTTCTTTATTATTCAGTCTTCATTCTTCCGAGAATCTAACCGTACATTTTCTCTCCGTGTACCACCACGCACGCCGCACGCCGTGGATATTTAATCAATATATTCGTATTCGGCCATCATGAACCGATGTTGTTGTTGGTCATTGTTGCACCTCTATACCTATACCTATGCACATATATATGTATATACACATATAATATATACAAACGAATGTTACTTTTCATGGCTTTATCTTACTAACTGAATTTTGACAAACATGTCATGTGCTTTATTTTTGTAGTGTTTGGTAAGTATAGTGCAACAATGACATAGGTACATACTTTTGTACTAAGTAACTCAGTCTTAGTTCTACACTACTGTGTGTTCCAAGTAACTCAGTCTTAGTCCTAAACTACTGTGTGTACAAAGTAACTCAGTCTTAGTCCTACACTATTGTGTGTAGTGTACTAAGTAACTCAGTCTCAGTTCTACACTACTGTGTGTACTAATTAACTCAGTCGTTCCGCGTATCTAAGTATCTAACACCATTATAATATAAATCAATAAATTAAAAATATATTTAAACGAGCAATCCTAGTACTTATATAGTGATATATATTTGCGTCTTTAGGAAACGGCTCTAATGATTTGGATGGAATTTCGTATTAAGATAGAGGTTTGCTTTTTAAATTAAGTTATTTAGTTGTATTTTTAGTAAAAACGAGATTTTTGAAAAAAATAAGATTTTTTATATGGAAGCTCGGTCAACCAGGTACCTACTGTATATTATGTATATGCATGTTTTATTCATTTTTCTTTTGGTGTTTAATAAACAGTATAAATCTTTTTTTCAAGATATTTCAATATTATAATGTCATTATTTTTATAGTAGAGATTATAAGAAATTAATTTAAAAAAATATATGAGGGCTCGGTTCACCTTGCTTGCAACGTGAAATATTTACGGGAGTTACTTATGCAAAACTAGTCGTCTTACTACTTCTACAGTCATCTGAATAAAGAAATATACACTCATTACTATAATCATCTGATGACACAACTATTAACTCATTTCTACAATCGTCTGGGTAAAAAACTATCCACTCATAACTACAATCATCCCAAATCAATAAGAATGAAAACATTTAATTCCTAATTCTTTGAAGTACCTGGGCGACAGAGCTTTCAACATCTATGTTCTTGCAGGTCAAGTTTAGCAAATAAATCATTTTGTTGTTATTTATGGTCCACAGTATAAAAGAAGGTTTTAGAAAACCCCCAATATTTTTTTATCTGTGGTACAAACTATAACCTTAACGCGCAACATTTTTGAGTTTGATTTTACTGTTTATTCTAAAAAAAAGAACAGATAAGTGAAATCATATATTTTTTGTTTTTTAGCAACTTAAAGAAACACCTGTAATCGCATATAATGCTAAAACTACCCAAAGGACTTAAAAAGAAGAAAAAGGGAAAGAAGTCAAAACGGAAAGGAGAGGACGAGCTTTTTACAGAGGAACAATTAGAAAAATACAGAAGAGAACATCAAAAGCAGGAAGATACTGGGGAATGTTCAATTAAAGAAAATGAAGAGTGGTCTAAGTTCAAAGATATAACAACAGGCATAGATTCTGTGCTCAAAAAGACACAAGTTGACCTAGACCGTATAAAATCTAACTCTTTCTTTCAAAGGGTTGAAACGAAAGTAGATAAAACGATTAAGACAGACGTTCAACAGAAAAATCAAATTGTTGAAATAACTGAAGCGGACTTTCCTCACTTAGCTTCGTTGCTTGTAGCTGACAACGAAGAAAAAAGAGAGTACGGTTTTACGGACGAAGATTCGGAGGAAGAAGAACAAGACGATATTTTCGATACTTCTTTTGTAGATGCGGTTGAGAGGGGGGAAGTGAAATTAGCTTACGTTCCTGATTCCCCGGAAGATTTTCAAGACGATAGTATTTTTGATACGTCACACGTTGATGCAATAATTCGGGGAACCGACAATAAAAGTTCAAAAGGCAAAAAAGGTTTAGATATTGGAGTTGCTGTTGAAGTTCTAACAGGAAGAATAGATAATGTGACTATCAAAACTAAAAAGAAATCAAAACGTGTGATACCAGGAGACTTGTTGCTTGAAAATAGTGACAAAGACTACCAACAACCTTTACCAACTAGTAGCATTAGTCAAGAGGAAAAAAGTATTTTAGATATCGATGCTGATATTCCAAGTACAAGTTCCATTGATCTCAGTGGTTCTTTACACAAATCCTTAATACAGCATAGTAAGAATAGTCAAGAGAGTACGAAAATTGTTCCTGATTCAATTTACAACGAACTAGATGAGATCGATGAGTTTACATTGTTAGCCGCAGAATCGTTGGAAAATGAATCGACAGTAATTAAACTAAACGAAAAAGAAATTAAAGCTCGACCCATTATACAAGAGGCTTGGTCTGCTTTTGAAGCCAATAAAAACGAAGCAGTGTTTGCCGAGTGTATAATTGAGGACCAAATAGATATTGTGGACCCTTATATTGACCAAGACGACCCATTTGATACTAGTTTTGCTGATGCTGTTGTTCCTGTAAATCAGAAAGCAGTAAAAGCTGAAAATTACAATTTAGAAGAAGACGATGACTTTGATCCACGAGCTGAAGAAGTTAAAGCTAAATTGAATAATAGACGAAAATCATCAGTTCGTATTCATCTTATCACACCGTATGGCTTGCGTGAATCTATTACTTCAGATGATGTAGATAAAGAAGACAAACAATTGTCTAATGATTTGTTAGGTGGAAGTAATACCGATTTAATGACATTAAGTGATACACCATTATATCCTGTAGATGTCCATAGTCCAGACATTGATCCGTTTGATACTACAATTGTTGATAAGATTGTAGCTCCTGGAAAAATTGAATTAAAATTACTAGAAAAAGAGCTTATTGGATCCAAAAACTTAACACAAATTTATAGAGTTCCAAGTGATCCTGATTTTGACCCTAGGGCAGACGAACCAAAAAAAGAAGAACGACGTGCTTCTCGTCCAGAGAATCTCATTGTTATTAAAAATGTGGGATTTAACATTAAAAATACTGAAACTTCAGGTTTAGAACTAAAACCTAAATCAATTAAACCTCTTACGCCTTATTACACTCGAGAACTATCTATTACTGAAAATACTAACGAAGAGATAGAGTCTTCTGATTTAGTTTTTGATACATTGACAAGAACACGTTCAGACGAAGATTTAACGCCAAAGGTAAATCATCAAAAGAAGAGGAGACATTCGGAATATTCAAATTTAATGACAAGCAAAGTTAATTTTAACAAGAAAAATATTCTTGAAAGCGGGCACAGTGACATAAATAAAGTATTGACACCGTCTTATAAAGTGGAATTTGATACAGAAAGTGATCTTGACCCGTTTGATACATCTTTTGCTGCTAGTATTGTACCTAGCAAAATTGAGTTAAAACTGTTAGCCAAGGAATTTTCTTGTGAAGAAACTCATAATGAAATTGATTTGGCGAAGAGTCCTGATTTGTTAGAGCCAACTGATGACATATTTCAAATAAAAGCCCTTACTCCCGAGCCTTCTCACGTTTCAAGAATTGTTCAAGAAGATTTAGATCCTTTTGATACTTCGTTTACAGGTGATCTTAATCCCGGAAAAACCGAGCTTAAGCTGCTTGAATCTGAGTTTTTAAACTAAACGAAAACAGAATAAAGTTTTCAAAATGGCATATAATCCTTTTTTGAGCATAGGAGAACCAGATGCTCCAGTAACTATGGAATCTTTTAACCCTTTTATGATGACAGAAATGGTACAAACTACGGTTAGTGGTGATAATCCATTTGCTGCAAGTAATCCTTTCTCTGACTTTGGTGGAGAGCTTGAACCTGCTGCTGGTGACACTGTTCCTATGGATATTTTTGGTGGTGGACAGCTTCCAGAAATTGGTGCGAAGCATTTTGATGTCTTTTCCGAGGAAAATGAAGGCATTGACGAATTGATTATCAGTCAACACATGGAAACCGATCGTTTAACCAAACCTTCTGAGCTGGAGCTATTTTCAACCTCTCCAGACTGTTCTCACCTTGATGAGGAAATTGCTAGCGCGGCACAATCATCGGCAAATCTTTTGCCTCGAGAAACTCAAAATTTAATATTGAGTGTTACAGGGCAAATGGAATACACAAGTTCTCATTTACTAGATCGCATTCCTCCAACACGAACTCCAAGTCCCGTGTCGATCCGCGATATTCATTCTCCAAGTCTAACACCAGAACCAGAGTATTTAGATGAACATTTAGTATCTGCAGAAACACCTGATGCTAACCGAAATAAACCAACACGTCCAGCACCAGCTCGACCACCCCCAGTTTCTCGTCCACCACCGCCGCGTCCAGCAGCACCTTTACATGTAAAGCCTTTTAGGCCGCATACTCCCCCAAATTCTTCTCTGGATGATATTAATCTGTTTGAAGCTCCTGTTCCAGTAGCTGTTAAACCAACAAAAGAACACATCCTAAGTCTATATTCAACACCTAAAAAAGAAGAAGAAAAACAGATAGATTTCTTAAGTGATGATATTTTGGATAGTTTACCAAACACGCAATTTAAAATACAGCCACAGTTTTCAAACACTGTCACAAAAACTTTATCATTGGTTGAACCAGACAAGAACGAGCTTGATGATATCAGAAAAACTTCACAATCAGATACTTTAACTTTAGTTTTTGATTCAAATTCTGAATCAAATGTAGCCACTGTAACTGCAATGGACTGCTCAGAGCCATCTGGTGATTTCGAAGTATACTCTTCAAAAACATCCCCATTTGCTAATGAAGGTGACGACTATTCCCAAATGAAACATGTCAATGAAACTGATATTAATCCATTTGAGAAAGTGGGAACGGAAGACGTAAACTTTAATAACACAGCTGTAGATATCTCTGGAAGTCCTTTAACATCGTCTAAGAATGATTTTAACACCGAACACAAAAGTGACAATTTTAGTATCCCAATTACCGAGCCAGTTGAATATATACAAGGCCAGACCTTCGATAACATCACTACAGATTCTTTTAATAATGATCAACTAAATGCTTTTGATAACAGTTTGCAAAATGATTTTTCCAACACGAGTGAAGCGGTGGAATCTTGTAACACCGTTTGGGATAAAATCCCTGAATTGGCAGCACAGGAATTTTCAGAAACGGAAGATGCATTTGACGCTTTTACTGCAAAATTTGATTCTACAGCTGCCAATCATATAAAAACAGGTAAGGTTTTTTGACAGAAATTCAGCTTTGAAAACTTTTTTCTAATAATGTTAATAAATAATTTTTAAATAACTTGACTACAACTATGTTCAATCCGCAGACGCTTGGGGCTCCGAGGCCACGGCAGAGGTAGCACCAACTGGCTTTGAAGCGGAGGTTTTTGACCCTTTTTTGAGCCTGGCCGCACCACCCGTGGGTGCAATAGTGCGGCGTGATTCCGGAGACTCTGAAAATGACACATTTTCGGTATTTATAAAGTGAGTTCATAACCTCTTCTTTATTGATATTCGAACACAATACTTTAGTATTTCATAGTGAGAAGACCTGTGTGATATATAGACCGAAAGAGCATGAAACAAATGGCGAGGACAGCAGCGTGCCTGCTCTAGCACCACCGCCGCCACGTGGTCACGCTGCCACCGCCGCTTTTACCGACGGGTCGCGGGTCAACCCCTTCGACGCGGGTGTGTTCCAAACGCTACCGCTCACACTACCCAAAACAGGTATTTTATTTGATTTGCTTTGACTGTCTACTAATGTAGTTTCTACTATTATTTTTACAAGTCTTGAAAAAAACTTATGGCCAGCAGTCAATGCACTTTGAAGATGGTTGTTTTGTACCGTTGCTATCAGCATCGCCTTACGCATGGAAAATCGGACCGAAACCTAGAGGCATTACTTTATGGTTAAGTCATCGTACTCGACGAATTAAATAACCTATTTTTGTCATAAAAGTGTTTTGTTTTTATATTTATAAGTGCTTTTTAATTTATATTTGCGTACAATTACTCTAGTATAAAATTACTCGTTTTTGTGAATAAAAAGTTGAACGTGAAGGGTTGTGAGACATATTTTTGAACGACGTTACACCAGGGAAGTTATTCACATATTTACTTTCAATTTACGTTCAATGTCTTTTGTATGTCCTCTAAAGTTTGGACAGACAGACGCCTTTGGAAATTGATAGCGTTTTGTTTTCACGGTTTATAAATATTTGTGTTAGTTAATTTAGTGAAATAGTTAATTAATTTCTTAATTAATAAATTCATATAACATGGCCACACCTAGAACAGTTTTGGCTGGAGGCTTGCGTTGGTTAGCAACGGCTGCAGCCTTGATTACAAGGCCGGACAAATGTGATGCCCTAATTCATCGGTATAAGCAGCTTCTTCTTCTCCTTCTTGTGGCGGGCTAATTTCCGCACTTGCCACACATAGATTGTGGCTTTGTGCGTAGCAGATTGCCGACTATTGCAGCCAACCCAGTTCCTACCAGAATCTCGACAAGAGACCAACATTGCTGTGGGCCTCCTGAAGCATCCCTGGGGTTCCCAGGTGTTTTGCCCTGTTTCTTCTTTCCATGCATACTCTGCAGAGGGGGCTGTCGGTGGCATCTAACAGAAATAGATGTCGGTTAAGTGAGCAGTGAACAGTTAAGATATAAGATAGCCATTGTGTCGTCTTAGGGTTCAGGCCCCAGTTCTTGCCTACACACCTCCTTGAGGTCATCCTTTTGCTACTATGCCCCTGGTTGTGATGCTGTTCACAGTGAACTGTATTCCTCTCATTTTGAGCATGTTGGTTATCCAACTGACTTATGTAGGATGAGGGCTCGGTTTATGCTTTTAAAAATCGTTTTGTCAAATACACCCTCAATGTCAATGAATGCACCCAATGTTGATTATCTGTCTGCCAGCGCCCTTTCTATCTTTTCCACAACACAGTGAAGAGCTGTTTCTGTAGATTTTCCGACGCAGTAGGCGTGTTGGTTCATGTTGATTGGTATGTTTGTTAGCATCACGTCCCTAATATGTTGGTCGAAGAGCCTTTCCAGAGTCTTTAACATGAAGGAGGTAGGTTTATTGGTCGGTATGCCTTCGGGATTGTGTAATCACTCCTGCCAGGTTTGGATAGAAACATTGTCTTTACTTCCCTCCAAGCCACAGGAATGTATTTGTGTGCGAGGCAAGCTCTGAAGATATGTACCAGGGCATCCAAACCCGCTGATTTGACGGAAGAAAGGTTTGGATCGCCCAGACTGTTATTTCCTTATCCACTACGTCTTGCGCGGCTCTTAAGTCGTCTCCCAATGGTTCCTCCTCTTGGTAGGGTACCTGGTCTGCATTCGTGATTGTGCAGCCGGGAAAGTGCGTTTTTAGTAGTAGTGTGCATGCTTCCTCATCCGATGTCGTGTAACTGCCGTCTTCGAGCTTTAGCGAGCCTAGGTTGCGATGGTTCTCTTTGCTGAGGATTTTTCTTATCCTTGCAGCTTCGTTTTGAGATTAGGTAGAATTACAGAAACGTCGCCAGCACTCTCTTTTACGAGTTTTGATGCGTTTCTTGTATTCGGTTTGTGCTGTTTTGTGGGTTTCTCAGTCTTGTTCTGATCTTGTGTTTTTGGCCCCATTGAATTTCTTCTTAGGGTTTGCCTTGCCCTCTCTAGCTGCGGACACCACCAATGATTGGTGTTATATTTTTTTCGATCAGGGCTATATTTATCAGTGTTCCCCCTATGTTTGCATCGGTTGAGTCTAGGTTACGTTTTAATGCAGCCTTGAATTCCGTTTTATTACTTTTGCGGGGGTTACTTCTAGGCTCCATTATTGTCTTCTGTGGTTGAATCTTATAGCAGATCCTTCTATGGTCCGAACATGACAAATTGTTAGAGACGCGCCATCCTGTTATGATTTCCTCAGCTTAGCTTGTTGCCAATGTAATGTGAAACAATGGTTTAGTACCGTGATGTTACAAACGTTGGTTCAGATCCTCTGTTGAGAACATTGAGATTAGTTGAAAATAGAAATGAGACGAGATCCTAACCTCTTTTGTTTGTGTTTTTGCACCCCCAGAGTGCGTGGTGCGCGTTGAAGTCTGCAGCTATGATCATATCCGCTTTGATTTGTTCGCAGTACCTCACCAGTTCCACTAGTTCATGTGACGGAATGTCTCCGACAATCGGCGTGTACATTGATGCGATAACTAGCGAGGATAGGCCTGCGTCATTATCCTGTTTAATTCTAACAGATGTTAGGTCTCTGGAACAGAATTGGGTTAGTAGCATTCGACTGGTATGCCTTCGGTTATGTGTATGCATTTGCGTGATTTTTCTATGTTGTGTTGAGTAGTAACTAACCCCCTATATTGCTGGGGCCACAGCTCCTGAATCAGAGCTATGGTCCCTGTGTCAACCTCCAGCAGCCTGCGTAGGGTAGCCGTGGCCGCCATTTTATGCTGGAGCTTGGTTTGTACGACGGTTATTGGTATTTTATTTGGAGTAGAGGCCATTGTCGCTATCCGACTCCGCCTCCATCCCCCGTAGTTCTGCTGCCATCCGCTGGGTGCTGGTCGACTGATTGTCCTTGGAAGTAGAGGGAATCGCCACATCCTCCACCTCTGGCCTGCGCGCCCAGAAGGAGAAGAGGTTCTTGCCGTCTCCGGACAGGCAAAACTTTGCTCTGTGGACAATCCCGAGAGGTCGGCGTCATGTCCGTGCCAGGCAAGTTAGCCTTTGGTTCTGAAGGGGTGTCCACCAGTGCACTGTCTGAAAAGAAGCGCACGTACACCAACCCAGTGGTGTAGCAGAGTCTCCGATCCTTGGCAACCAGTTTCTTAACTTCCTCCTCGGGGACACTTAAGGTCAGGAATAGGTCGTCGCTTTGGCGGGTGGTGTTGTACACTGACCAGTTGCCGATCCTATATTCAGGGTTTTGGCCTCGAAGGACGTCCTGCAGGCACTTCAAGTCTCTCTTGTAACCCAGTATAAGAACGGCGGACTTCACCACCTTGGGGATGTCCATTTGCCTGATCACTTTCAGCCTGGTGCCTTCACGTGGTGATTTTATTTTGGCCACGGTGGACTTGAGTCAGTTCAGCGATCGCTCGTCCTCGCACCACAGTTAGAGGCGGCCTTCACTATGGAAGGCTTTTCCTCTGAACGTAGGTGCGTAATGAGCCCCGGCTGCCTGCGTCGTCTCCACTGTGTCAAAGATAGCATCTTCGATAGCTACCCTTATTGTTTCCGCTTCCGCAGAAGTGAGGTCAGCTTCGGACTGCAGCCTAACGGCTAGCCGGAGCTAGGTAATTTTCTTGGTGATACGCTCTGGGTTGCTTTGCTCGGGGACATTTGCGTGAGCTCTTGGCTTTTGGGTACCAGTGGTCTTGTCCGGTATTGTTGATGAGGTGACGGTTTTCGCGCTTCCATTTTGAGGGCTGCGTTTGCCGTCTCCTCGTTTTTTGTGTGACACAAATTGCCACTCGTTCTATACCTCGTAAACTATCGATACGGCACCAGACAGCTCTGATAGGTTCAACGGGGTAGTGTTAGTTTTGGTTGGCGCGTTCCTCGCAGTAGGTGGGTTGATTATGGCTTTCGAATTTCCTTAATTGTTTTTTTGCTTTCTTCTCTGGCCTCTGGGCCAACGTTTTTCGTCCGTAATCCAAAGAGGGCGTGTTGGCAGTGCAAGCTTGACGGGATTCACCCGCCTCAACCCTCTAAGAGTTCTTCATCCGTCGCGTGTGAGTCTGTGTGTGTGTGTGTGTGTGTGTGTGTGTGTGTGTGTGCCCTAAGTTAAAAATTTAGGCCACTGCCCTCCGCATTTATACGGACTTCGGACCGACACTATCCAATGTGTGCACAGTAAGACTGTGTACGACACTGCACGGGGTTGGGTTCAGGGTATAAGTAACTTGATAATAGGATTAACGCCATTCGAGATGCATATGAGCAAACCATTGTAGGCTTGCAGGCGGAAGATGTGGCCAAGCTTACCGCAGACTTAGACCAGGCTGAGGACCTTTGTGACCAGATTGCACAGATTCGTCGGGCTGAGAAGAACGAATGTAACAACTCTGTGGTGGCCACTCAGAGGATTCCTTCTACTTTGCCTAATTTGGACCTGCCAAAATTTTGGCGATTTAGCAGAGTGGCTCTCATTCATAAATAGATTTAACGGTCTAGTTCACAATCGGTCAGATCTTACCGATTTCCAAAAGTTTTCATATTTGGTGGGGTCAACCGCTGGAGAGTCTTATGATATGATCCGGTATTTTTCTCAGGATGATGCGGGTTATAAAATCGCCCAAGATTTATTGTTTAGACGGTATGACAATATCAAGAAAATTACTCATACTTTTCTCAGCGCCTTATTGCAGTTGCCTAAAATTTCTGAGGTGGCAAACCTGCGGCGAGAACTACGTAATCCTATGTTGTTGGCAGTTAATGGACTTAAGGGTGGCCTTCAAGTAGATAAGGATTGGTCCTTTCTACTTGTCCATTTGGCCCTTTACCGTCTTACACCGAATTAAGGAGCCGTTTTGAGTTTGTTTGTGGCGATGAATCGGCCACCATTCTCCCTACCTTCTCCGATATGTAGAAATTTCTTGAGGATGAGTGCCGGAGGGCTGACAGCCTTCCTTTTGCGCCTTTCCCTCTGCTCTCCGTCAGCCGCCTCCAAACAGAACATCAAAAACACAACGGTAATTGCCCCACAGGACTCCTGCACCCCGACCTCCAATTTCAAGGGTTATTGGGACAAACTGCTCTTACTGTCGTGGGCCGAACCAACTTTTGGCTTCATGCAGTTTTTGAAGTCATCGGTCCACGAGCGTAAGCGAAGGGTGATTTATAAGGCCGCTGTATGGTGTGATTGGAGTCGGGGCATATAATGCCTGAATGTGGGGTTCGACTCTTCCCAGCTCAGATGACGGTAAGGCCCAAAAGGAGGGTTATGTGTTTGACCTGTATGTATGTCCGACTATATGTTCCCTCGTAAAACTGATTTTAATAAATTAAACGTGGTTAGATTCGTCTTTACCACTAGAGTGTTATAGACTATATTAAAATTATTGGAAATCAAAATGGCGGATTTTTGGCAATAAATTGCGTGGCATGAAAAATATTTTCCTTTCAAAACCTATCGAATGGGTAACGGACGCCAGCTTCACCTTATCTTGTAAATGATCTCGGAACTGAACATCGCTGGAGATGTCAACACCGCAAGGATCCCATTGCTCTTGGAGATGGAGAGGGGGGTTTGCTGGAGTTGTGGGACTGCAGTGAATGGGGTTTTCTTAGCGTTAAACGCGCACACTTGTGTCTTTGTAGGGTTGAATCGGACCAAGTTTACCCGTCCCCAGTCAGAGACCTTGGACAGTGTGGTCTCGATTTGAGACACAAGTTCTCCGCGGTTTTCCTCCACAACAGAACGAGGGATGTTTGCACGACCCGTGTAATAATAAGCATCTCCACTAATGTCATCTGCATAGCAATGTATGTTGTTGATGTCCAACATGTCATTGATATGCAGTAGAAACTGCGTAGGAGACAGCACAGAGCCTTGTGGGACACCAGAATTAATGAGTCCCGTCTACTTATAGTTAAATATTTGGTATATTTTAATTTCTGTTTAGTTCTTAATGTTTCTGCAGTCAGGTTTTTTATTATTTATTTATTATTATTATTTTATAAATCAGTTTTTGCACAAGGTCATATGAAAGTTTTAGCACCTTTCTTATATATTAGAATATCAAGAGTGACTTGTCTTAAAGATTTAAGTTACAAAGAATGCTCTCACAAATTATTTATAATAAGCAGTTGAAAATTATTTAAAATTTACTGTAAAAGAAATAATTTTTGTTGCTTAATGTTTGAAATGTTTGATAAAAGTTGATTTTTATACAAAAATCTGTGGATTAAAATTTTATAACATAATTTAACAGAAAATAATAAAACGGGATTAAACTCGTTATTTGGCAAAGTACCTTTTGCCCGACGTTTCGGCTGGGCTACACCAGCCTTGGTCACGGGTAGACTGGCGGTGCGCGGCGTCGTCGGCTTCGTGTGGAGCTTCGTTTTCCTATGACTGGATACCATGCGGGCGACAGTTTGTATCCATCCTCACGATTGAAGTTCTTATGCTTTTTTATTTCAATCGCTTCGCGTACCAATCTACATAGTATTAGCGATCGGTCGATAAAACCTTAGGCTGGTGGAGCGCAATCCAGTGGTTGAAATTTGAGTAAATTAGATGTTCTGCTGCATAGCAGCATGATTTTATGCTGATTTTATCGTCTGGCAATTCTTTACAGCAGCAATATGTTCTTTGACCCTGTTCGCAACTGTGCGTATGGTGTGGCCAATGGAAGAACTGCCGCAGTTACATTCAATTTTGTAGACACCTGGTGTTTGGTACGTGGATTACGTCCTTTGGCGTGCGCACGTGCTGTTCAATTTTGGAGTACGGAACATATACCGTCTTAATTGAGAATTTATTTAAAAGTGATCCAATTTCATCCGTTACTCCTTTGATATAGGGCATGAACGCTGGCTGTCTGCTCACCTCTGGATTCTTCGTACGTGTGTTACAGCGACCTGAACTTCTTCTACTCGTTTTGTACCCGTTTTTCTTAAGTGCCTCCTGAACGTGTGCCAGCTCAGTAGCTAAATGTTCAGGGTCACAAAGGTCATGAGCTCGGTTAGTCAGAGACGTCACAACTGATTGTAGGTGACGTGGGTGATGATGCGAGGAGGCGTTTAGGTATCTGTCCGTGTGTGTGTGTGTGTGTGTGTGTGTGTGTGTGTGTGTGTGTGTGTGTGTGGGTTTCCGATATACAGTATGCCCCAGAGAGCCATCTTCCCTTACATTAAATTCAACATCTAAGAATGCCAGTGAACGTTCACTTTCCATTTCATATGTAAAACGTATTTTATTATGAATGGAGTTAAGGTGATGACGCGTTTAATCCAGTTTTATTATTTTTAAATTAGTAATAGTCCAGTCAAATTAGAAAATTAAACAACATTAATTGGTAGAGTTTTGAACTTTGTTGTACATGTTTATTAAGACCTCTCGTTGTACATACTAAAAGTCCCCGTCGATACTGTTGCGCTCGCGCCGCCATCTTGGAAAAAAGGTACCCTTTTTCAGTTTTTTGCTTATATCTCGGCAATAATTATTAAAACGATAAAATCGTTTAAACAATAACTGTAACTTATAAAATTTCCTATAAAAAGCTACGATATATTTTTTGGGTATCTCTAATACTTAAGCTGTAATCCAACATTGAAAATTTTTTCTTATGTTTTTGCTATCGATATAAAGTTTTGTTTCTGTTTACTCCTAAAACTGTTCACATATATCTTCAAAAACTTATTCCATGACACTACCTAGAGATATAAAGACCGAAAAGAGAGAGAGAAGGGGAAAGATAATTCAGTGGCAGATGCATTATGCGACATGATGTGTATAGCAGGGCGGAGGCCGCATGGTGAGTAAGAATAGCGAATAGGCTAGACCAACCAGCTTTCAACCGATCAACTACGCCGTTAATGACAATCATAGGCTGGACGCACACAACATAGCGTTTCTGCAGAACATAAGCCTAAGTTTGCGCTCTGTACTGGATGAACTTTGCTCTAACAATCTCTTGGCTATTATGCTCTTAGGCCCCAGGCCTACGAAGCCACTGCGACATACTGTGATAAACTGGGACAAATTCAAGAAAGCTCTTAAAAAAATCAGCTTACCACAGCTAGATCTTATTCCTGCTCTCATTGGTCATAGAATCTGTCACTCAACAGTCACTCGCAAGCTACTATTAGTAAGTGCATAAAATAAAAACCAGTTAAGAGCGATCTAAGTGTATGTGGAACAGCTTATTAATATAACAGCTAAAAACGGTTGTGAAGTATTTATTGAACGAAGTCGCCACGTCTGAAAATGGCGCTCTTATAGGTATATTTATGCCTGCTCCGTGAAATCTGTGATGCAGTGCCCCTGTTCTGTTGCCCAAAATCCGAAATGACTTTCGTAAAGTGGCATATACTTAGTGTCTATGAAATTACGTAACCGTGGTAGTAGTAACCGTTAATAAAGTTTACTCAAAGCTATCAGTGAACTAAATTATTTATATGACGAGGGCTAAGCTAGGCTTTTTTTTTTTTTTTTAAATTTTATAATAAGATAATTTTTTATGTTGTGCTTCTGCATTTCATGTTTTGTAATGGAAAGGGTCCTTCTATGATAGGGAGGGCATTTTTCAACTTTTTAAGTGGACGCTGTAAAAGAAAGGGAGGTTCTTCTCTGTACAAGGTCTCCCGCCCTATAAACTTACGAACCGATGGCGTAGTGACATTCATAAGTGCTCAATTATAATTAATAATTATTGTAGCCTAAGCTGAATAAATTATATTGAATTTGAGAAAATTTTTACCCTAACTACGTCGCAAAGAAATGTAGTTCGACATCGCCCCGTTAAAAATACTTATTAATAAATAATCAGTTGTAAACTTAATTTAATTTAATTTACTATCAGTCTGCAGAACTTCGTCTACAATGACAGGAGGTAGAGCGGTAAGCGGCGGAAGAACGCATCTACTTTTGAACTCATTGTCTACCTTGCGGTCATGATTCGTGTCTACTGGTTTAGTGCTAAGGAAGCATTACACTCTAAGTTTTTTCTAAGCATTCGTCGTCACAGGTATTAATTTAGTCTTTGGAACAGGCTTCATCCCTTCCATCGCGTTTTCGTGACTGCTTTTTGTACGCCTGCAGCCTTCTTGACACTTTTGTAGAATGAGTCTAGTCTTCGGCAGAGGGATAATTGTTACGTTGTCGTCGTGCGGCGTTGATCTCTCTTATCAGTAGCTCTATATCCTCGGGCACCGGTGAACGCTTGTTTAGAGCACTCGCTGATGGTAGTTTAACTTACTGACTGGTAAGAGATTTAATGCCACTTCAATTTGTCGTGAGATCTAATAAGAGAGGATGCGATCTAGTTGCTTTAATCTAATAAGCTTTCAAGGGCTTTCTCGAATACGCCTATATTGGATAGGAGTCAGAGGGACATACAATAACGGGAAGAAATGATGCGGGATCCCGTTTTACTACTTTATAAGCAAGTTACATAATTTAATTGTCACTTTTATTATAATTGCAGATTTACTATATTTATTACTTACAATCGCTTTTAATAATTAAATATTTTTTTAAAAATTACTAGTTACTATATTAGTTACTATATAGTGCAGTCATTGAAGAGTTATTGCTCCGATTTTTTTTACTGTGAACCGATTTGCATGAAATTTTGGAATTAGGCTCAAAATGATCTGAACGCCGCGTTCACCCTGGGGGTGGTTGCCACCCCTTCGCGGTGGTGTTTATTTTTTTTAAATTAAGAAAAAATCGTAAAAAAATTGGTTTAATTTTAAGAAAAAAATGTTCTATAAAGTTTTTCAAAAAACCCAATACTTTTCAAATTATCGGTAATTGAAAATTCGGATTTTTTTCACGGTTTTAATCGGTTTTTTGCAAATATCTCCAAAAATATACATTTTAACGAAAATTTTATAAGGAACTAAATTGTAGCAGGTAAAAAACTGAACAAATCGGTTTTTTATAAAGTGTTCTAAGTGCAATATTAAGCTAGATTTTTTTATTTTGTCTGAAATTTAATCGATGTATTCAATGCCATCTAGCGGCGAGCAGATAGATTCTGTGCATTCTAATGAAATAGGATTTTGTAGTGCTTGAAATAAGCTTTAAAATGAGAACTGTCAAAAGTCTTTTGCACGTAAAATGAGTGAGCTGTAATGCAAATAAGAGGAACATCTGATAGTTTTTTCTTTTAAAGCAATGGGTTTCATAAGTGCCATTTTCACCAAAATTAAAATTAATCGTATTTCGTCTAGAATTAACTTTAATATAAAGAGTTTGATGGATTCTAGCAGTTTGGCTGCTTTAGGACTCATATTTTTCAAAAAAAATCCGATTTAAAAAAAAAAAAAATTTTCGAATTTTTACAAAAACCACCTTCTTTTCATAATATCACAAAAATTATGAAAGATACGTATAAAAGTATAATGATAAAAAAATTAGGTCTTTTTCTGACAATTTTTTTTTTTTTTTCTGTTAAGTACACAAAAAGTGACGGATATATGATATGCGGCAGCGCAATCACAGTCTCTCTCGAGCCCTTTGACCCTTCACCGTTTTAAAATAAAAGGTTTTTCACTATATATTGTGAAAAAAAAGTTGTAGCTTTTTAATGAATAATCACCTTTAAAATGGTTTTTTATAAGTTGTGATAGCATTAAAATTGAAGGAGTTTTGGTCCAAAAACTAATCGTATTTTTTTTTACTTAGTAAACTGAAAATTACGGAGTGTGAATATTAGGAGCAAAGTGAAAGTACACAGTAATAGAGACCCAAAACTATTGTCTTATGTATATATATATATTTAAATGTATTACTAATTCAATCTCGTGCAGTTTTAGACAACTTGTAAGTTTATATTTTATTCAATAAATAGTGATTTCTTACTCTATAATATAATTATTTTTTAATGTGTTATCATATATATTTACTGTTTTAATTTAGGGGTAGTTTTTAGGGTTGAAAAGCTTGATACTATGATATGATAATCATTTTCGAGAATGTGGAATAACATTTAAATCCTTTTCATTTCCTCAAAAGATTTTTTTTAAACAATTTTTTATCAAGGGGTTGTTTTTAAGGGTCGGAAGGGGGTTAAAAATTCGATAATTAAGATAGAAAACATAAAATATTATTGATTCTATACTTAAATCTTTTTATGTCATACCAAAGTAATTTTTTGTGATTTTTTCAATTAAGGGTTGTCATACCAAAGTAATTTTTTGTGATTTTTTCAATTAAGGGGTTTATTGCAAGGGTTGTAAGGTTTTCAAGGGGGTGAAAATGATTTTATTATGAGGTAATTGTGTTAGAAAACACTTTACAATTTTACCCCTTAATATTAAACACGTTTTCAAGCGATAAAATGGCTCAATGTATTTTTTTCCTTAAGGGGTTGTTTACACCCCTCAAAAATAATAGGCGGAGCTCAGATCATTTTCACTTTTGAAGTTAAGGGTATGATGAGCCTATTTCCAAAATTTCATGCAAATCGGTTCACAGTAAAAAAATCGGAGGTAAGACCCTATTTTTCGCTTCAATGACTGCACTATATTTATCTACTTCCTATTACAGTTGTATCTGGGGGCACGGTAGTGACCCCGCCAAGACGAGTCAAGTGAAGTGCAAGGGCACTACCTACCTTTTCTCGAAGCACTTAGTCGTTTTTTTGAACCCTCATAACTTGGGTTTGGATTATAACAGATAAACCAAATTCTTAGGATATAAGATGTCAATAACATATTTAGGACTTATTAAACATAAAAATTTCAATTGCATAGCTCTTATACTTTAGATTTTATTGATATCTAAAAACCCCGATTTCGTCACTCACTCACTGATGATCATCAAAATTGTTAGGGTACTTCCGGAAGTCCTAGAAAGCTGAAATTTGGTATGTAAGCTAGTAATAGTTCACAAACAACAAAAAAATTCTAAAACTATGAATTTTTACCCCCAACCCCTTAAACTAGGGAATGAAATTTTGTATGAGACTTCCGCAAATTTTGATGCTAGAGGTTTCAAAACTACTCCTTATTAGAAGTACTCCTTGTTATATATAATAAAACAAATATTTCAGGATTTTTAGTATATTACCCCCCACCCTTTAAATTAGAAGATTGAAGTTTGTATACCTTTTCCCACACAAACTTAATTTTATGCTATAAGATGTAAAAAATATACAAGTACACAGACTTCTTATTACACATTAAAAAAAATGTGTTTCAGATTTAAAAAAAACTCTCTAATCGATAATTTTGTGCTTATGTTTGTCTAAGGATGTCGATAAGTGAAATATATACTACTAACCGATGTTTAGGTACACAAAACTGTAACTTTTTCTATATATTTAAATTTATCTTATATTTTTTTATTTAATAATTATAATAATATATGCATAATATTACTGTTGCATCATTTGTAGGTTTCTAAATAAACCGATATACGGGAGCGATGGATTATCGTAATGGGCAGAGTAAATTAGGTATCTACAAAGTCAAATATTATTGCTCCATTTAAAAAAAAAAGGATTTTACACTAAAAAAAACTCGAAATAGACATTTAAACTGGAAGCTATTCTATGTATTAATATTTAAAAAAAATTATACATATTCCTGCGTAAGTATTGTTGTGTTCTAAATTTCTCCGTCATTCACGTTACTACATACTGAGCAGGTAAGTTAGAGTGCATGTACATTGTACACTGAGGTTTTTTCTCACTTATATATATATAAAGTGCAGCTGAAAAAAAGTGAGCCTACTCCCTCGGGTATACACAGTTAAACATAATGACTAAATTATTTTATTTTAATTATCATTTGACTAATTTCGTACTTCGATTAATAAAAATATACAAGCGCTATTTTAATACAAATAAAACTCTTTAACAAGGTGATACAGTGTTATTTTGCATGATGATTATGTACCTATGTGTTACTATTTTTATGCAAGGTGTATGTCTTTTTTACTTCTACAGTAAACAGATTATCGTGTATCGAAATAAGTGATTAATTAAAGAAACATACATTCTTGATGATTATAGTCAACTTACGGTAAAAAATGGTTTTCTTGTTGTCATTTTAATTGTGTTACAGTTAAATGAGAGATTAAAAGCTTCTTCAATAGCTAGAGATTTAAACAAACTAACGAGAGATCAAATTAAATTACATGATACTGCTTCCGGCAACTAAACAAACGTGCCCAAAGTTCATAAGTATATGAATGGAGTTTCTTTTGAAAATATGATCAGAAATGAAGAATACCGACGGAGATATAAAGTCAGCAAACGGCCCACCTAATTTTCGCTGTCGCTGTAGGTTATTAGCCTTCTGCGATGCCAATCCGGAGGCATTACTCGTACATTTGCGACCCTCTTTACTGTAATCACTCCTTTCTTAAAGAACACCATACTATGTGTGTCCAAGTACCAAAATTTAAAAATAAAATCATAAAAAGGGCACATTTCATATGTATGAAACGTATAAAAAAGCATGTGAAATAATGTTTTTTGAATAATTTGGAACAACATGTGCTCTTTTCGAAATTGTTGTATATTTTTTTTTTAATAATCCCATTATCTAGTGTAAGACAATATTGTATTATTATTTATATGAAATTGATAAATTATAATACTATCAGTTAGAGTTTTGAGTTTAAATAATTTATCAATAAATAAACTACTTATCGATACAATTTTAAAGTTTGCCAACTACTAGCGTAGGAGTAAAATTACTCGCTTTTGAACAACACACGCGTAACTTAATTTACCGTTGTATGAGTGAACTATTATTGACTAATCATAGCGCTCCGTTTGATGTTGCGTGTGTGCGTTACATTGTGTTTATTTTCATTGCTAGAGTAGTGGTAGAAATGGTGGGGCTTCAGTGGCTACACCGGATACCATACAAACTGCGCTTAGTCTCTCTTCTAGCCTTCTTTATCTCTTCTGGGGCTGAGACGTAGGGTCGTAGGAAAATAGGTTTTTTCTTTTTCAGAAACTTATTTATAGAAGGTCGAATTATTTATCCTACATTAAAGATAATGCTATTGTTTTATATTATAAACATTAAATACACAATAATTATTTATTTTCGTATAGGTACCCCTTATGGGTATCACACCTAAATAACTATAAACTAGTTAAGACTGGATCTACAGACATTGCTACATAGAGATTAACGTTGATGTGATGGGCAGAGGGCGACGGGGAGCACGGGGAGCACGGGGAGCGCGGGGAGGGCGCGGAGACGCCGCCGACGCCGCTGTTCGACGAGGACACGTCGGCGCCCCTTGAGCAGTTTCCGCGCACGAGCTACGCCGGCCCCGGCTGGGAGATGCACCTAAGGCAACCCAACAAGAAGAAGATCACTGGACAGAGGTTACTGCTTAAACCTACTCTTAGCGCTAGACAGCGACGGACAAAAATCATAATATCCTCTGAAAACTGGCAATAGCTTACTCTTGCAAAAATGTTTCGAACCATTTGACTAGAGTTATAATTAGTGCGCGCGGTCACCATAAAAATATTACCCATCAAAAAAATACCAAGCCTCGCATCGCTACCTCTAATGGCTTGTTTACACGTATTAAGTCGCCAAGCAATTAACTAAATTTTTACTTAATTTTAAGTCAATTGTCGCGTGTAAACACTAAATTTAATTTTAAGTTGCAAGTTAACGATTGATGATTTAGTGGAAAGTTGTTTAGGATTTGTTCTAATTTTTCGGTTAAGTAACTTTTCCCCGCTCTTTATTCGCCGGCGTTTGGAACTGAGCAAATTTAATTCATAATATCTTTTAGTTTTCCGTGTAAATATTTGTTAATAAATTTTTATAAAATGACGAAATTGACAGAAAATACGGCAATTAAATTTGTGGAACTATATAATTATACGCCATAACGACGAACTTGAATACGATGCGTATTTGGTCGTCCATTTTGTGCGGTTTACTAAATCTTATCTAAATTTACGTGCGGACGCCTCAGTCCTCATTATTTATACTGCGTACGAAATCTCCTATTGAAGCCTGATCTCTCCATGTCTGCTGGCCTTGACGAAATTCCTGCCCGTTTTCTTATATTTCCTGCCGGCACCATATGATTACCTATTGCTTTTCTCTTCAAAAAGTCCCTAGATGAGCAAGTTGTCCCAAACATCTGGAAGTCAGCCTTCATAACACCTGTGCCCAAAAATGTAGTTCAACTAATATATCTGACTATAGACCTATCTCAAAATTATGTCGGATAGCCAAAGTGCTTGAAAGAATAGTGTATGACCAGCTTTATTCTGCAATAAAGAACTCTTTAAGCCCACTGCAACATGGCTTCCTCAAAGGAAAATCCATAATATTTAAACTTGTGCTCCTGAACGATTATATTACTGACGCTATGGACCCACTGTCCACAAGTAAATGTCATATATCCAGACTTCATCAAGTGTTTTGACCGAATAGATCCAAACTTTACTTTTAGCGAAATTAATAAATCTCCTAGACTCCTGGAAAATAGCCGAAAAAAGGTTATTATCCATAGATGCGTCGTGATAAAAAAATCCGTACAAAATACGTGGATTTTATGCGTGAATACGAATCTCTAGGTCACATGTCGGTTTCGCAGTTCGAGTTGGAAGGCAACGAACATTATTTTGTTTCACATCACGCCGTCTTTAAAAATGGTAAGATACGAGTGGTGTTCGATGGTTCGGCGCCTACATCTTCGGGTGTATCCTTGAACGACTGCCTGATGTCGGGACCTAAGCTTCAGGTTGACATTTCGGATATCTTGACTGGTTTTCGTCGCCACCAGGTTGTATTTGTGGCTGACATTAAAATTATGTTCCGTCAGGTCATGATACACCCAGAAGATAGGCGGTTTCAGCTCATATTGTGGAGAGAGGATCCGGCCTCTCCATTGGTGGTTTATGAGCTTAACACCAATACCTAAGGCTAAAGTCGAGCCCGTTTATAGCAATTCGCTCGTTGCTACACTTGGCTGATCGTGAGCGTCTGAATTTCCCACGCGCAGCTGCTGTCTTCCCTTCTGACGCTTACGTAGACGATATTTGTACGGGTGCTTCGTCTGTGGAGGAGGCGTTAGTCCTGAGGGATGAGCTAATCGGCTTGTTACGTGCAGGTACGTAATTGAGGAAATGGATTTCCAATTCATCTGCCTTCTTAGAAGACTTGCCGTCAGAACATGAGCAGGAGCCCCACCTCATCCAGAATCCTGAGATTCCTGACTCCATCGCGGCCCTCAGAGTTCAGTATCGGCCAGTTCAGGATATTTTCACTTACTCGGTTGAACCGTCGGACACAATGAAGAGGTGGACTAAAAGGCTTGTTCTGTCCACAGTAGCGCGTGTCTTTGACCCCAAAGGTTGGGTGGCTCCTGTAGTCTTTTGGGCCAAATGTTTCCTACAGGAACTTTGGATTTCTGGTCTCGACTGGGATACCCCGTTGACCGGAGACTTGTTGCCTTACTGGCTACGTTTTTATGAGACACTTTCGGACCTTCAACATGTCTCCGTGCCTCGGTCGATCTTACCCCCAGGTCGTTATCGGGCCAGTCTTCACGGTTTCTCTGACGCGTTGGAATCCGGTTATGCGGCTGTCGTTTATCTCCGCACCGTTGACAGCAATGGTCATGTTCGCGTCAGTCTAGTGGTCGCAAAGAGTAAGGTTGCACCTTTGTGGACCAAGTTGAAGATCCCCAAGCTGGAGTTATCAGGAGCAGCATTGTTGACTCGACTCCTCAACCATGTCTTCTCCATCTTGGGTCAATGGGTCTAATTTGACTCCGTCATAGCATGGACAGACAGCCAAATTGTGTTGTCTTGGCTTAAGGCGTCCCTTCATGCTCTAAAGACCTCCAGTCTTCTGCGGTGTCTCTGGATTTGCGTCACGTACCAGTGTCCTTGAATCCCTCAGATTGCGCTTCACGGGGCCTGATTGCCTCGCAAATCATACATCACCCGCTCTGGTGGGGACCTGACTAGCAGGCCTCTCCTGAAGACACTTGGCCTCACACAGTTGTGGAGTTTGTGGACCCTCTGCTAGGGTTAAAGGTCTTTGCTGTTGAGCAGACTGTGGACAATTCACCGAACTTCTTACTTAATCGGTTCAGTTCTCTCAACAAGCTCGTTGGCGTCACCGGTTGGATTAAGAGGTTTCTCCACAACTTACGGAACAGGTCACAGCCAAGGACGTCTTCAGTCTTGTCTCCTGAAGAGCGTCAGGATGCCTTTCTCACCTGTGTTCGACTGGTACAGGCCCAGTCGTTTGAAAAGGAAATTCGTCTTCTCCGTTCAGAGAACGGGAAATTGCGGGGAAGCCTTGCTCGTCTTAATTTGTTTCAGGACGAGTCGGAGTTTTTGCGAGTGGGTGGTAGGCTTCGTAACTCAGAATTGCCCTATGGCGCTCGGCATCCTCTCTTGTTGCCCAAGAGCGGTCATTTTGTTGAGTTGCTGATCAGGGACCAACACGTTGGGAACTGTCATGCCGTTCTCAACGCATTGCTGGCTTGTCTGCAACGACAGGTCTGGATTTTGTCCGCCAGACGAGCAGCTCGGAGCGTCATTTTTAAATGTATCCCTTGTTAGAGGTTAAAGGGAACCTTGACTCAGCCACAAATGGGTGACTTGCCGTCCGATCGTGTCCGGCCCGCTCGACCTTTCGCTAAGTTTGGGTTGGATTTCGCGGGGTCCGTTTTTGGTGAAGACGTCAAGTGTTCGCAATGCCCGACAGGTTAAGGCCTATTTATGCGTCTTCGTTTGTTTGTTTTCCAAGGCTGTGCACTTGGAGCTCGTTTCAGCCTTGTCTACGGAGGCCTTTGTCGCATGTCTGTCGCGGTTTGTCAGTCGGCGCGGTCTCCCTCATTTAATTCGCTCGGACTGTGGCACCAATTTCAGGGGGCAGATCGCTATCTGAAGGAGGTCACACGTATATTGGTTCGGAGTTGTCCAAACGCGGCGTGACTTGAATTTTTGTTCCTTCCGGCTATCCTTCGTGGGGTGGTTTTTTCGAAGCAGCTGTCAAGTTCGCCAAAACTCACCTCCGCCGTGTGATTGGAGAAACGGTCCTCACGTTTGAGGAATTTAAAACGGCATTTTGCAACGTCGAAGCGGTATTGAACTCACGACCGCTTTGTCCGATCTCGTCTGATCCTAATGACCTGGAAGCGCTAACTCCAAGCCATTTCTTGATCGGTAGTCCATTAACCTCCTTGCCTGAATATCCCTTTATCGATGTGTCAGTTAATCGGTTATTGCGTTTTCAGTTGCTTCAATTGAACCACCGCGGAATTGTTCCACCGTCGGTGGTCTTCGGAATATTTACATTTGTTACAGCAACGGGTTCGGTGGACGGATAAAACCAACCCCCCACGCGTTGGAGACCTCGTCCTCTTAAAGGACTCAAATTTACCGCCCTTGCAATGGCGTTTAGGTCGCATCTTGCAATTATTCCCCGGTTCGGACGGTATCCCGCGGGTCGCAGAAGTCATGATAGGGGATTTAGTGCTGAAGCGTGCCGTAGCGACGCTTTCTCGATTGCCAGTAGATTAATGGCTCTGGCTCGGCTTATCCTCATCCAGACACGGTCTGGCTGGGGCGGGGGATTGTTCGGTAAAAAATATGCGGTCGATCCGGCGATAAGATCTTTGCATACTCTGTGCGCGTCCGCGCCAGTCAGTCGTCATCAATCTGTGCGTCTCCTCGCGGCTAAGTTTTTGTCCTTGCGCTCTTTTTTTTATATTTAATTGTTATAGTGAAACTAAACACACACACAAAAACAAACATACTACTCACCCCATTTTACGCAAAAAACGTTATCAAATTTACATATGACGCCAAATTTGGGTAAGTCTATTTAAATTTCTTACGGCCTACGTGTGGCCTTTTTAGTAATTTTTTGATTTTCTCTATTATTATTCCTTATGTCTATTGTTACTTTGATGTTCAAAACATAATTGCTACGTCATTCCTAGTTTTGAGGACCTAAAATAGGTTCTTATTAAAAGTAACTGTTGGTCTTCCAATAAATAAATAAATGAAAAAAAAACTAACGGAGTGGTGAGGCAACAAACATCTAATAATATAACTGACGGAGTGGTGATGCAACAAACATCTAATAATATAACTGACGGAGTGGTGAGGCAACAAACATCTAATAATATAACTGACGGATTGGTGAGGCAACAAACATCTAATAATATAACTGACGGAGTGGTGAGGCAACAAACATCTAATAATATAACTGACGGAGTGGTCAGACAACAAACATATAATAATATAACTTACGGAATGGTGAGGCAACAAATATTTAATCATCTAATCTATTGAAATGTTTTTTTACTTTGCGCGCCACGTAACTTCCTGACTGGGAGAGGCGCTACAGTGAATGAAAAAAAACAAAATAATATATGGTAATAGTTCTGCTTTTCACCATTGCGTACTTAAGTAGTTCAAGAAGCGTCAAAAATGTCAAAAGAAAGAATGATTTTGAAATGTTTGACGTACAGATAGTAAAAACAGATCTCATGCAGTTTTTTCATATAGTCTACTGTGATATAGCTATTCCGTTAAGATGTTTTAGAGTTCCGTTGCCAAACACCAAAAACTGAACCCTTTATTGTTTCGTTTCGTCATGTCCGTCTGAACGTGCTACGGTTTTTGTAATAAAATATAATTTAAAAAAAAATTTAGCATGCTACAGGACATTATTTTATTTTCTTTTTAGTGGATATCCGGAGTATATTTAATGTTTATGTTAAAATTTTATTTTTTGTCGAAATAGGTCCGATATAAGTCCGGTTTTTCGTCACGTCGACCGAACTTTTTACCTCAAAAGGATTAATTGAAATGTAATCTCAGTGTTTTTTTGTAACAAAGCGTTCGTGGTGGTGGTTCAATAAATGCATTTTTTTTTATTTAAATAATATCTTTACTCCCTCTAATATAGTTTTTCTATTTTTAGCAGCTAAGATTGGCGATGATTAGTTAATGGGACATAGTCTTTTATTATGGACACATTTTTCTATGGTAGATAAAAGAGTATGATCTGAACGTGACAGGTTCTGGAAGAAGGTGTTCGTAGTGGTGTCCTGCGAGGGCTCTGGAGCGGCCGTGCAGCTCTACAACGCGCCCGGGGACAAGGAGCCCTTCCAAGAGCTGCCTCTGCAGGCGTGCTACTCGGTCTCCGAGGTCGGCGCGCAGCAGTTTGACCAGTTCGGAAAGATCTTCACCGTTAAGCTACAGTACGTCTTCTACAAGGAGCGCCCAGGTGTCAGGTAATCTGAATAGACGTCAATATTATTTTTGACAAGAAGGTTTTCGGAGAAATACATCAGTCTCGCAGAGAGAAGATTCAATCCGACTGTATTTTTTAATGTTTATGTGACCTCTATATCGAAGTTGCTATCTTACGGATTGCCCGAGGGTTTGTGTAAATGAGTGGCTAGTTTTTTGTCCGGCAGACGCATACAGCGTAGTTGACAGTAGTTGCTCTGATAGCATGGACATTAATGCTGGTGTCCCGCAAGGTTCTGTGCTGTCTTCTACGTTGTTTCTACTGCATGTCAATGACATGTTGGACATCAACAACATGCATTGCTTTGCAGATGACACTACTGGAGACTCTTATTACACTGGTCGTGCAAACATCCTTCTTTCCGTTGTGGAGGAAAACCACGAAGAACTTGTATCTCAAATCGATACCACACTGTCCAAGGTCTTTGACTGGGGACGGGAAAACTTGGTCCGATACAACCCTATAAAAACACAAGTCTGCGCGTTCACCGCTAAGAAAACCCCATTTACTGTTGTCCCACAATTTCAGAACACTCCCCTCTCCATCTTCAAGAGCATTGGGATCCTTGGAGTTGATATCTCCAGCGATGTTCAGTTTCGAAATAATTTGCAAGACAAGGTGAAGCTGGCGTCCAAAAAACTAATTGTACTCAACAGAGCGAGGCAGTACTTCACGTCGGGACAGAGGTTGCTGCTTTTCAAGTTGCATATGGACAACTGATGCCATCTCTGGGCGGGTGCATCTGGATACCAGCTTGGCCCTTTTGACTCGGTTCAGCAACGGGCTGTGAGAATTCTCGACGATCCCAAACTCACTTACCGTATACAACCCTTAAGTCTGAGGAGAGACTTTGCGTCCCTGTGTATGTTCTACCGCTTGTACAATTGTATGGGATGTGTTCTGAGGAATTGTTGAAAATGATACCCACGGCTACTTTCTACCACCGCACCGCTCGCCATCGGCAGGGAATACATACTCACACTTTAGAACCAAAATGGTCGCGTACAGTGCGATTTCAGAGAAACTTCCTCCCGCAAACGCTTGGGTTGTGGAATGAGCTCCCTGTTAAGGTTTTCTCTAAGGATTTGTAATATTGGTTTCGTCAAAAAAGAAGTTATTGGATTTTTGAAGGGTCTGCAACGCACAAATGATGCCCCTGGTGTGACAAGTGTAAGGACGCTTGCGAGGGCTACGGTGACCGCTCACCATCAGGCGGACCGTAAACTTGTTTGCTACCTTAGTGGTAAAAAAAAACCTCGAAGCTTAGGGATTTCTGAAAAAAAAATTTTTTATTTAAAATGTGCTCGTGCCTGGTCTTGCAAGCCTCTGTAGGTTCTCTCCCGGTGCTACCTTCTCGTATTCAAAAATAAAACAAAACGGGACGTAAAAAGGGACAGCTATGAATTCATCGAAAATTTACAACACGCGTTGTTTGTTTTTAACCGGGTTTGTTAGTTGTTTTGGTTAACAAGGTTTGTTAGTTATTTTAGTTAACAGGGTTTGTTAGTTATTTTAGTTAACAGGGTTTGTTAGTTATTTTAGTTAACAGGGTTTGTTAGTTATTTAAGTTAATCGCTAATGAAGTAAAATTTATGAAACACCAAGGCTGTTATACAATATATGATATTAGCCGTTCGTACACCTTAGAGTGGTGGAGTGCCAGTGGGCACTGTGGGGCTCCAAAAGTTTAGCTTTTGTTTGCGTCGACAGGCCGGGGCAGGTGACGAAGGCGGAGCGGCTCACCAACAAGCTGTCGCAATTCGCGGCGTACGCCATACAGGGGGATTACCAGGGAGTCAAGGAGTTCGGCAGTGACCTGCGCAAGCTGGGCCTGCCCGTCGAGCACGCGCCACAGGTACCTACCACTTCAGCTGTTACAGCTTTCTTCCGTAGCATTCCGTGCCCCAATGATAGACACAAATAAATAAATAATAAATATTTATTTTTGAACGTTACACACAGCGCCCCTTTATTCCCCGTGGTCCCTGCCGCAGACCCTGGAAGGGATAATTATTGTAAGCAACGACTGGCTACTTTGTTAGCATATAATATAAAAATATTATATAACTCTTCTGTAGATATCTACTTGGACAACCCTGATACTGTTAGTAGTGTTACTAATAGTGAAATGGCTCTAATAAGTAGTTTTAAGGAGTCTGTTGACCAATCACTTATAGTGCTAATAACAATACTAGTGACGGCTCAGTAAGCGATTTAAACTGAGACACAAGACAACGGACAAGTCCCCTTGTTTACACATTGTAAAGTCAATCAGCCAACAGATCTTTTAAATACTGTACATCAAAATATTTAGGGCTTGTCTGGCAAGGAATTACAAATTGAAATATTTTTAAGAAGCCTGGATGTCCATGTGTTGTGACTTACTGAGCATTGGCTAGAAAAACATAAATTAGTGTTAAACATTCCAGATTATTGTATTTCTAGTGCATTTTTGAGAGAAAATACAATTCGTGGGGGGCATTAATACTTGATAACAATAAACTTAATGCAAAAGAACGGAAAGATATTATTGGGCTCTCACAAGAGCAAATAATTGAGCTCTCTTGTATAGAATTAGATAGTTTTGTTATTGTGTGTGTATATCGCCCTCCATCATCAAATTATAGTTCCTTTGAATCAGTGATGGAGGAAGTGCTGAAACGCATAAGTAATAACAAGAAGTCAGTTATTGTTTGTGGAGATTTTAACATTAATCTTCTACAAGAAACACTCATTAAGGATAGACTTACAGCCACATCGGCCACCTGTATTCATAATATTTTTTGCAATGCAGAGGCTGCTGCGAAGCTAATTATTTCCAACTTACCATCTGACCACTGCGGTCAGAATGTATCATTTTTCAACACAAAGGTAAAACAGTGCCATTTAGTATCATGTAGACCAGTGACATCTGCTCGTATTAATCAATTTCAAGTTAATGTTGAATATAAAATTTCATTTTTACAATTCACACAGGGTGATCCAGTTCATATGTACAATACTTTTTTTGACTTTTTGAAAACTGAGTTCAAACAGGTATTTAAAGTAAAAGCTATTAAAGAAAATTCAGGAATGAAATTCAGTGATTGGGCTACACCAGGAATACATAGAAGATGAGTTAAATTATATAAATCATATGAAATGAAAACATACAATACAAGTTCAGATTTTATTAAATATGTAAAAAAGTTTTTTAAAACATTTAAAAAAGTCTGTGTTGCTGCTAAGTCAATGTTTCTTAGTAATAAAACTAGGAATTCTGACAATAAAATTAAAGCAACGTGGAGTGTCATTAGTAGCGAAATAGGAAAACTCAAACCACGTGATAGTCATTATAGTTTAAACATTGGAGCAGATACTGTTAATTCAGATGTTGATGTAGCAAATGCATTTGAAAAATGTTTTAAGGATATGCCTGCTATGACTACTAGCTCGCTTAAGTCATCCACGTCAGAAGCAGAATTATTTTTAAATAATAATGTTCCTAAATGTGTTAAAAAATTTAAATTTGAACATGTTACCCCTGATGAAATCTTCAAAACTTTCAAATCTCTATCCTTAAAAGACAGCGGATCTTCGGGGTATATCAGTAAAATAACTTGTAGGTATTATAAACAGTATATCACCTTTTTTTTTTTTTTTTTTTTTTTTTTTTTTTTTTTATACCACTAAGGTGGCAAACAAGCTTACGGCCCGCCTGATGGTAAGCGGTCACCGTAGCCTATGGACGCTTGCAACACCAGGGGTATCACTTGCGCGTTGCCGACCCTTCAGAAATCTAATAACTTCTTTCTTGAAGAACTCCATACTGTAGTCCTTGCAGAAAACCTTGGCAGGGAGCTCATTCCACAACTTAAGCGTTCGCGGGAGGAAGTTTCTCTGAAACCGCACTGTACGCGACCATTTAGGTTCTAAAGTGTGAGAATGAATTCCCTGCCGATGGCGAGCGGTGCGATGGTAGAAAGTAGCCGTGGGCATCATTTCGAACAATTCCTCAGAACACAACCCATTGTACAAGCGGTAGAACACACACAGTGAGGCAAAGTCTCTCCTCAGACTTAAGGGCTCGATACCGCAAGTGAGTTTGGGATCACCTATCTTAGCATTTATTTTTAATTAATGTGGAGAAGAGTGAGTCTTTCCCGATTTAATCATTCATAGTAAAATCATACCACTATTCAAATCTGGAAGTAAAAGTGAACCTACAAACTTAAGGGCATTAACAATTTCGATATTACCAGCTTTGAGCAAGATTTTCGAGAAAATCATGCTCTATCAACTACTTAGATATTTTAACATTCATAAACTGCTACACAGTCAACAGTTCGGATTTACGAAAGGTAGGTCCACTACCGACGCGGGTGTTGACCTAGAAAAACATAGTTTTTGCGCATGGGAAAGTCGCAGAATGCCACTGGTATTTTCTGCGACTTGTCTAAGGCATTTGATTGTGTTGAACACAAAACTCTTATTCGAAAGCTAAGTCTTCATGGTGTTGTAGATTAAACTTATTTTTTCATATTTAAGTGATAGAACTCAGAAAGTTGAAAACAACGGAGTGAAATCTTTTGGATCACCTGTTGTGATGGGAGTAACCCTGGGGGTTCTATACTAGGTCCCTTTTTATTCTTAGTGTATCTTAGTTTATATTAACGATCTGCCTTTTTATGTAGAAAACCTGTGCAAAATTGTATTGTTTGCAGATGATACGTCTTTGATATTTGATGTTCATAGAAACAAAGATACATATGACGATATAAATCATACACTTTCGCAGGTTCTTAGTTGGTTCACATCAAATAATCTTTTACTGAATGCACAGAAAACAAAATGTTTAAGGTTTTCTTCACCAAATGTCAAAGACACTGCAACACAATTATTTATAAACGGTGAAGCACTCAAACTAGTTGAATCAACAGTCTTCTTGGGCATCACTTTAGATACTAAATTGCAATGGCACTCACATATTTCTGTCTTAGCTCGAAAACTTAGCACCGCCGCTTATGCTGTCAGAAAAGTTGCTCAATTTACTAATATAGAAACTGCTTAGTTAGTATACTTTAGTTATTTCCATTCCCTTTTGTCATATGGTATTTTATTGTGGGGAAGGGCGGCCGATATAGAAACTATTTTCATACTTCAAAAAAGAGCAATATGTCAATGTATAACTTAGAGATTCTCTTCGTGACCTCTTTAAAAAAATTAATATACTTACTGTAGCTTCTCAGTATATTCACACGTGCTTACTGTATGTACGTAAAATCCTAAGTTTATTTGTTAAAAATAGTGACATACACAATGTTAATACTAGAAATAAAAATAAACTTGCGATTCCAAAATGTCGCCTTCGGAAGGTGCGTGGTTCTTTCATAATTCAGAGCATTTGCTTTTTAAATAAAATTCCTAAGAATATTGTTAACCTACCTGTAAATACTTTTGAAACTTATATTAAAAAAGTTCTTATTAACAAGGGATACTATACTGTGGAAAAATTCAATAAAGATAATAATGTCTGGAATTACAGGTATAGGCCCAATACTGGACATCCATCTTTGACTTATGTAGTTGATAATTAATGACATATTACGATCAGGGGATGCAGGGATGTTGGGGGGGTTCTGGATGGGAGTGGGTGTGGTGCATAGACGTGTACATGTCCTGTATGAAATGTTTCATTCCTAACCTGCGAGTAGCTGCCGGCGTCAAAAAACGACCGTGGTTTAATAGGTCTTGCAGAGAAGCTAAAATTCTTAAGCAAACTGCGTATGAGGCTCGGACCACGGCTCGTAACAATAAGGATCCGAATATTTCTGAGTTAAAACGCAAATTAAATACTGCCTCGAGGTTCAGTAAGAAAGCAACTGCTAGAGCAAAATACCAATTCATCGGCAAAATAGGTGGGCGACTTGCAAGCTATCCTTCTGGGAGTCGTGCTTTCTGGTCGCTTGCTAAAGCTGCCGAGGGGAACTTCTGCCAGTCGTCGTTACCACCACTGCGAAAGACCGATGGTGACTTGGCCCACAGTGCAAAAGAGAAAGCCGATCTATTGGGCAGTCTCTTTGTCCCTAACTCGAATATGAACGACGAAGGCGCTGTACCACCTACTTTACCGTGGCACGGTAAGACCATGCCGGAAATCTCTATAACACAGCGAGAGGTCCGGCGGGCGTTGTTTTTCCTAGACGTTCATAAGTCGAGTGGGCCAGACGGTATACCAGCAGTGATGCTTAAGCAGTGCGCTCCTGAGTTATGTCCTGTACTCACTAGGCAATTTCCGTCTTCATGGAAGACTGCGAATGTGCACCCGGTGCCCAAAAAGGGCGATAGATCAGATCCATCGAATGACAGGCCTATCGCTATTACCTCTCTCCTCTCCAAGGTGATGGAGCGTTTGATCAACACACAGCTTTTAAGATACCTAGAAGAACATGGCATGTAAATATGGCTTTCGCCACGGTCGCTCCACTGGTGACCTTCTAGTGTATCTCACACACCGATGGGCACTAGCCATTGAGAGTCAGGGGGAGACGTTGGCATGTAGCCTAGACATAGCGAAGGCGTTCGATCGGGTCTGGCACCGGGGTCTTCTATCGAAGTTGCCATCTTACTGAGTGCCCGAAGGTTTGTGCAAATGGGTGGCTAGCTTTTTGTCCGGCAGACGCATACAAAACGTAGTTGACGGTAGTTGCTCTGATAGCATGGACATTAATGCTGGTGTCCCGAAAGGCTCTGTGCTGTCTCCTACGCTGTTTCTACTGCACATCAATGATATGTTGGACATTAACAACATACATTGCTTTGCAGATGACAGTACTGGAGACGCTTATTACACGGGCCGTGCAAGCATACCACGTTCCGTTGTGGAGGAAAAGCGTGAAGAACTTGTGTCTCAAATCGAGATAGGTCTGTCCAAGGTCTCTGACTGGGGACGGGAAAACTTGGTCCGATTCAACCCTTCAAGGACACAAGTCTGCGCGTTCACCGCTAAGAAAACCCCATTCACTGTAGTCCCACCATTCCAGAACACTCCCCTCTCCATCTCCAAGAGCATTGGGATCCTTGGTGTTCACATCTCCAGCGATGTTCAGTTCCGAGATCACTTGCTAGACAAGGTAAAGCTGGCGTCCAAAAAACTTGGTGTAATCAACAGAGCGAAGCAGTTCTTCACGTCGGGGCAAAGGTTGCTGCTTTACAAGTCGCAAGTCCGGCTCCATATGGAGTACTGCTGCCATCTCTGGGCGGGTGCACCCGGATACCAGCTTGGCCCTTTTGACTCGGTTCAATGACGGGCTGTGAGAATTGTCGACGATCCCAAACTCACTTGCGGTGTCGAGCCCCTAAGTCTGAGGAGAGACTTTGCCTCCCTGTGTGTGTTCTATCGCTTGTACAATGGGTTGTGTTCTGAGGAATTGTTCGAAATGATGCCCACGGCTACTTTCTACCATGGCACCGCTCGCCATCGGCAGGGAATTCATTCTCACACTTTAGAACCGAAATGGTCGCGTACAGTGAGTTTCAGAGAAACTTCCTCCCGTGAACGCTAATAATAATAATATTTATTTAATTCAGCATCACATGTTACAATTAATGTTCTAATATCTATTAAATTCACATAGGAGATACGAGTAGTTAAGAAATGTGTAGAACAATTCTTCGCACTTCGTACTAGTTCAAAACTGTGCTACGGAGTACAAATTTCCATTCACTTCTATTCAAAGGTATTAGTTGTTAGTAATATAATTACATATGTTAGCGGGCCAACGGTACGACCAACAGCTATCAGAGGTTCATTAGTCACTCATATAATAGTAAAACGACATTAAAGACTTAATTAGTGTAGTAACAAGGTCTAAAATCTTTAAATGTTTTGTTTGGACCTGTCGTGAGATAACAACAAACTGGTTTTTAGCCTCAGTATGCCTCAGTGTAGTATATTTATAATTAAGAGATAATTCCCTGTAGTTGCATTACAGTGTTATAATAAATATTGCAAATTGTATAAAAGTACAGTGAGACTTAATAAGTATAATTACAGTGAAACTAATAAATATAGTATATGATTATTCTATGTTAATTCTAAATAAACACTAACTAATACCAAATAGCTAACACGCAGTAAACAAAAATTTGTATGTATATGTTTTTGAGTATGTGTGAGTGTGTGTGTGTGTGTGTGTGTGTGTGTGTGTGTGTGTGTGTGTGTGTGTGTTTGTGTGTATATGTGTGTGTGTGCGCGCCTATGTGTATGTATGTGTCCTTGAATGTTGATATGAACCTATTTATGTAAAGAATGTAGTGTATTAAAGTGTAAAAGTAAAATTTATTATGTCTGTTCAAAATTAGATATATATATTTAAGATTCGATTCAATTAGCCACTCATTCAAACTTCATATAAACTTTCAACTAATTATAGCCATAAGATCTTCTGTGTCTTTGTACTTCAATCCATTCAAGGTATTTAGAGACTGTTTTACGAATATCGTAGTAAGTTAGATTTTGCAGGTTGCATTTTTTACTAATTATATTGTAAATGTAAGGGCCTAGGAAAATAAAGAATCTTTGGAGAAATGATGTTTATAATATTGGTAAACTGTACTTAATACATTTACTGGAGTTTTGTGCTGACGTATGAATAAATTTTTGAATAATAAATTTCTGACTGATAGAACATTTAGTTCCAAATATAATGTGTGAGTAGGGTATAAAATTCTTTTGAAGGACATCATTTTTAGAACTGCTCTTTGCGCTCTTTCAAGGCTAAGCAGCAAAGTTTTAGAGGCACCGCCCCAGCATGTGATGCAGTATATTATTACAGACTGGCATAATGCGAAATATATAGTTTTTAGTAGATGTAGGTCACAGTAGTGTCTAAGCTTTCTAAAGATATAAATAAGCTTCCTCACTCTTTGAGTCAAGACTGTGATTTGTTCTTTCCAATTTAAATTTTGATCTACAATGATACCTAAATATTTCACCGATCCTTTTTTTGTAAGAGAAATACAACTGCATTGTGGATTGCGATTACAATTGTTAGTAGGCACTTTTAGAGAGTACGAAGTTGCAGGTTGAGTATTGTTGCGAATACTAAAAGTCATAAAGTGTGTTTTCTTGATATTAAGAGTAAGCAAGTTTTTGTTTAGTGTATCACTTACTGTCAAAAAACCACTTTCAGCTTTGTTTCTTACTTCGTTCCATGACTTGCCATTGAAGAGTAACACTGTGTCATCTGCAAAAGTGACCAATTCGGCGTCTTGTAGTAGGAGTCGACACAGATCATCTATGTAGACTAAGAATAAAGTAAGCCCTAAAATACTTCCTTGAGGAACTCCGTAGGTGATGTTTACTGCAGAACTAAGAATGTTGTCAATTTTTTCTATCTGTTAAGTAATCATGGAGCAATTTTAATGGTAGCCCACGTACAACTTTGTTACATAGTTTGTCAATTAGGATTGGGACAGAGGCTGTCGCTAAGTCCAAAAATATTCCAATCGTTTTACCTTTGTCTAAATTTTTGGCCACGTATGCTGTGAGATGTTCCACAGCATCGGTAGTTGAGGTATTTTTCCTGAATCCGTATTGGTTAGGTGCTAGAAGATTGTTTTTTTCTAGGTAATTTTTAAGCCTTATGTTTATAACTTTTTCTAAAATTTTTGAAACATTAGATAAGAGAGATATCGGTCTATAATTTGTGACACAACCTCTGTCACCATCCTTGTAAATAGGAATTACAATTGATTTTTTGAGTGAATTTGGGAAGATTCCACTAGACAGGCATAAATTGCAGATAAAGGATATTGGTGTGACTAACACTTCAGAGCAGACTTTTAAGGCTTTTGCGGAAATGCCCACACAACCCACGGATGAAGTTTTTTTAAGACTTTTGATTATTTGCAAAATCTCGTTTTCGTCAGTTGGTATAAGTGCAAGTGAGTTAAGCGGTGGTGCAGGAATTTTTGAACTACTAATAGAGCTACAGTTTGAATTTGCACTTCTTTGTGTAATGTCAAGTGCTAACTTTTTCCCAATATTTGCGAAATAGTGGTTTATAAGATTCACAGTATCTTGTTTATTTTCTTGCGTAAAAAGTAAGTCAGATGAGTTAGTACAGTTTTGTTTAAAATCGCATATTTTCTTTATTGTTCCCCAAGTCTTTTTAATATTATTTTTATTGGCATCAAAGTTTTTTTAAAATAATTGCTCTTAAGTTTATTTAGCAGATTATTACACGTGTTTCTGTATCTTATATAGGTTATTTTTAGAATTGGATTTTCGGGATCTTTTTTTAATTGGTGATGTAGCTTGTCTCTGTGTTTCATACATCGTTTTATACCTGGTGTTATCCAAGGTTTCAAGATTTGTTTTCTATGAGTTGTTTTGTATGTGATGGTGTATTTTGCAAACGTAGTGTTAATGGTGTTTATTAATAATTCGGTAGCTACATTTGGATCCTTAGAATTTAATAATTCTGTCCAGTCATATTCTTGAAGATAACTTAATGTTTTGTTATAGTCTGTTCTTGAGTACGTGGTTCTCTTAGATGTTTTCCTACCAGGGTTATAGGACATTGAAACTATCGTGCAATTATGATCTGTTATACTCGCTCCATATACAAAAGTTAAGATTGAGAGATTTGATTTAGCAAAGTAGTGGTCGAGACAGTTATTTTGACGGGTTGGTAGAAAATGAGTAGGTAGCAGTCCATGGGTAGCCATTAAGTTTAAGTATTGTATGGCTTCCCCATCAGCATCGTTATCAATTATATTTATATTCATATCTCCAATTACTATAATATTAGGGTATTTTTTCAGGTCATTTAAAGTTTGGTCTAAGCAAAATAAAAATGTATCAGTGTTTCTGAAAGACGGTGGTCTTTAAATGGCAATAATGGCACATTCATTGTTTATTGTTACGGCAAGAAAGTTTGACTCTGGGCAAATTGGATCAATAACTTTAGCTTCTAGATTGTTTTTAATGTATAGTACAACTCCATCGTTTTGGTTGATAGTGTTTTTAGTTGAGAATTCATTGTTATCTGGAATCTTTGGTAATTGCGTACATTTAGATAGCCAACACTCAGTTAAGACTAACATGTCGCAATTAATATCTAATCTTTCCACTAATACTAGAAAATCATCAAAATTGCGATTTAAACTTCGAATGTTTTGTGACATAATCCTAAATTTGTAAGAATCGGTCAATTAGGTGTTACAATCCTCAGGAGTATCCAACGACAATGCTGCACCGACACCCATACAAGTGTCGATGTCCCTTGTAATTTCTAAAACACTATTCATCGTCAGTATATTTTAATTTATAAATGATTTTAGTTATTCGACATTGACGTTGGTTACTAACGGAGGATTCATTTTTTTTGTAGAATTTTGTAACGTAAACGTATATTCCTGTATTTATTTGAAAATGGCGAAGTATCTGTAGTGTTAAAGTGTGAAATTGGGGTATACAGAATATATTCAGTATTGTTTGTGTAAGGTTATTGTGTGATATTATTCTTAAAAACTCTAATAAGTAAATAAATATAAATCTAATAATAATATTTGTTAAAGTTTTTTTTACCATTTAACCATAAGGCTAGTCATTTGTTTAATTTGTTTCATTGCGAAGACTGTCGAGCTGCTGCGCAGTTTTGATCCAAACAGCCGATGATTCTTCAGTTTTCTTCAGATATACTTTTCCCTGCGAAGTCCAGCAATATTCATAATTTCTTAACGTATCTTGCGCCATGAAACAGTTTTCTGGCGTTGGGTGTCAGAGATTCTGTTATGTAGATAGGCTTGTCATCTCCAGGCAAGGCAATAGCTTTTGAGCTTAACTTGTTGTTGCTGTGATTTTTATTATATGCTTTAGTTTTCTTTATTACATTATTTCGGTAGTTTTCACTATGATACTCGACGATAATAATATTCCTGTTAGTATTTTTAACTCTGTATGCCTTTTTAACGGTGTCCTTTTTTATAGATGGATCTATTTCATGATGATTTTTTTCGAAAACGTCGTTGTTGATATTTTCGCTATCAACGATGGGTATATTGCTAATCTCCAACGTAGATGAGCGCTGCCTTCTTACAATTTCTTCCAGTTTGTCTTCTAAAATGCTGATTTTCCCCCCGGCGTGTGCTAACAAAAAAAAATTGACATGTTTGACTTTTAGTAGCTTAGTTACTTATTTTTTATTACCTAATAAGTGTTTCGGTACATATTGTATACTCTTTAGCTAATTATCAAAGTATTGTATTACTACTTTAAATGGAACTTATTGCCAGCTCTTTTTGGCAGAAATTAACATTGTTTACATTGTATTGACGATTCAAAAGTGTTCTTAGAAACTTACTTGAATAAAGTTTGAGTTTGATGACAGCTGTCAAAAGAAAAAAAAATATTTAAATACAATTTCCTATTCAGTAACCTTTAATTGTTTTCAGAAAAAAATCCTTATTTCTTGCTTATGTTCTCTCTTCTCTTCTTCTCTTATGTTAGTTTACTACCCAAACACAACACTTGTCTAGGTTACAAAATATATGTTCGTAATTTTCTCATCCTCTTAATTTTTATGACTAGATAGATACCATTTTAATTTTGAATTGCATTGTATTTTTACTACGGACTACGGCAGGGACCACGGGGAATAAAGGCCACGCCGTATGGCCCCATAGTAAGCAAAGCTTGTGTTACGGATACCAGACAACGGATACAATTACATATATGTTACAATTTTTTTGTAAATATACAACAAAAATATCATACATAAATACACCCAGACTCAACACAAACACAAATGACTGTCACATTCATGTTAGTTCAATGCGGGAATCGAATCCACACCCTCTGCGCAGCAGCCGGCACACGACCATCTAGGTTGCGAGGGATGATTATGTATGTAAGTTTACGTCTGTTTGTTAGTCGCAGGCTAACAGCCATTTGCCTTACTACCTACTCGTATTAATGCCATCAACTAATTGATTGCGCCCTGTATTTATAACTGGTAGCAAAACATCATCATACAAATACTCAGTTTGCAGATTCCAAAACTATTGATTGATTGATTTACCTGCAAGAATTATAATATTACAATCACATTGTAATTTAACTGCAAGAATTATAATGTTCCAATCACATTGTAATTTAACTGCAAGAATTATAATATAACAATCACATTGTAATTTAACTGCAAGAATTATAATGTTCCAATCACATTGTAACTTACGTCATTTAAGAAACGTTTTTGCAAAATGTCATGCTTCAAGACACAGCGGTTTCAGCTATTCATTAATCGATTAGTCACTTAGCCAGTCAGTTTCTTCTTTTATATACATGTAGCTGAACCGGCGAACGTTTTTCTTTTTTTAAACAAAATAATAGGGTTGTACTAATTCAGAAATCTTCACCGGCGTGTGCATAATAACTTACCAAAATTTCATTAAAATCGGTTTACCCCTATTGCACGAGTCCGACTCGCACTTGACCCTTTTTTTTCTTTCTCAGATACCTTCCCCGGCGTGTGCATAACAACTTACCAAAATTTCATTACGATCGGTTTACCCCTATTGCACGAGTCCGACTCGCACTTGACCCTTTTTTCTTTCTCAGATACCTTCCCCGGCGTGTGCATAACAACTTACCAAAATTTTATTAAAATCGGTTTACCCTCATTGCGCGAGTCCGACTCGCACTTGACCATTTTTTCTTTCTCAGAAACATTCTCCGGCATGTGCATAACAACTTACCAAAATTTCATTACAATCGGTTTACCCTTATTACGCGTGTCCGAGTCGCACTTGACGCTGTCACACTCGCACTTGACCTTTTTTTCTTTCTCAGAAACATTCCCCGGCGTGTACGTAACAAGTTACCAAAATTTCATTACCATCGGTTTACCCTTATTGCGTGAATCCGACTCACACTTGACCCTTTCAGTAAATCCTTATCTTATCGGATGCCTACGTCATACAAAGAACACACCCTCCAAGTTTCAGGTCTCTACATCAGCGGTTTAGGCTGTGCGTTGATCCGTCAGTCAGTCATTTAGGACAAAGCATTTTATATGCATAAGATAGGTAGAAAAAGAAAACTTTAAGTAGTATTGTACACAAAAAATCAAACACCTAAAAAGTGCATAACCTCTTTAAGCATAGTATTATATTCTATTTGTCTTTAAGCTTTGAAGCCTTCAAATGAGGTACTAATATAGAACGGTGACTTTCAAGACATTCCAATTTTAAATTATTGAAGTTGTTTATGTTTTGAAGTAAGTTCAACCTTTTTTGAATAAAATCGGATTGTGTTTTCAAACATGTGTCAAATGTAATTTAAATCAAAAGCACTAAGGAGTATTGATATCAACTGCGAAGCAAATAACCGCCAAATAATTTTCTACTCCTTTTTAACCACTTTAGGGGATGAATTTCAATAAAATACTTTCTATAATAGTCATGCAGGACAAAGCATTTTGTATGTATAGATGTACATATGTACACACTACCAGTCGAAGTCTTTGTTTCTGCGGCTACGTAAGACGTACTGTAACACGACGATCTGCTAAAACAATTTTTCCAACTTTTTAACCATTTCTTCGGTCACTACCATTCTTGGACGACCCGAGCGAGGGTCTTCTTTGGTGGATGTGTTTCCACGTTTCAATTTAGCGCACCAAAACGTGCAACTGTAGAATACGGTAAAATCTTGATTAACTTGTGCCGTACTGAAATTTTTCAACCACAGATAATAATCGCACGCAATTAAATTTTATCCATTTTCGACAATACGCTTTCGACAAACTGCAATCAAAAGACTTCCATCTCTAAAAAATAAAAGATATTCAAATTATTTATTTTTTTAATCTAATCAATATTCCTTACCAACCAGTATTACGTTTTTTTGGTTTTAAAGAGTTTCCACCTCATCACTACTATTTATTGGACGCCCCTCATACATGTAACCTAAAGTAAGCCATTCAACACTTGGACTTAGGGTCAGCTGGACTTTAATATTGTATTTATTTATTATTAGCTGACCCACGCAACTTTATATGCGCCGTATGAAATAATAATAATAATAAATAAAATGAAATAATTAAGGGCGAAAGTGCCTAAAATGCCATTTGTATCTGGACTCCGCCCCGGCCCCGCTCCCGTAGCACAAAACCTAGTTACGCCTATTTGTACCTGGACTCTTTTGGCATTAGTATATTTTTTTATCGAATTTATATATAATAAAAATATATCAAAATAAAATAAATATATATCAGAAGATGTGAATATGTGTACAGGTGTCTCAGTTATTCAAGCTTGGGTCGCTGAGCTACGAGGACGTGCGGCAGTTCTCGTGCTGCGTGGAAGAGGCCCTGTTCCGTCTTCCGGCGCACCGCGACCGCGCGCTTGCTTACAAGATGGAGGAGGTAGGTTGGATGGAGTGGAGACGCAGGGCATCGGAAGAGCAGACGTAATAGCACTCACGCTGACATGCTCTCGCTCACCCGCCGTGCTCACGCAGACGTGCTCACGCAGCAAACGTGCTCTCGCAGCAGACGTGCTCTCGCTCACTCGACGTGCTCTCGCAGCAGACTTACTCTTGCTCACCCGATGTGCTCACGCAGTCGTGCTGACGCAGAAATTCTCCCTTACGGTCTGTTGGTTCCACTGATGGGTTCCACTAATGGGTCCAATATGATTTTCAAGTACTCGTGGTTCCAATACTTAATACCGGTGGAGCTATAAGGATTGGTGAATACTGTTGGTTCCACTTTGTTGTAAAGATACGTGAATATATTATGTATCCATAAAAGAATAGCAAATGTACTTAATAACAGTATACGTAAGTACTTTTGGACTTCGCTTTTTTGTCTTTTTAGTTTTTTTTTCAGTTTTTATTTCCTTTTAGGATGACAGCTGTCAAACTATAAAGCGACATATCTCCGTAAATATTTATCGTAGACTAGTAGTTTCTCTACAGAAAGGCTATATGTCATCAAGATCTTCATTTTGGGTAACAGCTGTCATAGTATAAAGGGCTATATGTCCGTAAATATTAATCGTAAACTAGTAGTTTCATTACTTAAATGCTAGGGCTGCGGTCCGAATTGCGCTCACAAGACTTACGAGCGTAGGCGCGATTATGAGTGGACCAAATTGAAATTCGCACTTACGGTCGTGAGTGACGTTTTCAAATCGGACCAAGTCGTAAGTGCGCTCAAAAGTTAACCTAAAATATATAATTTTGACATACTAAACCATCAGTTTAAACCAAAGAGTAACAAACCTTTGTGTCAGTTTGACGTTTGTTGACCGTGCTTACGACGCCCTTCCTCTTCATCGAAGGCACTGTTAGCTCGCGAATATGACGTCACTAATGACGTCATATGATTCAAGAGGCAGATTTGTAAGTGCCGTGAGCGCAATTCGAACCGACTTATAGGCGCGCCGATGGCGCTATCGGCACTTTCGGCGCAATTCGGACCGCAGCCTAGATCTCATCAAGATCTTCATTCCGGGTGACAGCTGTCAAACTATAAAGGGTGATATCTCCGTAGCTATTTATCGTAAGTTAGTAGTTCCTCTAAAGCAAGGGCGGATCAAGAACAAAAGTTTAGGGGGGGCGATCATAAGATTTGAAGGTACTTTTTGAACTTTGAATCTGCAAACGTAAGTAACCCAATCAACCCAGCTCGTGCAATTTTTGAATTATTAAATATACAAACCCAAGTAACCCCAAGTATTTTTTATATGTAATTTATATGTAATAAAAGTTATATATTTTAAAAATATTACAATTTATTTATTCCTTGGCCGTCCTTAGGGGATGCGATCGCCCCCCGCTGGATCTGCCCCTGCTCTAAAGTAGTTATAGATCTCATCATGGTCTTCATTTAAGATGACAGATGTCAAACTATAAATGGCCATATCTCTGTAAATATTTATCATAGACTCGTCGTTTCTCTACAGAGGTGATAGATCTCATCAAGATCTTCATTCCGGATGACAGCTATCTAACTAGAAAGGGCTATATCTCCGTAAATATTAATCGTAGACTAGTAGTTCTTCTACAGAGTTACAGATCTCATCATGATCTTCATTCCGGGAGACAGCTGTCAAACTATAAAGGGAGAGGGATGGAACTATAAAAGATCTTTAAAGGTCCTTTATAGTTCGTCAGCTGACGCGCGAGCTGAATATCTTGATGAGATCTAGCATTTTTGTACAGAAACTACTAGTCTATGATAAATATTTACGGAGATATAGCCCTTTAAAGTTTGTCAGCTGTCATCCTAAAAGAATATAAAAACGAAAAAAAAAACTAAATCACAAAAAATCCAAGTCCAAAAGTCCTTACGTATACTGTTATTTAGTACATTTGCTATTCTTTTATGGCTACATATATTCAAAGTACGGCACGTATCTTTACAACAAAGTGGAACCAACAGTATTCACAAATCCAACAGACCCTAAGGGAAATTCTTACGCAGACTTGCTCACTCAGGTGCAGATCACGTGCGTGGACGAGCTGTACGTGGAGCAGGACGCGGAGGGCTCCGTGCTGAAGCAGGTGGCGCGCGTAAGACTCTTCTTCCTCGGTTTCCTCAGCGGTGAGCGCTTTGATTCCAATTACTTTCCTACTCTCATTTCCTGTATACACTAGTCTTCTGAACACAACTTATTAAGCTGCGTGCACTAAATAGAATTTTATGTTTTTAATTGACCTAAAAGTAGCAGAAATGGTGACCATTTTCTAAGGCAACGCTTAAAGTTTATGATACCTAGCAATTCTTTCAAGAAAGATGGATTTTCTTCAAAATTTGGGATTAAGCTCTACTTACCATCCACTTCAAAATCTACCCTATGCCGATGTTTGCTTTTGACTCTTAGCGGTGAATACTACCCCTGATTGAAGAAAAATTATAAATTCACAAATTTAGGCATTTAAGGAATAAAAAAACGTATAAATCATTTGATTAAAGATAGTTATATAGTATTAAAAACTATTTGTGATTTTTCAACCCCTGTTTTATTCCTTAGGCCCTTTTAAAACACCCTTATTGACATTAAATTGAAAAAAAAAACCATTTTTGATACATTTTTTATCTTGTTTTGATAAATTATTATATTTAAATCGTAGACATCTTAAGGTAATTGTTATAATTAGTTTTCATCCCCTAAAAACCACCCCTTTTAGATTAAAATACAAAAAATATTTAAAAAAAACGTTTATTATCTCAGAATATATATTTCCAAATTTTCATCCTTTAAAAATTACATCTCACGAGGAAGAAGGGAGTTAAAAAAAACGAGTTGCACTCCGGGAGTGCCGGCAGAAGTGAAAACCTTTACACACGATTCGCGCTTAACACTCAAATATGTCACAAGACATGTCTTTGACATTGTCAAGAAATAATAATGTTTGTTTATTTACTTTTTTGACGTAGTATATTTGACATCGCAATCTGTCATAGAATTAAAATTCCATATCCAACCTCCCTGTACTACTCATAATCGCGAATACTAAAAATAAAAATTATAATAGGCGTGGCATTACGGTTTCCGTCTTACGAATTTCCACGATTAGGACACGTGACCTGACGCGAGTTTATCATTTTTTACCCATACCAAAAAAAGTGCACAACGCCGCTAAAGAAGTTTTCACTTCAAAAAATTACAATGTTATATCCTTGTAAGTATTATGTTTTTTCTAATCACTTTCTTTATGTGTGCCCATTTTACCACATGTAGATTTACAAGAAAAATTAAATATAGAAAAATTTGCAAATTACATGAATATTAAAAATAGAATTACATATCATCATCACTATCCATGTCTTCTTCATTGTCATGGTCTGTAATTGGAGCGCTATTTTGGCAGTTCTCACCAGAACATTCACCACAAGTTGAGTTGTAGAATGTTCCAGCTTTTCTACAGCTGCAACGTAATAATAACAATAATAATAATAATAATAATAATTATTATTATTATTATTATTTATTTGCAAGAAAATGGATTACATATTAGTCCATCATATCCTACCTTTACATTCAGGTGTGCAAAATTTACTATCAAGTTTAAAAATGAGCTTAAATGACAAATTCAAATGACACAATTAATAAAATATCCAACTCATTTAAAATAATTATAAAATAATAATTAATGTATCAAAACTAGTGAAAATAATAATTTCAACTAAACAATCAATAAATAGAACAATCAAAAACAATCAATGGAATTAAATAAATGATCAGAAAAAATATATCAAAATAATCAATGAAATCAAATAAATAGTCGAACATAATAAAAAAACACATCAAAGTATAATCAATTTACAATTTAATAGTATCATTATTTCACACTCTTATGCTTATCTACTAAAAATTCTGCGACCGAATAATACATCTTATTTAATAAGAAGTTAAATAATTGAATTTTTATGGCTCTAAGGGGTAGTTTTTTTAACTCATCTGAAACATGATTGAATATTTGTATGGCCATACAAAAAGAGTTCTTCTGATATAATGTAAGTCTTTAGCCACCCTAAAGACTTACTAAGTGTTTAACCGATTTCCGGATCTGCTATCTCGACCCGTTATTTCTTTCCAAGTTTCAAAAACAGTTGGGTTTTGAAAGCCAAACAGACACATTTCAGAAATATAGAGACATGGAAGTGGTAAAATATTTAACTTTTTGAACAATGGCTTACAGCTATCTTAGTAGCCAGCTCCACACATCGACCTGATACACTTTTTCTGAGATTTAAATGCTTTATCTGCATGGACAGAGTTTCCCCAGAGTACAATACCATATCGTAGTATTGCAGCCACATAACCGTGGTATGCAAGAAGTGCTGCTTGTTCAGCTGCTACTTGTCTAGTTCTTCTTAGCACATACACGTAGCTCCACAAGTCCACATCCTTTTTTGCAATTGTAGAATATCATTTGTAAAATTTCTTTTGGTGCTGGAGTATTCTTCATTGCCGTAGGTTTCAAGGACCCCCCAATATACACACACAATAAATATTTCGAGATACGCACGCACGCACGCACGCAGGTGCCAATGATGATAACACTATTAGTATTCATGTATAGTATACGCATTTCTCTGCTTTTGCTTTTGGTTTTTTTAAGTTTTCTCGGATGCATTTTGGCCTAGAGAGATAAAAAAAGGAATTGTAGGGAATTCCATCGCCTATAAGCTCATGTAAGTTATATATTTCTCAAACCCTTAATTTTATAAAGGACAACGGTGAAAGGGCTCAAGGGCGGTACTGACTTCGTACCAATGCTAAGTTTTACAAGCCATATCTCGAAGAATTTTTAAGCCATAGTAAAAAAAAGAAAAAAAAAATTTTTTTGAATGAAAATGCTAACTTTTTGTACTCTAGCAATTTTAACTTATATGGTTTATTTTCTGAGTTAATTTGAACAATTAACTCAAATTATTAAAATATTCAAAAAAAAGTCTATTTTTTAATATTACAAAAATACCTAGTTCACTTTGATGATTTTTTTTCTCAAAAATATTTGAAATCGGTCTTTTGGATCATATTTATAATGTCAAGAGAAAATCATTTGCACATTTGTAACATTCAATTCCAATTAGGGTAATAATGAGACGCGATTCATTGTTGATTATTCTCGTAAAAAAAATACAAACCAACTTTATTTCGTCATAACTCCGTAAGTTTTTATGCAGGAGAACTTTTAAAAAACGCATTTTAACGGTTTTTTAATGTACCTTAAAAAAGATTTTGTGCAATTTTATCGTAAAACGTACCGTTTTTTCGTAATTCAATGTTGAAATCATGCACACAACCCGATCCTTCTGGGCCAACTAATTGGCGTCGTGTGTGGCATTATAAGTCGGCAGACTGGGATGGTTTGCAAGAATTTTATGCATCGTACCCGTGGAGGCAGATCTGCTATAGCTCAGAAGATCCTGACGTCTGCGCAGCCGCAGTCACTGAGACAATCCTCGCTGGAATGGAATGTTTCATTCCTAACCTGCGAGTAGCTGCCGGCGTTAAAAAACGACCGTGGTTTAATAGGTCTTGCAGAGAAGCTAAAATTCTTAAGTAAACTGCGTATGAGGCTTGGACCACGGCTCGTAATAATAAGGATCCGAATATTTCTGAGTTAAAACGCAAATTAAATGCTGCCTCGAGGTTCAGTAAGAAAGCAACTGCCAGAGCAAAATTCCAATTCATTGGCAAAATAGGTGGGCGACTTGCGAGCTATCCTTCTGGCAGTCGTGCTTTCTGACGCTTGCTAAAGCTGCTGAGGGGAACTTCTGCCAGTCGTCGTTACCACCACTGCGAAAGACCGATGCTGACTTGGCCCACAGTGGAAAAGAGAAAGCCGATCTATTGGGCAGTCTGTTTGCCTCCAACTCGAATATGAACGACGAAGGCGCTGTACCACCTACTTTACCGTGGTGCGGTAAGACCATGCCGGAAATCTCTATAACACAGCACGAGGTCCGGCGGGCGTTGCTTTCCCTAGATGTTCATAAGTCGAGTGGGCCAGACGGCATACCAGCAGTGGTGCTTAAGCAGTGTGCTCCTGAGTTATGTCCTGTACTCACGCGCCTCTTCACGCTTTCCTACCACACTAGGCCATTTCCGTCTTCATGGAAGACTGCGAATGTGCACCCGGTGCCCAAAAAGGGCGATAGATCAGATCCATCGAATTACAGGCCTATCGCTATAACCTCTCTCCTCTCCAAGGTGATGGAGCATGTGATCAACACACAGCTTTAGAGATACCTAGAAAAACACGACCTGATCAGTGACCGTCAATATGGCTTTCGCCACGGTCGCTCAACTGGTGACCTTCTAGTGTATCTCACACACCGATGGGCACTAGCCATTGAGAGTCAGGGGGAGGCATTGGCATGTAGCCTAGACATAGCGAAGGCGTTCGATCGGGTCTGGCACCGGGGTCTTCTATCGAAGTTGCCTTCTTACGGAGTGCCCGAGGGTTTGTGCGAATGGGTGGCTAGCTTTTTGTCCGGCAGACGCATACGAGCCGTAGTTGACGGTAGTTGCTCTGATAGCATGGACATTAATGCTGGTGTCCCGCAAGGCTCTGTGCTGTCTCCTACGCTGTTTCTACTGCACATCAATGATATGTTGGACATTAACAACATACATTGCTATGCAGATGACAGTACTGGAGACGCTTATTACACGGGCCGTGCAAGCATCCCACGTTCCGTTGTGGAGGAAAAGCGTGAAGAACTTGTGTCTCAAATTGAGACCGGTCTGTCCAAGGTCTCTGACTGGGGGCGGGAAAACTTGGTCCGATTCAACCCTTTAAAGACACAAGTCTGCTCGTTCACCGCTAAGAAAACCCCATTCACTGTAGTCCCACAATTCCAGAACACTCCCCTCTCCATCTCCAAGAGCATTGGGATCCTTGGCGTTGACATCTCCAGCGATGTTCAGTTCCGAGATCATTTGCTAGACAAGGTAAAGCTGGCGTCCAAAAAACTTGGTGTACTCAACAGAGCGAAGCAGTACTTCACGTCGGGGTAAAGGTGGCTACTTTACAAGTCGCAAGTCCGGCCCCATATGGAGTACTGCTGCCATCTCTGGGTGGGTGCTATATACCGGATACCATATAGCACCCGCCCAGAGATGGCCATACCGGATACCAGCTTGGCCCTTTTGACTCGGTTCAACGACGAGCTGTGAGAATTGTCGACGATCCCAAACTCACTTGCGGTATCGAGCCCTGAAGTCTGAGGAGAGTCTTTGTGTGTTCTACCGCTTGTACAATGGATTGTGTTCTGAGGAATTGTTCGAAATGATGCCCACGGCTACTTTCTACCATCGCACCGCTCGCCATCGACAGGGAATTCATTCTCACACTTTGGAACCGAAATGGTCGCGTACAGTGCGGTTTCAGAGAAACTTCCTCCCGCGAACGCTTGGGTTGTGGAATGAGCTCCCTGCCAAGGTTTTCTCTAAGGACTACAGTATAGGGTTCTTCAAAAAATAAGTTATTAGATTTCTGAAGGGTCGGCAACGCGTTAGTGATGCCCCTGGTGTTGCAAGCGTCCATAGGCTACAGTGACCGCTTACCATCAGGCGGACCGTAGGTTTGTTTATCATCATAGTGGTATAAAAAAAAAAAAATAACATTTTCGATCACGAATATCTCAAAAAGTATTGATTTTTCGAAAAACTTCTAAACAACATTTTAAGAAAATTTCTTTATACTTAATTACTTACTTCAAATCCATCTTTCTATCGATTCCTGAAGTTTTTTTTTTAATTATCTCCCACTAGTTGGGGTGGTATTCACCCCCCGCGAAAAGCACGACTTGGCATAGGGTAGATTTTGCTTCTTGTGGTATTCCCTACTTACTGTCAAAATTTCAGCAAAATCCATCTTTCTTGAAAGAATTGCTAGCCAAAAACCGCCATTTACTGTACTATTATTTAGTTTTGTAAATAACATTTGAAGTAAGCGTCCCGTCCCGTCTCGTCTCGTCGCGACCAGTCCTGTCCCGTCCCGTCCCGTCCCTCTTTGAACGAATGAAAACTAAGGCGAGAAATCTATTTATTTTTGTCGATGTTTTTTCCTGTTTCGGTTTTGGTGATATTGTCTTAACACGGTATTAGCGCATAGTGTGTAGTAGCCCTGACTCTAGTTCAAACAGTAGAAAATCTATATGAATAAATACTATTTTGCGTTTTTAGAAAGCTTGGAAAGTGTTCCTCAAGATGTTACTTACAAATTGGCACGCTATGTAAAATAGTAGGTACATACCAATTTTAGGTGCGCTTTTGTTGTGACAAACTTGTTGAAGTGACAGTAGGCCGTGGGAGGGGATAAGGGGGTAAGTGTGTGTGGTCGTGTACAGGAATGCCGGACGTGGAAGTGGGGCTGAACGACCTGAGGCGACAGGGGCGCGAGGTGGTCGGCCGACACGACATTGTGCCTGGTGCCACCGAGGAGTGGATCCGGGTCGAGGACGCCCAGTTCCATGCGTGCGTGCAGCCCGAACAATTCGAACACGACCAGATTCTCAAGTGAGTAAGCTTTCTCTCTAACCACGATAATATTATTGAAAAGTGGGCGCTGGGTGCTCTGGGAGTTGAGATGTATTAAGACAAAGACATGTTCTCTCGTTGTCGATCGTATATTGAATGAATATAAACCTAATTAGGTGGTCAACGCAAGGAAGTGCATTTCGTAATGCTTACATTCTTCATTATGTATAAAATCATGATTTGCTAATACAAAACCGAGGCCAAAGTCACATTAACACGTCATCACAAAAATTATTGATATGATAAGGATGATAGGCGTATCCAAAGTTTTTTCAATTGGACGTGGGGTCAATCAGCCTACAGTTTTCAAAAAGTTCATTAATGAAAAAAAATATATTATAAAACTATAATATTTATCTATCTATCGATATCTATACATATTATATAACAAAGTCGCTATCCGCCGTCTGCGTCTGTACCGATGTAGGTACGTTTGCCTCTGTACCGATGTAGGAACGCTTAGATCATTTAAACTAGGTACGCAATAAATTTTAATTGGGTTTTCATCAATAGATAAAGTAATTTAAGAGAAAGGTTTATACGTATAGCTTAAGAGTTTAATATTGTTTTGTGTTAATTTATATATGATATGATATCACGATACGATTGTTGAGGAAGTCGAAAAAATCATGCCGACTGACAGGTTGACATGGCGTGCGCTGGCGTGTAGCTAAACCTTATGATATAATACATCAAAATAATGTACTACAAAAATGTAGGTCTTCCTTAGGCCTACAAAAATAAGCCTTCATAAGCGATGGCATTTATTTATCTCCTAAGGTTTACTCACAATGACCGTATTTATCTCTTCAAAAGTTTAGGTTACTTGGGAAGCTATTTTGATCATTATAGTATTGAACTCCTTTAATATGTTACTTACCTGAGTCATTTAATGTAGACTATATGCCCATTACTGTATATTATTCCATAGTACCTGGAGGACCGAGCTTCGCTCATTTTTTTTTTAGCAACGCCATCTATTGTCAAGTAGCTGAACAACCGCTATCTATTGTCAAGTAGCTTTATCGTTGCTGTTTCGGTAAAAATAATAGTATTACTACTCGCCAATAGATTTCAGTAATAGTCATATCTTACTGTTTATCATTGCCTAAAAACTCGGATAGAACGACGTTTTCTGAAAACCTAGCTAGATCGATTTATCGCCCCCGAAATCCCCTACATACTAAATTTCAGAAAAATCGATGGAGCCGTTTCCGAGATTTAGATTATAAATATATACATATACATATGTACAAGTATTAGATTATACGCAAAAAAAATGGTTTCCTTGACGAGACTGCGACGCTTTTTTAACTGGGTTTTAATTTTATGTTAAACATTATATTATTATTAGCTTTTATTTGATAAAGGTTACAACTTGTTTTATACGTTATTTTTCAAGAGAATAAGAGGTCAAGAGGCCGAGATTGTTCTTTTTCCGACATCTTTGTATTATTATTAGGATATCAAATTATTTATCCACAAATACAAACACTATATAATGTTTTATTTAGTATAACAGTTCTTTAACACGAGGTATTTATATAGTCTAATTAGTCTTTATTATTCTAACACTTAATAATATTTTATAACAAATTAATTGAATTCTATGACTTTATGAATACAATCAAAACGTATGACAGTTCCTCAGTACACGCGCGTCCGCTACTACTCATTACTATAAGTTATCTGCATCTCTTTCTCTTGGAGCACGATACCGAGACTCTGCCGAAGCGCCATGAAGTTAACTGCAGGTGTCGCTTGCGTTCTGAAGTATCCATCATACGACACAATGGATGACCAATGATTACTCTGACATATATATACCTATTTGTTTTCTTTATAAGTGTTGCCTTCCTACTCCGATAGTCAAAAATGCTTATTCCTGTAGAAGGTAGCAATTATACGGATTTCGTTACACGCAGTGAATCATTTTAAAGTTTAAGGTCGTATTTCTGCTTTGTGTTGTCTTCAGATAAACAGGTATTTATTATAGAAGACTAGATTTTGTCAGCAGCTCTTTAATTATACTAAAGAAGTTCGTATACTATAGCAAGCTATAGCCGTAGTTCAGTTATATTTATTCCCGTGGGAACTTTTGAATTTATCGGGATAAAAATTAGCCTATGTCCTATTACAGTGGTTGAAGCGTGATCGAGTAACAAACATCCATCCAGACATACTTTCACATTTATAATATAAGTAGAATAGTAGAGGATAATCGCGTATTTGACGGGACTTACCATATTTCTTGCATACATTTAAATGATCCGCATGTGTTTTACAAAAACCCAAGAGGAGAACGACCGCGACCATGTTTAACTACAATTTATTACTATTTTTATTAATAGTTTCTTAAAATAATTAAACTTAAAATTAAACTTTAATAATATCAAAAATTCTTCCCATATTATGACCCAAAAATATATTTACTTTTAAAATACAGTTTGCAAGAGATGCATATCTGTCATATCGTGGCAACAAAGATCAAACTTGAGCAATGTAATAGTGAATTTTGTCACAAGGGACCAAAATAATGTATTGTGATTTTTTGAATCCTAAGCGTAGCGAGGAATTCAAAGAACATCGCTGGAGGTTAAATAATTTTGGTACCATGTGGCACACTCTTATGTTCATCCCCCTCTATGATAAAAAAAAATAAGCTGACAAATATTTATACTAACACTAGCTTTTTCCCGCGGCTTCGCCCGCGCTAAATTTGGTTTTCGGCTTATAGTTATTACTGTGCTGAGATTCAGGCCAATGGGATGCTCCGTTGCGACCTGAAGGAGTAAAAGTCGCGGAAAAAAAATATACCCATGGGGACTTTTGGTCGGTATTAAAAGTATCCTATGTCATTCTCCGTCTCTTCGACAATGCCGTGGGTAGACAGTAAAAACTTCAATAGATTGGTGTCAGCTGATCAAAATAGAAAATCAATATAATTTACACAAATTTTACTGGGTTATTGTCACTATCACACAACTGTCACTTTCAAAATTAAGAGGATACACTTCGCGGCGCCTTGCATCGGGTTTCATACAAACGAATTTCTCACTTTATTTTGGCACTTGCTGAGCAAACACGACGTAATTTTGAAGACATGTTCTAGTAATAAATATCTAGGTCTGCAGTGTGCCAGTTTTCTATAAAATTTTATAGTTAAAAAGTTATACAGGATTCTAGATTTTCACGATTTTTAAAAAAACACAGACATAGCTCTCGGATTATCGGCTTGGGATTATGACTAAGAAATTTCACAGTGATCGATCCGTAAATGTCAAAAACAAATGAGAAATACGTTTGTATGAAGCCCGCTGCGAGGCGCCGCGAAGTGTATCCACTTAATTTAAAAAAATCAAATAACCAGCATCAAGTTACTTGCATAAGCCATTTTTTTCACTTTTTTGCTTCACTGATTGACTGGAGAGCAAGAATCCCAATCTTTAACAGCTTGCTGCAGCAGCTAAGTTTAATGTCTTTATGGAGGCTACCAAAATTGATTTAGAAGCTTTGAAAGCTAATTCCAAACAGTGATACAGATTGTGGATGATCTATTCAACAGGAGCCGCTGTAAGTATTTACTAGTCCGGGGGATACAAGAAAGCTCTTATGAATGTCTCAATAGTGTTGTTGTTGACTTAGCCATCACAAAGTTGAAACTAAATAATTTCAGAACTGACAACATCAAGTCTTGCTGCAGGCTCGGCCAGCCAAACATTGTCCGTCTGCGGTCTATTCTAGTACAGTTTTCAAACAATAAACGTGGCAAACAAGCTTACGGCCGCCTGATGGTAAGCGGTCACCGTAGCCTATGGACGCTTGCAACACCAGGGGTATCACTTGCGCTTTGCCGACCCTTCAGAAATCTAATAACTTTTTTTTTTGAAGAACTCCATACTGTAGTCCTTGCAGAAAACCTTGGCAGGGAGCTCATTCCACAACTTAAGCGTTCGCGAGAGGAAGTTTCTCTGAAACCGCACTGTACGCGACCATTTAGGTTCTAAAGTGTGAGAATGAATTCCCTGCCGATGGCGAGCGGTGCGATGGCAGAAAGTAGCCGTGGGCATCATTTTAAACAATTCCTCAGAACACAAACCATTGTACAAGCGGTAGAACACACACAGGGAGGCGAAGTCCCTCCTCAGACTTAAGGGCTCGATACCGCAAGTTTGTTTGGAATCGTCGACAATTCTCACAGCCCGTCATTGAACTGAGTCAAAAGGGCCAAGCTGGTATCCGGGTGCACCCGCCCAGAGATGGTAGCAGTACTCCATATATACTCCATAACTTGCGACTTGTTAAGTAACAACCTTTGCCCCGACGTGAAGCACTGCTTCGCTCTGTTGAGTACACCAAGTTTTTTGGACGCCAGCTTCACCTTATCTTGTAAATAGTCTCGGAACTAAACATCGCTGGAGATGTCGACACCAAGGATCCCAATGCTCTTGGAGATGGAGAGGGCAGTGTTCTGGAATTGTGGGACTACAGTAAATGGAGTTTTCTTAGCGGTGAACGCGCCCACTTGTGTCTTTGTAGGGTTGAATCGGACCAAGTTTACCCGTCACCAGTCAGAGACCTGGGACAGCGTGGTCTCGATTTGAGACACAAGTTCTCCGCGGTTTTCCTCCACAACGGAACGAGGGATGTTTGCACGACCCTTGTAAAAAGCGTCTCCAGTACTGTCATCTGCATAGCAATGTATATTGTTGATGTCCAACATGTCATTGATATGCAGTAGAAACAGCGTAGGAGACAGCACAGAGCCTTGTGAGACACCAGCATTAATGTCCATGCTATCAGAGTAACTACCGTCAACTACGTTGTATGCGTCTGCCGGACAAAAAGAGGCCTCCGAGGAAAGAGGCCGATGGGTCTTCCGCAGTGGTGGTAATGAAAAGTTCCCTTCGGCAGCTTTAGCAAGCGTAGTTACGCCTTGTATGCGTCTGCCGGACAAAAAGCTAGCCACCCATTTGCACAAACCTTCGGGCACTCAGTAAGATGGCAACTCCGATAGAAGACCTCGGTGCCAGACGCCTTCGCTATGTCCAGGCTACATGCTAATGCCTTCCCCTGACTCTTAATGGCTAGTGCCCAACGGTGTGTGAGATACACTAGAAGGTCACCAGTCGAGCGACCGTGGCGAAAGCCATATTGACGATCACTGACCAGGTCGTGTACTTCTAGGTATCTGAGAAGCTGTGTGTTGATCTCACGCTCCATCACCTTGGAGAGGAGAGAGTTAATAGCGATAGGTCTGTAATTCGATGGATCTGATCTATCGCCCTTTTTGGGCACCGGGTGCACATTCGCAGTCTTCCATGAAGACAGAAATTGCCTAGTGTGGTAGGAAAGCGCGAAGAGGCGCGTGAGTACAGGACACAAATCAGGAGCATACTGCTTAAGCACCACTGCTGGTATACCGTCTGTCCCACTCGACTTATGAACGTCTAGAGAAAGCAACGCCCGCCGGACCTCACGCTGCGTTATGGAGATTTCCGGCATGCCGTTTCATCAGGTCTCCCTGACCGCCGAACCAGCACGCCGCGTCTACGCCGAGCATGACAGCAACAAGCACCGCTGGTCCTCCGCTGTCCGCGCAGCGAATCCTCAAAGAGCTCTGGCAACCTTACTTACCGCCAGGAACACAACACTACCCAATGTTAGTGTTATTATGGCCGCGGTTTTCTTTAAGGTGGAGTTACTTCCCCAGTTCGGGCAAGCCCATTCCAAGCCCATTCGAGCAAGTACTCGCTATGCCCTGCTTTAGTTGTTCGGGTGGCTTATTCGAGCGACTACTTGCAGTGCCCTACCTCTCTAACTGTAAATCCGTAAACTGTTTGCTCTGTTTCGACGTGTCCGTAATGTGGTGGATGCCAAGGTAATCGAAGTCATGTATTATGCTTTCTGTGATTCTCTCATGTCTTATTGTATTGCGTCTTGGGGAGGTACTTGTAAGTCCTATTTACTACCTCCTGAAAGAGCCCAAAGGGCTTTACTTAAGGTTAGCTTGTCACGTCCGTATACGTTCCCAACTACAGACTTATTTAAAGATACGCAAGTTTTAAACGTTCATTAATTATTGGTCTAAAGGTTATCTTAAAGCAACATTTGTCACTTCCTTTTGAACGTATACTTTATAACCAAACGCGTCGTAACGACAGAGTATGTGAAATTCACACTTGCAAAACAACTTTTGCTCATCGCCACTATGCTTTTCTTAGTGCATTTTTATATAATCTTTAGAATAATTTTTAAAAAATTAGTAAATCAGTTACCATTTTTCCCTTAACCTACTTTAAATGCAAATTAACAGGAACCAATTTTCTGCATGCCCTAGACTAATAGCACTGAAAAATTACTGTAAATAGTTACTTAAAAAGGATCCTCACATCTTTTCTGCTCTAATACACATACACACACTCACACACACACACACACACACACACACACACACACACACACACACGCACACGCGCGCGCGCGCAAACACACACACACACACACACACAGCACACACATTCTCACACACGCACAAACTCGAGTTTTTTTAGTCTAGTACTTGTCACACTTCTCAAGTATATAACCAAATTTAACATATGTACTGTAAATATTCTTTAAATGTAATCTAGTTGTATTACTTGGAAATTAATTTATCTTATCTAATAGTGTGCGAACAGAAACATGGCGTAGGAAAATTTTCCATGAAGCTCGACAAATCTTTAGTATGCACAACAGCTGGACCTTTAACAGCAATATTTACATCAAGCTGTCTGATGGCAGCAAAGTTCGAGCCACTAGTTTAGAACAGTTACGCAATATACCCGTCCCTGTCGTTAAGCCGGCTGCTCCCCCGAAGACTGACGCTGGGCGACCTCGGCGCACTAAAAAAAAAAATTACAGTAAATAGAGGTAACGTATATAAAAGATACCTTCCTTAATTTCTCTCTACCGATGAACTCTTGAGTGATCGTTTTTATGATACTTTTGCTTCTTTATTAATTTAAACGCTTTTGCCCGCAATCAGCTAAGGTTACGCTAGTAAACTCCCTTTTGCTTCCCATCATTGACTATGCAGATTTCTGCTATCCCGACATAACTGAACTACTTAACAACCTCAACCACTAAGTCGCGTAATTCGCACTCGAAGATTGAAGACAGAGGTCAGCACCGTCGACAATTAAAAATTAGCTTCGCTACCTCGTGAAGTCGTCGTCGCCCGTTGCATTTTTTGTGTTTTCTAATTATAATAAAATTGTTTAGTTTTTCCATTAAGGTATACACATGTTGGATGTGAATAACTAGTTGACTGTGATAATAAAACGCTATAATAAGGGAAGAAAAAAAACTTCCCCAGAAATGGGAAATAAGAATAATTGACCAAATTGTATAGAAGAAGCACGCGGTGAGAGCAAAACAGTTTGTATAGAAGAAGCACGCGGTGAGAGCAAAACAGTTTCATTTTGAAGAGTTGCGCTCATCCCTTTAAAATCCCTCCCCATATATACAGTCCACTTGATTTTGAGCTATTTCTAATTACCTATAATAAAATTATTTCCACTCCTTTTTCCATCCAATTCACTAATATTATAAAGCTAAAGAGTTTGCTTGTTTGTTTGCTTTCTTGAATCTCAGGAACTACTGGTCTGATTTGAAAAAAATCTTTTAGTGTTAGATAGCCCATTTATCAAGGAAGGCTATAGGCTATATATCATGACGCTTAGACCAATAGGAACGGAGCACCAATGAAGAATGTTTCAAATCGGGGTTTTTTTTTTCTTTTGAGAGCTTCCGCTGCGTGCACTGCGTAAACGGTTAAAGTTTCGCAAAAATCATGTATGACAGAATTGTTCCCCTAAAAAGTTGTAAAAAAAAGTCTGCGACATCATATGGCTATCTTTTAGGGTTGTCTCACTATAACCTTTATTGTGCTAACAAAATTTGTTCCAAAATAATGCATTATTTACGAAGTGTAACTATCTTTTTGTTATTTATTATGATGAAGAGTTAGAAGTTATTTGGCTAATAGTTAAGTTAAAATACATATAATTTTATAATGTTTAGTTTTCAATATTTGTTTTTTATAAAGAGTCATTTGGTTATTTTGAACATAATTAAACAACAGAAGTAAATAAGTCAAAATTTTAAAGTACCTTGAAAAGAAAGTATAAAAATATATAACAAAATTAAAATATAACAGGAAAACAATGAAAAAAAAATTAATAAGAAGATATTTGATTAAGTACTATCTACTTACAAAATTTAAAGTCTAATAACTAACAGCAGTACTCTTCAAATCATAGGGAGCAACCCTTGATTCAGTGTTACCAACCCTCAAAAATATTTATCCCTAAAGTTTGTTTAAAAACCCCTAAAATCGCCTTAATTATTGATTTGTCCCACTATAAATTATATAAATATAAATTCATAATGATTTAGAAATAATATGCTGTAATATGTTTCAAAAGTCTTTTTATTATGAGTAATTTAATATATAAAATATTTCGTCTTCATCTGAAGATTCAAATTTTTTGAAATCATACATGTTTAAATTTATCGAATAAGCTGCCCGAACAAATAAAGCGGGGCATAGCGAGTACTTGCTCGAATGAGCGGCCCGAACTGGGGAAGTACCTCCACCTTACAGAAAACCGCGGCCACAATAACACTAACATTGAGTAGTGTTGTGTTCCTGGCGGTGAGTAAGGTTGCCAGAGCTCTCTTTGAGGATTCGCTGCGCGGACAGCAGAGGATCGACGGTGCTTGTTGCTGTCATTGCTCGGCGTAGACGCGGCGTGCTGGTTCGGCGGTCAGGGAGACCTGATGAAACGGCTGACCGCTGGCCGCCCGCAGGTTGAACGGGTTCCCAAACCCAGGGATCACTTAATCTCCGCCCTGGGAGGCTGATCCGCCAACCTGTGTAAAGTCTCTGAAGTAGTAGTCGTGCCGGAGAAGGAGACCGGAGTGGACCCGGCTACTACAACAGAGGGGGATCAGGGGCCCTTCCGCCCGCCGTGCCAGCAACCGTATCATCTGTGTTGAGCTTCGGTAGTCTTAGTACCGCAACTTTTTGTCTTCTAAGCTGTCTGTGCAGTGAATCCTCATCCTTAGTCTAAGTAACTTCATACAAAATAGCCAGGAACAGAAAAAAGAAAAGAGTTTTGACAGCGGCTACTCCATCCACATATAATGTGAATTTTTGCAGCATAAGGGGTATTCACGCAAATCTTAACACAGTCCATCACCATCTCGAGACTGCGCAGCCAACCATTCTTTTTCTAACGGAGACGCAGATATTCTGCCCGGCCGACACATCATACCTTCGTTATCCTGGCTACAAACTCGAGCACAATTTTTTGAGTCGTGCCGGTGTATGTATGTTCGTCCGGGAGGATATCTGCTGTCGCCGACTTCATAGCCTTGAAGACAGGGACCTGTCGATATTGTGGGTACGCGCAGATCATGGCGGCCACACTAGTATCTATGCGTGCCTATACAGGTCTCATAGCGGTGACACGGACGTAACTCGACTCTTCACGCACTTGAGTTTGACGACTGACAAAGTTCTAGAGCAATACCCTACAGCAGAATTAGTTGTTTTGGGAGACTTTAACGCCCACCATCGTGAGTGGCTCAGTTCTCGAACCATTAACTATGCAGGGATATCTGCTCATGAATTTGCTCTGACCTATGGATTCTCTCAGCTGGTACTTTCTCCAACGAGAATACCAGATATAGAGGAGCAAACGAGCTCCTTACTGGACCTTCTGCTGACTACACGTCCGGATGGATACTCCGTCTCAGTGGATGCGCCTCTTGGCTCCTCGGACCACTGTCTCGTCCGGACTCAAATGTCATGCACACAACCTGATCTTTCTGGGCCAACTAATTGGCGTCGTGTGTGGCATTATAAGTCGGCAGACTGGGATGGATTGCGAGAATTTAATGCATCGTACCCGTGGAGGCAGATCTGCTATAGCTCAGAAGATCCTGACGTCTGCGCAGCCGCAGTCACTGAGACAATCCTCGCTGGAATGGAATGTTTCATTCCTAACCTGCGAGTAGCTGCCGGCGTTAAAAAACGACCGTGGTTTAATAGGTCTTGCAGAGAAGCTAAAATTCTTAAGCAAACTGCGTATGAGGCTTGTACCACGGCTCGTAATAATAAGGATCCGAATATTTCTGAGTTAAAACGCAAATTAAATGCTGCCTCGAGGTTCAGTAAGAAGGCAACTGCCAGAGCAAAATTCCAATTAATTGGCAAAATAGGTGGGCGACTTGCGAGCTATCCTTCTGGGAGTCGTGCTTTCTGGTCGCTTGCTAAAGCTGCCGAGGGGAACTTCTGCCAGTCGTCATTACCACCACTGCGTAAGACCGATGGTGACTTGGCCCACAGTGCAGAAGAGAAAGCCGATCTATTGGGCAGTCTCTTTGCCTCTAACTCGAATGTGAACGACGAAGGCGCTGTACCACCTACTTTACCGTGGTGCGGTAAGACCATGCCGGAAATCTCTATAACACAGCGCGAGGTCCGGCGGGCGTTGCTTTCCCTAGACGTTCATAAGTCGAGTGGGCCAGACGGCATACCAGCAGTGGTGCTTAAGCAGTGTGCTCCTGAGTTATGTCCTGTACTCACGCGCCTCTTCACGATTTCCTACCACACTAGGCAATTTCCGTCTTCATGGAAGACTGCGAATGTGCACCCGGTGCCCAAAAAGGGCGATAGATCAGATCCATCGAATTACAGGCCTATCGCTATAACCTCTCTCCTCTCCAAGGAGATGGAGCGTGTAATCAACACACAGCTTTTAAGATACCTAGACAAACACGACCTGATCAGTGACCGTCAATATGGCTTTCGCCACGGTCGCTCAACTGGTGACCTTCTAGTGTATCTCACACACCGATGGGCACTAGCCATTGAGAGTCAGGGGGAGGCATTGGCATGTAGCCTAGACATAGCGAAGGCGTTCGATCGGGTCTGGCACCGGGGTCTTCTATCGAAGTTGCCATCTTACGGAGTGCCCGAGGGTTTGTGCAAATGGGTGGCTAGCTTTTTGTCCGGCAGAAGCATACGAGCCGTAGTTGACGGTAGTTGCTCTGATAGCATGGACATTAATGCTGGTGTCCCGCAAGGCTCTGTGCTGTCTCCTACGCTGTTTCTACTGCACATCAATGATATGTTGGACATCAACAACATACATTGCTATGCATATGATAGTACTGGAGACGCTTATTACACGGGCCGTGCTAGCATCCCACGTTCCGTTGTGGAGGAAAAGCGTGAATAACTTGTGTCTCAAATCGAGATCGGTCTGTCCAAGTTCTCTGACTGGGGGCGGGAAAACTTGGTCCGATTCAACCCTTCAAAGACACAAGTCTGCGCGTTCACCGCTAAGAAAACCCCATTCACTGTAGTCCCACAATTCCAGAACACTCCCCTCTCCATCTCCAAGAGCATTGGGATCCTTGGCGTTGACATCTCCAGCGATGTTCAGTTCCGAGATCATTTGCTAGACAAGGTAAAGCTGGCGTCCAAAAAACTTGGTGTACTCAACAGAGCGAAGCAGTACTTCACGTCGGGACAAAGGTTGCTACTTTATAAGTCGCAAGTCCGGCCCCATATGGAGTACTGCTGCCATCTCTGGGCGGGTGCACCCGGATACCAGCTTGGCCCTTTTGACTCGGTTCAACGACGGGCTGTGAGAATTGTCGACGATCCCAAACTCACTTGCGGTATCGAGCCCTTAAGTCTGAGGAGAGACTTTGCCTCCCTGTGTTTGTTCTACCGCTTGTACAATGGATTGTGTTCTGAGGAATTGTTCGAAATGATGCCCACGGCTACTTTCTACCATCGCACCGCTCGCCATCGACAGGGAATTTATTCTCACACTTTGGAACCAAAATGGTCGCGTACAGTGCGGTTTCAGAGAAACTTCCTCCCGCGAACCCTTGGGTTGTGGAATGAGGTTTTCTCTAAGGACTACAGTATGGGGTTCTTCAAAAAAGAAGTTATTAGATTTCTGAAGGGTCGGCAACACGCGAGTGATGCCCCTGGTGTTGCAAGCTTCCATAGGCTACGGTGACCGCTTACCATCAGGCGGACCGTAGGCTTGTTTGCCACCTTAGTGGCATAAAAAAAATAATTAAATGTTGTAGATCCACCATTTCGATTTAGACTTAGACACAACAATAACCGCGATATGCACAGACAAAAAAATGACCGCCAGTGGCGCCAGTATTGCTGCCAGTCACCACAGAGGGGTTGTAGAATTACGTACTACGTGTCGTTATAAGTCGCTAGTTCAAGAAATAAATATTAATATTATCAATTTAAAAATATTAAAGAGTCAAAAAGTCCCTGAAAATATCCCTAAAAATTTCAGACCCCTAAAAAATCCTATCTCACTTATTCAGCCCCTAAATCTGGGGGGAAAATCCCTAAGTTGGGTACCGTGCCTTGATTCAATTTATTCTTGCCTACCTCCCTAATTAATTTTCCTACTTCATCACTTCTATATACAAAAAAAAAATATTAATGTGTTAGTAATTAAATGTAAATGTATTGAGTAATGTGTGTATGTAAAATTTAATTGATAAAATAAATACTATTATAATAAAATTATTTATGTATAAATTATAAATTAATAAACCCATTAAAGCAGATTCGTTCATCAGCACGTCGAATCCTGAAAATTTAGAACACCAAAACAATTCTTTAAAAAAAAATTTTTCCTGAAACTTCCCAGATTTATGGTATTTTTTATTGTTATCTGAAAATCTCTTCCTAAAAAAAAGTCCCTACGCATGAACTCCCAGCACTCCTACTCTTATGACCCCTCTGAACGAACCACATGTTCAGCCTTCGAAACCATCCTAGCGATGTAAGTCCACTAAGTTAGTATTTAGTTTTCAAACCTTCAAAAATCTATCATTCTGGAAAACAAACTCTTTCACCGAATGACACATATTCACTTGTTCATTTCATACCTCACCTCCTATAACCTTTTCCTGTGTTACTCTTTCTCAACTCATTCCAGTAATAATAAATGTAAATATAGGTATTAGATACTAGATTATAATTTACGAAAATCTTTATAAGAATCTATAATTTTATATATTTGTTGTTAATATTTCTCCTTGATATTTTCAGATTTGTTATTTGATATTTATTGTATTTATTGTATTATTGTATTGTATATGTATCTCTTCAAACCCCATGGAATCTGACAATACTATTGAGGAATCTCAGATAAATATTTCTATGATGTATAAGTGTTACTCACTAGTACCAGTTTTACGTAACCTATACTCCTACCTAACCTATACTTTTTACAACATTTTAATTTGTTTTTTATTGTCTGAACATAACGCTCTACTTGGCCATTAGAAGCAGGATTGTCTCGAGCAGAACGCCTATGCAGAATTTTATGTTTTTCAAAAATTCTTGGAACTTGTAATTTGTAAACTGTGGACCATTGTCACTAGTTAATATTTTAGGGTAACCAAATATAGCAAAAATCCTTTCTAAAGTTTCAATAGTGCTGTCGGTCGTAATCCGGTCAAGCATGTACACTTCAGGCCATTTAGAGAATGCATCTACCAAAAGAAAATAAGTTCTCATGAACTTGCCCGCAAAATCAATATGCACCCGTTCAAAAGGTTGCGAAGGGTATTCCCAACAATGCTTACTAGAAACTGAAACAGGGTTATGCTGTTGTAAACAACATTCTACAGTTTTCCACTAACTCACGAACATCTTTATCTATATCAGGCCACCAGGCCAACATCCTATTTATTCCAAAATGTGCAGTATGTAAATCTTTAAGTACAGTGGACCTATATATACTAGGAATTACAACTCTTGATCCTCGCATAATACAACCATTTTGCAGTGAAAATTTAGATTGGTCAATACCGAATCTGTATTTGTGAGTAATGGAAGTACCAGATTGTTAACCTTTTAACAAGGATTGTAGGCTTAAATCCTGATTAGAAGCTGAGCAAATCTGAACAATAGTATTGGTAAATTTTCAATTAATTCAATTTGGCAAACATCAACTTCTTCCCGTAGACTAGGTTCTTCCACTTCCAGTGGTAACCTTGACAATGCATCTGCATTTGCATTTGCCTTAGAACTTTTGTATTGAATTTCATAATTAAAGCCTTGTAAGTACTACTACTATCCGATAGGGGATGTCGGGCAGCAGCGACCCCCGATATATCAATACTGCGCTCGCCAACCCGCTTGCCAGGCGTGGCGAGTATGGCAAACCCACCAACAGAAAATGAACGGCACAAAAAACAAATGGCCCCTAGTCCTCGGCAGCCCTGCTAGTCCAGGCTACGGTAGCGGCCTTGGTAACGGTGGGGCAGGGCTTGCGAAGAATCCCCGGCCGAGATCCGGCTACCAACACCGACGACTACACCTGGCAACCTACAATGCACGTACGCTGAGGGCCGACGAGAAAATAGTAGAACTGGAAGAAGCTACAAGCAAGTTACGCTGGGACATTATAGGGCTGGGAGGTCCGAGGACAGGGACAGGTCACGATAGTTCTCAACTCAGGTAACTTGCTGTACTACTGGGGGGTGACCAGCTATCCCAAGGTGGTGACGGGTTTATCGTCCGCAAGTCCCTCGTCAACAATATCATCAAAGTTGACAGTGTGTTGACCAGGGTAGCGTACCTGATCCTCAGAATATCAAAACGATATTCACCGAAGGTCATACAGGTTTACGTGCCGACTTCGACACACCCAGACGACGTAGTGGAGGAGATGTATGAGGATATTTCTAAAGCCATACATTCCTCCAAACACACTCTAACGTCGTGACCCCCATCACCGCGAATATAGTTTCAACGCGAAACTAGGCAAACGAAGTGGTAATGAGCTGAGAGTGGGGCAATTTGGATATGGACAACGGAACTCCAGAGGGCAGATGCTAGCCGACTTCATAGAAAAGGAAGGCCTTTTTATGATGAATTCCTTTTTCAAGAAGCGCCCCCACAGGAAGTGGATCTGGATGAGTTCGGATGGTTGCACGAAGAATGAGATTGACTTTATCATGTCAACGGAAAAGCAAGTGTTTAATGATGTCTCTGTGATCCACACGGTTAAAACCGGGAGTGATCACCGTATGGTAAGAGGCACATTGAACCTCAACATAAGGCTTGATAGGTCTCGACTGTTAAAGTCCAGGCTCCGACCCACAACCATCCAAATCCAAAACCCAGAAAACTTTAAGCTCCAAATCAAAAATCGCTTTGAATGCTTAAAGGAAGACGGATCAGTGGACGATACCAACGACATGTTTGTGGAAACTGTCCATACGGTTGGGTCTAAATTCTTTAAAACCCACCGTACAAAGAGAACGAAAAGACTCTCGGACCAGACTCTAAGACTTATGGACGAGAGACGAAACCTTAGGCTGCAATCTTCGGATGATGCAGTATCATATCCACAGCTTAATAGACAGATCTCAAAATCACTTGCATGTGACAAACGCCACTTTAATACTTTGCGTATTGAAGAGGCAATAGTACGGAACAAAGGTTCCAAAGTGTTCGCGAGAGATCTGGCTATTTGGCGAAGCCGTCTGGCAAGGCTGAAGACGGAGGACGGCAGCATTGTTTCGTCTGGACCAGAGGACTTGGAGGAGATCGAGAAATTCTATGGAGAGTTATACACGTCGACATCAAAACCAGTTAGCAGTCCAGCTAAAGACCCTAGTGCTAGACTGACTCGACACTATACCGAGGACATCCTGGACGTAAGCTTGTACGAGATTAGTATGGCTCTCAAACAACTTAAGAACAATAAGGCACCGGGTGATGATGGAGTTACGACTGAGCTTCTGAAAGCGGGTGAAAAACCGGTACTAAAAGTCCTTCAGAAGCTCTTTAACACCGTCATACTCGAAGGAACTTCGCCATAAGCATGGCACAGGGGCGTGGTGGTGCTTTTCCTCAAAAAAGGTGACAATACCCTTCTTAAGAATAACAGACCCATTACGCTTCTGAGCCATGTATATAAGCTGTTTTCAAGAGTAATTACGAACCGTCTCGTTCGCAAGTTCGACGACTTCCAGCCTCCCGAACAAGCCGGTTTCCGAAGAGGCTATAGTACCGTAGACCACATACATACGCTGCAGCAGATTATACAGAAGTCAGAAGAGTATAATCGGCCCCTTTGCTTAGCGTTTGTGGACTACAAAAAACCTTCGATTCGGTGGAAACATGGGCAGTGCTACAGGCTCTACAGAGATTCCGTATTGATCATCGGTATATCGAGGTGCTAAAATGCTTGTACGATAACGCCACTATGTCAGTCCGTCTCCAGGATCAGAACTCGAAACCGATCCAACTGCAGAGACGTGTGAGACAGGGAGATGTCATATCTCCGAAACTGTTCACAAATGCGTTGGAAGATGTCTTTAAGCTTCTGGACTGGGACGGGCTTGGCATCAATGTTAATGGCGAGTAAATTACCCACCTTCGGTTTGCCGACGATATTGTGGTCATGGCAGAATCGATGGAGAACTTTAGCACAATGCTCGAGGGCCTTAGTAGAGCTTCCCAACGAGTGGGCCTCAAGATGAACATGTACAAGACGAAAATCATGTCGAATGGCCATGTAGCACCTACTCCAATAACTGCTGGGAACTCTACACTCGAAGCTGTTGACGAATACGTATACCTGGGACAAACTGTTAGATTAGGTAGGTCCAATTTCGAGAAAGAGGTTAATCGCCGAATCCAACTCGGTTGGGCAGCGTTCGGAAAACTGCGTACTATTTTCTCGTCCCAAATACCCCAGTGCTTGAAGACAAAAGTCTTCAACCAGTGTGTGTTGCCAGTGATGACTTACGGCACTGAGACGTGGCCGCTAACTATGGGCCTTATACGAAAACTTAAGGTCGCTCAGTGGGCGATGGAAAGAGATATGCTCGGAGTTTCCCTACGTGATCGAATCAGAAATGAGGAAATCCGTAGGAACACTAAAGTCGCCGACATAGCTCACCGAATTGCAAAGCTGAAGTGGCAATGGGCAGGGCACATAGCTCGAAGAACCGATGGCCGATGGGGCAAGAAGGTTTTCGAGTGGCGGCTACGAACCGGAAAGCGCAGATGGACAGATGACCTCGTAAAGGTAGCGAGGAGCCGTTGGTTACAGGCGGCACAGAGTCGCACGCTGTGGAGAAAGTTAGGTGAGGCCTATGTCCAGCAGTGGACGTCAATGGGCTGATATGATGATGATAATGATACAGTATACAAAATAAACTTCTTGCCATATAGGTACTGAAAGATTTTTTAATGCCAAACATGATAGCATATGCTTCTTTATCAATTTAAGCCCATTTTCTTTGTGAAGAGTTCAAGGTTTATAGGACGATCAGAGCCGTCTGGCATAATATAAGAAAGTATTGCACACACTCCATTAGGAGTAGCATCTGTGGCAAATACCAATGGTACATCAGGTGATTAATGAGCTAAAACTGTATCAAAAATAAATTGTTTTTGTAGCTTCTGAAAAACTACATTTTGTATCTTTTTGCAGTTGTTTATGTAAAGGTTCTAATGTATTACTTAGGTTAGGAGAAAACCTAACATAGTAGTTAATAAGTCCTACAAAACTTGTATTTAAAAATAAAAAAACGACGCGACGTACGCACGGCTCACTGTCCTCCGGTGATCGGCGATCGTGTGGGCACGCGGATCCAACGACAAGCGGCTCCCTTTCATGCGTGCCCGAAAAACCGACAAGTCACCGATCGCCTCCATCATGACGACGTTTAAGGACGATGATGGGCGCCTACAGGCAAGTAGCCCTTCTACACGATCGTGCTCGCGTGTAATCGCCCATCATGGCCAATTGTGTAGAGCCTTCTTAACGTTTAAGTTTTTAAACAGGAAGACTCAGTTTTGCCATCGTCAAAGGCACATAGATCATAACATAACAGCATTTTATGGACATCTAACTAAAATTAAATATAAAGGCTGTTAGGTATCTATCGATGGATGTCATAAGTTACAATAGTATATAAAATAGGACATAATACAATATTTAGGTAAATTTAAATACATCATTTTAACAAAAGTATTACACATACATACTCTCATCTTTACTCATACCTAAAGTAGTTTTCAAAAAACTCTGGAACCTATATATATTTCTCTAGGGACAACGTAGAACAGGTTCGTCTGGACTTCTGAAAAACTCCTTCCTTAAACTGCTTCGTCGACCTTTTGTTCTTCTTTTGTTAGAAATAATCGTAAATTTTAGGAACACTGCACAATGGAACACTATAAACCTTGAAAGATTTATGCCTACTTGTCCTAACTTTCACAAATTAAGAACACAACGAAGACTGAGAACTCGCGAAACACTTCGTGAAACGATAAAAAAAATTGTGTTAAAATGTGCTGAAAAAAAAAAATATTGACTTAATTATATTTAACACTAGCTATAATTTTTTTTATCTATGAACCTAATCGGATAAAACTGAACGTGAGATCAGATTTCGGACCTGACCGTAATTAATTAACTCAGTCAAAATTTATTAGACTTGTTTTCTTCGCGCGCGGATCAAGACTAACTTCCCAATTTTAAATTTCGTTCCTCACAAAATTTCAAACATCACCCCCCCGATATACCCTTCTTACCACTAATCTGCAAAAGTTCACACTAAACTCGCTTGTCAAATCAAAAATATATATCCTCAAGAGTCCTGGGTCTTTTTTGCTTCAAAAGTTTAAAAGCCCTCGAAACCAAAAAAAAATGTGCAAAGTTTGAGGAGACAGTTATCAGTCCGGCCCCATATGGAGTACTGCTGCCATTTATGGGCGGGTGCACCCGGATACCAGCTTGGCCCTTTTGACTCGGTTCAATGACGGGCTGTGAGAATTGTCGACGATCCCAAACTCACTTGCGGTATCGAGCACTTTGCCTCCCTATGTGTGTTCTACCGCTTGTATAATGGGTTGTGTTCTGAGGAATTGTTCGAAATTATACCCATGGCTACGCTCGCCATCTCCAGGGAGTTCATTCTCACACTTTAGAACCGAAATGGTCGCGTACAGTGCGGTTTCAGAGAAACGCGGGAGCGAACGCTTGGATTGTGGAATAAGCTCCCTGCCAAGCTTTTATGTATGGGGTTCTTCAAAAAAGAAGTTATTAGATTTCTGAAGGGTCGGCAACGCGCGAGTGATGTCCCTGGTGTTGCAAGCGTCCATATGCTACGGTGACCGCTTACCATCAGGCGGACCGTAGGCTTGTTTGCCACCTTAGCCTTCTAAAAAAAAAAAAAAAAGTACATCTCATATAACAACGTGCAAAGTTTGAAGAGACTGTTGGATTAAAATTAGGCCATACTTAGGCCGTAAGAAAAATTGGTACTTACAGTTGGTTTAAGCCGGTCATGAATAAACTTTTGTGTAAAATTGTATGTAGTGTGTGTGTGTGTGTATATGTATGTAGTGTGTTAATTGTTTCACTCAAAACGACAACTCAATTTTTGTATAGTTGAATTATCATATATTCGAAAATAAAACTGCAACGATTTCCGCGCGACAAGCCGACCGAGCGAGGTTCGACAGTCGTGCCTCGTAAAACATTCTTAGCAGCTGGGCGCCGGTGCACACAGAGGGCGCAGTGAATCCTAGCTAACCCGTCACGCCGGTCCGAGACCGATGAGTCATGAACTCTTTTCCGAACAAACCCCCGCTCCAGCCAGACCGTGTCTGGATGAAGATAAACTGAGCCAGAGCCATTTATCGACTGGCAATCGAGAAAGCGTCGCGACGGCACGCTTTAGGACTGAATCCCCAACCAAGACCTCTGCTACCCGCGGGATACCGACCGAACCGGGGAATAATTGTACAATGCCACCTAAACGCCATTGCAAAGGTGGTAAATTTGAGGAGTAGTAGAGTTTAAAGAGTATGCGCTTCCAGGTCATTAGGATCCAACGAGATCGGACAATGCGTTCGTGAGTTCAACACCGCTTCGACATTGCAAAATACCGTTTGCAATTCCTCAAACGACGGAGCTGAGTTATAGCCGGGAGGATCAAAAATCCAAGTCACGCCCCGTTTGATTGTCTTACACGTGTGATTGTCCGACAAAAACTGAAGGACTTCCTTCAGATAGCGATCTACACCCTTGAAATTTGTGCCACAATCCGAGCGAATTAAGTGAGGGAGTCCACGCCGACTGACAAACCGCGACAGACATGCGCCACAGGCCTCCGTTTACAAGGCTGAAACGAGCTCCAGATGGACAGCCTTGGAAAACAAACAAACTCAGACGCATAAAAAGGCCTTAACCTGCCGGGCATTGCGAACACATGACGTCTTTACCAAAAACGGACCCGCGAAATCCACCACAACCTTAGTTAAAGGTCGAGCAGGCCGGACACTATCGGACGGCTAGTCACCCATTTGTGGCTCTGTCAATGTTCCCTTTAACCTATAACAAGAGACATTTAAACATAACGCTCCGAGATGCTCTTCCGGCGGACAAAAACGTAGAAGGCCAATTGCCTTTCCAAACGACTGGGCCTGTACCAGTCGAACACAGGTGAGGAGGGCATCCTGACGCTCTTCAGGAGACAAGACTCAAGACGTCCTTGGCTGTGACCTGTTCCGTAAGTTGTGGAGAAACCTCTTAATCCAACCGGTGACACCAACGAGCTTGTTGAGAGAGCGGAACTGATTAAGCAGGAAATTCGGTGAAGTGTTCACAGTCTGCTCAACAGCAAAGACCTTTAACCCCGGAAGAGGGTCAACAAACTCCACAACTGTATAAGGCCAATTGTCTTCAGGACAGGCCAGCCAGTCAGGACCCCAGAGCGGGTGATTAATGACTAGCGAGGCAATAAGGCCCCGTGAAGCGCAATCCGAGGGATTCAAGGACCCTGGCATGTGACACCAATCCAGAGACACCGCAGACGACTGGATTTGGGAGACACGATTGGACACGAACGTCTCTAGGGCATAAAGGGACGCCTTAAGCCAAGACAACACGATTTAGCTATCTGTCCATGCTGTGACGAAGTCAAATTAGACCCATTGACCCTAGGTGGAGAAGACATGGTTCAAGTCGAGTCAGCAATGTAGCTCCTGACAACTCCAGCTTGGGGATTGTCAACTTGGTCCGCAAAGGTGCAACCTTGCTCTTTGCGACCACCAGACTGACGCGGTCATGACCATTGCTGTCAACGGTGCGAAGATAAACGAAAGCCACATACCAGGATTCCAACGCGTCAGAGAACCCGTTAAGACTGAATCGATAATGACCTGGGGGTAAGATCGACCGAGGCACGGAGACATGTTGAAGGCCCGAAAGTGTCTCATAAAAGCGTAGCCAATAAGACAACAAGTCTCCGGTCAACAGAGGAAACAATCGGACTACAGGAGCCACCCAACCATTGGGATCAAAGACCCGCACTACTGTGGACAGAAGCAGCCTTTTAGTCCACCTCTTCATTGTGTCCGATGGTTCTACCGAGCATGTGAAGATATCCTGAACTGGCCGATACTGAACTCCAAGGACCGCGATGGAGTCAGGATTTTCAGGATTCTGGAAGAGGCCCCACCTCTTCCTGCTCATGTTCTGACGGCAAGTCTTTCAAGACGGCAGGGGAATTGGAAATCCATTTCCTCAGTTCATAGCCACCTGCCCGTAACAAGCCGATTAGCTCATCCCTCAGGACTATCGCCTCCTCCTCAGGCGAAGCACCCGTACAAATATCGTCGACGTAGGCGTCAGAAGGAAAGACAGCAGCTGCGCGCGGGAAATTCAGACGCTAGCGATTAGCCAAATGTAGCAACGAGCGCATTGCTATAAACAGGCTCGATTTTAGCCCGTAGGTATTGGTGTTGAGCTCATAAACCACCAATGGAGAGGCCGGATCCTCCCTCCTTAAAATGAGATGAAAACGCCTATCTTCAGTGTGTATCATGACCTAACGGAACATCATCTTGATGTCAGCCACAACCATAACCTGGTGGCGACGAAACCCAGTTAAGATATGTCTACCTTAAGCTTTGGCCTGACATCAGGCAGTCGTTCAAGGATACACCCGAAGATGTAGGCGCCGATCCATCGATCACCAGCCGTATCTTATTTTTTAAAGACGGCGTGATGTGAAACAAAATAATGTTCGTTGCCTTCCAACTCGAACTGCGAAACCGACATGTGACCGAGAGATTCGTATTCGCGCATAAAATCCACGTATTTTGTGCAGAATTCTCTATCACGACGCATCTGGCGCTCCATGGATAATAAACTTTTTCTGGCTATTTTCCAGGAGTCACCCAGGTGCGGACGGGGGGGAATAGGAAAGGCAGTCGAGTAAAAAATCGACCAGAACTTAAACGACGATCTTCTGAAGTCAGCGAGCGAGAGTTCCACCTTCACCGACAAATCCGTAGACGCCTGAGCGGTGAGAGAATGTGCTAGGCCAATAATTACAGATCCGAGATCAGTCGGAACAGCGCTCAAACCATCTGGCTGGAGTAACATGACCTTCTCCAGTCCGGGCAATCCAAGGACATCAGCGCCAAGCAGAAGCTTCACAGGACCAGGTAGGAGGAACCTTTCATCGGCCAACTGCAGGCCGGACGTGAGATCCAGGACGTCCGTGGACAGGGGTACCTTAGGATGATGACCTAAAATATGCCTCAGGACATCATCTCCTAGTTGATACCGCATACTAGGATGGAGTAAGGGCAAACGAAACCGTACCCACGACGTTTCCACCCGTAGACGCCTTACTCCATAAATCCCATAACTCCGCGAAATTACCTGTAAGCGAAGATGCTTCTTCAGCCACAGCGACATAAGACACCCCTGAGCGCCTGAGTCCAAAATGGCGCACACAACTACACCAGGTCCGCGCGGTGAATGGACTAGAACCTGCGCGGTGGGCAAAACAGTTGTGATAGGTGGTGCAGAGACTGGTGAAACGGGTGCCACGAGTCAACGGGCGTTGGCCCGACCGGGCCGGGGCGTATAAGCATACGGGTCCCTCGCGGGCATAAGTGGCCACTGGATCCTGCCCTCAACTTGCGAGTAACGCCAGGACGCTCCGCGATAGGGAGAGGCAGAGGCTCATATTTTGGGTAACGTGCCCGCTCCGCAATGCCTACCTGAGCGGAAGGGACACGAGAGGGTGGTGACCGACAACCATCCCGTGGGCTCGCCCGCCGGGAGCGGGGCGGGGAAGGTCGATGTCGCACTAGGGACGGGAGCGATTGGTTTCAATTCGGCGGCGACGAACAACCCCCCCCCCCCGTGCGAGCCGTAGACACACTTGCATGTGTCATCCTCTCGGATGGGCGTAAAAAAATCGGGATGGTGACCCGTAACACACTTCATACAAGGTCGTGGCTGTCTGCAATCCTTGGCTAGGCGCTCCCCCAAACAATAGTAACATAGGCCTAGCTTACGTGGCAAAAACCGTTTTCGGGCCACCCCAGATTTTCTGAACTGGTGGCAATCCCGAATGGTGTGTCCCGGTTCGTAACCGAGTCACCTACGTGCAATTGTTCAAAACAAGCCCTGACGTCATTAGGCAATTTGTTCAATACAATGTTCAGCAATAAAAATGACCACTCGGTCACTTGGAATTTTAGGCCCCTCAACGCATTCGTCGCTACCAAAATAGCGCTAAGCAGGTCCGACCGCAGCTGGTTAACCGAAAACAGTTGAGGAATACCTAAAAGGCAGCTACATGTGTATCCGCAATGCGACGGTTATTTTGATTCTGATAGTCGTTAAAAGGTAACTTAATTTTTGTGAGTCAGATAAGTCAGTCCGTCGGTGTACAGTGCTATCAAAAAGTGTGATGAAATTAGTCCACTCATTCAATTCAACCGTTCAAAACCGTGCAAAATTCACACACACAAAAAAAAACAAAGCGGACAGAAAGATAAAAAACCGATTTTGTTTGTTATATATACAGCAAAGAGTTCGATAGCGTAATAAGTGTAACAAAATGTAGATAGAAACCCCAAAAACCCCAACTACAACTTACAAGACCCCGACTACAATAACGTAAATAGATACGTTTTCTTAACCGTAACACCGCAATTTACCTATTTATTCCGATACCAATAAATGTAGGTAATTACTCGCTAAAATATTCGAATTGTCCGACGAATAAGATAAGACCGGTAAACTATGCCTCAAAAATGACGTGCCAACGTCACGAAATTTAGATTGTAATTTACTGTAAATCCGACTTAATACGACCCAAATACGAAAACAAACTAACTAACCGTAACAAAACGAACGAAGCTCCTGTCTACCAAGCTGTTGGATTAAAGTTGGGCCGTAAGAAAAATTGGTACTTACAGTTGGTTTAAGCCGGTCATGAACAAAAGTATTGTAAACTTTTATGTAGTGTGTTAATTGTTTTACTCAAAACGACAACTCAATTTTGTATAGTATAATCATTATATATTCGAAAATAAAACTGCAACGATTTCCGCGCGACGTATACAATTTGCTCGACGGAAATGAGACAGCCGTGCCTCGTAAAAGATTCTTACCGGTACACACAGAGTCCGAGACTGATGAGTCATGAACTCTTTTCTGAACAGAGACACTTAAGTTCATCTCATACAACAACGTACAGAGTATGAAGAGACACTTAAATACATCTCATACAACACCGTGCAGAGTATGAAGAGACACTTAAGTATATCTTATACAACAACGTGCAGAGGTTGAAGAGACACTTAAGTACATTTCATACAACAACCTGCAGAGTATGAAGAGACAATTAAGTACCTACATCTCATACAACAACGTGCAAAGTATGAAGGGACACTTAAGTACATCTTATACAACAACTCATTCCTAAATTTTTAATTATTAATAATTATACAATGACGCTTTCAGAGCTGTGACCACCGTGACATTGTCCCACCTCCGTAGTCAGGCGCGCACCGTGACCGCAGCAGACATACTGTTACTCGGCTAAATAAATAGGTGTATACAATGATCTATTATACCACTAGATACGGAATCTGGGGCACTAATTGACGCTATTTCATCCAACCGTGCCGCCACTTATTCTCAGTTGTAATCGCGCACTAGTTTCACTAACACAATACTTCACAACTACTAGAATCATAAAATATGGGATAAAACATGTGAATCTCGTTCCGTTCCACCGTATGGTAAGCGGTCACCATAGCCTATGGCCTTGCAACATAACCAAATTTAGGGCGGGCGGAACCGCTGGCAAAATATAGTTTAATATATGAAAATATTTTAATAACTATCGCCGCTGTGCACACTTGCTTTGGGTAGTCACAACGAGTGATTCGTTGAACCACAACTACAACACAATGCGCTACGCTTGCAACATTTTAAAAAAAAAGGTCGATTGCAGCTGTCATTTTAAATAATATAATTCTATATAATTAAAAATCAAGGTTTAGTCGGGTTTCATTTTTGTAATGTTTTTTGTTTTAAATTATTTGGGGGTCCTATTTTGTAAACTGCTGTACCGAACTATACACAATGAATTTATAGGAGAAAAGCAATTATCGAGTTAATGCAAACAAAGCAGCTAGAAACAGCTATTAATGTATATTTTTTAAAATGTGCTTATTACGCCCTTTCATTTGATATCCCACTCGATACATTTAATTTTTATGTCCTCCGGAGGGGATCATATGACACTTAGTGTGACGTAACATATCCTTTAACCAGCGGACTATCAACATCCTTCTAACGATACCGCATTTGCTCAATTATGAGCTAGTTTAGAAGATACACGGGAACAGATAAACATATATACAGAAGATACCTGTTACAAAACATATACCCTCCTCCTTTTGGCTCGCTGTAGGTATTCGAGTAAAAACCAACAACTTACAACGTCATCCGACCACCTGGTGGTGGGGTGGCCTACGTGGTCGCCACTTGAAGATCTATTTCCTCCACCAGCCATCAGTTCTTCGAGCTATATCCCTGCTCACAGCTACTTTAGCTTTGCAACTCAGTGCTAGCTATGTTAGCGAAATTATTTCTCCTACAGATGTCATTTCTGTCTTTTCGTTCAAACACGTAGGAATGCTCCTTCCAGAAACTCGTGCGTGGAATGGATTTTTCGCAGGTGAAACAGCGACAAAGTATTCCTTCAAGTTGCAATGGAGCAGCAGAGTGACCTGATTTCTGGCACAAAGCTTGAAAAACGCAAAAGGATATAGGATATCTTATTATCCTAAAATTTTGTAACTATTTCTCACGTTGCAGTGCTACAACGGTTTAGTTGGGTTTTAGCTCATTATTTGTATTTGGGTAGCTAGATTGACATTTGTATCCCTTAAATAAGGGATTGCTGTAGGAATTATATGGTGATAAATTAATTCTAAGCAGGTGACACCGCAAGCAAAAGCTAGTTATTATAAATTGCAAAATAGAATAATAATAGCAACTAATTACAATAAATTAAGCATATTAAGTTAATTCAGTTTATATAACTATAAGTTTAGTGAAAAGTAAATATTACCCCCAAACCATACATGATCCATGTTCAGCAATGATTTGACACATTTGCTGATAAAAAAATAAGTTCATAACATAATATTTCAAATACAATAAGAAACGCATTTGTAAATAGTGATATTGTAGTTAATTTGTGAAATCTTACTTGACACAAACAATATATCGGGTACAGTGCAAATATGCGTAACTGGCATTGGATAATTCCGCGTATATGATAAATGTAGCTAAATTGAGATTTTGTAGCAGTTCATGAAGTATCTTTATTGGTAAACACCACTTTAATGCCTTTTACGATTGCCCTTTAACAATTCCGCACAACAATATTGATACAAATTGAATTCATTAAATTTAAGTAGCTTCTCTATAAAGATGTTATTTTGGTCACAATAATTCAAAGGTCATATTGTTTACAAGGTCTTAATAGAAATATACATATTGTTTATTGAAAAATTATGCAAATAGGAATGAATTGATAACAGAATGAATCAAGCGAAAACAGTTCGAAAGTGACACCGACCATGTATATGAAAGCACAGAGTCCGAAATTTAAGGTCAGTTTAATTTTGCCCTGATTTTTCTTCTTCAGAGTAAACACTACTGATCCAACGAAACCTAGTCAGGCTAGTTTTAAGCAAACCAAATCTTAAAAATGTTGAAAACCTATGGCTCAACTAATTATAACGATGTGATTCTAAAGAAATGTATTTTAATAAAGAACTATGTTATTTATCTCTATTTTTGTTACACATCCCAATAGCTTTTAGCAACCTAAACTAAGTTAGGTTGGTAGATCTGACCATAAATAATAAAATAAAGGATAATGCAAGGTGGCAAATAAGCTTACGGCCCGCCTGATGGTAAGCGGTCACCGTAGCTTATGGACGCTTACAGCACCAGGGGTATCACTCGCGCATCGCGCGGTGCGATGTTAGAAAGCAAACGTAGGCATCATTTCGAACAATTTTCCAGAACACAACCCATTATAAAAGCGGTAGAACACTCACAGGGCGGCAAAGTCTCTCCTCAAACTTAAGGGCTCGATACGGCAAGTGAGTTTGGAATCGTCGTCAATTCTCACAGCCCGTCGTACTGCTTTGCTCTGTTGAGTACACCAAGTTTTTTGGACGCCAGCTTCACCTTGTCTAGGAGATAATCTCGGAACTGAACATCAAGGATCCAATGTTCTTGGAGATGGAGAGGGAGTGTTCTGGAATTGAAACACTGCAAAAAACAATAAATACGAAAACATTTACCTATAATATTTTTAAAATGTCAGTGTTGCCATATAAAAAGATGACGACTTTTTCCAGTAACGGTGAAAGTTTTGTGGATTAATCAATTAATGACTAATTCAATGTTTTTTTTAATCTTTAACTAAATTTTTACGAATAAAAAAAGTGTTATTCTATTTATATTTTTTATGGAGTTCTTTGATAATTTAAATGTTTGAGCTCCCGATATTTCGACGCACTAACAGTAGTTTAATGAAATTTTGGTGAGTTGTTGTGCACATATCGGGGAAGGTTTCTTAATAATAAGTACAACCCATTGACAATAGGTCAAGTTCGAGTCGGAATCGCGGACTAAGAGTAAAGCATACGATTGTTATCAAAATTTGGGTCAGTTGTTATGCACATGCCGGGGATTTTTTTCTGAATAATTAGCAAATTAATTTGACAAATAGTGAAAAAGAACGGTCAAGTGTGAGTATCAGTATTTCCAGTATCGGTGGAAGTTCAGATGATATAATGACTAATTCAATTTTATCCTCTTAACTACATGCTTACTAATATTTTTTTTACGGGGTTCTTGGATTATTCAAAGGTAATGAACTCCCGATACTTCGATGATGTTACGAAAAGTATGATTGCAAGATGGCAGACGTTCTTGTGAGTTTGAAACGATGATTATGGGCAAATATATTTACATTTATAACTATCTGCCCCATTTATTTTTCGTTTAGTTATGTTACTACCGGAACTAACATAAAAGTCACCTAAAAAATATTTGCTTACTACTCGTATACTACTGCACGTTTCGAAACTAAGTGATTTGCGACTCTTATTTTAAAGTCTTCGAAATGGATTTCCCGAAAAATGTTTGATAGGGATATGAACCGTGAATCTTTTAAAAAATTACTGTTTTTGTTTGATTTTTACTGTTTGACATAAAAAATAATTGTTTTGATGCAGAATGTCATGTATAATATTTTGGTTTAATTTGATCATGATATTACAATTTATAAACAAAGTACCTAGTTAGCTAAAGATTATGTAGAAGGGTGTAAATAGTAGCACAAACGTATGTAGATCAGGAAATAAAAAAAAAGCAATATTACAAGGCCTGACTACAACCTTCACTACTGCAGCACGGAATGATATAGGCACGTAATGAGAGAATCGCATGTACTATTAGCAATGTTGAAAGAAAGTTTTTAGAGAAAGTATAATTTTCAATTATTCAAAACAATCAGGTTGAATTAAAAAAAGCTAATACCTATCAAGTAATGCACCATATTTGTGTACACCATAGGTTTGTTTACATATTTGTGTACCATAGGTTTGTTCACAGCTTGCAACCGAACGCAACTCAGGTTGTCGGTTTGTTACTCTAAGGTATGGCGCATAACTTGGTAGATATAAACTTTTTTTAATTCAACCTGATCGTTTTGAATTATTGAAAATTATTTTTTCTCTAAAAATAATTCTCTAATAAAGATAAAATTGTAAAAGCAAATATTTGTTACATTGTATAATAAACCTATAAATTTGTAAACCGTGGCAAAATACTTATTCAAAAATTTTCGTTATCAACAAACCACACTTGTGACAATCCGATTTGAAACTCAGCCCTGTTATCTAAAATCAACAAATCTTAACAAATGATTAATACATATTTATAAATTAAAATATACATTCCGCACTCCAACAATGTTGCAAGTATCAAAATATAATGCATGCACTCTGATTCTTAGCCCAAAGCTATATATAAGCTTAAGATAGGACCAAAAAAAGACGTTAGACTAGGATCGTAGAGACCGATTCATTGCAGTCAGTAACGTATAATATTTTTTATATATGTAATTTAGGAAGGGCCATTAAGGTCAACTAAATTGTCCGTTGTGGAATTGAATTATAATTAGAATGTCTGAAATTAGAGAAAACATAAAGCAATAAAATTTTCTCGACAGAAATTGGTTGTTCAACAACCAATAACAACCTCTTGTTTTCCGTCAATTTTCGCTTCCACATATAAGCTACATATAATGCACCTGATATTTCACTGTAATGATGTTCAATACAAAACCTAGAGCTGTTTTTCGCTTTACGAATAATATTATACGAGTTTTAATATTTAATGTTTTTTGTCCTTACTCCGATCATATTCCACGTCGTATGCAGAGTTCGTCTGGCTTTATGCCCCTCTCAAAGGGTTATGGTAGGAATTTTACGGAAATGACACAATACTACGCGAGCAAATCCGCGGGCAAGAGGTATATTTTATAATTGTCACACAACTATAAAATGTACGATATTTAAATAAATGCTTATGTTTCGTTTTTTTAAAACATTACGTAAATTTATTATTTGTTAAGGTTGTAATTTAACTTTTACAAAAAAACAGTGAATAAAAATCATAAGGCCCTAGGGCTTTCGCCCCCGTTGCCCTCCCCTAAATACGGCCCTAGCTACGTCCGGAAATCTGTTAGCACCGCTTTTTGACACGCATTTGCTTAGGTTTGCGTCTCTAGAGTATATTTTCTCAATGGGTGTATAGGTATTATTAGTTCCTACATAGTAGATGTGTGCATTAATTTGTGCGGCGTGTGGTCACAGGTTCAAACCCCCGGACGCGTGCTACGTGGAGGTTATTAGGTTCCGAGTGCGCCCCCCCAAGAACCGGGAGCTGCCGCTGCAGCTGCGCGCCGTCTGGTGCGTGACCGGGAACAAGGTAACTATTAGCATAGTCACAGTAGGTACCGAACTGTGAGAGCGTTGTACCGGATCATATCGTACCGTTACACTACAACCAAGGCGGACGTCTCGCATCCTGCATTGCGCATTTCTCAGTCCCCAAGCACAACACCACTATCCGCCGCCCACAGCGTCGCCGGAAACAAGGGAACTAGTAGTACTATCACAGTTACAGTAGGTACCTGCTAACAAATGGAAAAATTATGTCCCTTTAACGGTACGTTTCTCTATTCTATTGGATACCGCATCCAACCTTCAACATAAAGGTTTGTGGCAAATACCCTATTTGAAGAAAATATTTCAAATATATTGTATTAAAGTCATTGACAGGCGAGTCTTACTCGGTCGTGGTTGACCAGGGCCTTAGGACTCAGATCTCATGCCAACCCCCCCTCATTGTGCTCGTTGGTTCTGAAGACCACTTGGTTTGGTTTTATTTACGCAGAACGTAATCTATATAAATAAAAATCAATTGACACGTGTGTGAAATTACGGAGCTTCACTTTAAAACTGCTCGACCGGTTTTGGTGATTTCTCTTTCGGTGTGTTTGTAATTGTCAGAACAAGTTTGTTTTGTACCGTAGCTATCGGGGCCGCGCCACCGAGGTCCCGAACGCAACCTGTTGTATGTTTCTGGCAACACACACTCTTCTTTCTGGTAGTCATTAGTCTGTAGAGATAAGATAACGTATTTTTTCTCAGAAAAGTGTGTTATTAAAAATACGCTTATTAGTGAGAATGCGTGAGCTTTAATAAAATTTAAAGTGTTAAGCATTTTGGGAGTGCCAAAGAAGGATCAAACCATTTATCAATAAGTTTATTTTTTAGTTGACAAACGGTTTGATCTTACCTGTTCTCAAAAGTTCTATTTGCTGGGATCAACCGCTGGATAGCCTTATGACATGACTAGGCCTTTGTCTCAGGATGAGGCCGATTACAAAACTGCCCGGGACTTATTATACAGACGCTGTGACAATATTAGGCAAATTGCTCATACCTATGTCAGCGCATTATTGCAATTGCCTAACATTTCAGAGGTTGCAAACCTGCGGAGAGAGCTGTTTAACCCTATGTTGGTTGCAGTAAATGGACTTCAAGGATTAGGGCTTCAGGAAGATAAGGATTGGTCCTTTCTACTTGTCCATTTAACTATGTACCGTCTCACACCGGAATCAAAAAGCCGTTTTGAGTTTGTTTTTGTCGGTGAATCGGCCACTATTCTCCCTACCTTCTCCGATATGGAGAAATTTCTTGAGTATGAGTGCCCGAAGTCTCAGAGCCTTCCTGCTGTTCCTCCTCCCGCTGCTCTTCTTTAACCGCTTTCACAAAAAGCTTCACAAATACCACGGAACACCCTCCCTCCATTTTCGAGGGTTATTGGGACAGCGGCTAGGCAAACCTCACCACAACCAGCTGCTTTTCCTGTCGTGGGCCGGACCACCTTTTGGCTTCGTGTCCTGCAATTTTGAAGGCATTGGTCCACGAGCGTAACCGAAGGGTGATTTATAAGCAACGCTGTATGGTGTGTTTGGAGTCGGAGCATATGATGCCTGATTGTGGCGCCAGGCGCAGATTGTGGGGATCGTCACCACTGGTTATTTTGTAGATTAACGAAGGGTGGACCCCTGAGCTCATCCAGGGAAACAGCGACTCAAAGTGGTAATTTTAGAACTGGGGCCCTTTCTGGGGGTAGGTGGCTCTCTCCCTTCTTCACCTCGCTCTCGCCCTCGTGCACGGCCTGACTAGGGTGGGGGTCGCCCTCGAATGCGTGCGCCATTGACCCCTCCTAAGTTGCCAACGGGTGGAGGCCCTTCACTCCCCTCCCCTCCTAATGCGAAAAGTAAGTTTTGCGCACACCGGATACAGGAGGTATTCGCCGCCTGTTACAGAGTACCCGAGGTTGGGTATTATCCGCTTCAATTTTAGTTCGAGATCCCTACAGGCCCCTTATCGGGTCCCTACTTCGGCGCCAATAAAGCGTCTGCCGAATGTTGAGGCTTAGAGGTCAGGTTTCCATTATTATTTCGCCCCTCCATAAGTCTAAGTGATGATTATATCTTGGGTGATCTTCCCTAAGTTTTTTGTTGATAATGAGTCTGTCGTTGAATGATCCTGACTATCATCTTCCCAGTTCGGTGGATCTACTCCTCGGTGCTGATTTTCTGGGTCAATGCAACTTAGGTTAGGCCAGTGTGTTGGTGGCAATTCCCACAGATTTTGGTCATGCCATAATGAGCCCAGCACTTCCAATTTGTGCCCTACTTCAGACTGGCCCCCTCTGGCTCCCCTCGGTGTGTCCCTTGCTGATGCACTTCAGCGCTTTTGGGAAGTAGAAGAGCCTCCTGCAACTCCTAGGTCTGACCCAGCTGATGAAGAGTGTAAGGCCCTTTTTGTGAATAATACCGGTCAATTTTCGACTGATCAATTATTCACTCGGCTCCCCTTCTTGGCGAACTGCCCTGCCCTTGGCCACTCCAGGATGCTAGGGAGCCTACTGTTAGGGAGCGTGTTCACTTTCCTCGCACTGTGTCTGTTTTGTCAGCGACATCTACGTCGACAATATCTGCACGGGAGCCTCTACGATTTAAAAAGCAGTGATTCACCGCGATGAGCTAATTGAAATCCTTCATGCAGGCGAATATCAGCTTCGGAAATGGATACCCAACTATCCTGATCTCCTCGATAGTCTCGCAGAGAAGTTCCAACAGGATCCTCTGATCTTTCAGAATGTTGACAACGAAGATTTAGTTGCAATTCTTGGAGTACAATACCAACCGATTGTGGCAGGTACTCGCAGGTTAGGAATAAAATATTCCATACCAGCGAGGATTTTCTCAATGACTGCGGCTGCGCAGATATCAGGATCTTCTGAGCTAAGGCAGAGCTGCCTCCACGGGTACAATGCATAAAATTCTCGCAATCCATCCCAGTCTGCCGTCTTATAATGCCACACACGACGCCAATTAGATGGCCCAGATGGATCGGGTTGTGTACATGACATTTGAGTCCGACCGAGACAGTGCTCCGAGGAGCCAAGAGGCGCATCCACTGAGACAGAATAAACGTCCGAATGTGTCCTCAGCAGAAGGACCAGTTAGGAGCTCGTATGGTCCTCTACACCTGGTATTCTCGTTGGAGAAAGTACCAGCTGACAGAATCCATAGTTCGGGCAAATTCATGAGCAGATATCGCTGGGTAGTTATTGGTTCGAAAACTGAGCCACTCATAATGGTGGCCGTTAAAGTCACCCAAAATAACTAGCTCTGCTGTGGGATATTGATCTAGAACTTTTTCAGTCGTCAAACTCACGTGCGTGAAGAGTCGAGTTACGTCCGTGTCACCACTATGAGATCTGTTAATAGTGCAGTAAATGACGGTAAAAAGATAATACAACCTAGCAATTCCTTCAAGAAAGATGGATTTTCTGCTAAATTTGGGATTAAGCTTAGGGATAGTAATCCACTTTAAAATTTACCCTATGCCGATGTGTGCTTTTGACTTTTAGGGGTGAATACTACCTAATTGACAAAAATTGATAAATTCAAAAATTTAGGCATTTAAGGAATGAAAAAACATATAAAGCTTTTGATTAATGATAGTTATATAGTTTTAAAAACTATTTGTGATTTTTCAAACCCTATTTTATTCCTTACGCCCTTTTTGACATAAAATTTAAAAAAGAAACGCATTTTCCGATATATTTTATTTCTTTGTTTTATAAATTATTATATTTAAATCGTAGACATCATAAGGGAATTTTATAATTACTTTTCATCCCCTTAAAACCACCCCTATTACATTAAAATACAAAAAATATCTAAAAAACTTTTTTTTTAAGATATGATGCTTCATTAAAACAATTTTTTAATTTTTTTGAGTTTATGATCTCAGAACATGTATTTTCATCCCTTAAAAACGCCATATAAACATACATACACACACACACACACACAAGACCCCTTTCACCAGGTGCCAATGATGAGAAAACTATTAGTATACATGTATAGTAAACGCATTTCTCTGCACCAAAATCTAGATGCTCCGAAATTTTAAAAAAAAGCGTTTGGTTTTTTTAAGTTTTCTTGGATGCATTTTGGCCTAGACGGATAAAAAAAGGATTTTGTAGGGAATTCCATTGCCTATAAGCTTATGTAAGGTTTATATTTCTCAAACCCTTAATTTTATGTAGGTCAACGGTGAAAGGGCTCAAGGGCGGTACTGATTTCGTACCAATGCTAAGTTTTACAAGCCATATCTCGTAGAAATTTTTAAGCTACAGTAAAAACTTGTACTCTAGCAATTTTAACGTATATGGTTTATTTTCTGAGTTAATTTGAACAATTAACTCAGATTATTAAAATATTCCAAAAAAGTCTATTTTTCAATATTTCAAAAATACCTAGTGCACTTTGATGATTTGTTTTCTCAAAAATATTTGAAATCAGTCAAACTTTTGGATCATATTTATAATGTCAAGAGAAAGTCATTTGCACATTTGTAACATTCAATTCCAATTAGGGTAATAATAAGATGCGATTCATTGTTTATTTTTCTCGTAAAAAAAATATAAACCAACTTTATTTCGTCATAACTCCTATAAAATAGTTAGTTTTTATGCAGGAGAACTTTTAAAAAACGCATTTTAAAGGTTTTTTAATGTACCTTAAAAAAGATTTTGTGCACTTTTATCGTAAAACGTACCGTTTTTTTGTAATTCAATGTTGAAATCTGTAAATTTGTCGTTAAAATAATAAGGCTTACCTTCAATGAGCTATAACTTTGTTTGTATTGGGTCTACATTAAAAAATAAAAAAAGAAATTCTTTGATTTTTCATAACCTACCATTTTGATAATCACAGATTTTTTGATAAAAACAATAGTTTATGAATTATATCTGAAAAATCGTCAAAAAACGTGGTTATTTTCGAAAAAAAATAACATTTTCGATCACGAATATCTCAAAAAGTATTGATTTTCCGTAAAAATTCTATAGATCATTTTTAGCTTTAAATCCATCTTTCTATCGATTCCTGGGGTTTTTTTTTTAATTACCACTTCCTAGGTAGGGTGGTATTAACCCCCACGAAAAGCACACCTTGGCATAGGGTAGATTTTGCTTCTTGGGGTATTCCCTACTTACTGTCAAAATTTCAGCAAAATCCATGTTTCTTGAAAGAATTGTTAGCCAAAAACCGTCATTAACTGTACTATAAGGCACGCGTAGATACGAGTGTGGCAGCTGTTATCTACGCGCACGCATAATGTCGATAAATCCCTGTCTTCACCTATGGCTATGAAGGCGGCGACAGCAGATATCCTCCCGGACGAACATACATACACCGGCACGACTCACAAAATTGTGCTCGAGTTTGTAGTCGGGATAGTGAAGGTATGTCTCGGCTTGGCAGGATATCTGCGTCTCCGTCAGAAAAAGAATGGTCGGCTGCACAATCTCGGGATGTAGGAGGACTGCGTTAAGATTTTCGTGAATATCCCTGATGTTGCAAAAATCCACATTATATGTGGATGGGGTAGCCGCTGTAAAGACTCTTTTTCTTTCATTTTCTCTTCTCTTTTAGCTCCCAAGACTTGGACTAAGCGCACTGAGTTGGCTACCATAGCCCGGATTTTTGACCCTTGCCCACCCAGTCGGCTTGCTCCTGTTATTTTCTGGAGAGAATTTCCTGGGACACATCGCTTACTGGTGTTCTATTGGCATATTGGTTGCGTTTTGTCTCTTCCATTCAGGCTCTCTATCATGTGCGTATACCTAGGTGCTTTTTACCGCCACGTCAATCCAGTGCCACTCTACACGGCTTTAGAGGCACTTCTGAGGCTGGCTATGCGACTGTGATTTATCTTCGTGCCGTCCAGCCCGATGGTTCGGTCCTTTTCAATTAGGTCTACGCCAAGACTCCCTTGTGGAGGAAAACCGCGGAGAACTTGTGTCTCAAATCGAGACCACACTGTCCCAGGTCTCTGACTGGGGACGGGTAAACTTGGTCCGATTCAACCCTACAAAGACACAAGTGTGCGCGTTCACCGCTAAGAAAACTCCATTCACTGTGGTCCCACAATTCCAGAACACTCCCCTCTCCATCTCCAAGAGCATTGGGATCCTTGGTGTCGACATCTCCAGCGATGTTCAGTTCCGAGATCATTTACAAGATAAGGTAAAGCTGGCGTCCAAAAAACTTGGTGTACTCAACAGAGCGAAGCAGTGCTTCACGTCGGGGCAAAGGTTGTTACTTTACAAGTCGCAAGTTCGGCCCCATATGGAGTACTGCTGCCATCTCTGGGCAGGTGCACCCGGATACCAGCTTGACCCTTTTGACTCGGTTCAACGACGGGCTGTGAGAATTGTCGACGATCCCAAACTCACTTGCGGTATCGAGCCCTTAAGTCTGAGGAGAGACTTTGCCTCACTGTGTGTGTTCTACCGCTTGTACAATGGGTTGTGTTCTGAGGAATTGTTCGAAATGATGCCCACGGCTACTTTCTACCATCGCACCGCTCGCCATCGGCAGGGAATTCATTCTCACACTTTAGAACCTAAATGGTCGCGTACAGTGCGGTTTCAGAGAAACTTCCTCCCGCGAACGCTTAAGTTGTGGAATGAGCTCCCTGCCAAGGTTTTCTGCAAGGACTACAGTATGGAGTTCTTCAAGAAAGAAGTTATTAGATTTCTGAAGGGTCGGCAACGCGCAAGTGATACCCCTGGTGTTGCAAGCGTCCATAGGCTACGGTGACCGCTTACCATCAGGCGGGCCGTAAGCTTGTTTGCCACCTTAGTGGTATAAAAAAAAAAACCACCATTTGCACCCGTCTGATGATTCCAGAAATCCCCGGCGGGCGTCCTAGACCAGTGTTACAAGAGCCTTCGGGCGGGTATGTGGTGTATAGTAATAGTTAGTGATGATCACCGGAGATCCGCCGAGCCTATTTGTACAAGCATGTTGGCTCTGAGGTTCGGTGTTGCAGCTGCAGCTCGCCCCGAGATATCGGCGAGCAGTGCAGGCTTGCCCGAGGATCTGAAGTAAAGTCAGCCCACTTCCAGAAGCCTCGCAACGTAAGGAACGTAAGTAGGCAGTAAGTCAGGCAAGAGCGTGGAGTCATTAGCCGATAGGGAATAATCCGTTTCAACTGCAAACACACCAAACCGGCACCAAATGTTCTCCTGCAGTCAAGTGGTCGTCAGATTTGTAATAGAATGGATGTTTTTTAGAGCGAAAAACTCGACTTGGAGACCAACAGTCTCCTTAAACTAATGGTAACACAAGTAGGTATAATAGGCTATTCTTCCCTATGCCCACGGTATTTATGAAAATTTCAAATTATTAAGAGTAATTATCACTTTCCGAACGGAAAGTATTACCGAACAAAAGTCGCGATTTTGATTTTTAGGGTTCATTTTTAAATGAATGAAAACGACCATGGCAGTATGCCAGAGTGTCGAGAAACTTCTAGGGTTTTTCGTATTACTGGTCCATCATCCTATGGCTAAAATCATAACAGGATCGTTATTCTGTTATAGTACAGATCTATCGTTACACCGCTACCCGTAGGTACGTACGTAATATTTTGTTATTCTAGTTCCTAGTTCCCCGTTACGCGGTTGAGGTAACGATTGCAACTAAGTGGGGCCGAGAAGCGCCCCGGCAGTCTTTGATAACTCGTTTACGAGGTAGGTCCGTGGGGAGGTCGCTGAGCCTAATCCGAATAGTGAGATCGTCGTCTGGGGCCGTTAGTACGTTCCGAGGCCGCCTAACAATAGTTTTTCGACTCTGCCGAGGCCGCTTCGAGGAAGCGGTTTTGGAGGGTCTGGAGTTTGTGGAGATTGCGTTTAGAGGGCTAGTTAGGTACCTATCGTTTTAGGTATGTACCCTAATTTGGGCCGTAATTGGGCCGCGAAATTACGTTTATGTACTTACGGTTGTATCTATATCGGTACTGCAGATTGAGTAGTGTTCGAATAGATGTATGTTTGTATGAATAGATGTATGTATGTATGAATGAATAGAATGTAAAGTGTAATAACTGACTCGTTATGCCGGGGAACGCGCATCCTCGGACTGACTCGACCTGGCCTGAGATGGATCTGGTCTTCTACTGGTAGCTTGTTCCACTAACTTTTGCACTTCATCAAAAAATGTCACATCAATTGGCACCGACAGCTGGCCGGTGCCAGCTAACAAATTCTTAATCGAATTTAAATTATAAGCGACTGACTAACATATACAGTCTTGCGCGAGCGAGCTGTGGTGACCTTGAGTCGCAAGGGGCTTTACAAGACTGCCGCGCCGCTGCACTCAGAGTATGCGATGAATATATAGGTAGCCCCCGCCTCAGCCAGACTATGTATGGATGAGGATAAAGTGAGCCAGAGCCATTAATCAACTAGCAATCGAGAAAGCGTCGCGACGGCACGCTTTAGTTCTGAATTCCCTACTATGACATCTGCGATCCGCGGGATACCGTCCAACCCGGGTTATAACTGTACGATGCGACCTAATCGCCATTGCAAAGGCGGTAAATTTGAGTCCTTTAAGAGGACGAGGTCTCCGACGTACGGGAGGTTGGTTTTATCCGTCCACCGAACTCGTTGCTGCAACAAATGTAAATATTCAGAGGACCACCGACGGTGGAACAATTGCGTAATTGGCTGAAGCAACTGAAAACGTGATAACAGATTAACTGACACATTGATGAAGAGGTATTCAGGCAAGGAGGTTAAGAGACTACCGATTAAGAAATAGCCTGGAGTTAGCGCTTCTAAGTCATTAGGATCCGACGAGATCGGATAAAGCGGTCGTGAGTTCAAAACCGCTTCGACTTTGCAATTCCGTTTGCAATTCCTCAAACGTGAGGGCCGTTTCACCAATCACATGACGGAGGTGAGTTTTGGCGACCTTGACAGCTGCTTCAAGAATACCGCCCACGAAGGATAGCCGGGAGGATCAAAAATTCAAGTCACGCCCCGTTTGGACAACTCCAAAACTATATACGTATAATTGTCCGACAAAAACTGAAGGACTTCCTTTAGATAGCGAACTGCACTCTTGAAATTTGTGCCACAGTCCGAGCAAATTAAGTGAGGGAGTTCACGCCGACTGACAAACCGCGACAGACTTGCGACAAAGGCCACCGTAGACAAGGCTGAAACGAACTCCAGATGTAGACTTGAAAAAAAATTCGAAGACGCCTTAGCCTGTCGGGCATTGCGAACACATGACGTCTTTACCAAAAGCGGACCCGCGAAATCCACCCCAAACTTAGCGAAAGGTCGAGCGGGCCGGACACGATTGGATGGCGTCACCCATTTGTGGCTCGGTCAAGGTTCCCTTTAACCTATAACAAGGGATACATCTAAACATCACGCTCCGAGCTCTCTTCTGGCGGACAAAATCCAACAGTCTCGCTGCAGACACGCCAGCAATGCATTGAGACTGGCATGACAGTTCCTAACATGGCGGTCCCTGATCAGCAACTCAACATAATAACCGCTCTTGGGCAATAACAGAGGATGCGGAGCCCCTTAGAGCAAATCTGAGTTGCGAAGCCTACTACCCACTCGCAAAAACTCACACTCGTCTAGAAACAAATTGAGACAAGCAACGCTTCCTCGCAATTTCCCGTACTCTGAACGGGGAAGATCAATTGCCTTTCTAAACAACGGCCTGTACCAGTCGAACACAGGTGAGGAGGGCATCCTGACACTCTTCAGGAGTCAAGACTGAAGACGTCCTTGGCTGTAACCTGTTCCGTAAGTTGTGGAGAAATCTCTTAATCCAACCGGTGACACTAACGAGCTTGTTGAGAGCACTGAACCGATTAAGCAGGAAATTCGGTAAAGTGTCCACAGTCTGCCCAACAGCAAAGACCTTTAACCCCGGCAGAGGGTCAACAAACTTTACAACTGTATGAGGCCAAGTGTCTTCAGGACAGGCCAGCTAGTCAGGATCCCACCAAAGCGGGTGATTAATGATTGGCGACGCAATAAGGCCCCGTGAAGCGCAATCCGAGGGATTCAAGGACCCTGGCACGTGACACCAATCCAGAGGCACCGCAGACGACTGGATTTGGGAGACACTATTGAACACGAAGTCTCTAGGGCATAAAGGGACGCCCTAAGCCAAGACAACACGATTTAGCTGTCTGTCCATGCCGTGACGGAGTCAAATTAGACCCACCGACCCTAGGTGGAGAAGACGGTTCAAGTCGAGTCAGCTATGTAGCTCCTGACAACTCTAGCTTGAGGATTGTCAACTTGGTCCGCAAAGGTGCAACCTTGCTCTTTGCGACCACCAGACTGACGCGGACATGACCATTGCTGTCAACGGTGCGAAGATAAACGAAAGCCACATACGCGGATTCCGAAGCGTCAGAGAACCCGTGAAGACTGAATCAATAACGACCTGGGGGTAAGATCGACCGATTCACGGAGACATGTTGAAGGTCCGAAAGTGTCTCATAAAAGCGTAGCCAATAAGACAACAAGTCTCCAGCCAACGGAGGAAACGATTTGCCCAAAAGACTACAGGAGCCACCCAACCATTGGGATCAAAGACCCGCGCTACTGTGGACAGAAGCAGCCTTTTAGTCCACCTCTTCATTGTGTCCGACGGTTCTACCGAGCATGTGAAGATATCCTGAACTGGCCGATACTGAACTCCAAGGATTTTTAGGATTCTGGAAGAGGTGGGGTTCCTGCTGATGTTCTGACGGCAAGTCTTTCAAGACGGCAGGGGAATTGGAAATCCATATCCTCAGTTCATAGCCACCTGGCCGTAACAAGCCGATTAGCTCATACCTCAGGACTAACGCCTCCTCCACAGACGAAGCACCCTTACAAATATCGTCGACGTAGGCGTCAGAAGGGAAATTCAGACGCTAGCGATTAGCCAAATGTAGCAACTAGCGAATTGCTATAAACGGGCTCATAAACCTCAGGGATTCTAAGGTAGAATCCGAAACGCAGCGAGGGATTCGAAGGACGGCGCATGAGGTAAAATAATACGTGCAACTCATAAATAAGAATGTTCTTATTTCCCTGTGCTCGGGACTCTTCTCTAGAATCCTTCGCTCCTCTCAAACGCCCTCGCCGTAAAAATATTGTTTTGATCCCTTGTGATACAATCTACTATTTTGAACTTATAATTAAATCCTCATCATTGTCACCTATCTTTGTGTGTGGCTCCAAGAGAAAAAAAACGACTCGTTCTGCCGCTCTAGTGCTCCAGGCAAATTCTTAGTAGGTAAAGTAATAAAACGTAAAATTCTAAAAAATAAAAATTGAACCTGAATTTTGGGTCTGTTGTCTACTAATTTAAAAATAATAAAATGGGATTAAACGCGTCGCTATTTGGCAAAAGTTATTAGGTGTTAAATTATTTTTAAATTAGAAATGGAACGCGTAAATTTAGAAACTTATATTCTGTTGTCTATTATTAACAGATCTTACATTTATGAATGTTTTTATTATTACTTCCGAACTATTCATATTTAACAATTCCGCGCGATGGATAATTGCCTCCTCTTTCGTTCTTGTTCTTGTTGCCAACACTCTCTAGTAAGCAGTCTTTCTCATTCTACGACTTTAACGCTATCATCGTCTGCCGAGCCTGTTAGAAAATATCCGGGTATAGGTAGATGTATGTCGTCAAGAATAATACTTCAAAATATTTGACGACAGATAACGTGGAATTTTTACAACATTTTATTTGGGAAAGCCTACCTGCTAAACAAGGTAGAAGTTTATGGGGCTAGATGATTCAAGTATTCAACACAGTATGAGGTAGGTAGCTTAAAGTTGCGCACCGACGACGCTTACTTAAAGAATGGACGCAGGTGGAGCTGCGCGCGGACGTGCTCGTTCCGGGGTTCGCCTCAAGGCGGCTCGGACAGGTCCCGTGCGAGGACGTGGCCATCCGGTTCCCAGTGCCCGAATGCTGGATCTACCTGTTCCGCGTTGAAAAGCACTTCCGCTACGGGTCCGTCAAGTCAGCGCACAGGTAAGAACCGCACTCCTACCTACCTCACAAAGTCTTCCGACGTGTGCCTCGGAAGTGCAGGTGCGGTATTGTGTTGCAGGCGCACTGGAAAGATCAAGGGCATCGAGCGTCTGCTAGGGGCCGTCGACGCGCTGCAGGAGTCACTCATCGAGGTTACCTCCGGCGCCGCCAAGTACGAGCACCACCACCGCGCGCTTGTCTGGCGCATGCCACGCTTACCCAAGGAAGGACAGGGTACTCTGCATCCTTTTCACCCCTGTATCACTGCATCCACACCTACACGTTACACTCACTCTTGTCTGGCGCATGCCACGCTTGTCCAAAGAGATATAGGGTACTCTGCACCCCTTACACCCTTGTATCATTTAGTTATAACGGAAAAGTATACTTTTGATAATTTACTAATACGAATTCCCCAATTTTCACAATCTAAGCATTTTTATCATTTTTCTACCAGTTTTTGAAAACTTTAATGTACTATAATCTTTTAGCGTCTCGATATTTTTCCCTAACTTTCTTCCTAACTGTTTGTAACTGTTTTTTAATAGTGGTTTCCTCTTTGAGGCATGTCTTCGTGCTCTTTTTCCATAATTTGTTTCTTCTGTCGATAGCATCAATAATGTCTTTGTTGATCCATTTCGAATGGGTTTTTGAAATTAGTTTTTATTACCTTGCTATTTCTAACTGCAGCTAGTAGATTCATCACTAATTCTTCGCAGGTTAGGTATTGATTGTGGGGGAGCTCATTCACAGTTTTATACAATGTGGTGTAATCTATTGCTTCTTACTTAACCATATTCCTCTTTGCTGGATTGTATTTGTGGAACCTTTTGCTTGTTCCTTTAATTGTTTATTTTTTAATTTATGAGTGAAATTACAAGAAAATTATTTACAAATAATTTATACATCGTAAAATATTCTTTATTGCTTATAAAGATACATGTTTCGTTATTTTAATTTATTAATATGCATGGTCAATTTAGAATATTATTGCAGACCGGTCTAGTAGTTACTAGCCGCGTGACATCCAACATGTTAAGATTGTGTATTAATAAATTTTAATGACAATAAAAACTTAGTCAATATCGCTACTGCGATCCGTTGTTCTTTGAAGAACCCGGACATCAGAAATTGTGCAGGTTGAGAGGGAAGAATTTTCTCTTTCTTGCACATATTTTATCTGAAGGGTTCTTCATAAATAATTACATGTTTTTCGTGATCCACGAAAAATTGGTTTAAATCTTGCTAATAACAATAGTGAAAAGATTCTATCAGATTCTTTTTACAGAATATTAATTAAATAAAAAATAATAAAATTAAAGTAATTAAAATTTTAATAAAAAAATATCAGAAGGCTCAGCTCTTGTATAACGTTTTAAGTGAAATAATAAAATAATTTCTACTAAATCATATCTCATAATTTTGTATCCATTACACCTAGGCTATTAAGGCAATTGAGTTCATTAAAATTTCATAGCAGTCGCTTTTAATGTGAGCTTCTCAATTCCATGTACCAGGATTTCATAGAACACTGTTAGCATTTCGGACATAATTGATAAAAGAACAAAACGGTACCCCAAATTTTCGGAATGTATGATTCGCGCTAATAATTTACTCTACGACGATTGGTCAAAATATGGTCAACGCCCACCTGGGGCCTGGGTTGTTTGGGAATTCTCGGCAAAACTACCATAAAATTGGGAATTATGATCACTGTAAGTATTCACAAGAATTTCACTTTGTTATTTTTGCTAAATAAGTAATAGCTACTTATTAGTTTTTAATAGTCGTATAACAAAAAATAAAACAACAATAATGTCACTTTCCCGTTTACGCTTGTATTCACACATTCATTTTTAGGTAAATCTTATAAAATAACTTTTTGCCTGTCATTCGTAATCATGATTTGTAAAAATGAATAGATGGAAGTAAAGAAAACAAACTTAAGCCCCTCGGAGTACCGTTAGTGGTTAGGATTTTGTTACCTGTGTAGAGTCGGCACAGATAACAGAATACCTACATATTAACCGCGCCACAAAAAATCATACCTATTTTTAATAACATATCCATCAAATAATAATTATTTGATTTTAGTAGTAGTAGTCGATACAATCTATTTAACAACGTGAATTTGTGCTGAAAAGAGCCGGCAAGAATCTTAATTATTAAAAGTAATTATATAATACTTTGATAATCAACTAACAAGTAGGTATGGAGTACTGCTGCCATCTCTGGGCGGGTGCACCCGGATACCAGCTTGACCCTTTTGACTCGGTTCAACGACGGGCTGTGAGAATTGTCGACGATCCCAAACTCACTTGCGGTATCGAGCCCTTAAGTCTGAGGAGAGACTTTGCCTCCCTGTGTGTGTTCTACCGCTTGTACAATGGATTGTGTTCTGAGGAATTGTTCGAAATGATGCCCACGGCTACTTTCTACCATCGCACCGCTCGCCATCGACAGGGAATTCATTCTCACACTTTGGAACCAAAATGGTCGCGTACAGTGCGGTTTCAGAGAAACTTCCTCCCGCGAACCCTTGGGTTGTGAAATGAGCTCCCTGCCAAGGTTTTCTCTAAGGACTACAGTATGGGGTTCTTCAAAAAAGAAGTTATTAGATTTCTGAAGGGTCGGCAACGCGCGAGTGATGCCCCTAGTGTTGCAAGCGTCCATAGGCTACGGTGACCGCTTACCATCAGGCAGACCGTAGGCTTGTTTGCCACCTTAGTGGTATAAAAAAAAAAAAAAAAAAAACGGTATACGATCTGTGTTGAAGCACATCAGGATGAAACTAATTCTATCGCAATGTCTTATCTACAGAGGGTACAAAAAAAACTCGGTATGGCAACACTTTTTAGTTTAAAACGTAATAGCTCAATCTGCACAGTAGGTCCTGTACCTACATACTACATTCACTTTATCTATCGATCAAAATCTTCAGTCAAAAGCCGACAAAACGCGACGCCATTGTTTTGTTTGAATTAAATATGAGTGAAATTCGTTAATTAAGTTGTTATTTTAATAAAATGGGTGAATTTCATTAGCAAATACAACAAGATGATTCTGTGTGTTGGAGTCTTTGAAAATAACGATTTGAGTTGAGGGCAAATATGTATGTAGAGCGTTTTATCAACGGGAGACCATCGCAAGCAACAAAGGTTTCCGTCATATGATGCCTGCAGAAGCATGTTACTGCGACTGTGCTGTGAATGGCACATGCTACTTTTAGGGTGTGAAGAAGGGGCGTCAAAGCTGGAGAACCTGGGAGAGGATAACAGTCGCGTTCAACTTCATAAAGTGGAAATAGGTACCTATCAATACGTGTTGCGGTGCGTCTCTTTGTTAACAACAATGGAGGCAACTTTGAATAATTTTTGTAAATGTTACGTACCTTCTTCCCCAGCAAATGTTTGAAATAGAAGTTAAAATACTCAAAAGTTTTTTTTTTGTTTAGTGTTCAGTTCACTTTGAACCACTTTTGTGAAAACGTACGTGCGTACCTACCTAGCTAGCTAATTTTTAAAATGGGAAGTTAAAAATGTTTTTTATTGAGTGTTTTAGTAAATGGAGGTTACTTTGAACCATTTTTGTGAATTAAGATAGGTACCTACATAGGTAGTTAATGTTTGAAAAAGAAGATAAGTACAGTGTTAGTGAATGTACCTATGTCATTGAACCATTTTTGTTAAAACTGAAATTTTTTAATGCAGTGCTTAGTGAAAAAGTTTCGTGAATTAAAGAAGTAAGCTGCTGCTGAAGTTTTTCAGTTGAGTAGGTAGCTTTTAGCCATCCTGTTTTTATTTTTGCGTAGCGTCGCACAAATTTGCGTTTCTTCGCCGAAAAAAGTACCAGGAACACACAAACGACAGGACGTCGTACGCGTTGTAAGTAATTATTGTGTAACTGGGGTCGTACGAATTCAAAAGTACTAGATTCTCATAAATTAGCGGGTGGCATATGCTAAAGTTCATTAAACTTTGTGGTCAAGTCAGAACGTGAAATTATTTTATGAAATTAGTATGAAAAACTAAAATGCCGATTTTCAGCGTGAAATTGCTGAGTAGGTGCACTCTTGCCCCCTTAAGGGATTTGGAGCATTTCCGTTACACTCTGTATATCCACTTTCTTATAGTGTTCTTTTGTAGTTTCGAGCTAGCTATTTTTTAGTAGATCGCAGTTGCTTCTCATTGCCCTTTACAATATTTGTTCGTGCTTCAAAAAGTTTTCCCATATTTACGGGACCACGGACCACATCGATAGAACATCATTTTTACCCCTGGAGACTTAAAATTTTGAAAAATCGAAAATAGCCTCCACATTAAATACCAACGACCCCGGAAACCCCCGGATGCAAAGTTTCAACCGGAACAAAGTTTTTTCGACCGCCATTTTGAATCAGCCATCTTGATTTGTTTCCACAAGGCATTTGCTCTTTTTCTCCCTTTACAATATTTGTTCAAGCACCCCCGTCGTATAGCAAATCGTTTTCGAGATACCGTTCGTTGAATATTTGTATGGCAGCCATATTGTTTTCCTCCATCTTGATTTTTTTTTTCCACCAGGTAGTTGCTCTTTGTCGCCCTTATTAATATTCATTCGAGCACCCTCCTCCAATAGCAAATCGTTTCTGAGATATATTTAGTACGTTGAATGTTTTGTATGGCGGCCATGTTTTGTTCCGCCATTTTGAAGATTTGAAATTTCCATTTCGATCAAACCCGCCATACATTATTTTCAACCCCGGAGACTCCTTCTGGAAGAATAACAGGCTTTATTTAAAAAATCACTATGGCGGTTATCTTGACATTTGGGAAAATCAAAAATTTTACTCAATGTTTAGTATCAGCGACCCCGAAAACCCCCGGATGCAAAGTTTTAGCTGGATCTGTGAACAAATATTTTAGACCGGCATTTTGAATCCGCCATCTTTAATTTTCTTTTCACCAGGCAATTGTTTCTCGTTGCCTTTTAAAATATTTGTTTGAGCACCCCCTTCCTATAACAAATAGTTTTGGAGATAATATAATGTTTTGTATGCGCGGCCATGTTGTTTTCCACCATTTTGAAGTTTTGGCAGATTTATCATACTCACGGTACCATTTTAATCAAACTCCCCTCCATTATTTTCACCCCCGGGGACTCCTTCTGGGAGAACAATAAATAGTCTTTAATAAAACATCACTATGGCGGCGATCTTGAAATTTGGGAAAATCAAAAAATGTATTTAATATTTAGTATCAACGACCCCGAAAACCCCTGGATGCAAAGTTTTAGCCTGATCGGGAAACAAATATTTTCTACCGCCATCTTGAATTTTCTTTCCACCGGGCAGTTGCTTCTCGTTGCTTTTTAAAATATTTGTCGCACCCCCCTCCTATAACAAATAGTTTTGGAGATAATATAATGTTTCTTATGGGCGGCCATGTTGTTTTCCACCATTTGAAGTTTTGGCAGATTTAATACTACGGTACCATATCAATCAAACCACCTTTATTTTCACCCTGGAGACTCCTTCTGGGAGAACAATAGTCTTCAATAAAACATCGTCATGGCAGCCATCTTGGAAGTTTGGAAACTTGAAAATCGACTCAATAATTCGTTTCAGCGACCCTGAAATCGAAAGTGCAAAGTTTCACCCGGATCGGATAAACAAATATTTTCGACCGCCATTTTGAATCCACCATCCTGAATGGTTTTTCCTTCCGACGGTTGCTCCTTATTGCCCTTTACAATATTTGTTTCAGCACCCCTATAGCTAATAGTTTTCGAGATATCCTTCGTTGAATTGAATATTGCAGCCATGTTGTTTCCGCCATTTGAAGATCTGAAAGTTTCGCCTTGCTCACGGGACCAATTCGATAAAACCTCCCATACATCCCTTGTGCCCCCAGAGTCTCCTTCTTGGAGAACAATAGGCTTTAATAAAACGTCACTATGGCGGCCATCTTGAAATTTTAGAAAATCGAAAAATCGACTCAACACTTAGCGCTCCTACGCACTAGCGGTTAACCGCAGCGGCGGCAAACCGCACGGCTAGCCGCTTTTCCAGTTTAATATGCAACCGCCTGTGATTGTACGCACTTAACCGCCACAAAATTTCAACGGCGGCGGTTGAATGGAGAGCTGCGCCCCGCTTTGCGGCTGGCCGCCAGCTTGTTAATACGCACTGGCAATTCATGGGCGGCTTACTTAGTATGCGGCGAGCCGCCGATGAGTTTGTACGTGAGTTGCGCAGCCATGAAATTCGACACAAAGAAATTCATTGTTGAAATTCAAAAACGAAAGATGTTTGAAATTGTGAAGGAGGAGCATATGAGAACAGAGATTTAAAACGGAAACAATGGGAAGAATTAGTAGATATTTTTGGAAAAGAGGCAAAAAAAAGTCTTGGTAAGTTTTTATTATTATTATTACATATATTTAAACGAAACTACCCATACTTTTAAACATCTTAGAATATAATAAATACGTCTATTTTCAGTTAAATAATATTTTTTTCCATTCTAATTTCCCATCAGTCATAAAATATTCGGCAAACAATTCTCTGTATCTCAATGCAGTTTTATCGTTCCTTATTAACCTTTCCTGTGTTACATTTTCTGGCAAGGGGCAACTGAATGAGTAGTCGAAACAATAACCAGCTCGGTCTCTTACAAAATTATGTAGGACACAAGTAGCTTTTATGATATATTTTGCTAGAGTGAAGTGAAAATTTAGAGGTCTATGAAATATACGCCACTTGTTTGCATAAATTCCGAAACATATCTTCTTGCTCTAGAAAGCCTGTAATTGAAAGTTTTTTTGGTTTCATCCCAATTTTTTTTTGCGTATGGGCGCATCAAATTCGTAGATAACGCAAATGCCTCGGCGCCTACAAAAACGTATGGGATACATGTCTCGCTGCTTTGTGAAATAGGTTGTGGCTCTGGAATATCCAATTGGTTTTTTTGCATTCTTTCATAGAAAACCGAATTTTAAAATATTGACGAGTCACTAAATTTACCAAAAGCTCCAATATCAACCATAACAAATTTGTAATTACTGTTGCATATTGCTAATAGAACCAAAGGGAAAAAACTTTTATACTTAAAGCACATCGCGCCACTGTTATTAGGTGCAATACATCGTATGCGCTTGCCGTCCGAACAGTGACAGCACCTAAGCAGTGAGGATAAATTTGCTCTTTGAAAAAAATCGTTGGCAATCTTTTTCCAAGCGTCTTTGTTTGGTTCAGGCAAACAAATATCTTTCAGGCAAAACCAAATTGCAAAACAAACTTCTCGTACGATTTCTGCTACAGTGCTTACTCCAATTTTGAATGTTTAATGTAGTTCCGTGAAGGTATACAACTTGTTGCAAAATATTAGTTATATTATATATATTATAGTAGTATCAGCGATCACGAAAACCCCCAAATGCAAAGTTTCAGCCGGATCGGTAAACAAATATTTTCGACCGCCATTTTTAATTTTTTTTCCGCCAAGCATTTGCTCCTTGTTAACTTTTAAAGAATTTGTTTGAGAGCCCCCCCCCCCCCACCACCTATAGCAAACAATTTTAGAGATAACCACTAGATAACAACCAATTCTTATTATTTCATCGATATTCATAACAACCAAATCCAAAACTCGCTTTAAAATTTGTGCAAGTGTTGAAACAATGGTAACTTCCAATTAACTTAAATAAAATAATTGCAAATCACTTAGTTATGTAATGCACTTAACTTAACTAGACAAAGACAAGTTTTATACGATATATTTTTTTTTCAATCCTTCAGATGCTGTGTAGCCTACAGCTAGAGCCTATATTACGTTTTAAAAATGGAATCAAAAGTACAAGTTTTGTTTATTCCTCCTTTTATTTATACCTATAGGTACCTACATTTGAACTTGATTTTATCGTTTTCAATAATTGTAAAATAAATTGTATTAAGGCAGTACACTTCACTGATGACGTTATCACCATGCTTGTTTTGGTATTGGAAGTCAATAATAAGTTCCAAGCGACAGTTTATGCATGTAATGTAATGTAATGTAATGTAATGTAATGTAATGTAATGTAATGTAATGTAATGTAATGATTGAAATTATTTAGACAAAAACGACTTCTACAATGTGCGACGACACATAGGTATAGTATTTATTAATTCTAGTTTTTAGACTCCTGGCGTCTGCGCGGCCGTTAACGGATTTTAACGTTCCGCCAAAGTCAAAGTCATTTTCTTTTATTCAAATTAGGTTTTTACAAACACTTTTGAATCGTCAAAGTTATAAAATACAATTTTTTTTAATCCGGCTTACAATGTTGTTGATTTTACCAAGGAGAATCCGGCAAGAAACTCGATAGTTACTCTTTTGGAAACATCATAAAAAATACAAAAACAATCAATGTTTTTTAAATAAAAAAATTAACCCGTACAATTATATATTATTTCCATTTAAATTTAGTTTACCTTTGCGTCCTGCAACTGAGCATATTATATAGTCCCATGGATATTTATTATTTACATAATCTGGAATAATTTAGTATGCTCTTTTACAAAGTTGTTGTTTGATAAAAGATTTCAATTTACTTATTGATAGCTTTTGAATATTATTAGGAACTTTGTTGTAAAAGTGTATACATTGCCCCATAAAAGAGTTACTAATTTTGTGTAGACGTGTATCATGCACCAACAGCTTATTTATACTTGGAGTAAGTAATAGTAGAATTTCATAGTAATTTGTATAGGAAAAACTGTCGGAATTTCGCTGGTCAAAATATCTTATTTATCAAATTTAATGTAAATATTACTGTGTTATTGTCATTATAACCAATAGACACCAAACGGAGCTCGATCAACGAAAATTGCGAACTTTGCTACTTTATTTATAGTACATAAAAATGACATTATTTTGCATATTTTTAACGAGTATCTTTTACATTATCATTGTATGAAAAAAATGTATGTAAAGAGTGACCCCTCTAGTCTAGTGGAGTCCATACATTTATATAAATGTTTATATAAATGTTTATACTTGGTGTTTAAGTTTATACTTGGTGTTTAAGTTTAAAAACGTGGTTATACGCTAGTCGCACCAAATTGACTATCCTTTAGAAAGAGACAAAGCAACCTGTAGTCTCTTTTCTTTTTCTATTATCGTGCGCCATTTTGTTTGTTTATGTTAGAAAGAGACAAGAGACCACACATTCGTTTCGTCTCTGTCACACTTTTGCGACCTTTTTTCCATAGCTGGGTAGGAAATGCGCTTGCCAGTTCTCTATCTTTATGTGTATGGACCGCACCAATACCGATTCTCAATAATGTTATTTTAAGCCATTTTTAACGGCTCTTGGTACTAGTTTCGAAATGACGCAAGACTAAATAAAAACAAAATGGCACATTAAATGAACGCAACCAGGGTTTTTTATATTTTATTATTTTTGGCAATCTTTCTTGAATAGTAATTTTTTTGCTTTTATGAGTGATAATGTGTAGAAGAAGAATTTTGCAGGAATAAAAATGTTGATTTCCTTTGTGTGTATGAAGCACGCACCCACGCACCTAGTTGCTCAAACGAGCTAGCTCACAATGAAGCTAGTCCGCCGTTGAAAATGTCTTTTATTCACAAAAACCGAACTGATGAATCAATATTTTATTTCTTGTGGGAAATACTTATTTGTATTAACATTGTGTGTGTATGTGTGCAGGTGCGTACACCACGCACAACTTGGTGTGCCGGCTGGCGCTGACTTCATACGACCAGGTTCCGGAGGAGCTGGCGCGGTGGGCGTACGTCGAATTCACTATGCCAGCCACGACCGTCAGCCGCGCCACCGTGCGCTCCGTAGCACTGCACGACCACGACGGGGAGCCCCCGGAGAAGTTCGTGCGCTACCTCGCGCGCCACGACTACCTGTCAGTACTATAACAATAAATGTTATTCTTTAATTAGTTATTCTCGGGGTACTAAACGGGATCAGTGCGGAGATAAACTCTTCCATTTATGTAAGAATCGTCAAACACTGTTCACCATCTCAAAAGATATAAGGAACATAAATATACAAAAAACCTTTAGAGGAATTAAAAACCACCTTCTTTTTTTAAGCCTTTTATTATTTTTTTCCATTTGCCGTACTGTGCTTTTCTGAAAGCTCTTTGGCGTGTTTCAACGCCTCCTCCTAACAGCACAGTAGGTACTGGGTTATTGCAGAAGGCTAATATATGTTTATTGGCTATGAATGCAATAATCGTAAAATTTCAAATTTATTTAATTTATTCATTTAAAAATACTTAAAGATCATTTGGGATATTTTATTTGATAATATCAAACATTTCTGCTTTAGGTGTATGAAAAATACCGTTAAAATAATTGATCGTTACAACGTTTCTATGGTCGCTATCGTCATTGTGTTCACTTGTCTGGAAGTTTTGATATTTAAAAAATTAAAGCTGCAATCGCCATAATGAAGTGTCCACTGCGGCCGTAGCGTCCATAGGACTGTTATTACCCGAAATAAAGAAGCATTTAACTTACCTGTAACGCTACTCTTTCTGTTTCTGTCGCCTGAATGCACACATGCCTAGACGGTCGGGTCAGAAAAAAATGTTTTCTTTTCATTCATTCATTTGAAAATACTCAAAGTTCATTTGAAAGAATTAGTAAACGTCCTTACCTATTTTTTTTTAATCTTATTGTTGCTGTAGGTATACTCGTGGGTATCTTCTCTTTCACCCTTTTTGAAATTTGCCTTCCTCCATGACCCGGGCAGAAGCTCAGAGGTGCTAAACACTCCCGCTGAAATGAAAGGGACCTCCTTGCCAGGCCCCTGTGTGGGTAGGCAATAGAATAATAAAAACGAAAATAAGCGCCAAAATAAAAACAAAATAAAATAAACTAGGCAAAAGCAAAATAAAAATAAAATAAAAACGAAGCAAAACAAAAACAGAACGAAACCGAAACAAAAATAAAAGCGAGATCAAAGTAAAAATGGAGTGATTATAAAAAGGAAGTAGGTGAGTAGGAAGGAGGGTGAATAAATAAAATTATTCATCCACTTATTCATTATAAGCTCTCGAGGGATGAAAAATGGAGGATATCTCCGTACCAATGAAATGGCCTTTGACTCATCATTTATGTGAGCCTTAAACGCACAAACTGATTTTCAGTCAGGGTCACATTCTAAGTGTATGTATACAAATCCCACGAGCATAACACAGGAGTGTCATATAAATTATATTTTATAAATAACAAAAAAGATGAAAAGCGTAGGTAAAACAAACATTCTCATTCATATATTGTAAAAATTAATAATAAAAATAAATTATATAGGAATAAAACTATAAAGATTTTTAATAATACAGAGATTTAAATAACAAAATTTAGAATAAAACTGTAGCGGACCATATCATACCGCTACTATCAAGGCTGACGTCACGCGTCCGCTATCGAAGTTTCCTTCACAGTTCAGTATATAAAGAGACTGAAGTACAAGTTAAGTGGACCACGGCGGTCCCCAGGCATAACACCTCGCCTGGCAGGAGATGTACTCTTTGCCGCCGCTCCACAAAACTATCATTTTTTTACCATCCCTATACAGATACAAAGTGCTGGATATCTATCATGAATTTTGAAATGACAGCAAAAAGCGCTAAACTTGCGCTTAAAAATAACTTTACTAGCTGCATTAGGAATCGGAGGAGGGAGGTCATTCCACTTGGACGCAGCAAACCTGAAACTCCCCTAAATAAAGCGGTACGGTGCTTTGGCAAGATAGCCCTCACTTTGGACTGGAACATTCTTGAGTAATTGGTCCTCCTAGTTTAAAGTACAAATACTCTGGTGTCTCTTGTCGGACTACACCGAACAACATAGTGGCGTAGCGAAGTTGCCTGCGTGCCGGCATATTTAAAAGGTTCGCTGCTTTCAAATACGGGCTGATGCGGGAACGGGGTGGAATTCGGAAACAAAAGCGAATTTTGAAGCCGCTGTATCAATCTCTGAGTGCGACCGAAAATACAGGCAACGTCGCAGTAATTAAACTTTGATAATATCAGTGACTCACAAAGGTGGATACGTAAATCCACGCTTAGGTAATCACGGATATTATGAAGCGTTTTAAGACGGTAAAAGCAATTCGTGACTATCCCAAGAAGGTGTTTTTCAAAACGAAGCTCACCATCCATCAACTCACCTAAATTCCTTACCTCTTCTACTCTCTCTATTGGGTTACTCGCAATGGCTGTATCATGGTCTATCAGAGCTTCCAATGTATTTTGGATTTGAAGTCTGGTTCCAAGTACAATATATTTAGACTTATTTGGGTTTAACAGGAGACAATTCCGACGAGACCAAAGTCAAGTTCTTTATTTATGCCGGTTACACATTCAACTATATTAGACGGCACAGAAGATGCATATAATTGAACATCATCAGCGTAGAGATGATAGTTATTTGTTTGGATACATTTTACAATGTCTGCACTGTACAATATAATTAGAAGCGGGCCTAAAATGGACCCCTGCGGTACACCCCTTATGAACCGCCTCTGAGAAGACACAGTTCCATGTGCTCCAGGTAGCCCAACAGCCTGTGTTCAGTTAGAAACCACCGAACCGTTGCATTATCAAATCCATAATACGACATCTTGGATAATAGCAGGGGTAAGTTTATACAGTCGAAAGCTCTTGAAAAATCCAGCATCACCAAGATAGTGCTTTTTCCAGAATCCTGCGCATGCAGAATATTATCAACAAAATCAACCAGTGCTGTACCAGTTGAACGGCCTTTGCGAAAATGCGAAAACCCAATTGTTGATCTGGCAAAATACTGTTCTTTTCAAGATATTCCGACATCTGATCATACACGACCCTCTCTTTTATCTTCGATGGACACGGAAGGATACTTACAGCTCGAAGATCGGATATTTGGGTAGGATTTGGTTTTTTGGGTAAAGGAGTATCTTTTGCAGTTTTCCAGTCAGTAGGGAACTTATGAGAGTCGATGCTTCTGTTAACAATAAGTGATATTATGTTATTAAGTTGTCGGCATGGTCAAAAAATCATGTCAATGTCATTAGGGGCTGGCTTTGGATTTGCGCTAGTTGAGGGCTGCACTTCTGCGTTCTGGGGCGGGGGTTTCGCCGGGTTAGTTATTGACTGCGCGTACGAGCGTCCGCTCGCTGACGCCGAGGGGCCAGGTACAACTGGTTGTGGAGGGGTAACCTCGGATACTTCCATACTTTCGGGTGGGTGGGGATCTGCTGACTTTGCTCTACTGTGGCGATTTGTGCGGCTAGGGGTTTTTGTTGGTTGGCACGTTCAGCGGGGTCCTTGGCTGGGCTGAGTGAGAAGGGTCTCACCTCCCTCCTACGGATCCGCGGATCCCTACAGGGTAGCGGAATTGACGGTGGATTTGCCATCAAAGACACTGCGATTGGGCTAACAGCCGAGTTGGAGGCCTGGGTAGGTGACTTTGATTTTGTTTTTTCCTTTGGTTGGGCGGGGTTTCCTCAATGGGAGAAAGTAATGATGGTAGGGCGGGGAGATCCTCATGCCTAAAGAGTTCGTCGCCGGCCTCAGAGGCTGTGTATCAGAACCGACGACGTAGAGATGGCCGAAGCCATAGAAGGGGGTCTAGATGGGGGAAACGCAACGTGGAATGGCCTATTCACGGCAGAGATCTCACCGGTACAGAGGTTACGCGCCACAACGGCGGCTGCGGGCTGGGAGCGTAGCCATACGCCACGTATGCGAATACCGCCTCTGCGTAACGGTGGGGGCGCTGCTGAAGGGGGCGGCATTTTGTTAAAAACTAGAGAACTATACTAAACATACCTCGATGATGACCAGGCAGCAGGGGGGCGGCAAGTGAAATTACTGAGCAAAATAAAATAAGTGCTCTTACCAAGATGGTCCGAAAGTCGCCGAAAAAGCGGCACCCGTCCAACTTTCAAGCTGCGCAAGCGTAGGCGCAAACACGCTGGACAAAACAAGCCACTATCCACGTTCGTCTGCGCACGTCCGCCGCCCACAAAAAATATTTTACTCGAGCACATACACAATTTTTCACTATGGAGATAATAATATGCACTATGGAGAATGATGGCGATGATGTAGGTATAAAGTTTTAAGTGCAAATAGCTTTTCAGATCAGCAAAGGACGTCCGTGTAGCGCAGGCATATCAAACTCAATGTCATTGGCGCATGGCGGGCCGAATACATAAAGTTTACAGCATTAGTAGGCCGCACAAAGTTCGTAGCATCGATGGGTCGCACTAAGTTCGTAGCATCGGTAGGTCGCACAACGTTTGTAGCATCAGTGGGACGCACAAAGTTCATAGCATCGGTGGGTAGCACAACGTTCGTAGCATCAGTGGGTCGCACAACGTTCGTAGCATCAGTGGGATGATAAAGATGGTGGACTAAGTATTTTTTTACATTCCTACAATTTAGGTGTCAAATGAAAGGGCGTGTTGAAATGGGCGACTTGCGAGCTATCCTTCTGGGAGTCGTGCTTTCTGGTCGCTTGCTAAAGCTGCCGAAGGGAACTTTTGCCAGTCGTCATTACCACCACTTGAAAGACCGATGGTGACTTGGCCCATAGTGCTAAAGAGAAAGCCGATCTACTGGGCAGTCTCTTTGCCTCGAACTCGAACATGAACGATGAAGGCGCTGTACCACCTACTATACCTTGGTGCGGTAAGACCATGCCGGAAATCTCCATAACACAGCGGGAGGTCAGGCGGGCGTTGCTTTCTCTAGACGTTCATAAGTCGAGTGGGCCAGATGGTATACCAGCAGTGGTGCTTAAGCAGTGTGCTCCTGAGTTACGTCCTGTACTCACGGATGGTGTGTCAGTATCGTACATTTATGCTTTCCAGATGCAGGGGCTTGATTTTCGTGCTGAAAGAGATAATCTCGAATTAGAGATATGTTTAATTGATTTACTCATGGCTTGTTAATCACGGTAATTATTGTCAATAGATCTACTAGTTTGAACTAGATATGTCGAAAAAATATGGTGGATATCGTTTGCAAATAGTTTTTCGTATTCCTAGAACGAGAGATTCTAATCAAAACTATTAATCCGTCACTTAATATCACTAATTCTGACTCCTTTTCACACCTCTTTCGACCGCTAGCGTACGACATATGGTTAAAGAGAGGTTCTTAGAATACTAAAAACTATTTGCAAGCGATATCCGCCACGTTTTTTCGACATATCTAAATCAAACTAGTAGATCTATCAACTAAAACAGTAACCGCAATTAACAAGCCATAAGTAAATCAATTAAACATATCTGGAATTCGAGATTATCTCTATCAGCACGAGAATCAAGCCCCTGCATCTGGAAAGCATAAATGTACGATACTGACACACCATCCGTCCGTATAGACTTCGGTAGAGACGGTGTTCATCTTATTCTACCCAAGACTGTGCAAATTCTGGCAAAATATAGTCATGGTACTGCAGAACGAAGGATGCTGCCAGTTATATTATTCTGGGCATGCACAGTACACAAAATGTAAGATAGCACTGTTGACCATGCCGTTGTCTAAGGTCGAAAGCTCTTCGCTGCTGGTGAAGCATATGTGGCCTTATGTAGGGTCAAACTAGAAGGTCTCTATTAACAGGCAAACGACCACACAACAATGACCCTTTAAATGAGATGAACTGACTCAAAAACATGTCCAGGGATAACTAAAAATAAAAAAAATATTAACAGTAAAAAATTTAAAAACAAGCTTTTAGTTAAATGTTCCAAACGGAAGAAAATAAACATTAAATTAAACTAAACCCATAAATTTATTACACTACGCAAGTTATATGATATAAAAGCTTGTCGCGAGATTTACTTGTGTAAACAAAAATACACTAACTAACTTGATATTGACATGAATAATTCTAATGAAAGAAAATATATGTTCTTATAAACTTAGTAAGTACCTAAATCTAGTGACAAAAAAAAATATCCCAAAATGCTCACAAATGTATATACACATATGTATGTCAGTGTACATACATACATACATATATGTATGTCACTTAAAACTGATAAGAGTGAAAGTTGACGCAAATAATTCCCCAGGTCTCAAATTGTAAAGCTTGTCCAGAAGACGCAATATGTTCAGAATCAGAAGTACCTGCTGACATATCTCAAGGGGGAGGCATTGGCATATAGCCTAGACATAGTGAAGGTCTGGCACCGGCGTCATCTATCGAAGTTGCCATCTTACGGACTCCCAGAGCGAGGGTTTGTGCAAATGGGTGGCTACAGTGGCTACCTTCACGAGCCGTACAAACATTCCTCGTTCCGTTGTGGAGGAAAAGCGTGGAAAACTTATGTCACAAATCAAGACCATTCGGACTTGGTCCGATTCAACCCTATAAAGGACAAGTCTGTACGTTCAGCACTTAGAAAACGCCATTGACTAAGGTCCCACAATACCAGAACATATCTCTTACCATATTTAAGATATGAGAATCCTTAGTGTTGTTATGTCCAGCGCTGCTTAGTTCCAAGATCATTTGTAAGACAAGGTGAAGCTGGCGTCCAAAAAACTTTGGCAACGGTTGTTGCTTCACAAGTCGCAAGTCTGTCCCCATATTTTTTATATCACTAATGTGGCAAACTAGCTTACGGTCTACCTGATGGTAAGCGATCGCCGTAGCCTATGGACACTTGCAACAGCTGGGGCGTCACTTGCACATTGCTGACCCTTCAAATATCTAATAGCTTCTATCTTGCAGAACCTCATGTTGTAGTCCTAAGAGAAACACTTGGGAGGAAGCTCATTCTATAACCTAAGCGTTCGCGGAAGGAAGTTTCTCTGAAACCGCACTGTAGGCGACCATTTTGGTTCTACAGTGTACAAGCGGTAGAACAACACATCCCATTGTACAAGCGGTAGAACACACACAGGGAGGCAAAGTCTCCCCTCAGACTTAAGGTTTCGATACGGCAAGTGAGTTTGGGATCGTCGACAATTCTCACAGCCCGTCGTTGAACCGAGTCAAAAGGGCCAAGCTGGTATCCAGGTGCACCCGCCCAGAGATAGCAGCAGTACTCCGTATGGGGCCGAACTTACGACTTGTCAAGCAGCAACCTCTGCCCCGGCGCGGAGTACTGCCTCGTTCTGTTGAGTACACCAAGTTTTTTGGAAGCTTCACCTTGTCTTGCAAATTATGTTGGAACTGAACATCGCTGGAGGTGTCAACACCAAGGATCCCAATGCTTTTGGAGGTGGAGAGGGCAGTGTTCTGGAATTGTGGGTCTACAGTGAATGGGGTTTCCTTAGCGGTGAACGCGCAAACTTGTGTCTTTGTAGGGTTGAATCGGACCAAGTTTACCCTTCCCCAGTCAGAGGTCTTGGACAGTGTGGCCTCGATTTGAGACACAAGTTCTCCGCGGTTTTCCTCCACAACGGAACGAGGGATATTTGTACGACCCGTGTAATAAGCGTCTCCAGTACTGTCATCTGCATAGCAATGCATGTTTTTGATGTCCAACATGTCATTGATATGCAGTAGAAACAGCGTAGGAGACAGCAGAGAGCCTTGCGGGATACCAGCATTAATGTCCATGCTATCAGAGCAACCACCGTCAACTACGGTTTGTATGCGTCTGCCAGACAAAAAGCTACACAAACCCATTTGCACAAACCCTCAGTTACATGCCAATTCCTTCCCCTGACTCTCAATGGCTAGTGCCCAGCGGTGTGTGAGATACACTAGAAGGTCAACAGTCTAGCGACCGTGGCGAAAGCCGTATTGCTCAATAAGCTCATATAAAAGCTCAATGTCAAACAGTTTTAGCATGGTCAACATTTAAATTTTCCTTTTATTTGTGAAATTGACTAATTATGCTTGTTTGGAATTTAACCTCAGTTCATGTAGTTGCACCATTCTTCCATAATTTTAAGGGGTAGTTGCATGCCAGTGCAGATGATGTTTTCTGGGTTGCCTTTGATCAGAATGGTAATGTCATCTGCATATCCGACTGTACAGTAGCATCTATCGTTAAGACGTATCAACATATCGTCCACCACAATGTTCCACAGCAGTGGGAAGAGCACTCTCCCCTGTGAGTAGCCTTTAGCTATGATACAAGAGTGTAGTGGAGTTAGCTGTGAATTGTACTGCTCTTAGTTGGCGAATTTGACCAATCCACACACTGATTGTTCGACTCCATATCTACTTAGAGACCTGCTGAAAATGTTAAATTTCGTTTGATCGAACTTGTCAGATAGGGCCACGTCTGTGGTTCCTACAACAGCGAGTAGGGCCGATTCTGTTGATCTGAATCATAAAAATCTATAGGCATATTGTTAGCGGTGCAGGGGTATGCGCGTTAATGCACCTTTCCTAAGATATCTGTCAGTTAGCCCCTCTGGAGTTTTCAACTTCATATGGTAGCTATAGATGGATCTATTATTTGTTTAGTTGATACGTAAATGACACGAGTTACATCTTGTACAAATATTCTGTATTACTTTAAGCGATTACTACTTATGTAGGTACCTATCGATTTTTTGTCATGATGTAGATATATAGTTACATAGATATTTTAGTGAATTTGGTCGGTAGCATATTGTTAATAGCTAAACCTAGATTCGGGCATCTACCACATTATTATTGTTCCCAATATTGTCATCATTTTCTATGATAATATATTTATGAATCGATTAGCCTTATAGTGGCAGGTGTACACTCGAAAACCGCAAATCGATGTAGAGTTTAGCCGTTTGGCACACAGGTACCTTAGGTTAAAACAATAATTTTGAGCGGCAGTTCCTCAAAATATTTCCCTTAGGGGGGGGGGGGGGAGGTTTTGGTGCCATAAATTTTAATGTATACCTTAAATTTAAATGATAGTTTATATCCTTATTTTTAAACCCCCTTAACGCTAATTGGGAACTATTAAAATATAGTATTTTTTTGAATTTTTGAATATTGCAATGTGAGACGGTTCCCTAAACTTTAGATCTTTATGACCTTATGTGAACTGTACTGTACCCTGCTGCTTCTGATGTTTACTGCTGTTATATAAGTGTATTAAAAAAATCAAAAAAAATATTAAATTTTAATATTTTCAAAATTGCTTTCAGGAGGTTAAAGCTTAAAGGATATAAACTATCATTTAAGGTATATATTAGAGAAAAATACTGAGCCGTCTTCTACCTGGAGGGGCCCAAACTTAGTATGTTTTGAAAATACTTTTAGGATTTTAAGAAAAAAAGTAGCCCAAAGGTAGTGGTGTGATACATTTTTAGAACCGGCTCATCAAGCCCTTTCATTTGATATCCCACACGATGGGTCTCTGAAAAAAAATTTTTTAAATCCCATACCAAAAATTGATGACACCATAAGGGAAATATTTTGAGGAACAGCAGCTCAAAATTATTGTTTTGCCCTAAAGAACCTGTGTGCCAAACGGCTAAACTCTACATCGATTTGCAGTTTTTTTTTGCGTACACCTAGGACTATAATATGTAATGTGTATTCGACAGAGTGGGTATTGAACGCACGTCGGGGCAGTCGACGCCCGCCTACTCACTCGCCACCGCGACCTCCCCGCGCGCCCCACCTGCCGAACACGAGGCTGCGGCCCCACCCAACCCGCACCCCCCGCAACCGCCCTCCTCCGACTCCGACTCGGAGTGAGCGCGACTACCTCCACAGCTGGGACGGGCACCGGCCTGGTGGCCCCGACACGCGTTGGGCGCGAACCTGGTGTTAGGTAGTGACACCACCACGTCTGCGTGCACTTAGGTCTGACCAAAACCTGGAGCTTGTATATAGATTTTGTTTATTTATTCAGCGATGATACATATATTTGCGGATATTCTTGTACTTGTAACAATTCTAGTGGATTTGTAAACTCATGGAACTTTAAAAGCAAAGATACGGGCAATACTAATTAATAAGGAAGTCAAAAGTAAAAAGAAAAAAAAAATGCTTGAATTCTAAATAATGTTACACCGTATGTAGACTTCACATGTATACATATAGTATCTAATGTTTTTAGCTTAGATACGTTTACAAATTATATCGCGTGTACAATATTATATTATTTAATTAAACATAATCAGTATTCCTATGAGATTAAGTGTGATTTGTTTAGTTTAGTGATCGTAGAGCTGTTTGTTTAGAGCCGCAGCTGCAGTCGGGCGCGAGTCGCTAGTCGCGAGTCGCGAGTCGTGAGCCACGAAAAGACGACGTGACAGAAAAGAAAAGATAGTAATTTGTTGAGTTTAATGGTGTGACATTTATGAGTGTAGTTAACTAATAGTTCTAAAAGTATTTATCGGTACAAAATATAATATCATTTATAACTTTGTACATAAATAAATAGACAATATTGACGATATAAAAGGAATGGATATACATATACATATACATATAGGTATGTTGTAAACGTAATATATAGGTAAGTACGTTATTGTTGTGAGTGTTTATATTGGTTAGTTATTTAACAAGGGCGATGTTCCACCGCTGCAGTTGCTAGTCATTATTATATTAAATTAGCTTACAACAGCTGCGACATTTTTAGCTTATAATATGTTAAATAAAATGTTATTATCAAAGTCTGTGTGTGTGTGAGAGATAGAAAGAGAGACTGTGTGTGTAAGTAAGAGAGAGAGAGAGAGAGATCATATCGTATTATAAATATTTGTAACTAAAACATTTAAAGTACTAGGTAAAGGTGTAGCACTCTTTACTACATTGTATAATTTCATTGATGTTGTAGCATATGTACCTACATATTTATATGACAATAGATGAAGGTTTACTATCTATATTTGTTCGGGCAACCGACGCCGCGCGCCGGTAAGGTCCTAGTCGGTACCTAACCTAGGTACCGCTAATTATAAATATCTGGATGATAGAACGTAACGTAACGTAACACGCTTGTCACAAATACAAGATACTAAGTTGTTTTAATACCAACATTTTAAGGTTTTTTTTTAAAATATTATCTGAAACACCATGAAATCATGAAAGGAAAACACAAAACAACATTTTTTATTATACGTTATAAAATACAAAAGCTAGATAGGTAGATGTAGGTAAGCCTAGATAGTTAAATACTGCTACATAAATGTGGTGAGACTTTAACATAGATAGTGAGTTAGTAGATATGTAGGTACCTACTGACAGAATAACTACTTCGATCTCAAAATCACAGTAGCACATGCACATTCGTATTATATATACAGTATCTAAGTATAAATATGACTATGTATATTCTGTATCAAGTTTGTGTTAAAGATATATATTAAGTATAGAACTATAAGGATAAACCCAATACCTGCAATTGTGATATTATTGTGATTGTTACCGACTGTATTGTTCGTGACTGTAGTCGCCCCTAGTCGCCCTAGTCGCCCTAGTCGCCAGGCACGAACACAACAGTCGGCAGCGGCACCTCTCACATCTACCAGAGCAATAAATAACGCTGCTGTTAGGTAATGTAGGGTTGCGGTATTGCATTTTGCGCGGAACACAACTTCTATCATGTAAAAAGCATGTTAAAAATGGCTTGTATCGTAGTTGTTTTCATGAGATATATAGCGAAGACTCAAAGAAATACTCAAATAAAAAATATGTGTTTCAATTGACTTAAATACCTACCCGCTTTTTTTTTTTTTTTTTTTATCCACTAAGTGGCAAACAAGCTTACGGCCCGCCTGATGGTAAGCGGTCACCGTAGCCTATGGACGCTTGCAACACCAGGGGTATCACTTGCGCGTTGCCGACCCTTCAGAAATCTAATAACATCCTTCTCGAAGAACTCCATACTGTAGTCCTTGCAGAAAACCTTGGCATCCCTGCCAAGCTCATTCCACAACTTAAGCGTCCGCGGGAGGAAGTTTCTCTGAAACCGCACTGTACGCGACCATTTAGGTTCTAAAGTGTGATAATGAATTCCCTGCCGATGGCGAGCGGTGCGATGGTAGAAAGTAGCTGTGGGCATCATTTCAAATAATTCCTCAGAACACAACCCATTGTACAAGCGGTAGAAAACACACAGGGAGGCAAAGTCTCTCCTCAGACTTAAGGGCTCGATACCGCAAGTGAGTTTGGAATCGTCGACAATTCTCACAGCCCGTCGTTGAACCGAGTCAAAAGGGCCAAGCTGGTATCCGGGTGCACCTGCCCAGAGATGGCAGCAGTACTCCATATGGGGCCGAACTTGCGGTCTCGATTTGAGATACAAGTTCTCCGCGGTTTTCCTTCACAACGGAACGAGGGATGTTTGCACGAACCGTGTAAAAAGCGTCTCCAGTACTGTCATCTGCATAGCAATGTATGTCATTGATATGCAGTAGAAACAGCGTAGGAGACAGCACAGAGCCTTGCGGGACACCAGCATTAATGTCCATGTTATCAGAGCAACTACCGTTAACTACGGTTCGTATGCGTCTGCCGGACAAAAAGCTAGTCACCCATTTGCACAAACCCTCGGGTACTCCGTAAGATGGCAACTTCGATAGAAGACCCCGGTGCCAGACCCGATCGAACTCCTTCGCTATGTCCAGGCTACATGCCAATGTCTCCCCCTGACTCTCAATGGCTAGTGCCCATCGGTGTGTGAGATACACTAGAAGGTCACCAGTCGAGCGACCGTGGCGAAAGCCATATTGACGGTCACTGACCAGATCGTGTACTTCTAGGTATCTTAGAAGCTGTGTGTTGATCACATGCTCCATCACCTTAGAGAGGAGAGAGGTAATAGCGATAGGCCTGTAATTCGATGGATCTGATCTATCGCCCTTTTTGGGTACCGGGTGCACATTCGCAGTCTTCCATGTAGACGGAAATTGCCTAGTGTGGTAGGAAAGCGCGAAGAGGCGCGTGAGTACAGGACATAACTCAGGAGCACACTGCTTAAGCACCACTGCTGGTATACCGTCTGGCCCACTCGACTTATGAATGTCTAGAGAAAGCAACGCCCGCCTGACCTCCCGCTGCGTTATGGAGATTTCCGGCATGGTCTTACCGCACCAAGGTATAGTAGGTGGTACAGCGCCTTCATCGTTCATGTTCGAGTTCGAGGCAAAGAGACTGCCCAGTAGATCGGCTTTCTCTTTAGCACTATGGGACAAGTCACCATCGGTCTTTCACAGTGGTGGTAACGACGACTGGCAAAAGTTCCCTTCGGCAGCTTTGGCAAGCGACCAGAAAGCACGACTCCCAGAAGGATAGCTCGCAAGTTGCCCACCTATTTTGCCGATGAATTGGAATTTTGCTCTGGCAGTTGCTTTCTTACTGAAACTCGAGGCAGCATTTAATTTGCGATTTAACTCAGAAATATTCGGATCCTTATTATTACGAGCCGTGGTCCAAGCCTCATATGCATTTTGCTTAAGAAGTTTAGCTTTCCTGCAAGACCTAATAAACCCCGGTCGTTTTTTGATGCCGGCAGCTACTTGCGGGTTAGGAATATAGCATTCCATACCAGCAAGGATTGTCTCAGTGACTGCGGCTGCGCAGACGTCAGGATCTTCTGAGTTAAAGCAGATCTGCCTCCACGGGTACGATGCGTAAAATTCTCGCAATCCATCCCAGTCTGCCGACTTATGGTGCCACACACGACGCCAATTAGTTGGCCCAGAAGGATCCCCTGCCTTATTAACAATGAGTTAGCAAAAAATTGCTAACGCGCGGTGCCCGCGCAAGCAGTTCGCGATATTGCTCTAGACAACGAATTATGTACGGAAATCGTGTACTGACGGCTACGAAAACGCTCAGCGGTAATCTTTGTTCAAAAATTGACAATATTTTGTTGAAGTATAGCACTATCTCTTTCTGTCGTACACAAAATCGTATTTCCCATCTCTACTGTTACGTTACATATCGGTACATCATATAAAATGTTTGAACACAGGTTGAAAGTGCATTTTCAAAGTACAGAACTAGCACCATCTATTAGGCAGTAGCGGTTTTAACTAAAAATGTTATCAGCGTTGCTTCTTTTTGATTTTGCCATTTAATGTTGGAATTTGTAAACTGTTATGATCGTTTTACACATAGTTTTTTATTAACAAAACTAAAAGAACTTCATATTTTGAGAAACTTGATATGTAATGACTTTTTAAAATGACTGTCATAAACAAACAATATTACATATTAATATTGTAGATAGTCTTTAGAGACAATAAATTTTATATTTTACATTTTGAGGTATTATGAATTTTTTTTATATGCAACACTGCTTTGTTTACATTGAAATTGAAATCTTTAAAATTAGGTTATTTAGAAATTTAAAATGTAATTTCCGGAAACTGTGCCGTAAAATAAAAAGGCACATTGATTCGTCGTCTTGTTTTACTTTTTCTTTACCTAGTACCTACAAAGAAAACAATTACGAAATCCATGAGGCAGGTTGGTGTTATAGGCTGCGGTCCGAATTGCGCCGAAAGTGCCGATAGCACCATCGGCGCGCCCATAAGTCAGTTCGAATTGCGCTCACGGCACTTACAAATCTGCCTCTTGAATCATATGACGTCATTAGTGACGTCATATCCGCGAGCTAACAGTGCCTTCGGTGAAGAGGAAGGGCGTCGTAAGCACGGTCAACAAACGTCAAACTGACACAAAGGTTTGTTACTCTTTGGTTTAAACTGATGGTTTAGTATGTCAAAATTATATATTTTAGGTTAACTTTTGAGCGCACTTACGACTTGGTCCGATTTGAAAACGTCACTCACGACCGTAAGTGCGAATTTCAATTCGGTCCACTCATAATCGCGCCTACGCTCGTAAGTCTTGTGAGCGCAATTCGGACCGCAGCCCTTGTAGATGTAGCAGGTGTTATTCTTTCAATCTAAAAACGTAATCTTTGTGGCATCTTCCAAAACCATGTCGTACCTGAAGGCCTCTGGACAACAATAATTCCAATCGAAGGTATGTAAACAAATCTAAGTTATAGTCACGCTTTAAAGCCAATACCTACTCTAGATCCCTACATACGCTTCAAATACAAGTGATAAATAGGTTATCTCATCAGCCTGTCTCTATACTGCTGTTTATCTAATGGCAGTTTTAAACTGAAATTGTATACTAAGCATTGAGAGCTACTCATCTGTAGTACTCACACAACATGATTCTTCGTAGGTCAGTCCCACCTATTAAATATGATGCCAAAATATTTATCATAACTTAAGTTTGATTAAACCTAATATATGTATAGTTGAACTTATTTGATTGACAAGTCTTGAGAATAATAGCGCTGAATAATAGGTATTAAAATTGTATCTTTTAATATCTTGCCCACACTTAAAAGATACTTTAATATGTAATATATCCAGTAAAGAATAGTTTCTGCTGCTGAGTATGATGTGTAATGCATATTTTAGGTCTTTGCACAAAAAGTCAGTACTAAGGAATTTTTGAAAAATCAATTCACCAACATCTTATAATTTTTCTTGTTTCAGTATTAAAGAGATGATGTTGATGTTTTATTTCAGGTTGCCTGTCACTGTCACAACCAGTGAAGTAATGTTTTTTATATTGTTTCAGTTATCTTGGAAATATCTTAAACTTGTTTAAGAAAGTGAACTGTAGACGCACTATTAGCAAAAGTCTTACAAAAGTCAAGTAGGTACTGAAAACATCAACAAAGGATCATTGCTGCTTAAAATGGATTGAATATTGTAGCGGGATACCACAGTAGAATTAGATTAAGAACAAGAATTTAAATAATGTAATAAAAATTTTAATTAAAATTCTTCTCAATTTATTTTGGGCTATTATTAAACTAAAACCTATCATTTCATAACTAATCTATCATTAACAAAATGTCTTATGCATATCATTTAAGTGAACTGCTGAACAATTTTATGATTTCTTAACATATCAGCCTTACAAACACTGCTAGATATAGGCATATCCCCTGTATTTCTTAAACAAATTGGTCTGTACCACTTAAATTCATCTAGGACAACCCTCTAGGTTGTCAGTCCACCTGGTCCTACCACATTGAGTTGGAATTGATGGTGGCATGAGAATGAAGAAGATTTCATTATTCTTATGTCTACGGTCTCTAATCAAGAACCTTCTTTTTCCTTTGTTAATAAGTTCTACGAGCACTCTTGTTACTCTGTAAAGGATCTCCAAGCATTGCACTTTCTATTGCCTGAAGAGTTTTGAGCTTATGAGGTGAACAGTCCTGAGCACTAGTCACAGTTTTATAAAATTTCCCACTTTTGACCTATACACTTGGTGAAAGCTGCAGCTGGTTGACAAAAGCTTATCATGGTTAAAGATGATCTAGCGGCTACAGTAAGGCTTGCTTTTTACTAAAGGCCATAATCTATTGTAGAAGTGTTGACTGCAATCTTTGAATATTGATTTCCTGCACTTAAAATTTTAACCTGAGCCCTTATAAGTTCTAGATGTGGTTACCCAACAAAAACTTGTGTATTCATTATATTAAGTGTATGGTTTGTTCATACACTCTTTAAGTCATCATCAACCAACAATTATGAACTTTTGTTTGTAAATAAGTTGTTGGTTAGTGATAGGTCAATAGTTTTATTACAAGTGATGCCCTAGTTGTTGCACGTGTCCATATTTTGTGGTGACCGTTTACCATCAGGCGGACTGCAAGCTTGTTTAGAACCTTAGTGGTATAACAAAAAATGCGGGTTTGTTTTTATAGTTTATTGTATTATGTTGTAATATGGTAACAATTATATTTCATTCCATGTGTGCTTGTTATGTATATATTTCATTTATTCCTTAGTAGATTATAGATAGTACTGCTGACTACACTTTGTCCTTTCTTATTTGCAGAAAAGTTGCAGTATTCACAAATTCAGGTGTTAATTCCATTTTATCTGCAAAATAATTTATAAAATTAGCTATAAACAATATGGTATTAAGGTAAACAGTAAGTTATAATAAGTAATTTTATTGGCAATTTTGGGTTTTAAATCAGCACAGTCAATGTCTCTGGTATTCTTTTCACTATTATTAGCGAGTTAAAATTCACAAACACACACAAAATTAACCAAAACACTAGTTTAAACAGAACATTGTATTAGGTACGACAAAGCGTATTCTGACCTCGCACACTGGTTTCTGTTGTTTTACTTAACTTTGATTCATTTCTTGCGGACATCTGATTTAGCAATCAATGTTTTAAAAATTTCTAAAGTCTTTAATTAATTTGATATTAGCTTTGCAATCCGAAAGCGATCAGTTTGCAGCCATTAAAAAGGTAAACGCAAATTTGATAGCTCATATGGCTTGCTAACCGCGCGCTAATCATGATTGTTGTCATTCATAATTCCGATTTTGGAGCTTTCTATGACGCGTAGCGATTAAAAATGCATTTTTAACTCCTAAATCGCCTGATAGAGGCGCTACCATCGACTTATTGCTACTTGCAACGCGACCGCTGCTTCATAATTCGAAATTGGTGTTTGACAGCGATTATTGGGAAATATTAGGCTCTTGCTCTGGTCCCGCAAGATTGGTGATAACCCCGTCGGACTTTTATAAAAAAACCGGATCTAAACTAACGCTTCACTACTAGTCAAAGGTGTTATTGCGATTTTTGGGGTAAAAGCTGCACTTTGTGATGGAAGCAAGCCGCTTTGCACAGTGACAGTAGGGACTAAAATAAGCGCTTTTGCCGGCAGCGCCCAAAGTCTCATCCCTTAGGAATAGAGAAAGACTTCTTAAAATAAAACTTTAAAAAATTCTACCAGCCTGACGGATGCACGGATTTTTAATGGATAATATGTCAATAGATAGATAATTACTTATTCTACAAAGAAAAAAATATATAAGAACTATACTATAAAGAAAATAAAAAATATTAAACAATTGTCAAAAATTTGTTTTCAAAATTTCCGGTTTTTACTTAATGTTTCGTAACGAGACCGGTAGGCTAATTATACCGGCAGGATGTCGAACTGAAAAGATGAAGGGTCAGTAAGGAACCCACGAATTGTCTTCAGGACGCTTAGATGTGTAGTGCTGGGCAGGACCTGGAGGTTCCGAAATGAAGGCCTGGCCGATAGGAAGCACGCCGAAATGCAGTGCAGTCAATGAAGTCTTGATTATGAAGACTTCCACACGATGCTGTTTAGGAGTTCATTTTCACTAACATAAGCACATATAAATTCACCACACTATAGATAACCACGTGGCACTGATGCAAGAATTATTAAGAAATGCCGCGACGCCGTAGTTTGCACAAGACGATATGCGTGAGAACCGTAACAGCGATACCTCGCGACTGGGCGCACTGGGTGCAGCTACCGATGCGACTTGTCAAGCGCAGAGCCGTGCGAGTCGAAAAATGACAAACGCGAGAGACTAAAGGTGGGAAGGGTTTCAAAGATAATAAATTGAGTGAAAATCAATGGATATAGGAAGGATTAACTTGACAATCGGTCTGGTCAAAAGACTCAAGTCTAAAGGAGGTGTGTTTTCCTCTCGAATAAAGACCTAGTCACCTACAGAAAAATTATCCATTGGCTTCGTCCACTTGTTTCGTTCCTGCAACATATTTAAATATTCCATTTGAAACCTTGTCCATATCAACTGTCTGATTTTTTGCAATAATTATTTTCGCTAGTTTCAACCCACGAAAATTCTAGCAACGCCAACCAACTAACCAACGGTTGGCCAATGAGGAAATGTTCAGCGGTAAGAACTTCGAGATCATTCGGATCGCCAGACATAGGAGTAAGTGGTTACGAAATTGTTGATGAAGTTAAGTACTACGTTATAACTTTTAAAAAACGTGTTCAGTGCCTACTGATAGAATGATGAAATAAAAGGTTATGATAAAGATTATGTTAAGCCGGCGAGGCGCAGCACAGTACAATTCTGGCACTAATTTGGCAAAAAACGTCAACGGATACTACTCTGGAAATATGTTTTTTTTGACCACCAATAACTTACAATAGTTTTCTTACTAATTCCGGACAGTTAAATAGCAATGTAAAAGATATTTTTCTTCTTAATTTAATTCGTTAAATAGAAAAAACGGGGCCGATGTTAGGATTCTTATTTTATTACAAAACCCTAATGTCGACCTGCGGCCAAGACAAGGGAGTTGACAGCAATTTTATAATTTTAATGGATTTATTAGTAGCCTAAGTTAGGGCTTTTAAATACCCTTTAAGTTCGGCCGCCTCAAAATGTTAGTTATACTATTTTAATAGACTATAAAAATCACGGCCGTAAAGAGGCTGCTCTAACAACCTAAGCTTGGCCAGCTTCATTTGTTTCCATGAAATACAGAATGTTAAAATACTAAATAAGTCTATTCATGTAACTGTGTAGAACAGTGTTTTTATATTTTTTTGCTGTAAAACACAATGCTGTTTATCACATTAAAACTGGTTACCGTTGGAAATTTCAACAATTTTATTTATTATTGGTCAATTTTTAAATAATAAGAAAACCAAGAATACATATATAACCTTATACGATTTCTATTTTAAAAGGTATTATAAAAAGTTAAAGTTATGCATGGTAAAGCTTCAACACTAATTTTAATTTCTATCGATATATTGCCCTTTTTATGATTCGATATTAGGATAGAAGAAGACCGTAGTTAGGTAAAGAATGGACGATATTAGGGAAATTTGCCGTATAAAACTTAAATCGCTTATTACGTAATTTGTCACGTAATTAAGATGTGTATAATCACTATATATACTCAATAACATAAAGTGTAAATGTCAAATAGCCTGACAATGCAAATTCTACGTTCAGGTATGGTTAGGACTTAAAGTTGCGGTTCACGTTAAGGGGTCGACAACTGGGTGTTCTAGCCTACTCCATTTAAAAAAATACCTACTATGAATATTGTTTATGAATTACAACCCTTATAGATTATTTTGGTATTATTAATTATCTGTTGACCGCCAATGTTACATTTATGTTACCTTTAATTTCTTTAGTAAATCAGTAGGCTGTGTACACGTTTTTTAAAAGTTACAACTTACTACTTAACTTTATCAACAATTTCGTAACGTTATTTCGTAACGTACAATTATTTTGCAAAATACTAATTAAGTAGCCTATAAGTATCTATAATAAATAAGTATAAATTTAAAAATGGTAGAAAATAAGCAAATATTAGAACTTACATTTTACCATTATTAACATTAATATGACTTTAAAGTAAATTTTAAAAAAGGTAGATACCGTATGTGTGGGTAAGAATGTTAGGATGTACCAAGTTACCTACCTATTTTATTGTCGCCCTTGCTGGTCTCCGTGAAAAGATAAATGTATGTTAGCACAGAAACCTCCTCTTATTTCAACATTCATTCCTGCCTATAAATAAAGAATAACGCATAACTTTTATAAGTTTGTATAAGTAGGTACCTAGCTATTTTCTCAGAGAGCGCGCCGAACAGAACGTCTAATACTAAGGAATTGAGCGAATCGCATCAATTATTGATTAGTTTCATTACAGATGGCAAACACTCGTTGACAAAAGTATAGGATTGTTTTGTATTACCGTTACTTAGTTCCGATGCTGGTCAATGCTTTGAGAATTTAACCTATTCCATAACAACCAATGACATTCTTTCATGCCTATATCTTTTGCGCATGTGGAAGCAATAAATTAACATAGTTTTATCGCAATCGGCAATCGGATAAATAATATGGCAGCACATTAAATACTTATTACCTACATTGAAAAATTAATGATGATAATTCATTTATACTTCGTTAATGCTCAAAATATAGTATTTTTGGGTGAAAGTCATTGCTTATCAGAATACTGACGTTCCAGCTATCCGAAAAAAATATACCAGAATAAGGCAAGCCAAGGAAGCACACATGGAATGAAATATAATTGTTACCATAATACAACATAATACAATAAACTATAAAAACAAACCCGCATTTTTTGTTATACCACTAAGGTGCTAAACAAGCTTGCAGTCCGCCTGATGGTAAACGGTCACCACAGAATATGGAACTAGGGCATCACTTGTAATAAAACTTTTGACCTATCACTAACCAACAACTTATTTACAAACAAAAGTTCATAATTGTTGGTTGATGATGACTTAAAGAGTGTATGAACAAACCATACACTTAATATAATGAATACACAAGTTTTTGTTGGGTAACCACATCTAGAACTTATAAGGGCTCAGGTTAAAATTTTAAGTGTAGGAAATCAATATTCAAAGATTGCAGTCAACACTTCTACAATAGATTATGGCCTTTAGTAAAAAGCAAGCCTTACTGTAGCTGCTAGATCATCTTCAACCATGATAAACTTTTGTCAACCAGCTGCAGCTTTCACCAAGTGTATAGGTCAAAAGTGGGAAATTTTATAAAACTGTGACTAGTGCTCAGGACTGTTCACCTCATAAGCTCAAAACTGCTCTTCAGGCAATAGAAAGTGCAATGCTTAGAGATCCTTTACAGAGTAACAAGAGTGCTCGTAAAACTTATTAACAAAGGAAAAAGAAGGTTCTTGATTAGAGACCGTAGACATAAGAATAATGAAATCTTCTTCATTCTCATGCCACCATCAATTCCAACTCAATGTGGTAAGACCAGGTGGACTGAGAACCTAGAGGGTTGTCCTAGATGAATTTAAGTGGTACAGACCAATTTGTTTAAGAAATACAGGGGATATGCCTATATCTAGCAGTGTTTGTAAGGCTGATATGTTAAGGAAATCATAAAATTGTTCAGCAGTTCACTTAAATGATATGCATAAGACATTTTGTTAATGATAGATTAGTTATGAAATGATAGGTTTAGTTAAATAATAGCCCAAAATAAACTGAGAAGAATTTTAATTAAAATTTTTATTACATTATTTCAATTCTTGTACTTAATCTAATTCTACTGTGGTATCCCGCTACAATATTCGATCCATTTAAAGCAGCAATGATCCTTTGTTGATGTTTTCAGTACTTGACTTTTGTAAGACTTTTGCTAATAGTGCGTCTACAGTTCACTTTCTTAAACAAGTTTAAGGTATTTCTAAGATAACTGAAACAATATAAAAAACATTACTTCACTGGTTGTGACAGTGACAGGCAACCTGAAATAAAACATCAACATCATCTCTTTAATACTGAAACAAGAAAAATTATAAGATATTGGTGAATTGATTTTAAAAAAAAATCTTAGTACTGACTTTTTGTGCAAAGACCTAAAATATGCATTACACATCATACTCAGAAACAGAAACTATTCTTTACTGGATACATTACATAATAAAGTATCTTTTAAGTGTGGGCAAGATATTAAAAGATACAATTTTAATACCTATTATTCAGCGCTATTATTCTCAAGACTTGTCAATCAAATAAGTGCAACTATACATATATTAGGTTTAATCAAACTTAAGATATGATAAATATTTTGGCATCATATTTAATAGGTCAGTCCCTGTACGAAGAATCATGTTGTGTGAGTACTACAGATTAGTAGCTCTCAATGCTTAGTATACAATTTCAGTATAAAACTGCCATTAGATAAACAGCAGTATAGAGACAGGCTTATTTTAATTATACAAAATCATGATATACGTTTTTAGATTGAAAGAATAACACCTGCTACATCTACTATAACACCAACCTTTCTCATGGATTTCGTAATTGTTTTCTTTGTAGGTACTAGGTAAAGAAAAAGTAAAAAAAGACGACGAATCAATGTGCCTTTGTATTTTACGGCACAGTTTCAGGAAATTACTTTTTGAATTTAATAACCTAATTTTAAAGATTTCAGTTTCAATGTAAGCCACAGATAATAGTATATGTCCAGGGATGTAAGCAAAGCAGTGTGGCATATAAAAAATTTCATAATACCCCAAAATGTAAAATATAAAATTTATTGTTTCTAAAGACTATCTACAATATTAATATGTAATATTGTTTGATTATGACAGTCATTTAAAAAAAGACATTACATATCAAGTTTCTCAAAATATGAAGTTCTTTTAGTTTTATTAATAAAAAACTATGTGTAAAACGATCATAACAGTTTACAAATTCCAACATTAAAGGGCAAAATCAAAAACAAGCAACGCTGACAACATTTTTAGTTAATACCGCTACTGCCTAATAGATGGTGCTAGTTCTGTACTTTGAAAATGCACTTTCAACCTGTGTTCAAACATTTGATATGATATACAGATTTGATATGTAACGTAACAGTAGAGATGGGAAATACGATTTTGTTTACGACAGAAAGAGATAGTGCATACTTAGCGTAGTGATAGTGTATACTTCAACAAAATATTGTCAATTTTTGAACAAAGCTTACAGCTGAACGTTTTCGTAGCCGTCAGTACACGATTTCCATTCATAATTCGATGTCTAGAGCAATATCGCGAACTGCTTGCGCGGGCACCGCTCGTTAGCAATTTCTTGCTAACTCATTGTTAATAAGGCAGGTTGGGATGGTCGTGTTGCCAACCATCAGCCAAACGATTCAATGTTTTCATAGCGATGTAAGGTGAGGACCTTAACCCGTAGGTATTAGTAGTCAGTCGAAATACCTTTACAGGTTGGTCAGGAGATCGGCGCCAAAGGATAAGCTGATAACGCTGAACATAAGCACATATAAATTCACCACACTATAGATAACCACGTGGCACTGATGCAAGAATTATTAAGAAATGCCGCGACGCCGTAGTTTGCACAAGACGATAGGCGTCAGAACCGTAACAGCGATACCTCGCGACTGGGCGCACTGGGCGCAGCTACCGATGCGACTTGTCAAGCGCAGAGCCGTGCGAGTCGAAAAATGACAATCGCGAGACATTGAAGGTGGGAAGGGTTTCAAAGATATGGAGTGGAAATCAATGGATATAGGAAGGATAATCGAACATAGGGTATTCTTTATTGCTCACATTGTTACGATGTTAATAACGCATTCGATTAAAAAAACTGCATGTCAATATCTTAAATAGTTATGAAAATATTTAAGATTCCGTGCTCGTGGGTGGCAGAGGTGGGAATATTGCTCTTGCTTCCTAGCGCGCCGTTCTGCCAAAAAAAAACATATACAATAAACGGCTACACGGATTTTCATACCCAATCGTTATTTTATGTTTAATATAATATATATGAAAATAATAAGTATCATAAAAATAAATTAAAATAAAATATTTCTTTTGGAAACATGGTAGAAAGAGATGTACATTTTAGTTAACGGATGCCTAAACTGATTATTATTTATTTTAGATGATTGTATTTTAAAATCAAAAATAAAACCGCATTGAAATCACTTAATTTGTTTTTAAAATACGTGGTTGCAGAAGTTATCAGAAGTCATATTTAATTTTGTATATAGATATTTTGGTTACTTACTTTAAAACGTGTACTTATAAAACTTGTATTAAGTAGTAATGTTTCTTAATATTAATATTAACTATAAAAATACATTTACTATACATATTTAATAATGAAAAACTAGTCCCCTTCTTCAGTTTCCAGTTCAAAGGCATCGTTAGCACTGAAAAAAAAAATCGCAATGAAGTACTAATACGACAATATAATGATAATATTGTAGGTCAAAATGTATGGTATACATACGGTTGATTCCTACAATCGCCCTTGCAGGATTAACATTGCAGAGTGCAGGGTAATCTAACATGTCGGCAACCGCAACCATTGTTTCGCAGCCTGATTTACAAGCGCATTGATCGAGCAGGGTTAATTCTTGCCAAATGGCCGTTTCACTTGACCATTGCGGAATCCAGCCACCTTGAGAGGTCTTGTTCCATCCCCAAAAAGATGGACATAGGATGGTAATATCTAAATTCAAACAATTTGCCCATATATGGCCCGCCTGGTAAGCAGCGCGTAGAGCATGTTTTTGCAGGGCGGCTGACGTTGGTGAGAGGCGTTTTGTGAGGCAAATAAGCCTTTGTGAACCGCATTCATACATTTTTTTTATGCAATTAGGGAAAAACCGGATATTTTTTTTTAAAAAAACGGGTTTTTCGACTATTGTTTATTTTTTATATTTTTTTCGTTGTAGAATAAGTAATTACCTATCTGTTGACATATTAACCATCAAAATCCGTGCATCCGCCAGGCTTGTAGAATTTACCAAAGTTTTATTTTGGGAAGTGGCGCCATCAAAGAGATGAACCTAAGGGATGAAACTTTGGGCGCTGCCGGCAAAAACGTTCATTTTGGCCCTACTACCACTTTGCAAAGCGGCTTGCTTCCATCACAAAGTGCAGCTTTTTTTCATAAGACCTATGACTATACTCTAGCCCTCTGGTGATGTCAATTAAAATATTTAATAAACTTCCGCAATCTATTAGGATAATTGAAAAACAAAATATATTTTTAAAAGAAATTAAAAAAAAAATTGTCAAATTTTACTACACAATTTACGAATATTTAAATGATTTTTTTAAAATTTTAATGCAAATAGAATGAGACGTATTTTATTTTATTTAATTCAATTATTTTTTCAAGACTAAGAATAACGTAGAGGACAAGCCTCTGAACTGTAGTCAAAAATTGGTAAGTTTTAATTGCAAATCCATAATGAAATCTGTAGACTGCGTCAGAGCAATCGCTTAATACGCTGATATTGTTGCACGTCTGGTCAACATGTACCTTTTTGGGTGAAATTTTTGTATAGTCTCCGAAAATTACGATCAAGGTGTCATTCGATTCGGAATATTATGTAGAAAGTTTAAGAAAAAGTTCCAAAAGGGGCCGATGAAAATTGCAAAAGTTATAAACAATTAAAAAAAAAAAAAAGTAGGGGTTCGGTTTTTTTTTAATATCTCGAAAACTATCAAAGATATTCGAAATTTGAAAAAAGATCTGAAAAGAAGAGGAAATTTCCTAAAAAAAAGTCCTGCCTCCCGGAACTGTATCTTTAATATTTATAATTTTTACGGAGCCCTGAAAATAGCGCTAAAAGCGGGTAGTCTGGCTTCCGCTCGCGATTTGTCATTCGGACACGGTAACAATAAAAATCATTTTAACATATTAAATATGAATATTAAGGAATAAAAAAATTTTAGTACTATTGGGATATATAAATGAACAATAATCCGTAGGCAAAAAATTTTTATCCCCATTTTTCCATTAGTTATGCATTAGTTAATTAACTACTTTTTCTGAATAGAATGTTAACAGAAAAAACCTGATTATTATTAAACTACAACCCTAGGATTTTTTTCACTTCGTGGAGTTATTTTGAAAAGGCATTAAAATAGATCCCCGTTGGAAAAATTTAAAAATGTTATTTTTCCACTTTTTTATTAACAATCGAAAACATTAAAAAATTAAAAACTGCATAAAAGTTATTAAAAAAATTTTGTTTTTCAAATATTTCAAATTTTATGATTTCTAACGGTTAAAAGTTACATGAAAATATTTTTTTTAAATTTTTTACCGCGATTGTTTAAATAATTGTTATAAACAAATGCATTGTTTATAAGATAATCAACAAATTTTTTTTTCCTAATCTACTTGTCGATATAAATTATGATTTTTAAGAAAAAAATTATTCCTTAAAAAAAATTATTTATTGCTATAAAATGCATTTCTTAATTAACAATCGTTTTTTACCACTAAATATAAATATTAAGGAACCATTTTGTCTCTAAAAATCATAAATTCTATTGTTCTTAAATATTCTGGAAAAAAAAATTTTTTTTTTTCATTTTTTATTTGTTTATTTAATAAACAATTTGTTATAAACAAATGGATTTTCTTACTTTTTTTTTTAATTCGTTATTTAATTATAAAAACAGCTATGTATTATTTTTTATGAAAAAATTTTTGTATCTATTTTTTATATAACTTTTAATATTTTTATGTCCTAAAATTTGCCTTTTTATCTCGCTCTTTTTCTTTTATAATTGGTATAACTTTTAAACTATTATATATACAACAGTTATACTTCAAGTCGTTTTTATTCACTATAAATTAATGAACAATTTAAGCTTTTAACTTCAGCTCTAGCTCTATTATTTATGTTAATTATTGACAATTGTTTATAAAAATAAACCGAAATAATTCTAAAGTAATTTTAAGAATCTTAGTATGGAAAGATTGATAAAAGAACACTCGTTAAAATGTAATTAACATAATGGAAAAGTTTTAAAATTTTTTGGGAAAAGTCTATGCAAATTAGTAAAATGCAAGTCATCAAAGGCTCATAATTATAAATTTATGAACATTTAACCACGTTTTGGAATAGAAAAACTAGAAAAAAAATTTTTCGGTTTAATTTTTTATAAACAATTGTCAATAATTAACATAAATAATAGAGCTAGAGCTGAAGTTAAAAGCTTAAATTGTTCATTAATTTATAGTGAATAAAAACGACTTGAAGTATAATTGTCGTATATATAATAGTTTAAAAGTTATACCAATTATAAAAGAAAAAGAGCGAGATAAAAAGGCAAATTTTAGGACATAAAAATATTAAAAGTTATATAAAAAATAGATAAAAAAATTTTTTTATAAAAAATAATACATAGCTGTTTTTATTAACATTTAACCACGTTTTGGAATAGAAAAACAAGAAAAAAAAATTTTCGGTTTATTTTTTATAAACAATTGTCAATAATTAACATAAATAATAAAGCTAGAGCTGAAGTTAAAGGCTTAAATTGTTCATTAATTTATAGTGAATAAAAACGACTTGAAGTATAATTGTCGTATATATAATAGTTTAAAAGTTATATCAATTATAAAAGAAAAAGAGCGAGATAAAAAGGCAAATTTTAGGACATAAAAATATTAAAAGTTATATAAAAAATAGATTAAATTTTTTTTTCATAAAAATAATACATAGCTGTTTTTATAATTAAATAACGAATTAAAAAAAAAATAAAGTAAGAAAATCCATTTGTTTATAACAAATTGTTTATTAAATAAACAAATAAAAAATGAAAAAAAAAATTTTTTTTTCCAGAATATTTAAGAACAATAGAATTTATGATTTTTAGAGACAAAATGGTTCCTTAATATTTATATTTAGTGGTAAAATACGATTGTTAATTAAGAAATGCATTTTATAGCAATAAATAATTTTTTTTAAGGAATAATTTTTTTCTTAAAAATCATAATTTATATCGACAAGTAGATTAGGAAAAAAAAAATTGTTGATTATCTTATAAACAATGCATTTGTTTATAACAATTATTAAATAGTACTAAAATTTTTTTATTCCTTAATATTCATATTTAATATGTTAAAATGATTTTTATTGTTACCGTGTCCGAATGACAAATCGCGAGCGGAAGCCAGACTACCCGCTTTTAGCGCTATTTTCAGGGCTCCGTAAAAATTATAAATATTAAAGATACAGTTCCGGGAGGCAGGACTTTTTTTTAGGAAATTTCCTCCTCTTTTCAGATCTTTTTTCAAATTTCGAATATCTTTGATAGTTTTCGAGATATTAAAAAAAACCAAACCCCTACTTTTTTTTTTTTAATTGTTTATAACTTTTGCAATTTTCATCGGCCCCTTTTGGAACTTTTTCTTAAACTTTCTACATAATATTCCGAATCGAATGACACCTTGATCGTAATTTTCGGAGACTATACAAAAATTTCACCCAAAAAGGTACATGTGGACCAGACAGGAAACATGGCTGTTGCCTCATGACATACCTTTCTTGGGCAGTCTTGATCCAGATTTCAGGTTTACTGGCAAATCTGCTGTTGACACTGCGGGGGGAATACTACGCGGAAGACCATATGGTGGTGTAGCAATTATGTGGAGGAAAAGCGTTCTTAACAGTGTTTCAGTGGTTCAGTGTAAAAATGTGCGTTTATGTGCAATAACAGCTCTAAGATCTGATAGGCAAATATTAATAGTGTGTGTGTACATCACAGAGTCTGTAGATAACTTTAATTCTTATTCGGAAGACTTAAGCGAAATTAATGCATTAATAGAGAGCACACATGTAGAATCCGTAATATGACTAGGTGATTTTAATGCACATTCAGGAGGATTCTTCAGTTCGGAACTGTTAAATTTTTGTACAGACCAAAAATGGGTGTCTTGCAGAAACATTAGGTGAGGCCTCGGGTACTTATACGTATGTGAGTGATGAACACGGGTCTACGAGTTGGTAAGACCACTGTCTCGTCACGGCTGCGGCCTGAAAGTCTGTTGTTAGCATTAAAGTAAACTTTAATGTGTGTATGTGTCTGGTCAGACCATTTCCCATTAGAAATATGTCTGGATATTAATTTGTTACGTACGAAAGTTATGTCTGATGTAATCACTTGCAACAAAATACTATGGGGCACAAGGGAAACATCACAAATTGATAAGTATAGGGATATTTGTAATAACTAACTGGAATTATTATAATATATAATTATTATTAATAACTAATCGAATTTTCCATAGAACTGACCAATTTTAGTGAAAAGCTATGTAGTAACAGAACACCAAAAACATATAGACACTATTATAAATGTGAAAGTTTGTCTGAATGGATGTTTGTTACTCAATCACGCATCAACCACTGGACGGATCGGGATGAAACTTGGCATACATATAGGTTAGGTCCTGGAATGGCTACTTATTATCCTGAAAAATGCAAAAGTTCCCGCGGGAATAACTATAACCGAGCTTAAACGAACTATAGCTATAGCTTCAGCTTGCTATAGCAAACGTCATTAGTATAATAATTATTGAGTTAACCGATAACCAAATTTAGGGCGGGCGGAGCCGCTGGCAAAATCTAGTAGACAATATTTATCTAAAAATTGTAGGCTGCTATAATGTCATATTTCTCAAAACATGTCAAACTGGGTAAAAACATTGTAGGTTGGAATAGACACGTTCAAAATGCTCATAGGGAGGCTCGGCGGGGTTTTCAGGAGTAGGGGTCACACGGTAAACCATAGTCGGGTACTGTATATGACAAGATGTGTGAGAGTATAAAATTCTTTAAAAATAAATTGAAGTGGTGCCAAGATAATCAACAACAAATTAAAATGAATTTATTGGCCACACATCACATAAACAAAACCCTTTAAGAATTTTGGAAACAGACAAACCGCCTGAATCCTTGTCTTCCTGTGGGCATAGAGAGCGTGAACGATCCGCGCCAAATTGCTTGCTTGTTCCATAAGCACTTTCAAGTAAATCCTTTAATAAAAAGTGAGGTGTCCACCTGACTCCACTGAGGAAAGAGTCGGTGACGTTCATATTTGTGTTACTGCAAACGAAATTGCAACAGTAATTTCGAAAATGTCTCGGGGTAAATCACCAGGACCCGACAGCCTCAGCGTTGAACATCTTAAATCTGTGGGTGCTCACTTATATCATGTACTGGCAATGTTATTTTCTTTGTGCTTAGGTCACGCTTTTCTGCCCAACGACGTCATTAAGACTATTGTTGTACCAATTGTTAAAAACAAGACTGGAAACATTTGCGACATGAATAATTATAGGCCAATCTCTAAGGAACTATATATCATACAGTTCAGATTGATGTTCTTTTAAAATTAATATTTAAAAAGTCGGCGTTACACTTTAGACATCTACCTCCGTTATACATTTTAGACATCAATTATACATGATTTGGATCGTGCAAATAAGAATACAACTTTGAGCAAACCCATATTTTATCGGTTCATAGGTTTTTTTCATAGAGCAACACGGCATCCTGACGCGGCCAGGACTCAGGAGGGGAAGCGCCATTGAGTGTTTTTCTCGTACAAATTTGCCACTTTTTGCGGGGGTTACAGTGTAAACTATTTTTTGCCACATCTATTCAAAAAGAACTGGTTGGTTCCTCGTAAAAAGGAATTAAAGTTGCACTTTGAATCCCTAGGGACGCAAAGCGATTTCAATTTGAAATCTGAATTATATATAGATATCGATCAAGAACATTGTATTAACTAGTATGTATAATAAAACCCCAACTAGCAAAAGTGCGGTCTATAGCAATCGAGAGTACGTTTTCAGAAACACTAATTAGTCTTTTATACAGGTCCTATAACAATGATGTAAATATTTACTCAGGCAGTCACATCGCAATCCAGTAATATAGCCATGTTATTGTGGCTGCATTTAACTCTTTTTAAAGTTTTAACAGTGATTACTATATTGTTTTCAATAACACAAGTCAACAAAATAAAGCGCTTTATTAGTTGCCGGCCGCTTAAGCATGGATTCTTGTACAATTTTACATTTTAAATAAAAATACAGACTTGAAATATTTTCATCAGGTACAGTTTTCAATAAAAATTAGGTAAAATGGTGCAAAAAGCACGTTTTTAGTCATATTTACGATTTATTTCTGAACTGAGTACTTTTTTCTTTTTATAATATAACCACAAGTCACTATAAAATTTAAATGATTTTTAAAATAGACTTGTATGATTTTCCATCGCTAAGCTATAAGCATTCCATATATGTATTCTCATCGCTCCTAGTACTATGGAGCCTAAACTAATTTGTATGGAAAAGAAAACATTTTGGTAAAAAATTGATAACTTCGGTAAAAATAAAAGAAACTGTACCAAATTAACACATTAAAAAATATTAATAGTTCGACTTTACTATAATATAATTTGAAATGGACACATTTATTGTTTTTGATAAGAAAAGAATATTAAAAATTACCAAAATCATCAATTTTTGACAGTTAGATCTCATTTCTATTAAAAATATGAGCTAACGATAACTTTTCTTGGTGTTTATCGTAAAATATTGGCTTAAATAAATGCAAAATAAAACATATTTTGGGAGCAACAAAATCCTTGTTGCCTTGTGTAATCAATACTCAATACTTTATTATGCTTGCTTTTTGAATGAGTACATACAAAAGATGGTAATAATATAAAAGTCAGATCATACATTAAGAGCCCTGATAGGCGCTGCAATGGGAGAAAGGCTTTTAATTTTTGATACAAGCATATTTTAATTTAAATAAGGAAAACATCGTGAGTAAACCTGCATATGTCAAGAAAAAAATATGATGTATGTGAAGTCCACAATCCGCACTGGGCCCGCATGTGGAATATCACCCACGCTTATGAGGGTAGGCCGTGCCGTGCCAGCAGTGGGGACGTATGAAGGCTGGCAAGCATATTTAAATTATAAAGAAAATAATAAATGTTTATTTCAGACCATGGTCCTTAGTGTGTTAGTAACAAATACACTTAAAAAACTATGTTAGTTGTACAGATAAAATAACAAAAAAAAACACTTAAATACTAAACTTATAATTTTTAAGTGAAAACTTCTTTAGCGGCGTTGTGCACTTTTTTTGGTATGGGTAAAAAATGATAAACTCGCGTCAGGTCACGTGTCCTAATCGTGGAAATTCGTAAGTCGGAAACCGTACTGCCACGCCTATTATATTTTTTATTTTTAGTATTCGCGATTATGCGTAGTACAGGGAGGTTGGATATGGAATTTTAATTCTATGACAGATTGCGATGTCAAATATACTACGTCAAAAATGTAAATAAACAAACATTATTATTTCTTGACAATGTCAAAGACATGTCTTATGTCATATTTGAGTGTTAAGCGCGAATCGTGTGTAAAGGTTTTCACTTCTGCCGGCACTCCCGGAGTGCAACTCGTGTTTTTAATTATATTTGTTTTGCGAGAGCGACAAGTGTTCACATACGTCGTCTTATATGAACACCTACACACTCTTGCAAAATGGGGCAATCTATCCTTTTGGAAGCTGCTTTCAAGAGCCTGTTCGGGCTGCCACGTACACGTACAGTCGCGCGGCAGCCCCATCAGTATCCTGAATGCATTATTATATTGAACTCGCAGAGCACTATGTCTTTCGTGTTTAGTTGACCCATAGACTGCAAGTGTAAAACGATTGGCAGATTGCGCTGAACAAAGTAATTTTAACATTCTGCGTACATCGAGCAAATCTACGTGTCAACATATTACACCTAACAAACACTGCTCTGGCTACCTTTTAATATCTAGGTCATCCTTTAGAGTATCTGTGACCCAGTGCCCCAGGTACTTTAATTGAGAAACTCTCTTAAGAGGCGCGCCAGAAATCGTTCCCTGGACCTGGTCTTAGGTTTTATTTCCCGCCTTAAACACCATTATTTCACTTTTTAGTGCATTGTATCGGAAACCATGGCCCTCAGCGTACTATTTACATATTCTAACCAGTTTTATCAAGGCACTAATTGATGAAGTCAGCAGCACCATGTCATCAGCATAGCTTATGCTATTTACACTTTTGCCATCGATAGAGCATCCGACAGATGCGCTATTGAGTTCATCGATTAGTCTGTTCATATAAAGGTTGAAAAGTCTAGGAGACGCCAACCCCCCTTGTCTGACTCCACACTCCATTCTGTACACTTCTGATGTTGTACCTGCCCATCTCACACAATTGGTCTGGTGCTGATACTAATACTTAAATATTGATATCACCTTATTTGGTACACTAGTTTCATTGGATAGCTTTCTCCACAGTATATCATAATTGACCAGATCTAAAGCTTTAGAAAGATCCAAGAAACATGCATATACTGGTGTTTTTTCTGTCTCTGTAGTACCTGACACTGTGCTTAAGGCAGTAAATGGCTGTTACGGTTAAAATACCAGTCCGAAAACTAAACTGTGCGTCATTTAATTGCAATAAGCCCTAACTGTCGATCAAGCACACTGTCCAACACCTTGGCAATAACAGTGGCGAGAGAGATTGGCCTATAATTATTCATGTCGCAAATGTTTCCAGTCTTGTTTTTAACAATTGGTACAACAATAGTCTTAATGACGTCGTTGGGCAGAAAAGCGTGACCTAAGCACAAAGAAAATAACATTGCCAGTACATGATATAAGTGAGCACCCACAGATTTAAGATGTTCAACGCTGAGGCTGTCGGGTCCTGGTGATTTACCCCGAGACATTTTCGAAATTACTGTTGCAATTTCGTTTGCAGTAACACAAATATGAACGTCACCGACTCTTTCCTCAGTGGAGTCAGGTGGACACCTCACTTTTTATTAAAGGATTTACTTGAAAGTGCTTGTTCCATCTTAAATCTGTGGGTGCTCACTTATATCATGTACTGGCAATGTTATTTTCTTTGTGCTTAGGTCACGCTTTTCTGCCCAACGACGTCATTAAGACTATTGTTGTACCAATTGTTAAAAACAAGACTGGAAACATTTGCGACATGAATAATTATAGGCCAATCTCTCTCGCCACTGTTATTGCCAAGGTGTTGGACAGTGTGCTTGATCGACAGTTAGGGCTTATTGCAATTAAATGACGCACAGTTTAGTTTTCGGACTGGTATTTTAACCGTAACAGCCATTTACTGCCTTAAGCACAGTGTCAGGTACTACAGAGACAGAAAAAACACCAGTATATGCATGTTTCTTGGATCTTTCTAAAGCTTTAGATCTGGTCAATTATGATATACTGTGGAGAAAGCTATCCAATGAAACTAGTGTACCAAATAAGGTGATATCAATATTTAAGTATTAGTATCAGCACCAGACCAATTGTGTGAGATGGGCAGGTACAACATCAGAAGTGTACAGAATGGAGTGTGGAGTCAGACAAGGGGGGTTGGCGTCTCCTAGACTTTTCAACCTTTATATGAACAGACTAATCGATGAACTCAATAGCGCATCTGTCGGATGCTCTATCGATGGCAAAAGTGTAAATAGCATAAGCTATGCTGATGACATGGTGCTGCTGACTTCATCAATTAGTGCCTTGATAAAACTGGTTAGAATATGTAAATAGTACGCTGAGGGCCATGGTTTCCGATACAATGCACTAAAAAGTGAAATAATGGTGTTTAAGGCGGGAAATAAAACCTAAGACCAGGTCCAGGGAACGATTTCTGGCGCGCCTCTTAAGAGAGTTTCTCAATTAAAGTACCTGGGGCACTGGGTCACAGATACTCTAAAGGATGACCTAGATATTAAAAGGTAGCCAGAGCAGTGTTTGTTAGGTGTAATATGTTGACACGTAGATTTGCTCGATGTACGCAGAATGTTAAAATTACTTTGTTCAGCGCAATCTGCCAATCGTTTTACACTTGCAGTCTATGGGTCAACTAAACACGAAAGACATAGTGCTCTGCGAGTTCAATATAATAATGCATTCAGGATACTGATGGGGCTGCCGCGCGACTGTACGTGTACGTGGCAGCCCGAACAGGCTCTTGAAAGCAGCTTCCAAAAGGATAGATTGCCCCATTTTGCAAGAGTGTGTAGGTGTTCATATAAGACGACGTATGTGAACACTTGTCGCTCTCGCAAAACAAATATAATTAAAAACACGAGTTGCACTCCGGGAGTGCCGGCAGAAGTGAAAACCTTTACACACGATTCGCGCTTAACACTCAAATATGACATAAGACATGTCTTTGACATTGTCAAGAAATAATAATGTTTGTTTATTTACATTTTTGACGTAGTATATTTGACATCGCAATCTGTCATAGAATTAAAATTCCATATCCAACCTCCCTGTACTACGCATAATCGCGAATACTAAAAATAAAAAATATAATAGGCGTGGCAGTACGGTTTCCGACTTACGAATTTCCACGATTAGGACACGTGACCTGACGCGAGTTTATCATTTTTTACCCATACCAAAAAAAGTGCACAACGCCGCTAAAGAAGTTTTCACTTAAAAATTATAAGTTTAGTATTTAAGTGTTTTTTTTTGTTATTTTATCTGTACAACTAACATAGTTTTTTAAGTGTATTTGTTACTAACACACTAAGGACCATGGTCTGAAATAAACATTTATTATTTTCTTTATAATTTAAATATGCTTGCCAGCCTTCATACGTCCCCACTGCTGGCACGGCACGGCCTACCCTCATAAGCGTGGGTGATATTCCACATGCGGGCCCAGTGCGGATTGTGGACTTCACATACATCATATTTTTTTCTTGACATATGCAGGTTTACTCACGATGTTTTCCTTATTTAAATTAAAATATGCTTGTATCAAAAATTAAAAGCCTTTCTCCCATTGCAGCGCCTATCAGGGCTCTTAATGTATGATCTGACTTTTATATTATTACCATCTTTTGTATGTACTCATTCAGAAAAGCAAGCATAATAAAGTATTGAGTATTGATTACACAAGGCAACAAGGATTTTGTTGCTCCCAAAATATGTTTTATTTTGCATTTATTTAAGCCAATATTTTACGATAAACACCAAGAAAAGTTATCGTTAGCTCATATTTTTAATAGAAATGAGATCTAACTGTCAAAAATTGATGATTTTGGTAATTTTTAATATTCTTTTCTTATCAAAAACAATAAATGTGTCCATTTCAAATTATATTATAGTAAAGTCGAACTATTAATATTTTTTAATGTGTTAATTTGGTACAGTTTCTTTTATTTTTACCGAAGTTATCAATTTTTTACCAAAATGTTTTCTTTTCCATACAAATTAGTTTAGGCTCCATAGTACTAGGAGCGATGAGAATACATATATGGAATGCTTATAGCTTAGCGATGGAAAATCATACAAGTCTATTTTAAAAATCATTTAAATTTTATAGTGACTTGTGGTTATATTATAAAAAGAAAAAAGTACTCAGTTCAGAAATAAATCGTAAATATGACTAAAAACGTGCTTTTTGCACCATTTTACCTAATTTTTATTGAAAACTGTACCTGATGAAAATATTTCAAGTCTGTATTTTTATTTAAAATGTAAAATTGTACAAGAATCCATGCTTAAGCGGCCGGCAACTAATAAAGCGCTTTATTTTGTTGACTTGTGTTATTGAAAACAATATAGTAATCACTGTTAAAACTTTAAAAAGAGTTAAATGCAGCCACAATAACATGGCTATATTACTGGATTGCGATGTGACTGCCTGAGTAAATATTTACATCATTGTTATAGGACCTGTATAAAAGACTAATTAGTGTTTCTGAAAACGTACTCTCGATTGCTATAGACCGCACTTTTGCTAGTTGGGGTTTTATTATACATACTAGTTAATACAATGTTCTTGATCGATATCTATATATAATTCAGATTTCAAATTGAAATCGCTTTGCGTCCCTAGGGATTCAAAGTGCAACTTTAATTCCTTTTTACGAGGAACCAACCAGTTCTTTTTGAATAGATGTGGCAAAAAATAGTTTACACTGTAACCCCCGCAAAAAGTGGCAAATTTGTACGAGAAAAACACTCAATGGCGCTTCCCCTCCTGAGTCCTGGCCGCGTCAGGATGCCGTGTTGCTCTATGAAAAAAACCTATGAACCGATAAAATATGGGTTTGCTCAAAGTTGTATTCTTATTTGCACGATCCAAATCATGTATAATTGATGTCTAAAATGTATAACGGAGGTAGATGTCTAAAGTGTAACGCCGACTTTTTAAATATTAATTTTAAAAGAACATCAATCTGAACTGTATGATATATAGTTCCTTAGCCCTTATCTTTACAGGTAAATTAAAACAAAACAACTGTTTTTGAAATGCGAATTAAGTACTCATAGGTATGTTTGGTAGTTTGTGTATGTTTAGTTAAGATTTTGTAATGGTTTTTTTATACACCATTAAGGTGGGAAACAAGCTTGCGGTCCGCATGATTGTAACCGCCTACTAAGCAAGCCAAACAAGCAATAATATTGCTAAACGTTTCATTTGGGGGCTTGTTAGTTTCAAAAGCAATGTTGTATCATTCCAGTTAGCTTCCTGCAATCCCAAAACAAGCCACAACAGCTGCGCCAGAAGTATCCCCTGTAACTTGCCCTGTCTTGATCACTGAAATTTATCATAACTTAAAAATGTAATGTTTTATTAATATGATAATTGTAACTGTTCGGTAAAAAAAAGCGATGACGCAATGGCCTTTCACTTGGTACGACATTGACTGCGCCGGCTCACGCCAAGTGTGCAAATTAGTTCTAGAACAGTCGCAGTGGACTTCAGACGCGACCGCATACTAAATAAATTCTCGCGTTGGATTGGAAATACCAACTTTGTGGTATCGATCCGTGTTTTGGATTTTGGAAACTAAGTGAAACGTAGTGCTTGCAAAGGAAATTCCGGTTGGTGCTAGTCGTGTTTGGAACGTGAGATAGCGTCGCAACGCCGAGTGACACTACACTTTTTTTCCTGTTTAATTCTCTTATTCCATTGTATAGTTATCCTTGAAGTAAAATTCCTCTAATAAGCTAAGTCCCCTAACCGACGATAGAACAGAATGACAGTCACCCCTTCCCATCGAGACTGGCGGTCATAATCGTACAAGCTGATAGCACAACGCTGTTTTTTGATTCACGGACCTCTGGGCTATGACTAACCCTATGCGTTGATAGTAAGTTAGGTAGGTATTTAGTGGTTAGATTGTTTGATTATTTTTTCAGGATCCGTAAGTTTATTTCGTAAAGTCGTTCGGTTAATTTAGATAATAGTTTGTATTGCTAATTAGTTTTTAATTTCGTTCTTTTGATTTTTTTTTGGGTGCTATTGTATATAATCTAATCTAACCGTATTAAACGTACTAAAATCGTATGTAATCTAACCATGTCGAAACAAAGTAGGAGAGTTTTAGATGTGCTTAGGTCGTCGAGTAAGCTCAATATAGGAAGCCAGACAGGAAGCAGGCCCTGATTGCGCGGTCAGAACAGGTCGATGACCAAATAGAGGTACTGAGTCAGGCCTACCAGTAGTTGGTCGAGTCTGAATTAGAGCCAGAGGCCATGGCCAAGATTCTGGCCGATATTGATCAGGCCGACGAGATAGCGGAAGAGTAGCGACAGGCGGTAGGCGATCTCGTCGTGCTTCAGCCGGATAGAGGGCACGCTGACAGAAACCTGGGAACGTCGGCACTACTAAGTAGGCTGCCGGTGTTGAATGTTCGCAGGTTTACAGGAACGGTTAGTCAGTGGACCTCCTTTCGAAAAATGTTCGTCAGCCTGGTCGACACCTAGACGGTGGCGCGGGAGTTGCAGAATAAGCGTTACCAGTTGGTACCAGTAGGCAGTTGGCAGACGTCTCTGCCGTTCTGGGGCTACCACGGGTTCAGTACATTTAAGCACCTACGGATTGGGTTTCTTAACGTCATATTAGTTGCGTACGACGCGTTATAGACCTTGGGCCTTTCAGTGGAGAAGTGGTCCTTTCTGCTCCTCTAAGGAAAGCTGCCCGTTAACGTAAGGAGCCGGTTTGAGTGCTCCCACGGGGGAGACTCCGACACCCCTTTCCCTAAATTTACAAATTTGGTCTCAGTCGCAGTGAACTTCAGACGCGCCCGCATGCTTTATTAAATTCTTGCTTTCGATTGGAAATACCAACTTTGTGGTATCGACGCGTGTTTTAGATTTTGAAAACTTAGTGAAACGTATTGCTTGCAAAGGACATTCCGGCTGTTGCTAGTCATGTTTGGAACGTGAGAAAACGTCGCGACGCGACGTGAATGACACTACACTTCTTTTTCCTGTTTAATTCTCTAATCCCATTGTATTGATATACTTAAAGTAAAATTCCTCTAGTTACCTAGGCCCTCTAACCAACGATAGAACCGACTGACAGTCATCCCTTGTCATCGAGACTGGCGGTCACATAAGGTTGGTCTAAATCATACAGGAACGTTTGAGTAAGTAACAAAGTAAAGTTTCCGTAAGTTTAAATTAAACATTGACAAAACTCTGACTTTGTAGTTTTTTTTATATATACCACTAAGTTGGTTAACAAGCTTGCGGTCCGCCTGATGGTGTGCGGTCACCGCAGCTTATGGACGCTTGCAACACCTGGGGCATCACTTGCGTTTTTCCGACCCTTCAAAAATCTAATAACTTCTTTCTTGAAGAACTCCATACATTAATCAGTATTCAGTTGCGTCACAATATGATCATTTGGCTTACGAAAATTTAAGTTATTTTAGTATTTTTCTTAGCAACAAGGAACAGTTTCCCAATGGTCTTGGAGATGGTGATGGGTGTGTTCAGGATTGTGGGACCTCAGCGAATGGGGTTTTTTTAGCGGTTGTGTCTTCGTAGGCTTGATTCGGACCAAGTTTTTCCGTTCCCAGTCAGAGACTTTGGACAGAGTGGTCTAAGCGTGTAATAGGCGTCCCCACTATTGTCATCTGCATTGCAGTGTTGATGGACAAAATGTCACTGATATGCAGTAGAAACAGCGTAAGAGACAGCACAGAGCCTTGCGGGACACCAGCATTAATGTCCATGCTATCAGAGCAACTACCGTCAACTACAAACAAAAAGCTACACAAACCCATTTGCACAAACCCTCGGGCAGTCTGCAAGATGACAACTTTTATCGAACGCCTTTGCTATGTCCAGCCTACATACACATATAGCTAGTTCTCATCAGTGTGTGTGAAAAACGAAAATCTAATCACCTTGATGTCAAGCTTAGCTAGTTTGTGGAAATATGAGTTGGATGTGCAAAAGGACATCGACTTCGTAACCCGAGTAGCTTCAAAGAACCCTAAGCCTGGTCAGCTGAGAACAATCATACTAAAACTACAGTCTCGTTACAAAAAGGACGACTTTTTAGCAGTAATTCGAAAAAAGTCCATAACCACAAGTGAATTAGGATTCTCCGGCGAATCTCGAAGAATTTTTGCAAATGAACACCTAATTTCAAAAAATAAGGCTTTGTTACGTAAGGCTAAGTGGTTTTGCAAGGAGAAATGCTATGCATTTGTTTGAATTAAGAATTGCAAGATTTTTATTAGACGTACAGACACATCGCCACCCATCGCCATCTTAACCGAAAATGATTTAAACAAAATCAAATAGGAAAAAACATATTTATTTTAAATTTGTCTGATACAGTTTTATTTTCAGATTTTTCGCTCGCTTTACCCAAAGCATTATACTTCATTAACAACTTGTTTTTTTCGTTTTTATTATTTCTATTATGCTACTTTTGTAATATCTGGGAGTTTTGTACACACTGGAGATCGAAAATTCACTTTAAACCCAAAATAGCCATCCGTGAAAACCTAAAAATATTCAAGGTTGAAAGCAAACAAATAAAAAATAAACCTATTGTAATGTTATGTCAACCTCATATTTCGCAAGATACTTTTACCTATACTGGTTCGTCATTTTTATGGCTAAACTACCTACATGAGTTACCTACTTCTAGCTGCAAAGCATACCTACAATACAATAAAAATCGTGTCGTAACATTTCACGTTTTAAAACTATGCATTATTACTAATTACTCTTCACTTCTTTGAATATTTTTTAATTATCAGAACGTCCGAGGTTTGCGCAGTAAAACACACAATTTCCTATCTAATATATGTTGTTGTGATTATAGTATAATTTGCCTAACTGAAACTTGGCTTTTACCTATATAGATGCGATATCGTATGTAGATGCGACCGCGACTACGCACGCACAGGACAGCGTCTCGGCGGCGGCGTGCTCATAGCGGTTCGACGCGACCTTTGCGTCGCGCCCCCGCATCTCTCACCAGTCCCCACGGCAGACTCGATGCCCCCCGGTACAGAAATCGTAGCCGTTTCTATTACACTCTCAAACAGTAAACTTCTTAGGGTATATTGTGCATATATTGTTCAAAATAATTACCAACATTAAAGTCTAACAACTTTTTTTGATTTCATATATGAACTTCAACAGACTCATTCTATTGACTCATACTTAATTACGGGCGATTTAAACATCACACATGCCGAATGGATTATCATCTGATGAGGTAAAATACTTATACCCAAAAAAACCATCAAAAAATGGCGCAGTATTCGAATTAGTAAATTTTTTGAACTATTGTAATTTTTACCAGTTCAATTTTGTAAAAAATCGAAACGGTAAAATATTAGAGCTATTAGTAACAAAGAATGTTTCGTGCAAAGATGTTCAACCCTATTAGTCAAAGAAGATTTTCATCACCCAAGCTTAATACTTTCTATGGATTTAAGCTTACTACAATCATTACGACCCCCATCTCGTTTACTATATTTATACTACAAAGCTGATTATGACAGTTTAAAACAAAAATTGGAAACTATTAACTGGCAATTTGAACTTAATGGGTTTGAAAATGTTGATGATATGTTGAGCCATTTTTACTCTATAATAAACACCCTTATTCACAAATACGTGCCTCAAAAAATATCACGTATATCAGATAAGTACCCACCATGGTGTTCTGTTGCTCTAATTAAAATATCTAAAGAGAAAGATAAATTCTATAATAAATGGAAGAGATATTTGAACAGAAGTGTTTATAACACCTACTCTCTCTTACGTGACCGTCAAAAAAAAGTTAAAAAGGAATGTTATAAAAAAATTATCTCTCAGATCAAAAAATTAGTACAACTAAACACACTAAACACTTATTTTCATTTATTAAATAAAAAAAACTGGTTGCCTGTAAAGTCGGTATACGGGCGAAAGTTTTACGTGACAATGATTTTATGTCTGTCTCTCTCGCTCTTAGGCGGGCGCGTGCCTCTCACTCGCTCTCATTGTGAGCGCATAACGTGAGCGGAGCGTAACGCAGTTTCTTGAAGTGTCACCCGGCAAACCAATTTATAAGACGTTGTCACGTCAAAAAAAAAAACAGGGAAGATGTCGCTCAATGTGTCTTTTTTCAAAATTTCCAAGCAACAATGGCCTTAGCACGGGACATCTTATTAGTGAATATTTTAGATCTGTTTTTAAACCCCAAGATAACTGTGTCCATTCAGACTCCAATCCTTCTTGTAGTAACGACAGTAAGCTAATTATCGGCTAAATAACAGTCAGACCAGACACTGTCCTTAAGCTGCTTCAGTCGCTTAATATTAATAAAGGTAGTGAACCTGATGGCATTCATTCCTTACTCTTAAATAAATGTGCAAAATTCTCATATATACTACTTGTCAGTAATATTTAACTTTTCACTATCAACGGGTGCATTTCCCTCGGAATGGAAACGCTCATATGTTGTACCCGTATTTAAAAATAGTGATAGGCATAATGTTGAACAATATCGTCCCATATCCAAATCATCGCAATTAGCAAAATTATTCGAAATATCTGCTTTAGACACTCTTTCTCTCTCCGCTACTAAATGAAATTATTATTCGAAACCAACACGGCTTTGTTCCAAAAAAATCTACAGAAACAAATCTTTGAGAATTCGTTGATATTGTGCTGTCGGCGATGAAAATGGGACTTCAAGTTGATACTATGTACACAGACTACTCTAAAGCTTGTGACAAAATTCCGCACAATCTACTTATAAGAAAATTAGAACGTCTGGGTATTCACGGAGACCTTCTACGGTGGATATCTTCCTATCTGAGAAATAGGAGCCAAGTGGTGACAGTTAAAGGCTTTACCTCGTCCTTCGTCCCTGTAACATTCGGAGTACCTCAGGGCTCTCATTTCGGCCCTCTATTATTTAATTAATTTATTAATGATGTTGCTGACATATTTAAAGCCTCTAATTTATTGCTCTTTGCTGATGACAAAAAATTATTTAAAGTAAGCTATCTCAGTAATCGTACTCAGACTGTACAGCTAATGGATGGAAATGGCACCCCGTTACAGTCAAAACCTGCAAACGTTCGCAGAGGAATTCCGCAGGGATCTATTTTGGGACCAGTTCTGTTTATTTTGTACACGGCTGATGTTTCTGACGTGATCAAGCACTGTCAGTATCACATGTACGCAGATGATATACAACTGTACATCTCCTTCCATCCAAATAATGCTACTGATGCCGTAAACAAACTAAACAGTGATTTGCAGCGTATACATGCGTGGTCCAATGATAACACCTTAGTGCCCAATGCTAGCAAAACAAAATATATGATCCTTGGATCGAAGCCGCAAAGGGACAGAATTCTGGCCTTAGCACCTACTGTATCCATAATGGGTACTCAAATTGTTAAAGTGGAGAAAGCGCGCAATCTTGGGGTCTTGATGGACGAGGATCTGAATTTTGAAAGTCACATTGTCGAATTTTGTCAGTGATCTTTTTATCGACTCAAAATTCTGTATCGCATACGTGACTGGCTCAGCGTAGATCATCGCGTTCGGCTTTGTGACTCTTTAATACTTTCTTTGCTAGGTACGCAGACGTTGTTTATGGCTCTCGTTTGTTAGCGCGCACGGAAAGAATTGTGCAAAGAGTTCAAAATGCCTGTGCACGGTTCTGCTACAAAATACCTCCAAGGACTCACATCACACCATATTTAAATAGCGGTAACACCCTTAAGATGACCCTGCGTAGACAGCTACATCTGGCCACATTACTGTTTGGTATTGTTCGCTCGGGTCATCCAGAGTACCTGTATGAGAAACTTAAGTGGCGAGCTGTTTCCAACAAACACAGAGCGATTCGATCAATAAGTGCACCCCTCAGTATGCCTCACCACCGTACATTCGCTTTCCGTGGTAGCTTTAGATATGCCGCTACCAAATGTTGGAATAACCTGCCACCCCCGCTTAGAAACACTTGTTTATCATTTGGTGTTTTTAAGTTTAGATATAAAACAATGTTATTAAATTACCAAAAGGATATACCTGCTGGCGCAAGAGTTATTACAACATACCTATAGTCCCTAGCGTATTTGAAATAAATTTTAACCATAACATAAGGCAATATTAATTAAATATTTTATATAGTATAATATTAATAATATATAACATGTAAATAAATTAAAATTAAAAAAATTAGTTATTTAAATTAGTAATAAGATAATTTAAACATAAGTCACACATCAGTTTAGTACTTGAGAAATAGTTAGACTGCGCCGCGAGCTAAGCCTCGCAATTTGGCTCCGCTGAAAATCAGCGCTATAGCTAGTAAGCTGCAGCAAATGCTGAGTGGCGTCCATTTTGCACATTGCACTACGACACCCATGATACAAAAACTCATATTTAACTGTGATATGTTTATGTGTTCTTTAAATAATAAATAACTGTCTAAACTGTCTAAACTGTCTAATAATCTCTAAATACGACTGGGATGCCTAACAAGAAGACCTCAATGGATTTTATAAATATTGTAAAGGCTTTTCCTTAATATCATTAAATGTAAACTCATAACATATACGAGAAAAAAAAACACAATATTATATGATTATAAATTTAAAAACCAACCCATAATTAGAGTAAGCGAAACAAGAGACCTGGGTGTAATATTAGACCAAAAGCTACTTTTTGATGAACACATACAATACACCATTGCCAAGGCTAATAAAACCTGGGGTCAATAATGAGATCTTCTTCCAATCAGCCAACAACATTTTCTCTATACATATAATAAAATGGTAGGAAAGTCAAAACTGTACATAGAATATTTTTTTTAAAGTATACTTGGGGTGTGATCTACAATCGATACCGAAGCCAAAAATATAGTTTTTAGAATTTTTGTCTGTTTTTTTGTTTGTCTGTATGTATGTTCGGGATAAACTCAGAAAGTACTGCATGGATTTACTTCAAGTTATAATTTTTCACCATATAAAAATGTTTCCTATTTGCTAACTAGATGGCGTTGGCATCGAAATAGATCGCGCTATGGTTTTGTTCACAAAAGTTATGTTATAGTATAACGTTCATGCAGACGACGTCCTTCTTCGATGTAGCGAAAGCTTTCGATAAAGTCTGGCATAACGGCTTGATTTACAAGCTGTACAATCTCGTTGTCCCAGACCGTCTCGTGCTCATATTACGAGACTTCCTTAGGGATCGTAGTTTTCGCTATCGCGTAGAACGAAGTCATTCGTCTCCCCACCCCATAGGTGCAGGTGTCCCCCAGGGCTCCGTGCTTTCCCCTTTACTCTATTCCCTATTCACAAACGATATACCTCGTCCCTCGAACGTTAATGTGGCGCTCTTCGCGGACGATACGGCGCTCTACTGTTCTCACCGACACGTCCGTCGTATAAGCCTGGCCCTCCAGTCTGCCGCCAACGCCTTAGGCGATTGGTTTTGGAAGTGGAGAATCGAGGTTAACCCCGAGAAAAGTGCAGCAGTGCACTTCGCCCGGGGCCGAAAATCGGTAAAGGTCACAAGGCAACTCACCCCAGTCCACCTATATGGCCAACCCATTCCGTGGGTTAAAAAGGTCAAATATTTAGGGGTCACTTTAGACTCTCGTCTTAATTTCAGAGCCCACATTAAAAGAGTAAGAGATCGAGCAGCATTCGTTCTCGGTCGTCTTAAGCCAATGTTAAACAAGTACAGTAAAATGACTCTTAGAAATAAGGTGACGCTTTACAAAACTTGTATTCGGCCCATACTCACATATGCGAGCGTAGCGTTTGGTCACACCAACACTACTTCCTTGCAAGTCTTACAAAATCGCTTTATGCGAGGCGCAGTCGGCGCCCCGTACTATATGCGTAACATCGATCTCCATAGTGATTTCGAGCTTCCGACCATAAAAGCCTTCATCAAAGATGCGTCTAAACGCTACTTTGAGTCGGCAGCCCTCCACCCCAATCCCCTAATTAGGCAATCTTCCAACTATGCCCCCATTAGAGGGGCCTTAGGACCGTTTAGATATCCGAGGCACGTCATAATTGACTCTGACGATGATATAACCAGCAGGCTCAAAGCTCAAGCGCCTTCAGCGCCCGCGTCCGCGAACACAGATTATAGAAATATATACAGAATACGTCGCCGCCGGCGGCGACGGAACATTAGACAGTTTAGTATTAACACACACACACACACTCGAGCGCGCGGGTATACTAGGTTCACTAATATACCCGGGCGCTTCGACTAGTTAGATTTAAATAATAATAGGCGAGTGCTGAAGAGTTTCTTGCCGTTTCTTCTCTTCAGAACGCCTTCGCTATTTTCCGAAACGGCGGTAAAATTTAGTTAGATACAAATTTTAGTTTCTAAGAGCGGTTGCCCAAGCCGAGGTTCGTGTCTAGGACACCCTTGCGCAAACCGCCCCAACTTTTCGCTGAAGAGTGCAAGCCGCACCGCAGCAAAAGTTAGTCCGCGTGTAGTTGTAAAGGCCATCTGCGGCCAACAACAGTAGCCAGTAGTTAGAAAAAAAAAAAAAAAAAAAAAAAAAAGACGACGTCTCGGGCAGTAGATAGTAAATTAATAAATAAATTTCTATCGGCAACCTTATTTTAGGTTGAAAATTCGTATTTGAAGACTTAGCAAAAATAGCTTTCAGAAATTATGCTTATAACTATAACGGTTCATGAGATACAGCCTGGTGACAGACGGACGGACGGACGGACAGCGAAGCCTTAGTAATAGGGTTCCTTTCAGGTACGGGACCCTAATAATTACCTTTCAGGTACGGAACCCTAAAAACGTGCGGGGGAATATTGCTAGACAATAAATGCATTGCAAGTATAAACAGAAAATAAGGTTTATGTCGGCAAAATTAATTGCAACTCATTTGAATTTCAAATATTATTCTTCGTTTAAGAATAAAAACTTTGTAACTAAGACTACAATTAAATATTGTTAAATGTGAACAAAATCTTGATCAAAGCCAAGGGCGTATCTTGTATTACAATTTATACTTTGCAATATTTTCGATTACTGGCATGTGTAAAAAAATATACATTTTGATAATTTTCTGTGAACGTTGACTTACAATGTTGTAACACTGCCTATAAATTTTATTTGAAATAATTCAGATAGGAGTGAGCGCAAATAAAAGACCATTTTTTTAATAAGGACATTTTTACCAGCGACCCGCGATTTTGTGACTATATCTATGCTGAATCGCGTTCGGGCTAATTGTTGTTTTCGATCGTGGTATTAAGGCGCATATAGCAGCTAACTAGCGCCGCCATTAGATATCCTCAATTTTCTCTTCGTAGAAAACGAATTCCTAAAATCTAAATGTCGCAAATATAAAGCTAGTCATAAGCTATTTTTAGAAGGTTTTATATAGTTTCTAAATAATATCTGTGAGTTGTAGTTGGCATTTCTGACAAAAACGGCCACTTTTAGCAAAAACGGCGGCGTTAGTGGGGTGTAAGAGAGCCCTTAAAAGCGAGTTTTGGCGACTTCCCACAAACACAACGTAGTATCAAAATCGTTCATTGGCTGCATTGATCTTTTGAAAAGATTCGCTGCGATTGGCGTTTGTATGTCTAAATGCGGAATCCAGCTTTCGAAAAGCAATTCGCCGGTTATCGATGCTAAAAGCATCGTGTGTTGAGGCCCCTAAAAGTCTTATGCAACTTTTGTATTTATTAAAATTTTCTGGAGTGAAATGTACCTTTTGTGCTAATTCAGGATATTAACTACGTCCATTTTAGCCGCATCGGTGATTTTATTGTGGCGTGGATGGGTAACAAACTCTCAAACTTTTTTCTGGCCTTTGTTATATTGGTAGTAAATAACGTTAACCAACTTTGCAACAGAAAAAGCGCTAAATTAAATAAGCCTGTAATAAAACACCAAAACGCCAATCCACATGAATCACTATTAACACTTATTTAATGTCGGATGCAGCTGGCAAATAAATCAAAAATATAGAGTTCCGCCGACCGCCAATCAATGGAATGGGTGCGATCCATCGACATGTCGGAACAGCGAATTCCAATTTTCATCCAAGTTTTCATCATTCTATCAGTCTCCGAAAAGCAATTAAACAACTAAGTTGTCGGTTCGTTCATTCATCATCGCGGGACGAAAGTTGTCGCAAGCTTTGATCGACAGAGAATTAATGCTAACGAGTTCAGTTCTACGTTGAATAATGGCAGTTTAAATATGTAAAGATTAAGGAAAAAATTGGTAATAGCAAAACCACTGCATAGGCTGCGGTGACCGCTTACCATCAGGCGGACCGTAGGCTTGTTTGCCACCTTAGTGGTATAACAAAAAACTCACATTTAAGAAACTATCATAATCATCAGAATCTTAGATCATGTCCAGTGATAAACGTAGGTCCCTCCCAACGATTAAACCAAGTTACCAAGCAGCGCCTTCTTATGGTTAAGATAAACCTTATAATGTAAGGGATCTTCCGTTGTAGCGTTTTTTAATTAAAAAAGACGCCAGTTGAGCAAGTCAAGTATAAAAAAAACCCTCTTAAGCTTGGTCACATAAGGTTGAGCTTCGCACGTCATTTTTATGTCGCTTACGAGTAGAGCGCTTATGTGATTGGTTGTTTTTTAAACTAGCTTTTATAAAGAAATTCTAGCCAATTTTTCTTTCAATGTAAAACAATACCTGATTAATAAATTGCAGAAATAATTGGGTTTCCTGACAAAATATCGAGATCTAATATGACAAGAAAACTTAATTTCCAGCACTTTATTGTGATTTTTTAAGAACTATGCTCTTAATTTATAAAATTTTTTAAAAAATTCTGTTCAATTTTTCTTTTAAAGTAGTTCTTTCCCTAACCTCTGTATTCTCTGTGATTTGTAGTAATGTACCAACCATCTTTAATCTAGAAGAAGTAAGATAGACCGTTTTGGGATATTAGGGTATAACCTCGTCTTAAGTGTGAGATATTGTTTCATTGTGGTAGGAGTCTGGTAGTTGTGTGGTAGTTGTGTGGGAGACTTCGCATGTAAAATGAGCAAAGGCAAAGGTAATAAAGTCATAATTTTAATAATTAGGTAAAATACTTTTGTGTTTTTCAACTTCTTTATTTCTGGCATTTAATTGTGATTATTTTGTTTCCAAAAATCTGTTTTTAATTTAGAAGCAAAACAAAAATTGTATAGTTTATGAAAACATAATTACGCATAATTATTAAGTTCTGCAAATAAAGCATGTTAATAATATTGCGTTATTTATTGTGACACGCGACTTCAACAATTTGTATGGCATACATTAGGTACGTTGAGGCGCATGTGCGGTGCGAGGGGGGCGCATGCGCTCCACGTGCGTCGATGCGTCGTCGGTCGGCGGGCGGCGCCCTGCACGCTCGCTAGTGTGCGCCTTGTGCGCCCCGGTCGCGCTGTCCGCGCCGCGTCGCAGCACACCCAGCATCACGAGCGCCGCCAGCGCCCCGGGTGCACTATACATGCAGGGTCAACGCCCCCGCCCTCACCTAGCCACCAAAGTCGCTTATTGGAGACAAAGTTAATAAGTACGTCGCCTTTGTGTTAGTGACACAGCATACCTTGTGACTAGTTGACGCTGCTAAATGTTTGATGTAGTGTGGTGGTCCCTGGGCAGCTCCTCGTTTAGAGACCGGCGCTGACCGGCGCTGACCGGCGCTGACCGGCGCTGATCGGCGCCGATGGTTAACATATTCGTTACATTCTACTCGTGGACTTTGTAAGTCGACTACTTTAGGTACTTAATTGAATGTCGCTCTCATAACATGAATCTTAAAATGTGTTTTACTTTACAACTATTTGCCTACCTGCTATACTCAAATATGTTTAACAATTTTCGCGTTCCATTAATTATTTATCCGGATATGATTTTAATAATACGTATAAACTCTTTATTTTGTTAATAAGCGAGTAACACGGATAAACCCTTTAATTCAGTGTAAGTTTCAATGGATGAACTATCCCAAAATTTGCTTCACTTACTATATAATAATACCAGATAATATTAAATGATTGGTAAATCAAAAAAAAACCAAATTTTTATATTTTGTGTGTAGGGAGGTACTCGTACGTACGTCGACTATATTATTTAAATACTCGTGATAGTTACATAGGATTCCTGATGATCACTGTCCCAAAATATAAGAGCTATTGATTGTTGTTTTTTTTACCATTGATGGTATAATTTTAATTTGGTGTTAATGTCTGCTGTTGTACAAGACAATGTTACTATGCAGAGATGCTAACTAACCCAAACTCACAAGCCGTATATAACCTTTAAGTCTGAGGAGAGACTTTGCCTGCCTGTATATATGCTACCGCTTGTATAATGGTATGTGTTCTGATGAATGGTTCGAAATGATGCCCACGGTTACTTTCTCCCATCGCACCGCTCGCCATGCTAAATGGTACAGTGAGGTTTCAGAGCAACGTCGTCTCGCGAACGCCTAGGCTGTGCAAAGAAGACTACAGTATGAGGTTCTTCAAGAAATAAATTATTAGATTTTTAAAGGGTCGGCAACGCGCGAGTGATGCCCAAGGTGTTGCAAGCGTCCATAGGCTGCGGTAGCCGCTTACCATCAGGCGGATCGCAAGAATTGGGCCACTCAAACTCGAATATGCACGACGAAGGCGCAGTACCACAAAGGACTGCAAATGTGCACCCGGTGCCCAAAAAGGCGATAGATCAGATCCATTGAATTACAGGCTAATCGCTATTAACTTTCTTTTCTCTGAGGTGATGGAGCGTGCGATCAACACATAGCTTCTAAAATACCTAGAAAAAGAGTACTTGGTCAACAACCTTTAGTCTGGCTTCCGCCTCTCGACTATGTAGTGTATTTAATAGATGGCTAGCTTTTTGTCTTTCACACGCATACGAGCCGTAGTTGACAGTACTTGCCCTGATAGCATGGACATTAATGCTGGGGTTCTAAGGCTATGTGCTGTCTCCTACGCCGTTTCTACTGCATATAAATGACAAATCGTCTATTTATAACATATCAATAACATACATTGTTGTGCACACGACAGAACTAGAGATGTGCACACGACAGAACTAGAGATGTGCACACGACAGAACTAGAGATGTGCACACGACAGAACTAGAGATGTGCACACGACAGAACTAGAGATGTGCACACGACAGAACTAGAGATGTGCACACGACAGAACTAGAGATGTGCACACGACAGAACTAGAGATGTGCACACGACAGAACTAGAGATGTGCACACGACAGAACTAGAGATGTGCACACGACAGAACTAGAGATGTGCACACGACAGAACTAGAGATGTGCACACGACAGAACTAGAGATGTGCACACGACAGAACTAGAGATGCTTATTCCGTTGTGGAGGAAAAGCGCCTTTATCCTTGTTCCTAAGAAAAATACTAAAATAACTTAAATTTTCGTAAGGCAAGTGATCATATTGTGACGTAACTGAATTAGACAGTCTTCCGCGAAGATTTCTCTAAAGATTAATGTATGGTGTTGTTCAAGAAAGTAGTTATTGGATATTTAATTAAGAAAATGTTACAGTTAAATCATCGTTTCGTGCGCATCGCGCAGTCCTTTTATTTAAAGTTGTGAAATACCAAGAGCCTCCATATTTATTTAATAGCTGAATTGGTCTCGTGATTTCAATCTGTATAATACATGGGCATCTAGTTATTTAATGCAATTATCACATTACAGCACTAAAGCGTTTAGAGGGATTTGCTTGCCCCCATCTATTCGTAAATTTATGTTGCAACTACAACAGGTTGTGCTCGGAACCTAGCGTTTCGAGCGTTAGGCGCTTGCAACGGTACAAAACAATTAGCATTTTAAACTTAAATACAAAAAATATTTGCTAGATATTCAAACAGGCTGCATACAAGAAGCATTGTATTAATACAGTACCTACCTTATAAAAGTAATAGAACACAACATAACAATGCATTACATAAACTAAAATAATGAACAGTTGGCGATCGTATATTGAATGAATCTAAACACTTTACAAAAATTACTAATTCTAACCTACTGACTAAGCATAACGTGTGACCTAATTACGCGGTCAATGTGAGGAACCGCATTTTGCAATGTCTACATGCTATACCTCCCCCGAAAAGTATAGGGTTGCCCCTTTACAAAAAAATGTTTACTTAAAAATACGTCGGACAATCAGAAAGTTTTGAGAAACTAAAAAACTAACTTTTATGGATAACATATTTTAATTGAATCTTTTCAAAGGACTGTCTACCAACCTGTATACAAAGTTTCATGCGTCTGAACCAATTTTCGAAATATTTTTTCCAGTCCGCCGCAGACACCTCTTCCACGGCCTTCTCGAACGCTGCTAGCTAGTCTTCCGGCGGCGATGAAAACTGTATCCCTTTCAGCTGATTTTTGTTACACTGGTTAGAAAGTATATCTAAGTATTTGATAGGAAAATAAATAAACAATCTTTATTTATTATGTTAGGTTGTGTCAAAGAAAATAGTCGAAAGTTAGAGGAGTTAGAGACGTGTGATAGGATAGAGAGCTAGTTCCATAGTAGTAGTGGCATAGTAATATATTACGTTTAATATAGCTTATTACATTATTGAGAAATATAGATAGGATATTGCTCAAAAATATACAATGGGTTAAGACATGTCTTGTGACATATTTGAGTGCTAAGAACGAATCGTGTGTTAAGGACATTGGTTCTGTACAATTAAATATGACGTATGAGTTGTTTTGTAACATATTTGAATGTAAAGCGCGAATCGTGTGTAAAGGTTTTCACTTTTGCCGGCACTCCCGCAGTGCAACTCGTGTTTTTTATAATTGTATAAACGCAATAGCTTTACCGCGGCAGACCCCGAGTGCAACTGTTCTTTTTTTTTAACAACTGTAATGGTAGATCCTTAATTTTATCCGGTATTTTATTGTAAACAACTAGAGCCATTCCATAAATACTTTTATTCATGAGTGCAGTTTCGCATTTTTTTATACATAATTTTGTTAAATGTTGAGCTCGTGTGGATCTCATTCGTCCTTTTGTCCATTTTACAAAAAGAGATGGATTGCACTTAACAAAAATAACATGTTTCCAACATGTATAAAGATGGTAGTGTCAAAATTTTCAGTTTTTAAATGCAGGTTTGCAACTTCTTGAGTTTTTAAACCGCACATTGCTCTAACGCATCGCTTCTGGGCTTTGAAAACTGATTCCTTTTCGGTAGAATTACCCCAAAATATAAATCCATATCTGGGTAATGATCCTACAGAGCCGTGATAAGACATCAAAACTGCTTCGAAGTTAACTTTTTTTAACAAATTATAAAGTGCATAGGCAAATTTAATATTACAATACTGATAACATATTTCTTTAATTTCAGGTTTCTATGTTAACTGACTATCGATTAGGAGCCCTAGAAATTTAGTTGTGTTTACACTTTCTAGTTCAATGTCCTTGTAACTGACTTTAATTTTTTGTTGGTTTAGGCGTTGATAAAAATGTATAATTTTATTATTATTTTCAAGTCACTTTACCGTCTTAGCCAGTGCTTCATTAATATTGTTTTGATAATTCATATCATTTTCGTTTTTTATAATGATCGTGCTGTAATCAGCAAACAAAACCACTGGAAAATTAACTGCACTGGGTAAATTGTTTATATATAGTAAAAATAATAATGGTCCTAATATACTTCCTTGTGGTACGCCGCATTTGACAAATGCGCTGGATAAGTACTTTACTTCAGTTTTTGTTTTTTTGCATATTCTTGTGATCTCAGTATATTGATGTCGGTCTTGTAAGTATGACATTAATCATGATTGAGTCTAGGAAATCAAAAATGGCCATATTAATTGTTTTGTTTTTTCTAAATCCTTTCTGTTCTGGACAGTATGTCAAACGTACTTAAATAATTGCAAATGCCTTTATAAATATTTTTTTCAAAAACTTTTTGCAAGTATCGATATAAGCGCGATAGGCCTGTAATTTGTAATTTTCTTGTCTCCTTTTTAAATAGAGGTTTCATTGTAACTGTTTTTAGTTTGGTTGGAAATACACCTTCTTTGATACATAAATTTATAATGTGACATTAAACGTTTGTTATATCCGAAGCCTACATATTTAATATTAATCCATCATAGCCAACACTATTTGTAATTTTTAATGTTTAAATTATTCTTGCTATATCATTTTCTGTCACCGGAAACATGAACATAGATTGAGGTTGATGACTCACATCGATTTTGTATTCAGCATTTGTCGTTATGAATTGAGAGTTATTAACAAAGTAATCGTTAAAGGTGTCTGCTATCTCTTTGGGATCTGTCACTATGCTATTATTATTACTTATTCTCTGTATAGTGTATCGCTCATGGATGTAAAATCGTAAAATTCAATAGCAATCCTTTACTATAATTAAAAATTGGAGTTTCCTAATACTGTTAGATTGTTGTTCGATTCACTCAGGAATTTCTTTACTTGATCGGTGTCACTTCAAATTTTTTAGGTTGAATTATAAAAAGATTCTTGGAACTGAAAGTTTTTTAAAAGAAATGGGAATAGTAGGGATCAAAATTTGGACATATTCTGGCTGGACCGTCTCGAATCCAGCCGCATACTGCTTTCACTTTATATCGCCCGCTATATTGACGCAGCGTGTTCAAAGGTTGGAGCGAAGAGGGTCAACGTCCTTCCATGGCGGTGACTGAGGCAAGAAGAAGGGGAAATGGCAGAAGCCATAAGGATTGCAAAAGTTGATTTTCATGGTAGTGTTGGGAAAAAAGGGATACCATGGTTTAAATTTTATATATATATATATATATATATATATATAATAGTTAGTGAAAAGATGCAATGCAAAGATTGATTTTTTGCATGCATGGAAATTTAGATTTTAATTTAAAGGTGCTATGTAGTATAAAAATATGCTACATTGGGTTAGTTTATTAGTATGGAAAAATTAAACACACTAGTATTATTGTTGTCATAATTCATTTCTGTTAGTTTTCATAATTATCATATCTATGAAAAATATTCAGCTAACAGAAAAGCAAGTTCAGCTTAAACTAACCTGCAGGTACTCATTATAATTTTGACTGGGTAAGAATCATGTGTTGTGTCAAAAATAACATAAGAATTGCTTGTTAAACGCCTAGGGAGATATTAACCAAGTTCACTATCGAGTAAGCCTAGGGTATAGACTAGACCGCAAAAATACGCCGTTTTTGTGCAAATTTTGTGGCTAAACTAAAGCATCTAAAGCATTGAAAAAAAAATATGTTATAAAACTTGCTTTTGTCTAGCGCATTACCTTACTGAATGATTTTCATTTATTGTATTTAATGCAATAAAAAATCTGGAAGTGACCGTTGTTTCAACACTTGTGTAAATTTTTAAAGCGTGTTTTGCATTTGCTTGAAATGAAAGTTGGTTAATTAATTAGAATAGCTTGTTATCTAGTGCACAGACTCTAAGTTGTAGCGAATAGTCAAAAAATGTGACTACAAAACGGTAATAACGTTAAATTCCATACAAAAAATGTAAAGTTGTAAAGTAAAGGCGTCATTACGGTATAAATTACTTAAGAAGTATATAAAATATATATCTCATAGTAATGTATATGACATTATCTAGTGATTTATAGTACATTAACATACACAACGTAAGAATTACAGACATTAGCTATCTGGCCTATATCGCCCTCATAAGAAGGAAAACAAACATTTTCCATTTGTTAAGAACGACAAAAATTACATTGACATTGTTTCGTCAACAAATATGACGGTGTTATTAACGCAGTTAAAATTATAATATTCCAAGCAAAAGCTTACTCTAGCTTGAGCATGCGCTTCTGTTAGCGGAATATTTTCCGCTGGCCTACGGTGCCGAAGCCCTGCTTCTATCATCCGCGCCGCCGGACAGTCTGCGTCAAAAATTAAATTGCATTAAAAAATACCCAATACTAAAAGCTGAAGCACACGAAAAGGCAGCGTTGCCAACTATCAAAATGTTTAATCCTATTAGAAATTATTTCCTCGTTTTGTGTGTAAATAAAATACTATTTGAGTTTTATACTATTTTAAATTAGAGAAAATAATACCTATACAAAAATTAAGCAATCTATATATTATTAATTACTGAATTTCAACTAAAATTCTTAATAAATTTTAAGGGTTCTATACCGAAAGGGTAAATAACGGGACCCTATTACTAAGACTCCGCTGTCCGTCTGTCCATCCGACACTAGGTTGTATCTCATGAACCATGATAGTTAGACAGGTGAAATTTTCACAGAAGATGTATTTCTATTGCCGCTATAACAACAAATATTAAAAAAACAGAATAAAATAAATATTTAAGCGGGCACAAATAGTAACATTTTAAAATAACAAAAGTTTTTTTTACACTGACCGGTGCGGCGTGCACCTAAAGAGAGAACGGTGTTTAAATCCATTACAGTTACCATTGACGCGCGCGTATGTGTTGTGTGTCACGCAATACCACAACATACCTACGCGAGCGGTTATGGTAAAAGGCATAAGAAATAATACGTAAAGGCTAAACAATGGATTTTTAACATCAATTCCAGTGAATACAAAATAAGCAAGCCGATTATCGGGTTATGTCTGATTTTTTTTTTATATAAAACCGACGACATGGCTCAGTAAAATATATTTCTCTATCGCCGATAGCGCATCTATATTCCTATAAAAGTGCAAATAAATACCTACCACTGACTGACCAACTCATCAATCTCTTGAGTGTATAATGTTGTGGCTCGAACATAAACCGGAGCTATGGCGACAGGTCTCCCCCCGTTACCTCGCTCCGGAGGATCCAATGTCTTATTGTTTTTCTCTGTAAATAGAATATTTTAAATTTGACGCTTATTTAAAACAGGTGTCAAAAAAGTTAAGTCGATACCTAAAAGAATTAAAACGTCACTCGTGAGACTGCTTTTAGTTACCTTTTTAAGACCAGACAGTAAAATTATTTCTTTATTACTGTTTTTCTTTTATATTGTATTTTTTATTCTATATTAAGTATTGATTATTACCTACTGACTTTTCGGTAAAGGAAAACATCGTGAGGAAACCTGCATTATTAAAAAAATCTGCCAAGTGCGAATCGTACTTACGCACGAAGGGTTCCGTACCATTATCTATAAAAACGCCAAAAAAATCACGTTTATTGTACGGGAGCCCCCCTTAAAATATTTGTTTTTTTAATTTAATTATTTATTATTAAAGTGAAAATATAACTAAATATTCTGTAAATATTTCAAGCGTCTACCTGTGACCAGAGGCGGCTTGTCCTAAGGAGCGCTGGTGCAGCGCACTCCCATAAATAATTATCTACTTCATAAACAAAATGTTCATAGATTTTAATTAAAATAATTAATTATTATACTTCGATTTATGTTAACATAGCATTTCACGTACACACACAGTTAACATATGGTATGGAACATATGGGGATCCTTCAAATCCCTCTCCTTATTGACTAGCAACCTCTACCCCTTTTCCCTCTTCATGGTTTTGCTGCCTAACTGCACAGGTTTGCATTGATTCACCTCGGGGTGATTGGATGAACAAGCGTGCGATTATGGACTCTAAATCACAGGGGCATAGTGTCGGAATAGTAAGTGAAGCAATTAAAGTTGAGACTTAATCCGGGGGCTGACCTTCGGTATTTGGTTTGTTAGGACAGGTTTCGGTTGCTGTCTCCCCCCTTAATTCCCCTCACCCGAGTATTTTTGTGTCGGCCATTGTTGTAGAAAATATATTAGGTAATCACCCTCAGGTCAGCTTACCTCCAGGTATTGTGCAACTGACTTCGGGATTGCCTCTTGCTGATCCTAGCTTCCATGTTCCGGGCCCTATAAATCTGGTCTTGGGTGCTGATGTCGCGGGCATGTTGACCTTGGGAGAAAGGAAATTGCTTGAGCCAGGTGGACTGGTAGCGGTTCCGACTGACCTGGGACGCATCATAATGGGCCAAGTACAACCACTAGTGCCTGAACGTTCGCCGGATCGTACAACTTGTGTGGGTACCTCTCTCGCTGAAGCGATTCAGCGGTTTTGGGAAGTAGAAGAGCCCTTATCGTGAGAACCCTGAAGATCAGGACTGTAAAGCGTTATTTGCGAATAACACAGCCAGGCTTCAATCTGGTCATTTTCTGACAAGATTGCCATTTCGTCCCGACAGGCCTCCTTTGGGTCACTTCAGAAAGCTAGCCGGAACAAGACTAGCATCCATGGAGAGACGTATGTCCTGTAGTTCAGAATTTAAGCAAAATAGGTTGCATTCCTTAACTGACTATCTGAGTATGTAGCGTGTTTGTATGTATGTGGTGATACTACCGTGAACCGGTTGACGCGTTTTTGAACTACTGCGGCAGACGTCGCAATCATTTTAGAAATGATTTTCAATGAATTATCTTCATCCTCTGAAGCGGCGCGTACTGTGGTCTGATAAAACGGAACCACCTAAAGTCAGAGACATTGTTTTATTTTTATTTTATTTTATTTTATTTAGGATACATACAGTATTACACAATTTAATTTACATAATAGATTTATAAATAGACCTAAAGATCCATTAAGTTTTAACAAAAGAAGGAGGAAGTAGTGAAGTAGGCCAGTATGCCACCCCTTCATTGGATAAGGGGTCGTTTATTACAATTGTTTTCAGGGCAGGATGGAGTACTTCGAATTGCTGAGGTATTAGTTGGTAACTACGTTCTGAGACGAGCTGTGGCGACCTTGTCCCGTCTCTCTGATATTTAGAATTCTCCCGTTTGAGGAGTCTCAGCCCGATTCCATCTGGATGGGCCGGGAGATCGCTCGATAAAGATAAGCGGTGACGTCATGTCCTTTCTCTTGGTACTACATTGACTGCGTGAATTAAGTTCTTAGAACGTCGCGGAGGAGTAAGGACACACCCACGTACTGCACTCATAGTGGTGTTGAAGTTTATACGGAAGTACGATCGACGTTAGTCGTGTCACTCGTGTCGTCGGTGAAGTAACGACACATAACATTATTATTAATTTCTCTTATCCCATTGCATTGATAACCTTAAAGTGAATTCCCTCTGTGCAAGCTAGGTCCCTACTGACGATAGGACACACGGCTTGTGAACCCTACGTCGAGACGGCCTACGGCTTTAAGGTTAGTAATTTACACCCTCTGCACAAGCTAGGCCCCTACTGATGACAGGACACACGGACGGTCAACCCTACGTAGAGAAGACCGACGGCCATAAGGTTAGTACCAAACATTTGGTAGCAGAGCGTGATTGGACCGCGGAAATCATCACTAACTCCTCGGTGAGAGGGTAGTTGTTGTGGGGAACCCTCCCTGGATGGCAGTTCCGGTGCGATCCCCACGGGGCCACTCAACAATGGGGGGCGACGTCCTCGCGCTCACCATCCGCCCAGGGGTTGCATCTGCAAAGTCCACCCTCCTGGTCCTATTCGAGTTCCGGTGGGGAGGGAAAGCTCCCCCGGCCTTAACAGGCTCGGAGGCCCATACCCTGCATGGCGGCGAAGCCCTTGGTAATCGCACCAGAACTGCTATCTAGGGAGGGTTTCCTTCAACAACTCCCCTCTCACCTAGCACAGCAAGTACTCGCTCGGACAAGCCGCCCGAACAAATAAAGCGGAGCATAGCGATTACTTGCTTACAGAAACCCGTGGCCATAATAACACTAACATTGAGTAGAGTTGTGTTCCTGGCGGTGAGTTAGGTTGCCAGAGCTCCTAAGGATGTATGTTTGGGACGATATATGCTGTCACCGCCTTCATAGTCTTGACGACAGGGACCTGACGATAGTGTGGGTGCGCGTAGATTATGGTGGCCACACTCGTGTCTATCCTTGCCTATACAGGTCTCATAGCGGTTACACGGACGTAGCTCTACTCTTCACGCACCTGAATTTGACGACTGACAAAGTTCTAGAGCAATATCTCCAACGAGAATACCAGATGTAGAGAACAATACGAGATTCTTACTGGACTTTCTGCTGACTACACGTCCAGGCGGATATTCCGTGTAAGTGCATGCGTCTTTAGGCTTCTCGGACCACTGTCTCATTCGGACTCAAGTGTCATGCACACAACCCGGTCTATCTGAGCCAAATAATTGGCGTCGTGTGTGGCATTATCGTACTCGTGGAGGCAGATCTGCTTTAGCTCAGAAGGTCCTGACGTCTGCGCAGCCGCAGTCACTGAGACAATCCTCGCTGGTATGGAATGTTATATTCCTAACCCGCGAGTAGCTGCCGGCATCAAAAAACGACCGTGGTTTGATAGGTCTTGCAGAGAAGCTTAAATTCTTAAGCAAACTGCATATGAGGCTTGGACCACGGCTCGTAATAATAGGATCCGAATATTTCTGAGGTAAAACGCAAATTAAATGCTGCCTCCAGGTTCAGTAAGAAAGCAACTGCCAGGACAACATTCCAATTCATCGGCAAAATAGGTAGGCGACTTGCGGGCTATCCTTCTAGGAGTCGTGTTTTCTGGTCGCTTGCCAAAGCTGCCAGAGGGGAACTTTTGCCAGTCTTCGTTACCACCACTATGAAAGACCAATGGTGACTTGGCCCATAGTGCTAAAGAGAAAGCTGATCTACTGGGCAGTCTCTTCGCTTCAAACTCGAATATGAACGATAAAGACACTATACCAACTTCTGTACCGTGGTGCGGTAAGACCATACCGAAAATCTCCATTACACAGCGGGAGGTCCGGCGGGCGTTACTTTCTCTAGACGTTCATAAGTCGAGTGAGCCAGACGATATACCAGCAGTGGTGCTTTAGCAGTGTGCTCCTGAGTTATGTCCTGTACTCACGCGCCTCTTCGCGCTTTCCTACCACACTAGGCAATTTCTGTCTTCATGGAAAACTGCGAATGTGCAACCGGTACCCAAAAAGGGCAATAGATGAGATCCATTATCTTACAGGCCTATCGCTATTACCTCTCTCCTCTCCAAGGTGATGGAGCGTGTGATCAATACACAGCTTCTAAGATACCTAGAAAAACACGAGCTGGTCAGTGACCGTCAATATGGCTTTCGCCACGGTCGCTCGACTGGTGACCTTTTAGTATATGCCACACACCGATGGGCACGAGTCATTGAGAGTCAGGGAGAGGCATTGGTATGTAGCCTGGACATAGCAAAGGCGTTAGATCGGGTCTGGCACTAGGGTCTTCTATCGAAGTTGTCATCGTACGGAGCGCCCGAGGGTTTGTGCAAATGGGTGGCTAGCTTTTTGTCCAGCAGACGCATACGAACCGTTGTTGACGGTAGTTGCTCTGTTAAATTGTGGGCTTAGAAAGAGGAAACCAGCTAGTTAATTATGAAAAGAACTTAATTAATTTTAAAGATAATCGGTACGTAGACCATTGTTAGAAACCATAGACAAGGATATCAAAAAGTAAAAACAATGTTGCCATAATACATAAATAAACGTTGTTGTCACAAAACAACCCCTCAACAATGTGTTATTTATTTGAAGACAATTATCTTATTTTTTAGTACAAAATAAAATTTCTAAATTTTTGAAACAAAATCCCACCCAGGGGTTTGGTAAAAAGATCTGCAATATTTTCATCACTTTTAACATATTCAAGATCAACCAGACCACTTGAAACTTTTTCAGCAATAAAATGGTATCTAATATCTATGTGTTTCAAGCGCCTATTACTATCATTGTTATAAGCTATTTTTATAACACTTTGGTTATCCCCTTTAATATGAATATGTGTATTATAGCCAAAATCTAAGAGTAATTTTTGTAGCCAACAGGCTTCTGTAATTGCCGTAGTCAAAGCAATATATTCGGATTCAGCAGATGAGAGAGACACAGACAACTGTTTTTTATTGCACCAAGATATTGGACTACCGAATACTTTAAAAATATAGCCGCTTGTAGACTTTCTGTCTCTTACATCCCCTACCCAATCCGAATCAACAAATCCTTTTATAACAATATCTTCATCATATCTATAAACTAATGAAAAGTTTAAGGACCCTTTGACATATCTTAAGATTCTCTTAAAACACTGATACAATAATTCACTTGAACAATTCTGATATCTACTTAAAAAATTTACTGCAACACACAGATCAGGTCTTGTGCCTGAAGATGCATATAGTAAGCTACCAATCAGTTTTCTACATTTTATCTCAATTGCTTGTGATTCAGACTTCTCCCTTTCCAGCTGACTGAAATCAAAATTTTGATCAATTGGGGTATTGACTTTCTTACAGTTTGACATACCATAATTATTTAGCACCCTGTTAAGATATTCAGTTTGATTTATGATTATTGTACCTTTATTTAAATCCTGTTTTATAGAAAGTCCTAAATAGTTTTTGGCTTTCCCTAAATCCTTCATTTTAAAATTATTATTTAGTAAACTTTTAAATTCTGATATTTGTTTTTCATTTGATCCAAAGTATAATACATCATCCACATATAATAACACATATATAACATCACCATCTTTACAACTCATATATAAGCACGGATCATTCTTTGACTTTACAAAATTATCTTTTTGCATGACATTTGTGAATTTGTCATTCCAGTTTCTTGGCGACTACTTCAGACCATAAAGGGACTTTTATGATTTGACTATTTTTTCATCTGGTAATCTCAAATACACAGTTTCCTTGATATCGCCATAAAGAAATGTACCAGTTACATCCATTTGGTAAACTGGTAACCTTTTTTGTGTAGCCACTGCTAGAAATGTTCTAAATGTTGTTAATCCTGCTACAGGTGCATACACATCTAGATTTTCAGATGATTGCTCAAAACCCCTGGCCACTAACCTCGCTTTATACTGCCTATCATCTTTTATTTTAAACACCCACTTACTGCTGATAATGTCACTTCCTTCGGGTACATCGGATACTTCATCCCAAGTGTCATTCTTCTTTAGTGTATTTATTTCTATTTGCTTGGCTTCTTCCCGATTTTCTTTATTTTCTTTGCAAAGCGCTTCTTCATATGTTAACAGTAAATAGTCACTGTGCCATACAGGCTTTTTCACATTTTTTTTCCTTCTGTTGGTGGCAAGTTCTTTTTCAGTTTGTTCTACCTCTACTACATCTTCTTCTTCTTTATTCAGTTCTATCTGATCTTCCATTTCATGGTTACGAGTTAATAAATCTTCTTGTCTAGATTGTATTACTTCTACAGTTGTTCTGTCTTCTAAGTATGTTTTATTCTCTGTATTTACTGATTCAGTCCAGATATCATTGGAATTTATTTTTTGTTGTATTTTTACTTCCTGATTTTCTTTCATTTTATTATTATTAAGTATAACATCTCTGTAGGTACTAATAATTTTCATAGTTGGAAACTATACCCTATAACCTTCAGTAACAAACACTTTTAATGTATTTAGATCAAAATCTTACTGGTATAATAGCTAAAATGGAGTTTTTCCTTTGACTTTGATGTTTTTTGTTATATTTATTATAAATACTGCTGAAGCTGTATCCTCTGCCCATAATTCATTTTTCAGACTAGCTTGCAACAATAATGCTCTCGCAACTTCTACAATAGTTCGCATCTCGCTTTCTGCCCTTCCATTTTGTTCAGGTGTGTAGTTGATGGATGTTTGGTGAATTATTCCCCTTTTTTTGCAATAAATGTTCTACTTCTCTATTTCTAAATTCTTTACCATTATCTGACCTAACTTTAAGTATTCTGTAACTTGTTTGCTTCTCAAACATCACAATAAAATCTCTGATTTTCTCTATAGTTTCCCACTTGTTTTTTTTTAAAAATAAACAATCTTAAAGCTGCTATAATCATCCTTCAATAGTAAAATATATTTACTTCCACCTATCGACTCTCCCTCCATTGGACCGCATAGGTCCATATGTACCAACTCGCCTGGTATGATAGCATGAGATGAACTACCACTATATGGCTATCTGTGTTGTTTCCCTCTAATGCAATGTTCACACAGGATGTTCTCATTTTCACATTCATATTTAATGTTTTTTACCTTCAGAATATCTTTAACATGATCAAAATTGTAATGTCCTAACTTGTGATGCCAAGTCATTTAATTTAATGCTACACTATTTTTATGTACTGTTACAAATTCATTACAAACAGGTTTTCTATTCTAATTGCTGTAGCTTTAAGAGAGCCATTTTTAGTAAATTCACACCCCATACTGGTTGAAGTCATAACATAACCTTTGTCCAAAGCACAACTTACAGAAATCAAATTAGCTTTTAATTGTGGTACAAATAAAACATTACCTACACAGAGTTGTATTTATCATTTCCAAACCTGTGTCAGCCAATAACTCAACATTGCCTATGCCTTCTACCTTAAATTTCCAACCATATCCAATAACAACATATTCCTCTTTAATCATAACATAATTAATTAAGTAATCTTTTATACCTGTTACATGTTCACTGGCTTCTGTATCCATTATCCACATGCCTTTAGAGGTAAAACTATTGACAAGAAAAGCATTTGACTGACTAGGATAATTTACCACACTCAAAACACTTTATTTAATTACTATTTCCACTATCACTTACACTGACTCTCGACATTGATCTATTTATAGATGAAAGTTTACCTTTCTGTGTTGACAAACCTCTATGAGTAACACCACGGCTTGATACACCATTTTGAGCTATAGATCCACCATTCATGAGTAGCGTAGTAGATTCTTCTTCTTTTTTTGATTTGCATCACTCTTCCTCAATCAACACCCGTACTTGTAACTCTGCCAAAGTCTGTTTATCCTCTGGTACACTCTCCCAAGCTGACATAAAAGTGTTAGTACTTTTCTGGCAATATCATTAGAATCTTGGTTATTATCTTCTTATCTGATATTTTTTCACCAACGCTATTCAACTCTGAATACATGAAAATAAATTGTTGATTGGTTCTTAAAATGACAAATTATAAAATTTTTGTTGAAGCAAATGGAAACTAACATTTGACGTATGTTCATATACATTTTGTAATTTAAGTCACATTTCATTGCTACTAGCACATGATAATATATGCTCTTCTATTCTAGTAACAAGTATCTCCTGTGCTTGAATATCTTTATTTGTCCATTTTCCCAAGCTAGCAACATCCTCCTTTGGTTTCCCTTCAGTACTATCTCCAACAATCCTTTTGCTCTTAATATAATCTTTACTTGAAATTTCCATATGTCAAAGTTTTTTCCATTAAATTTTTGAACGATCTCCATTGCGAATGTTGATATATATATATCCTTTCTTTTACAGTAGGTTCCTTTTTTGATTTCATCACCAGCTGACAATAATATTTACAGTAGTTGCCACACATACAATCTACTCCTTCGACTTGTCCCTGTTAGATTTTCTTCTGAAAAATTATCTGTATGAAAAACCACGTGCAGCGTCACATTACACAATGTGCATTTTACCTTTCAACGCTAATCTGAAGACACCACTACTTTATGCTGTGCCTGGGCCAATAACCTGTTAAATTGTGGACTTTTGAAGAGGAAAACAGCTAGTTAATTATGAAAAGAAATTTATTAATTTTAAAGATAATCGGTACGTAGACCATTGTTAGAAACCATAGACAAGGATATCAAAAAGTAAAAACAATGCTGCCATAATACATAATTAAATGTTGTTGCCACAACATGCTTGGATAGCATGGACATTAATGCTGGCGTCCAAGGCAAGGCTCTGTGCTGTCTCCTACGCTGTTTCTGCTGCATATCAATGTACTGGAGACGCTTATTACATGGGTCGTGCAAACATCCCTCGTTCCGTTGTGGACGAAAACCGCAAAGAACTTGTGTCTCAAATCGAGACCACACTGTCCAAGATCACAAGACAAGTCTACGCGTTCACCGCTAAGAAAACTCCATTCACTGTAGTCCCACAATTCCAGAACTCTCCCATCTCCATATCTTAGAGCATTCCATCTCCATCTCTTAGAGCATTGGGATCCTTGGTGTTGACATCGCCAGCATGTTCAGTTCTTAGATCATTTACGACAAGATGAAGCTCGCGTTGCCATCTCTGGGCGGGTGCACCCGGATATCAGCTTGGCCCTTTTGACTCGGTTCAACGACGAACTCTGAGAATTGTCGACGATCCCGAACTCACTTGCCGTATCGAACCCTTAAGTCTAAGGAAAGACTTTGCCTCCCTGTGTGTGTTCTACCGCTTGTACAATGAGATGTGTGTTTCTCTACACTACAGTATGGGGTTCTTCAAAAAAGAAGTTATTGGATTTTTAAAGAGTTGGCAACGCGCGAGTGATACCCCTGGTATTACAAGCGGCCATAGGCTACGGTGACCGCTTACTATCAGCTTATTTAGCTTGTTTGCCACCTTATTAGTATAAAAAAAACTGCGATTCTTCAATCCAACTTGAGCAAATCCAAAGACACGACGACACAAATCCAAATATCGAAAAGCCTATTTTAATTAAGACAACTGAACGGACACACTGTGGAGTAGACCACGAAACTCAGACTAGAAGTTACAAAGTCACCGGTTCTCAATTCTCGCGCTGCACCAGCGACCCCCGACCCATACGAAGCGCATGGAAAATAAACCGGTCCACTCTTTAGCGAACACATATAGATTTTATTCAAATGAGCTAATCTTTTGTGCCATAAATTGGACATATTTATATTTGATAATTTCATATTGGCAAATTAATTTTCTACTTCATTCAACTCAGAAACTCTAGATAATAATACAACCAGTTGCATTTTGAAAAGTATAACTTCGATTGTCAAAAATTATCGAAAATCCGTCCTTTATTCGCTGATAAACAGGGAACATGCCTTACTTTAGATAATGTGTGTACAACATTTTCTACACATTTAAGCCGCACCTTCTCTCTCATCTCCATTCACCACCCTTACTGTCAAGTTGTTTCCTTGGATTTTATAATCAAACGACTTATTTTGATCGTGGGTCATGTGATTCGAGCAACAACTGTCAATACACCATCTATTATTGTTGAACGACTTACTTTGATTGGTGTTCATGCAAACCATAGCAGCAGGTTTCTTCTTTGCATTCAGAAGCTTTGTGTCCTGTTTGACGACATTTAAATCATTTATATGTAAATTTCTGGCATTGATTAAGTATTTTATTACTTGGTCTCGTAAATTTCTTAACACTTTTGACTGCAAGTGCTTGTTCACTACTTAAACTCGCAGTACCACTTCGTCTGTTGGCTTCCTGCAGCAATTTGACTTCACTTGTTCCAACAGAATTTTTTGACGACTGTTGTCGATTGCCACTATCATTGGATCTTAGTCCTCCGCTAAACCACTTAACAAAATTTAAACTTTTAATTTTCAGAAATTTTAGCGTCAATGTCAGTCAATTTTTGTGAGAAATATATGACACGAGAAATGTATATCTTGTTGTAGTCAAAAATTGCTAATTTACACTGCCATAATTCTTTTTAATAAGCCATTGTTTTGATCCAGAAAAGAAGATCGGGTCATATGTTTTTTTTTTTTTTTTTTTTTTATACCACTAAGGTGGCAAACAAGCCTACGGTCCGCCTGATGGTAAGCGGTCACCGTAGCCTATGGACGCTTGCAACACCAGGGGCATCATTCGCGCGTTGCCGACCCTTCAGAAATCTAATAACTTCTTTTTTGAAGAACCCCATACTGTAGTCCTTAGAGAAAACCTTGGCAGGGAGCTCATTCCACAACCCAAGGGTTCGCGGGAGGAAGTTTCTCTGAAACCGCACTGTTCGCGACCATTTTGGTTCCAAAGTGTGAGAATGAATTCCCTGTCGATGGCGAGCGGTGCGATGGTAGAAAGTAGCCGTGGGCATCATTTCGAACAATTCCTCAGAACACAATCCATTGTACAAGCGGTAGAACACACACAGGGAGGCAAAGTCTCTCCTCAGACTTAAGGGTTCGATACCGCAAGTAAGTTTGGGATCGTCGACAATTCTCACAGCCCGTCGTTGAACCGAGTCAAAAGGGCCAAGCTGGTATCCGGGTGCACCCGCCCAGAGATGGCAGCAGTACTCCATATGTGGCCGGACTTGCGACTTGTAAAGTAGCAACCTTTGCCCCGACGTGAAGTACTGCTTCGCTCTGTTGAGTACACCAAGTTTTTTGGACGCCAGCTTTACCTTGCCTAGCAAATGATCTCGGAACTGAACATCGCTGGAGATGTCAACGCCAAGGATCCCAATGCTCTTGGAGATGGAGAGGGGAGTGTTCTGGAATTGTGGGACTACAGTGAATGGGGTTTTCTTAGCGGTGAACGCGCAGACTTGTGTCTTTGAAGGGTTGAATCGGACCAAGTTTTCCCGCCCCCAGTCAGAGACCTTGGACAGACCGATCTCGATTTGAGACACAAGTTCTTCACGCTTTTCCTCCACAACGGAACGTGGGATGCTTGCACGGCCCGTGTAATAAGCGTCTCCAGTACTGTCATCTGCATAGCAATGTATGTTGTTGATGTCCAACATATCATTGATGTGCAGTAGAAACAGCGTAGGAGACAGCACAGAGCCTTGCGGGACACCAGCATTAATGTCCATGCTATCAGAGCAACTACCGTCAACTACGGCTCGTATGCTTCTGCCGGACAAAAAGCTAGCCACCCATTTGCACAAACCCTCGGGCACTCCGTAAGAAGGCAACTTCGATAGAAGACCCCGGTGCCAGACCCGATCGAACGCCTTCGCTATGTCTAGGCTAAATGCCAATGCCTCCCCCTGACTCTCAATGGCTAGTGCCCATCGGTGTGTGAGATACACTAGAAGGTCACCAGTTGAGCGACCGTGGCGAAAGCCATATTGACGGTCACTGATCAGGTCTGATATGTGATATTTTTAAGTCCTGAGGGATTTTGTTATAAACTTTTGGGCCCATTGCGTACATGGTTTTGCTTGTTTTTGTGAGTCTGCATTGTACGGTTTTTAGATTTCTCCCCTGTCTTGTTCTATATCGTTTGTCGGTAGAATTGTCAGGCAATAAATTAGGATTTTGCTATGTCAAAAATGTATTCAGAGGTCAATGTCATTATGCTTTGTTTTTTGAAAATGTTTCTGGCTGGTGTGTCATGTGGGATGTGTGTTATTATTCGTAAAGCGCGTTTTTGTAGAATGAAAGCGCGTTGTGACTGTGCTGCTGTATCACACAATTCAAGACTTTGCAGACGCAACCCGTGTGCGGATGGTAAGCGCGAGGACGTCGCCCCCCATTGTTGAGTGGCCCCGTGGGGATTGCACCGGAACTGCCATCCAGGGAGGGTTCCCCACATCAACTACCCTCTCACTGAGGAGTTAGTAATGACTTCACTTAGGCGGTCCAATTACGCTCTGCTACCAAATGTTTGGTACTAACCTTATGGCCGTCGTCCTTCTCTACATAGGGTTGACCGTCCGTGTGTCCTGTCATCAGTAGGGGCCTAGCTTGTGCAAAGGGTGTAAATTACTAACCTTAAAGCCGTAGGCCGTCTCGACGTAGGGTTAACAATCCGCGTGTTCTATCATCAGTAGGGACCTAGCTTGCACAGAGGGAATTCACTGTAACATTAATAATAATGTTATACATAGATAGATAGATATTCCTTTATTTCACATTACACATAACGTTTACAATCACAATTTTACAAAAAAACATAAAAACAAGCATTCTACAAATTACATATATGATTTGGTTTTTGTATACTGGGTGCTGTAGTGCAATGTGAAAAATGGACACCGCTCAGCATGTGCTGCAGCTAGTACTACAGCGCTGATTTTCAGCGGAGCCCAGTGGGAAGGCTAAACTCGCGCCGCAGTCGACGTGATTTGCAAATTTGCTTATACTATAATACTACAAATGCAAATATTTTTTATTCATATCATTAATTCAATAAATAAATAGATAAATCATAGATTATTAATATGCAACAGGTCCTACAGGTATGTTGGGATAACTCTGCCGCCAGTAGGTAGATGCTTTTGGTGATTTAGAAGAAACAATTTATATTTAAATTTAAAGACACCTACAGATAAAGAAGTATTTCTAAAAGGGGGTGGCAGATTATTTGGTAGCGGCATACCTAAAACTACCACGAATGGCCGATGTGCGGTGGAAAGGCATACTGAGTGGTGGACTCACAAGGCGTATGGCCTTGTGTTTATTTGAGACAGCTCGCCACTTGAGCTTTTCAGACAAGTACTCTGGGTGACCCGACCGAACAATACCAAATAGCAATGAGGCCAGGTGTAGCTGTCTACGCAGAGTCATCTTGAGAGTGTTAGCGCTATTTAAGTATGGTGTAATGTGAGTCCTTGGAGGTATTTTGTAACAGAACCGTGCACAGGCGTTCTGGACTCTTTGCACAATTTTTTCCGTACGCGCTAACAACCGCGAGCCATGCACAACATCTGCGTACCCCAGCAATGAGAGTATTAAGGAATCGCAGAGACGAATGCGATGATCTACGCTGAGGTAGTCACAAATGCGATATAATATTTTGAGCCGATAAAAAGCTCTCTAAAAAGTTCAAGTCCTCGTCTATTAAGACTCCCAGATTACGCGCTTTTTCCACTTTTCCGACTGCAATACCCATAATGGACACATTAGGTGCTAAGGTGAGAATTCGGTCTTTTTGCGACTTTTATCCAAGAATCATGTATTTTGTTTTGCTAGCGTTTAACTGTAAGGTATTATCTTTGGACCATGCATCTATACGATCTAAATCATTATTTTATTTATTTACAGCATCGGTAGTATCATTAGGGTGAAAGGAGATGTATAACTGAATGTCATCTGCGTACATGTGATACTGGCAGTGCCTTATCGCTTCGGAAACATCGGCTGTGTACAAAATAAACAGGACTGGTCCCAAAATCGATCCCTGTGGAATTCCTCTACGTACGTTTGCAGGATTCTACAGTAATGGTGTACCAGTTCCATCCGTAAGTTGTACACGTTGAGTACGATCACTAAGATAGCTGGCAAACCATTTGACAGTCGAGGGTGTAAATCCATAGCAACTCATTTTAGACAGCAATAAGGAAATGTTGATTGCATCAAAAGCCCACGAAAAATCTAAAAGCACTAAAATGGACCCCTTACCCTGATCACGAGCGAGCAAAATGTTGTCGACTATATCTAAAAGAGCCGTAGACGTACTACGACCTCTCCTAAATCCTGACTGTCGTTACTTCACCGACGACACGTGTGACACGACTAACGTCGATCGTGCTTCCGTATAAACTACAACACCACTATGAGTGCAGTACGTGGGTGTGTCCTTACTCGTCCGCGACGTTTTTAGAACTAAACTCACGCAGTCAGTGTCGTACCAAGAGAAAGAACATGTCGTCACCGCTTATCTTTATCGAGCAATCCCCCGGCCCAGCCAGATGAAATCGGGCTGTGACTCCTCAAACGGGAGAATTCTAAATAACAGAAAGACGGGACAAGGTCTCCATCCTGCCCTGAAAACTATTGCAATAACAGACCCCTTCTCCAATAAAGGGGCGGCATATTGGCCTACTTCACTACTTCCTCCTTCCTTTGTTAAAATTTAATGGATCTTTAGGTCTATTTATAAATCTATTATGTAATAATATGTTTGATTCTAAAATTTCTGTTAAATTGTACTTACCTAATAAATAAAGCTATGTTTATTATATTTCAGTATTTCAAAAAATTTTATTTATAAAATTATGTCAGTATAAAAAAAGATTCATAAAAGAATAGACTTTGCCAGCGGCTCCGCCCGCTCTAAATTTGTTTATCGGCACAGGATTCTTACAACAACTCCTTATAGGTACTAAAAAAGTTTGTTAGCAAGCTATAGCTGCAGCTTTGGTTACAGATCCATTAGTTACTCCTGCGTTTTTGAATTTTCCGGGATGAATACATTTTCTATTAATGAAATATGAATGAAGTATATCTTTATTTAGGTCTCAACTCGAAATTTGCAGATCATGGAAAGTATAGCTTTAATACTCAGATACGGAGAGTATTTTTTTTATTCATACGTATTGTGTTCAGGTATCGCGTAACAAAGATATTGCAAGCGTATGTGTAAAGGTATCGCGTAACAAAGATATTGCAAGCGTATGTGTTAGGGTATCGCGTGACAAATATATTGCAAGCGTATGTGTCAAGGTATCGCGTAACAAAGATATTGCAAGCGTATGTGTTAAGGTATCGCGTGACAAAGATATTGCAAGCGTATGTGTTTAGGTATCGCGTAACAAAGATATTGCAAGCGTATATGTGTGCAATATCTGTGCATTTGCTTAGCAATCGACTACATAATATTTATTTTTTCTCTGAATTATGTAATCGTACAAAAAAATCTGTAAGTTCGTTACGACGTTAACGTAATTTTCTTTCCATTTCCACCGAAGTCGCACTGGTGCTGTCATTGCCTCATCCCATTTTTAGTCATCATTTGAGAGTTTGAGACTTATTTAAACTTGAGCGTCTGCAAAACTTGTGTATACGTTTTTTTCCAAACCCGTAAATATATCATGTTATATCATAAACAACAGCTCAAGTGGTCTTCTGTACAGCATTTTTCGTTTGTATAGAGAGTTAGGGCGGTGATGCAGGGGGAGTGGAGTGCACGGCGGCGGCAGTGAGCGCCGTGCATGGCGAGCACTACGCCCCGCGCCCCGCGCCAACCGCGCCGCGGACCCGCGCCCATCGCCTCTTTCGACCACGACCACTCCGACGAGGTACTACACTGATACTCTTAAAGACCAGAACCGTTTACGAAGATTCTATTCCCTATAAGCTAACGCTGCTCGTTATTTTACTTACAGTCGAGTCCCGAATCGAAGCAGACGTTCCAGCTTCCTGAGATTCGTGAGGACCCGGCGTCGTGTGCACCGTCCCCTGTATTTGGTCTGGCCCAGGCAGAGCATCGCGCACGTTCGCACTCGTCACCCGCGCTCCAGCCTATCAGCACTCCTGCCTTACAGGCGTTCTCCAACGCGCTCCAGGGACCCCTCGCACTGAAGCCCTCACCTGCGCTACAGGCGCCTCCCGCACCGCGCATTGACATTTCGCGTGCGTCTAGCTCTAGCCACCAGGACTCGCGCGACAGCTCACCTGACCTAGCACTTTTCGCGGGTACCGACGGCACGAAAACGCACCTTGACCTCGGGTTCCGCGAAGACGGTGCACTCGACCTGCGCTCCTCTACAGAGGAGCTCGCCTTTCTGGAGGACACGCACGCCACATCGCGCCCCGCACCCGCTTCCGCACCCGCACTTCCCTCTGCCTGCCCCTCGCGTCGACACTCGCGCAAGGACAGCCAGAGTTCGGAGGTGGCGCTGCTAGCGGTGTCGGGGCGCACAAGTCGCGTGTCCAGCGTTGGATCCCAGTGCTCCGCGCACTCAGCGCTCTCGGGGCTGAGCCACTTATCGCGTCTCTCGGTCGTTTCTGGCGTTTCGAGGTCACCATCGCCACACAAAATGCTACTAGAAACGTCATTCTGTGGCCCAAAGCCTATTGAAACTGACCCCGAAATATGTGCAGCCGCCGTTGAGGAACGATTGCTAGAAATGGTCAAAATTACTGCAGAGCTTCCTACTCCGGAATCAGCAAATACTCGACACGGTTACGAAGTTTGTGCTGACGTGACCGTCGAAACGTGCATAACTCCCGTCGCTGTGTCGTCAACCGTTTTTGCAGTCAAAGAACCTCCAGCGATAAAACAACTCGTCGAAGATAAGATACAAAAGGAAACAAATAATAAGGCTACAGTCGAAGATCGCAAGGGAAGATCGAGAAAACGTCAGGATGGTGACGAACTGAAGGTCCAAAAGGCAGCATTAAATGACACAAAAGATATCATACGCATTAAATTGAAACCAGACAGTGAATATGAGGATGATGACGAAGAGGATGAGAGCGAGCGTGTTCTGATCAGTGGGAAGGGGGTGCGCAAGCCGATTACCCTAGACTTAGGGAAGTTTAGTAATCGGCCAGCAAAGCCAACAGAGCCCGTTGGTCGCAAAGAACCCATGACGCAGAGTTCAAGTATTAGTGCCAGTCCCACGCCCTCGCGCCGTCGCACGCCTTCACCTAGTGGCGTCCAGGTCTCGCGTAAGTCATCTTTTTGCTCACTTTTTAAATCACGCGAGACTATCGCATCACCCGATTCACCATCAAACGTCCTTCGAAGGAAGAAGAGTCTCACTGAGGATCGATCCCGTAGCAAGAGTCGCGATCGCTCTTCAACACCTACCTCCACAAATAGGATCAAAGGATCAGTTCTATCCTTATTTAAAACACCTAGAAAAAGCGTCACGTCAACTTCGCCCAGCTCTCGAGACGGGTCACCCGTAATACAACCTCCGCGACAAGTAATACAACAATACGTAGAAAAACCTAAACGAGGTGATATCTTGAAATATTATGAGGATGCAAAGGATGGTATCATTCACATTCCTCTGCACACCCCACCTGAAGAGCAAGTAAGCTTGAACTGTGCAAAGCGAATTAATAACGATACCAGCTCGAATATCGTTGAAGTAATAACGCATTTGGAATTGGAACGCACCTCAATTGCGTCACAAATACAGACGTCATCCGACCAACTATTATCTTCTATTGCCATCTGTACACCTAAAAAACCAATACATCGGACTATTCTACCCGACGGAAGCATCCTTATACCACTGCACTCGCCAACGGAAAAAACAACAGTCGACTGTGATGTGCCAGATTTAAATCCAAGAGTAGAACCAAAAAAAGATACAGAACAGAAAATAGAGTGTCTACCAAAGAAAGAATACAATGAGAAAACTAGTGATCATTCTGTGCGAACAGATTTGTGTGAAGAGGAACAGCCTTCCTGCCAGGAGGCTGTTTCAGATATAACTGAGGGTGGAGCGACAGAACCAGAACGTAAAAAGAAAAAAGAACACATAATGTTCTCAACTCAGGTGGGCAGCGGCGAGCAAGTATTCAGCACACAGTTCAGCATTACGAAGACGCCGAGTGTAATCAGTGAGATGTCAGGATCGTTTCCCAGCTTCCACGATAACTCGGAGCCCCGGGCGCTGCCACCGCTGCGTGACACGCACATAACTTCTAGCGCGGGGGGCGACGCCGACATCGTTACCGAGGTGGACCAGCAGATGGTGTATGAAACGCATATCACTTCCGCTGCCGGGAGCGCCGTGGATGCTGACTCCGAGGTGGACAAGCAGGCGGCGCGTGACTCATCGGGGTCGGAGCCTAGCTCAGAGGCGGCACCCGTGCGCATTGGGAACGACGTCGAGCAGCGGGGGCTTGTCGTGCAGGTAAGGATGTGTCTCTCTGACGGTCAACCTTCTTTACCAAAGATCACCCACCGCTATTACTCCCGTTAGCGGGATAAACACCGATAATGTATTTCTTTCATAGACCCTTTAATTCTGTCATCCTTGAAGGTACTACGCCAGAGGCATGGTGCAGATGCGAGGTCATACTTTTCTTTAAAAATGGAGACTCACCTAGCTGAAGAACTATTAACGTATCTCGCTTAGCCATTAGCGATGTCTATAAGTAGCTTTTCAGGGTCATTACAAATCGTCTCGCATGCCGATTTGATGAAATCTAACTTCCCATAAAAGCTGGTTTCCGAAAAGGCTTTAGTAGTAATCATCAGAGTTTATAATGCAATTCCTATTGTTTTTACTAAATATAAAAACGTACAGTGATTTTAATTTTAATTATGCAAACGAGACAAGAATGTCATGCTTTTATACGAATATTTATGGTCAGTCTGTGAAATAAGTCTGTTAGATCAGGTGATAAATAATACCAGTAAAGTTCTGAACTTGGTGCTTGTGACTTGATCAGTTTCTCTATGAACAATGACGCAGACCGCTTGGTTGTACTCGACAGCTGTCACGCACCGCTTGCGCTGGATATTACAGTTTACTGAGATTGCAAAAATCAACGCCAAAACGTTATTTATGATATTTTGCAGACTAAAAAAGTATGGGATTTCAATAAGGCTGAATATTTTGGAGTTATATTCATGTCTTGAAAATACAGACTGGAGTAGTGTTTACAGTACATCTAATCTTAATGTAGCCATCAATTTTTTTATGCCTAGAAAACAGCACACTGTAGTGCCATCTCGATACAGTTATCATTAATTTTATCACCGTTTATATAAGAAATCAGTTCATTATGAATGTTACACAAGATTTTCTCAGTACAGAGCATTGGTAAAGTTAAATATAGGAAATGACTTGAGACTGTATAAGTGTCGTATGGAGCGAGATATCCAGAGGGATCCAACCACTTTCTGTAATTATATTTCCACAAAGAGCAGTACTTACTAACAAAAAGTAAAAAAAATAATTACATAATGGAACTGTGGTTCCTCCTGACCAATGTGCAAAGTAAATTGCAAATTATTATAGCTCAACTCGTATCATCTCACTGCAGATGATGATAGCGCGCGGATCCATACCTCGAGCATTTTGCGGCAGCATAGAGAACTTAGGCTGGTTTCACACGTACCACAACCACACCGCAACGAAAAGGTGGTCAGTGTTTATGTATGAATAGTGTCGCTACAGCTTATTGCAGGTCAGTACCACCCACGCGGTCGATAATGACGGCAAAATGTAGTCCGTATGAATTTTATTATTCATTTTCATACAAATTAGCGCCTGCCACGTATCGTGGTTGTGGTGTAGGTGTGGTACGTGTGAAACAAGCCTTACCCTCGTGGAACTTAAGCCGAACGGTCAGCTAGGCCGGATGGTATCTCCCCATTTATTATTAAAGATTGCAGGGTTATTTTGTCTGAACCTCTGCAACATATTTTAAATTATGTCATGAGTATTCGTTTTCTCCAGGTAAGTGAAAAATTTCCCGTGCAGTACCTGTTCCAAAAAAGAGTAATGGGTCAAACGTAAGCGACTATAGGCCGTTGGCCGTAGCGAGTGCTGTTTGTAAAGTGTTCGAGTCAATACTACAGCGTAGAATCGGTCATCAAGTTGAAAGCCGTTAAGCTAGTCGGTCGGTCGACTGCCACTAATCTGATTTCATTTTGGACATACATAAGTGGATCGATAGATTCTGTTCTTGTATGTCTGTCTGTTACCTCTTCACGGTTAAACCGCTATACTGATTAAAATGAAATTTGGCAAAGAGATAGTTTGAGTCCCGGAGAAGGATATAAAGACAAGAAGATTACCTAGGACAAGTTAATCGCCCAAGTAGCAATTGTGGACAAGCATTAAATCTAATATGTCTGTACTGAGACTGAAGTAAGCTTTTTTAGAAGAAAATCTTATTTTTCTTAAAGTCCTGATAGCTTTTGACTACTGCTTCTTCAGTGAGTTGGGTAATATTTAAAGCTAGTTAAGTAAATCCAAAACCTTTTACCCTAAAGTATATCTACAACGCATACCTCAAAATTCCCTTTTGATTTAAGTAAGATTATTAAAAGACTTAAATAAGGAATGATTGAATAAACAAAAACTTTTCCAGTTCAACTTAAGCAAAAATTGATTATTTAACGTTTTCAAATAAAGTCAAAAATAACACTAAGTACTGTTCATTTTCTTTTTCAAGTAAATTAAAGTGTTTGATTGCTTTGATAAGTAAGTTTTTCTGCTAAATAGTATTAACTGGACGATTTTAATCAAAATTTGCCAAGCTGTCTACAAATAATGGATAAATTTAAAAAATTAAAAAGATCTGGTAACTGTCGTCGGCGTGTCAAAAAGTACAAAAATATTACGTCTAGCAATGCGTCTAGCAGTAAAACTTTACGAGAAAGTGCTGTTAGTAGTAGTAATGCAATAAAAAGTAATGACCAAAATTTTCAAAGGCTATGTTCAAACCAAACAGATACACTACCGCAAGAAATATTAGTTCAGGAAATGTAGAAATTAAGAGCTGTGAATCCGATTTTTAATTGGGATCTCAATCGAAAGCTGAGGATTATGCTTATAACTTTAGAGCGGAATTAAGAGAGTGGGCGATCGTTTATAATACGCCACATACTGCGACTAAAGCCTTATTAAAAATTATAAACAAATTAAAACCAAATCTTGTACCAAAAGATGCTAGAACACTTATTACTTACAACACGGCAACATTATTATAGGTTAACAGTTGTGGGAACGGAGAATGGATTTAAAAATAATATTATACAATATTTTGGAGACTTAAATGAAAATATAAATATAGTCATAAATGTGAATACAGATGGGCTGCCCACGTACAAAAGCTCAAAAGTCGAATTTTGGTTGATACCTGTGATGGTTATAGGAATTTACTGCGGTGTAGGAAAACCTGAAATTAATACATTTTTAAAACCTTTTGTAACTGAAATTAAAGAAATTCTACAAAATGGTATTGAAATTAATAATTTTAAGATTAAGGTGAAACTTAGGTCATTTATATGTGATTCTCCCGCAAGAGCTTTCATAAAGAGTAAGTATGGAAATGTGTAAGTTGTTATAACATAATCCATGTCCATCCACGAATATTATACATGCAAAAGTAAGTTTGTTGGTAGTTTTTAAATGGTGCAACGGAAGCAACAAGTTGAGCTGAAAGGCACATAGATAGTTAGAGATGGAGAAGGACGTAGGGTTTCCCTTTTTGTCCCTGAAAATTCACAGGCTCCCGCAGAAATAAATATTATCAAATTACACGTAGACTAACTAAAGGAAAGCTTATTAGTATAATTAAGAAGTTGTTATAGAAATCCTACGCAGATACTCAAATTTGGTGGTTTAGAGGGCAACTCGCCCGTAGTCCACCGTGTTAGTGGTAAATTCGACCGAATATAGCGGGCCAGATTATACAAACAGAAAAATGAAAGTAGTTAACTCGCCCAAGTAAACCGTGAATGTAAAAAAAAATCTTCTGTCGCACATTGACCAATGACAGATACTTAAATTAAAACTTTTGAACCTACTTTAAAAAAAGAGGCTTCTCTAAAACTATTGCCTGTAGTAGTTTATTTAAAAGATTAATAGATCTTATCAAGTTCTTTATTTAGGACGATAGTTGTCAAACTAGAAAGGGTCAGAACTCCGTAACTATTGGTCGTAGACTAGTATAGTTTATTTGTGAAATTGATAGATCGCATCAATATCTTGATTACTAATGACAGCTGTCAAACTAACAAGGGCTATATCTCCGTAGTTATAAATAGGTACCTAAATATAGTTTTTCTTTATATTTACTTACATAACATATAAAGTTGTTTAAATAATATTTTAGGTACTGTAGTTAACATTAAGAGAGGTAGGGCACTGCAAGTACTCGCTCGAATAAGCCACCCGAACAACTAAAGCAGGGCATAGCGAGTAGTTGCCCGAACTGGGGAAGTACCTCCACCTTACAGAAAACCGCGGCCATAATAACACTAACATTGAGTAGTGTTGTGTTCCTGGCGGTGAGTAAGGTTGCCAGAGCTCTTTGAGGATTCGCTGCGCGGACAGCGGAGGACCGGCGGTGCTTGTTGCTGTCATGCTCGGCGTAGACGCGGCGTGCTGGTTCGGCGGTCAGGGAGACCTGATGAAACGGCTGACCGCTGGCCGCCCGCAGGTTGAACGGGATCCCGAACCCAGGGATCACTTAATCTCCGCCCTGGGAGGCTGATTCGCCAGCCTGTGTAAAGTATCTGAAGTGGTAGTCGTGCCGGAGAAGGAGACCGGAGTGGACCCGGCTACTACAACAGAGGGGGATCAGGGGCCCTTCCGCCCGCCGTGCCAGCAACCGTATCATCTGTGGCGAGCTTCGGCAGTCTTAGAACCGCACCTTTTGTCCTCTATGCTGTCTGTGCAGTGAATCCTCATCCCTTAGTCTTAGTAACTTTTTTTTATAAATTATGGCCATAAGAAAGAAAAAGAAACGAGTTTGCACAGCGGCTACTCCATCCAGATATAATGTGGATTTTTGTAACATCAGGGGTATTCACGCAAATCTTAACGCAGTCCACCACCATCTCGAAACTGCGCAGCCGACCATTCTTTTTCTAACGGAGACGCAGATATCCAGCCCGGCCGACACATCATACCTTTACTATCCCGGCTACAAACTCGAACACAATTTCATGAGTCGTGCCGATGTATGTATGTTCGTCCTTCATAGCCTTGAAGACAGGGACCTGTCGATATTGTGGGTGCGCGTAGATTACGGCGGCCACACTCATATCTATGCGTGCCTATACAGGTCTCATAGCGGTGACAAGGACGTAACTCGACTCTTCACGCACCTGAGTTTGACGACTGACAAAGTTCTAGAGCAATATCCCACAGCAGAACTAGTTATTTTGGGAGACTTTAACGCCCACCATCGCGAGTGGCTCAGTTCTCGAACCAATAACTATGCTGGGATATCTGCTCATGAATTTGCTCTGACCTATAGATTCTCTCAGCTGGTACTTTCTCCAACGAGAATACCAGATATAGAGGAACATACGAGCTCCTTACTGGACCTTCTGCTGACTACTCGTCCGGACGGATACTCCATCTCAGTGGATGCGCCTCTTGGCTCCTCGGACCACTGTCTTGTTCGGACTCAAGTGTCATGCACACAACCCGATCCTTCTGGGCCAACTAATTGGCGTCGTGTGTGGCACTAAAAGTCGGCAGACTGGGATGGATTGCGAGAATTTTACGCATCGTACCCGTGGAGGCAGATCTGCTTTAACTCAGAAGATCCTGACGTCTGCGCAGCAGCAGTCACTGAGACAATCCTTGCTGGTATGGAATGCTATATTCCTAACACGCGAGTAGCTGCCGGCGTCAAAAAATAGGTCTTGCAGAAAAGCTAAAATTCTTAAGCAAAATGCATATGAGGCTTGGACCACAGCTCGTTTTAATAAGGATCCGAATATTTCTGAGTCAAAACGCAAATTAAATGCTGCCTCGAGGTTCAGTAAGAAAGCAACTGCCAGAGCAAAATTCCAATTCATCGGCAAAATAGTTGGGCGACTTGCGAGCTATCCTTCTGGGAGTCGTGCTTTCTGGTCGCTTGCCAAAGCTGCCGAAGGGAACTTCTGCCAGTCGTCGTTACCACCACTGCGAAAGACCGATGGTGACTTGGCCCATAGTGCTAAAGAGAAAGCCGATCTACTGGGCAGTCTCTTTGCCTCGAACTCGAATATGAACGATGAAGGCGCTGTACCACCTACTATACCGTGGTGCGGTAAGACTATGCCGGAAATCTCCATAACGCAGCGGGAGGTCAGGCGGGCGTTGCTCTCTCTAGACGTTCATATGTCGAGTGGGCCAGACGGTATACCAGCAGTGGTGCTTAAGCAGTGTGCTCCTGAGTTATATCCTGTACTCACGCGCCTCTTCGCGCTTTCTTACCACACTAGGCAATTTCCGTCTTCATGGAAGACTGCGAATGTGCACCCGGTGCCCAAAAAGGGCGATAGATCAGATCCATCGAATTACAGGCCTATCGCTATAACCTCTCTCCTCTCTAAGGTGATGGAGCGTGTGATCAACACACAGCTTCTAAGATACCTAGAAGTACACGATCTGGTCAGTGACCGTCAATATGGCTTTCGCCACGGTCGCTCGACTGGTGACCTTCTAGTATATCTCACACACCGATGGGCACTAGCCATTGAGAGTCAGGGGGAGGCATTGGCATGTAGCCTGGACATAGCGAAGGCGTTCGATCGGGTCTGGCACCGCGGTCTACTATTGAAGTTGCCATCTTACGGAGTGCCCGAGGGTTTGTGCAAATGGGTGGCTAACTTTTTGTCCGGCAGACGCATACGAACCGTAGTTGACGGTAGTTGCTCTGATAGCATGGACATTAATGCTGGTGTCCCGCAAGGCTCTGTGCTGTCTCCTACGCTGTTTCTACTGCATATCAATGACATGTTGGAAATCAACAACATACATTGCTATGCAGATGACAGTACTGGAGACGCTTTTTACACGGGTCGTGCAAACATCCCTCGTTCCGTTGTGGAGGAAAACCGCGGAGAACTTGGGTCTCAAATCGAGACCACACTGTCCCAGGTCTCTGACTGGGGACGGGTAAACTTAGTCCGATTCAACCCTACAAAGACACAAGTGTGCGCGTTCACCGCTAAGAAAACTCCATTCACTGTGGTCCCACAATTCCAGAACACTCCCCTCTCCATCTCCAAGAGCATTGGGATCCTTGGTGTCGACATCTCCAGCGATGTTCAGTTCCGAGATCATTTACAAGATAAGGTGAAGCTGGCGTCAAAAAAACTTGGTGTACTCAACAGAGCGAAGCAGTACTTCACGTCGGGGCAAAGGTTGTTACTTTACAAGTCGCAAGTTCGGCCCCACATGGAGTACTGCTGCCATCTCTGGGCAGGTGCACCCGGATACCAGCTTGGCCCTTTTGACTCGGTTCAACGACGGGCTGTGAGAATTGTCGACGATTCCAAACTCACTTGCGGTATCGAGCCCTTAAGTTTGAGGAGAGACTTTGCTTCACTGTGTGTGTTCTACCGCTTGTACAATGGGTTGTGTTCTGAGGAATTGTTCGAAATGATACCCACGGCTACCTTCTACCATCGCACCGCTCGCTATCGGCAGGGAATTCATTCTCACACTTTAGAACCTAAATGGTCGCGTACAGTGCGGTTTCAGAGAAACTTCCTCCCGCGAACGCTTAAGTTGTGGAATGAGCTCCCTGCCAAGGTTTTCTGCAAGGACTAAAGTATGGAGTTCTTCAAGATATTAGATTTCTGAAGGGTCGGCAACGCGCAAGTGATACCCCTGGTGTTGCAAGCGTCACCTTCGTGGTACACCCTTGCCGTAAAAAAATATTTTGTGTCCCTGTCAAATAAAAGGAGGTTTAAAATCGGTCAGGTACCTTCGGCAGTTAATGTCCTATTTTAGGAGAAAGACAGATACAGCACAATACTTACCTACATATTTACTTGCCAAGCTATTTCATAAAATTATTTACCTATACGCAGGTAAAAAAAAGGTACATACGTACCGTTCTTACAACGTATCTTTAGTTCACTACGTTCATTCAGTTTCAAGTTTATTCAAGTTTTGTAAACTTACTTGTTGCAGAAACCTTTCTGGGACAAACAATACAATTTTAATAAAATTTACGGTAATTGAGTATTAAGTAAATAAAAAAGAATGTATACAACCTAAATTGTTTTAAGTAGTAATAGATCAAATCTATTTTAAGGTCAACTTTCGGATATCTTGTCTTAAATAATCATAAATAAATTCTTGTTTGCTATAACTTTTTCTGAACTAATCTTAAAAATTCTATATTGTCTGATGTCTTACTTCGTTCGGAGAAATATGATTTAACGCCATTTTACATCATATATGATACTGATATAAATATTATGCCGATTTTTAAAACCAACAAAATTGCTTAGACTGGAACTAAAATTATAAAAATAGACTTTTAAATTACATTAATAACGTACAAAATAAAAATTAAGTGGTTTCAATTTATTTAATAGCAAATTTTTCATTTACAACTTTAAATTTCAGGATTTTTTTTTTTTTTTTTGCGGAATTAATAGGGCCCGTCTGTTTTGTAACATTATCTGTCAATTTAAAACGAGACACAAGCGTGCGTTTCAAATCTTCAGTCAAACAACATAATTCATCCTGTTTCTGATAACAATAAATTAGTTACAAATTTGTTCTCCACATTAGTAATAATTTTTGATGGAATCAAATATGTACTAAGTTCACCATTATTTTTCTTAACAATAACTACATAAAAGCAAACAAGTATTAAATATGATTTATGTGAGCCTGCTTTGAATCTGGACTAACGCCCTTTCTAAGACTTAAATAAGTATTGTAGATATCTTGAAAACTGTTGCTATGGATGAAGTCTACCTTCAGGATATCTGTCTTGAAGTCTGTCTTAAGAATTTGTTAATACTAGTCTCTCCTAAGTGCGACTGAAGTTAATCTAAAAAGTAGTATGAAGTGACTGCTAATATTCTCTTTAAATCTGTGCCCCTTTTTACTTCACATTGTCTTGACTTGAGTGTATCTAGAGGATATCCTGAGGGACATAATAGTTTTAGCCAAAACAAAAGCCCGGATTCGATAATTTGTCTTTAAGATATCTATAATTCCTTTTTTAGGCTAGTCATTGCTACTTGGGCGGTTAGTAAAAAGAGGTTTATCAAAGAATCGAGCTCGGGTGGGCAGCGTTCGAGAAACTGCGCAACATCTTTACGTCCAAAGTACCTCAGTGCCTATAATCAAAAGTCTACAACAAATGTGTTTTGCCAGTGATGACTTACGGTACAGAAACGTGGCCTCTAACTGTTTGCCTTTTAGATAGCTTAGAGTAGCTCGGCGAGCCATGGCTTTCCATAGCTCTTTAGCTATGCTTCGTGTTTCTTTAGTCGATGCATTATACAATAAGGAAATTCGCCGAAGTACTGAAGTCACCGACATAGTTTAAACAGTTTTCAAGCTAAAATGGCAACGGGCAGGCCACATCGCTCGCCGAACCGATAACCGATTGGGAAGAAAGGGTTTCAAGTGACAACCAAGGAGCGGAACACACAGCGTGGGACAACCTCCTACCAGGTAGACAGAGATAATCTTGCCCCTTTCTCTGAGGAATTAAATGTTATTTTTCTTTTTTGTAATAAATTTTAGGTAATTTAGTATTATTGCTTTATACTGCCAAAAATAAAGACTAGTGAAAAATTTTCTGTTAGCAGCAAAAAAACTGTAGCCTTATTTATTACTTATTGTTAATTGCAGTATAACAGTTTTTAAACAATAATACTACAATACATTTAAAACACATACATTTCAAAAACAAAAAACAAATACTTCTATAATCTCACATTTACATTATGAAGTATATACGAGTAGTATATATACTTAAAGAATAGAAGAATAGATTTTTTTTATTTGCTAGGATATGGTAAAAAACAGATAGCATAACATTGATTTAAGGTACATCATATTCTGCTGTTTCCAGCGCGCAAATGTTAACAAATTATTTGTTATTTAAATTAACACACATAACGATTAACAATTTAAATTGTCATAATTATCATTCATAAAAGACATTAAACTTCATGCTTAATTTCTATGAAATGGTACATAATAGTAGAGATAAAAAAATACAATAATACAAAATGTCAGACTTGGTAATTGAACAATTCATTAATCAGTTAAGTAAATATTTATTTATCAAGTCCGCAAAATTCTAAAGTTTATCACTAATATATTCTCGAATGTCATAACATAATTTATCTTATAATAATTAAAATATTTTCTGTTTAAATTGTGTTAAGTTAACTCTTTAATATAATAAGGAAGCTTAGGTATTGTACATTTTCACTGCCATTATTTTGAAACAGGGATAATATTTGTTGTGTGTAAAGTTTATGTATGTAATGAGATGGACTTTGTATTACATCAGAGGTTGTCACAAACATATGTAAATGTTTATGAACAAAAAAACATAAGTCATAAATATATAGACAAGGAAGTGGAAGAATTTTAATCTTTTAATAAAGGCTTACATCTATCGAGCGGTCCTGCTCCATACAATATTCTTTCACATTTGTTTTGTACTCTAAAAACTTTTTGTGCATTTACAGAGTTTCCCCACAATATTAGGCCATATCGCAAGACAAATGATACATATCCATGATAAGCTGTGAGAGTAGCTTCGTTAGTTGCAATTTTGTATAATCGATTCAAGGAAAATACATACTTTTCGATCTTTTTACATACTACATCAACATGGTCCTTCCAACAATATTTGTCAATCTGCACACCTAAGAATTTAACACTATCAACTTGTTCTAATATATTATTATCATAGTGTATATTAAGAGTTTGTGGTATTCTATTGATGATTTGAAATTGTATTATTTTTGTTTTATCAATATTTATTCGCAGATTATTTTGTTGCAGCCATGTAATTATATGATTTAGTGTATCATTGACTTCCATCTCTAAGTAACTAACATTGTTAACTTTGATAACAACTGTTGTGTCATCAGCAAATAAAATGCAACTGTGTTTGGTTGCCTTTGGTAAATCATTTATATAGAGAAGGAATAATAGTGGCCATAGAATACTACCCTGTGGATCTCCATACTTATTCATTTTGTACTCAGATCTATATTGGGTTATTTTCTTGCCAGATAGCCTAGAGATCTCTACACATTGGTATCATGTGTTAAAGTGTATGTTTCAAACCATTGATGAGCTTTCCCTCTGATGCCATAATTGTACAGCTTATAAAGTAATTTGTCATGACAGACAAAGTCAAATGCCTTTGACATGTCTAAAAATATGGAAACAACTGCTTCTTTCGAATTTAAGCCTTCAGTTATTGTTCTTATTAAAGAATAATACGCGAGTGCTGTAGAACTATTTTTCCTGAAACCATACTGTTCACTATTAAGAATATCAAATTTCATTAGAAAGTTATAGATTTTATTGTACATAATTTTCTCAAAGACTTTGGCTAAATTTGGAACTAACGTTATTGGTCTATAGCTATTCATTAGATATCTAAGACCCTTTTTAAACAATAGCTTAATAATTGAATATTTTAGTCTATCCGGAAACATGCCTTGTTCTATAGAAAGGGTAATAATATAATTTAAGGGTTTCGATATATATTCAGAGCATAATTTTAAAATCTTTGAATTGATTTCATCATACCCTGTAGAACTTGTGTTTTTTAATAATTTAATAGTTTTTATTACGTCATTTTCATTAATGGGGGTCAAGAATATACTTTTTATATTGTTGCTGTTTGTTACTGTATTTTCAAGATACTGAGTTTTATCAGATATATTTTCAGTAATGGAATTTATAAAGTGATTGTTGAATAAGTCTACAATTTTCGACGGTTTTGTAAAGAACTTGTTTTTAAAGCTGATTTTATTAATTTCTTCAATGCAACATTTAGTAGTAATATTTGACTTTATAATATCCCAAACAGCTTTACATCTATTTTTGGATAAGTGAATGTGCCGACTATTTTGCACTTTCTGAACTTCATTTATACATTTTTTGAGAATTTTAGTGTATGAGGTATATATTTTTTATTTATGATTTTGTTGGATGGTGAGACTATGTATTTTAGGTAAAGACGTCTTTTATTGACTCAACATTTTTAGTCCCTTGCTTATCCATCTATTTTATACAGTTTTCCTCGTGATTTTAACTTTTTTTAGGAAATCAAAGGTCATAAAATAATATTAATGTGTCATGAAAGCAATTAAACGCTTCATTAGTGTCAGTTAGAATAAGAACTTCTTTAAATGATAATGCTGACATACAAATTTAAAAAATTCTGAATATTTTCATTACTATAGGCTCTTTTTTCTTCAAACCACGTTGTCGATACTGCGGGCAAAGACTTTGCTATAAGCTCAAACGTTAGGCTTTATCCCGTTTCATGGTCAGAAAGCCCTAATGAATATAGTACAATCGAAGTTTTATTGGAGTTGCTTGAGTGTGTCATACTCTCTCAAAGTCTCTGCGGTGGTGGCAAGTGCGTCGGGTTGTTACGTTCCCTTAAACATGGTTGAGCGAAGCGATGGCTGATTCATGTGTCATACTTGTGAACGGGTGCCGCCTGTGGAGGCTGATCTGCTCTTGCAAACTTCTTTGAATTCTTAGTATATATATATATATATGTACGTCTGCTGTGTAATATTATATGCAATATGAATATATTTTTCTCGGGAGTTAGACTTTTAACGTATCACATGGTGCCCCCCCCCCCTATGTAATCTGAAAAACAATAGGCAATGAAATATTTCATAAATATTGATTGTTTTTTTTTAAATCAAACTATTTACATTGTAAATCTTGTTTATTTAGGGTTTCAATACAAAACATGTATTTATTAGTTGATACACTATAATTTCATGTTTCCTATTGGACGCACGCAATAAAACAGTATTGTAATTAGTTTGTAAAGCTAGTTGTAGTTAATTTACTTGACGATTCGAAAGTGTTCTTAGTAACCCATTTAAATAAAAAGATTTTGATTTTGATTTTGATTTTGTGGATTGTACAGTACCTTTAGGAGCAACACAATATTGTTTCTAAGTTTGTACAGGCAGTTACACAATTCTGGGAATAAATTGTAAGGATTTTTGTCATTAGATCTTAGGCCTAAAATTACAATATCATCATTGCGTAGCGAGTGCTGTAGACAAAGAGCAAGGAATACTGGTCGCTGGCGCTACACGGCTGCGCGCGCCGCGCAATATGGTTCCGATCTCAGTGGCTGTAGGTCAACACAACAATTTAATATTTCTGTACCACTTGCATGCGGTTTTGAAACTGCTGTAAAGGAGTAGTTGTCATTCCATTGCCCCATCTTTTGCTCTGATATCTCAGCTGCCAATTCTCGTACTTGCTCGTCTCCTATAATGTATATTGATCATTTTCTAGAATTCTCCAAATTACTAGACGACATTTCGTTGGTTTGTATATTATTTTTAATGCAAATGTTTTCTGTCGTCAAATCTTCCTAAGGTATCGATTCGTTTCTGCACATATTGTCTGACAAGTGTAAAGGTACGACTCTGGGAGTTTTGATTCTCTTTTTTGTATTCACAGCCATCTTGCGTCTTGCATGGGGACTGGTTGACAGTTGACGTAGAATCGCGACAAACTTTCTTAAGAAATTCAATCGTTTTGTTTCTCTCCTCCAATGTGTAACGTCCCCCCTTCTTTACCCCTTTTATATCAAAAATATTAATATTATGAGACAATAAAATATTCTAAGAAACTACGCAGCCGATATCACTTAACGAGAGAAGGAAATCAAAAGAATCTAATAATTTATTCGATGTAGATAATTATCCTATTTGGCCAAGCGTGATCGTCAAAAGTGGTAGGACCCAAAAACCGTTTGTTAAATAAGTAGTAACCCAGTTGTTTTAGAGGTACGTCAGAGTAATATCGCAAAATATAGTATACAAATAAGCGTAAAAGAAAATAATCAAGAAATAAATATAGCTAAATCTACGATCATAAATAATGAAATATATATATATATATAATATATATATAATTGATGCTACTTCCACATTTGAAAGTAAAATCCATACGAATGCTAAATCCATTCGTTTTTGTAGTGTGGGAACCAGGTAGCTAAGCGTTCAGGACTTGCGACCTGAAAGTAGATTTAAGGGGCGCCCCCTTACGATGAACATCAACGCTCACCTACACTAGCTAACCAGCCAAAATAGTAAAACCCTTCTAACGCCGCTAAGGATGGACATGGATTACACATAGTAATTACTGTATCTCTTGGCAGGCCTAGCTCTTTAGTCGGCTATATAATTATTATGGCTGGTATAATCTTAATTTCAACTTCTACTTTTATTGAAGGTTTTGCTGTACGTAGATAAAAATGTGTTTTAATAAATGATAAAAATTGAACAAAGTCTATTAATATATTCCTTTCTACTGAGGTGTTTGACATTTCTTCCTACCATAATTTCTAATCGGCAAAGGCGGGCCCGTCATTTGGATGTTTTAAGATTAATTTAGATATTTTTAAAACACAACCTAAAGATTTTTACAACGAACACACAATATTTTCACTGTAACTTCTAATATAAAAGTATTTACTAACCAGTAATAGTAGTAGTATGGACTATTGGTCGGGCATCGTTTCGACAATTTAAACTACGGCAATTGAATGTTCTGTATGTATAGGACCACGCACTTTTATCACCACTAACCCCTCTCTAGCAACCTCACTCCACATTTCAAACCCCCCCCCCCCCCCCATCCTATTTTCTTTTGTTTTATTCCGGACGGATGTCCGACCCTAATTAATTTTAGCAAAGTAAAAAGAATATCTTTTAAGTATAATTCTAGTCATGTTGGTTGGGGTACTATTATAGAGTCCTAAATTAATATGAACGGTCTAGATAAAACGACCTAATTATCCTAAACTAATAGAATATTAATATTATGTTCTAAATGCTCGTGAAGTTCTAACAAACCCCGGGTAATTTCAAATAAACTACCACGTCATTATACAGAATACCTGAAAACCAAAACAACTACTCTTTATTATTGTTAGAATATTTATTGTATGAGGCTACCCTAATGGTTGTTAAAGGACTCACTTAGGTGATTTTCGCGGGTGTTTTCTATTTTATAAAAGTTCTAAGTAACTTAAACTTTCGCGTTTACATTCAACATTATAAAACTCCCAATCTGCGCTGGTATTGAAACTACCACCAATCACATACACTCAAACAAACCACCAATCAACTTTTAAAACATTCTCCAATTAACTTTAGTTCCAATCAAACACTCAACCATAGTTAGCTTCAAACCATACATTCTCTCGCCACAGGTTCAAAATTATACAAAAAGCTGGTTTTGATATTTCAATTTTTAGGATTCCTTAAACAAAACCGAATCTTGTGTGGTTAAGCTATAGCTTCGTTATATCTATGCGTTCTTCTGTTAAATTCTAAGGTTTCATAATCAAACGGCAGTAACGGATTCGATCATGTCCACTGTTCTTCCATTTGTCAATTTTAGAGGAAAAAACGGTATCCATTATTCATATTGGTCATATCTGTCAGTCTGTTCTTAAGCGGTAGGTATATACCTGTGTATTCAAACAGTAAAAAGTAGAATTGGAATATGTTTAAATGAAAGCAACCAAATATTCGCGCACGAAGGGTTCCGTACCATCTATAAAATCGGCAAAAATATCACGTTTGTTGTATAGGAGCCCCCCTTAAATATTTGTTTTATTTTAATTTAATAATTATTTTTAAAGTGACTATATAAACACTCTAGTTAACCTTGGCCCTCAAAGGAGAGTAAACCTCGTGACGGCTAACTTGGTACAACTGTCCTTCGATGCAGCGGGCAGCTTGCAAGGCGCTGGCGGCCTTGGGTACCTTTCCATCGAAGGTGTCGGTATGGTCACGTAGTCTTGTACACTGGATCTCGTAGAATTATGTCAGTTATAACGTACGGTCGGTAGTCAGGGAATTAATTTATTTATATGTAATATATATGCGAGCAAATTCGATCTTACTTACATAATCAGCGCTGGGCTTCGGAGTGTCAGGTGGTGCGCCTGTTATGTACTGCAGATCGATATCTATAGCATATCTTTGGTACGTGACATCTTTCTTAAAATATGGCCTACCTTGTGGGTCTATCGCCCCCAAAATGTGTAAGGTTATATTTAGAAAGTCCATGTATCAATTTTCATCCATTTTAATTGAAAAATAACGAATTTCTGTACAAACTTTGCGATAGGATTTTTATTCCTACAGGAACTCTTGATCGGTATTTTATATACCCTATATCCTTTTCCGACTTTTTAACTAACCTTGTGTCAAATTCAGCTCAATTGCGTATTTAAATGTGGTTTTATTCGCCAAAATTTTGATTTTCGCGAAAGGTCCCACGGGAACTTTTGAATTGGGATAAAAGGAACTTTAAATTCTTTTCCGTCTCTTTAACTATCTCTGTGATAAGTTACAGCTCAATCACATTGTGTTTTCTTGCGCAATGTTTAATTATCGCGATAGGTTTTCATTCCCGCTAGACCTCTCCATCGGAAAAAATAGCCTTGTCCTTCTTCATTCTTTCAACTATCATCATGCCAAATGTAATAGTTGTAAGCCTCTATTCCAAAAACCTTAATTACTGCCAATGCTCTACATCCGGAATTCTTCCAAAAACATTCAGAAATAGTAGCTTCAAGGCCATCTAGAAATAAATCAAAGTTATTTATTCCTAGATCCAATCTGGACGTATACGAGAAGAATGTTTACTGTATGGCAATAAAAATCTTCAATAAACTACATCTTGAAATAAACGAAGGGCCATATCATTTATTTAAAAGAAGATTAATGGGCTGTTTGCAAAGCAAATGTTTTTATAGTGTTGTAGAGTTCTTTAATTACAAATAGCAAGTCAAAAAATGATATATGAATAAAATGACATGAACTACCATCCACCTCCATTCGTCAACAATTTAACATGTCCAGAAGCTCTTTGCATTTGACTAAATATCTGCACATGGACGCTTACAAGTTTCAATTAATACAACATCTAAAGCCACCTGACCATGCGCAGCGCCGAACATTCGTCAATTGGATACTGGAACATCAACAAGTCGATGGCATTTTTTTAAAAAACATCATCTTTAGCAATGAGGCACACTTCCAACTTTATGGGTACGTCAATAAATCAACTGTCGAATTTGGGGGACCAAAAACCCACGAGTGATCCATCAAAATTCTATGCACCCTCCCCATAGGAGGCAAACGGAAATGCAGTTACAGTCAATGGACTTCGTTATCGCGAGATGTTGACTGACTTTTTGTGGTTGAATGAAATTAATGTTGATGACATTTGGCATCAACAGAATGGTGCAATATGCCATACTGCGGCTGAAACAATGTAGTTATGGCAGACAAATTTTCTAAGATAAGTTATAGACAATTCCTCAAAACTGAAATTAGTCGAGTTATTGACGAAATTCAAGCACAATTATGTCAAAACGTAATCGAAAATTTCAAAAAATAGGTGAACGTTTTCCTGAAAAGCCGAGGCGGGCATTTGTCGAATTTTGTGTTCCACAAGTAGCCTCCGCGACTATATTTAAACTTGAGCCTCCGCGACTATTTTTAAACTTGAAACATACGTAATATTGGTTTTCTTTTATTTACTTTTGTCTTACATCAATACTCTGTGACATAATTCTCTTTTTTTTTTGTTCTTATTATTATTTCATAGACATTATATTTGTGAAGATAAAATGATAGATATGAGATCTATTATAAACTATATAAGACATATAAAGTAAATAGACTATAAAGTAGGTTGCATAGATTTTAAATTAAATTAAGCAATAGAAACTGCATTTAACTATATAATGTTAGCTTAAAACCCTGTTGAAACCCTGATGGGTAGAATATAAAATAGACTAAGACCAATTGTACCTTATTCAGGCAAATAAATATTATCATATTATTATTATTATAACTAAAGTTATCCTCGGCTTTATGCGTGTTTGTTTTAAGGATCCGAGCACGGACCTAAGCCAAGTGACCAAGTCTTCCTGGTTTATTGAGCAAAATGAGCAAGTATCTTTAATTATTTCTTTTTGTGTTGTTGTATTAGAATCAGATATATTTGTTTTTTGATGTTCTCTCTTTCGGGTAGTGGTTTTCTATGTTACGGTTTATGACTATTATTTGGTCTGCGAACCTTTGCTCAGTTAAATGATTTAGTTCTGGCTAAATTTCACAGAATTTATCATATAGTAGTTGTTCCGGATAGGCACTTCAAACATTGTTGACCAATAAGTATTTCAGTGAAAAGTGCAAATGTTCTGATTTAATAGTTTTCATTTTGTAAATAGTAAATTATTATTGTATATTGTATCAAACTAATGTGACAGTGTAAATAGGTATTTCTAAATGTGTTCGTTTAGAGTTTTTGTAAATTTGCTATGTAAGTTTATAATAATACCAAATTTATAGCCGCGCGCTCTGATTGGCCTCGTGGGTTTCTTCTCTCACCCTAAGTTAAAATGCAAATTAAATGCTGCCTCGAGGTTCAGTAAGAAAGCAACTGCCAGAGCAAAATTCCAATTCATCGGCGAAATAGGTGGGCGACCTGCGAGCTATCCTTCTAGGAGTCGTGCTTTCTGGTCGCTTGCCAAAGCTGCCGAAGGGAACTTTTGCCAGTCGTCGTTACCACCACTGCGAAAGACCGATGGTGACTTGGCCCATTGTGCTGAAGAGAAAGCCGATCTACTGGGCAGTCTCTTTGCCTCAAACTCGATGAACGATGAAGGCGCTATACCACCTACTATACTGTGGTGTCTTCCATGTGTGCCGGAAATCACCATAACACAGCGGGAGGTCCGGCGGGCGTTGCTTTCTCTAGACGTTCAAAAGTCGTTTGGGCCAGACGGTATACCAGCAGTAGTACTTAAGCAGTGTGCTCCTGAGTTATGTCCTGTACTCACGCGCCTCTTCACGCTTTCCTACCATACTAGGCAATTTCCGTCTTCATGGAAGACTGCGAATGTGCACCCGGTGCCCAAAAAGGGCGATAGATCAGATCCATCGAATTACAGGCCTATCGCTATTACCTCTCTCCTCTCCAAGGTGATGGAGCGTGTGATCAACACACAGCTTCTAAGATAACAAGAAGAACACGACCTGGTCAGTGACCGTCAATATGGCTTTCGCCACGGTCGCTCAAGTCAAGGGGAGGCATTAGCATGTAGCCTGGACATAGCGAAGGCGTTCGATCGGGTCTGGCACCGAGGTCTTCGGGGTGCCCAAGGGTTTGTGCAAATGGGTGGCTAGCATTATGTCCGACAGACGCAGACGAACCGTAGTTGACGGTAGTAGCTCTGATAGCATGGACAGTAATGCTGGTGTCCCGCAAGGCTCTGTGCTGTCTCCTACGCTGTTTCTACTACAAATTAATGACATGATGGACATCAACAATATGCATTGCTATGCAGATGACAATACTGAAGACGCTTATTACACGGGTCGTGCAAACATCCCTCGTTCTGTTGTGGAGGAAAACCGCGGTGAACTCGTGTCTCAAATCGAGATCACACTGTCCATGCCTCCTTGTGTGTGTTCTACCGCTTGTACAATGGGATGTGTTCTGAGGAATTGTTCGAAATTATGCCCACGGCTACTTTCTACTATCGCACCGCTCGCCATCGGCAGGGAATTCATTCTCACATTTTAGAACCGAAATGGTCGCGTACAGGGCGGATTCAGAGAAACTTCCTCCCGCAAACGCTTGGGTTGTGGAATGAGGACTTGAAGGACTCTAAGGACTACAGTATGGGGTTCTAGAAGAAAGAAGTTATTGGATTATTGATGGGTTGGCAACGCGCCAGTGATACTTCTGGTGTTGCAAGCGTCCATAGGCCACCGTGACCGCTTACTATCAGGCGGACCGTGTGCTTGTTCGCCACCTTAGTATATGGGAAGATATCGTATGTATCAGCAACCGTTCGAACAGCTTGGCTAGGTTAGACAGCAGTGTGATCGGCTGGATGTTCTGGGTGCCCTGGTTTCGGGAGAACAATGACTTTCCGGTCCGGTTTTCCGTCTGAAATCGGGGCAGGCACCCTTGTTTGCCTTATGGGCCTGATTACGGTTAGCTCATTTGAACGCAACTGTATTACGGTCGCATTCGGATGCCGGATGTTCGCCACCGCAATGAACGCATTTGATTGGCCGGTGACAATTCGCGGAGGCGTGGCCGAATGCCTGGCAGATATGGCACTGGGCTGGGCCCGGCCGGTTGCGCCACGCCTCAATCGAGATGCCCGGCATGCTCAACAACTCTTTGGTCGCGTAGAGGACCTGCAAGTCGGCTATTGAGTGCCTATTTTGCATTTGTGCATAGTAAATGCAATGAGGACCACCTCTGACCGCTGGGATCTGGCGGGTGTGAGATACTGGGAAGTTAGCCAGTACTAGCTCTTCCGCGATCTCTTCCAAAGAGGTGTCCTGGGGCAGCCCCTTTATTGCAATTTTTTGGGGACGGTCGCTGTCTAAACAGTACCAAGATACTGTGTTGTCCAGTTAAGACAGCTCGTCGATATAGGCCGCTATTACGCGATATTCTTCTGGAGATTTACGATTAGATTCTTAGATAAGAAACGCACTCCTTTGCCGACGTGCGTTAGGGGCGTGGCCAAGAAGGGAGTGCATTTTTTTGAGATGCATAGTTCATTGTGGCAAGACTTCCACTATAATAGGTGGGTGACTATTTTTGTTGCGGTAGCAGTGGGGGCTGGTTGCGCATTTGCGCTGTTCGCAGGCTGGGCGCTTTGGGTTTGGGGTGCCGGTTGCGGCGAAGAAGAAATGGTGGACTGTGCGTAAGACACTGCCTAGGTTGAAGGCGCAGCTGGTAGAGGGGGAGTAATCTCCATCTCTTCCGGTTGCGAAGGATTTTGATGGGCCTTTGCGGTTGCCTCGGCTGTTGCCGGCGTAGACAGTGCCTGCAACTGCTGCCAATTGGCTATGGCATTTCTTGCCTCTTGGCGAGCGCGCTCAGAGGGCTCTTTTGAGGGGCTGAGGGAAAATGGTCTCACCTCTCTGTTCCTGATCCTGGGGTTCCTTTGGGGGGGATGGAAGGAGGATTCGATGAGCGCTGAAATGAGGTTTTTAATGGAATTTTGACTATTGTCTTTTGAAGACAGCGACTGCGAATTTTGATCGCGGCGGGGGGGTGTATCTTTAAGTGGAGACAGTAGGAACGGTAGAGCGGGGAGATTTTTATCCCTCAATAGCTCGCCGCCGGACTCAGAGGCTGTGTACTCCGACGACGCTGAGATGGCCGAGGCCATAGATGGGGGTCGAGACGGGGGAAACGCGACGTTAAATGGCCTGTTCGAGGCAAAAATTTCACCTGTGAAAAGGTTGTGGGCTGGGAGCGTAACCATACGCCACGTTTGCGAATACCGCCTCTCCGTAACGGTGGGAGAGCTGCTATAGGAGGCGGCATTTCTTTTAAAATCAGTAAATTACGCTAATCATTACTTTTTTTTTTTATACCACTAAGGTGGCAAACAAGCTTACGGTCCGCCTGATGGTAAGCGGTCACCGTAGCCTATGGACGCGTGCAAAACCAGGGGTATCACTCATAATCCAATAACTTCTTTCTTGAAGAACCTATACTGTAGTCCTTAGAGAAAACCTTGGGTTGTGCCCAAGCGTTCGCGGGAGGAAGTTTCTCTGAAACCGAACTGTACGTGACCATTTCGGATCTAAAGTGTGAGAATGGATTTCCTGCTGATGGCGAGCGGTGCGATGGTAGAAAGTAGCCGTGGGCATCATTTCGAACAATTCCTCAAAACACAACCCATTGTACAAGCGGTAGAACACACACAGGGAGGCAAAGTATCTCCTCAGACTTAAGGGTTCGATACGGCAAGTGAGTTTGGGATCGTCGACAATTCTCACAGCCCGTCGTTGAACCGAGTCAAAAGGTCCAAGCTGGTATCCGGGTGTACCCGCGCAGAGATGGCAGCAGTACTCCATACAGGGCCAAACTTGCGACTTGTAAAGCAGAAACCTCTGCCCCGACGTGAAGTACTGCCTCGCTCTGTTGAGTACACCTAGTTTTTTGGACGCCAGCTTCACCTTGTCTCGCAAATGATCTCGGAACTGAACATCGCTGGAGATGTCAACACCAAGGTTCCCAATGCTCTTGGAGATTGAGAGGGAATCTCTTGGAGACCTCAGACAGTGTGGTCTCATTTTGAGACACAAGTTCTTCGCGGTTTTCCTCCACAACGGAACTGGGATGTTTGCACGACCCGTGTAATAAGCGTCTCTAGTACTGTCATGTTGTTGATGTTCAACATGTCATTGATATGCAGTAGAAACAGCTTTAGAGACAGCACAGAGCTTTGCAACTACCGTCAACTACGGTTCGTATGCGTCTGCCGGACAAAAAGCTAGCCACCCATTTTCACCAACCCTCGGGCACTCCGTATGATGGCAACTTCGATAGAAGACCCCAGTGCCAGACCTAATCGAACGCCTTCACTATGTCCAGGCTACATGCCAATGCCTCCCCCTGACTCTCAATGGCGAGTGCCCATCGGTGTATGAGATACATTAGAAGGTCACCAGTCGAGCGAGCCATATTGACGGTCACTGACCAGGTCGTGTTCTTCTAGGTATTTTAGAAGCTGTGTGTTGATCACACGCTCCATCACCTTGGAGAGGAGAGAGGTAATAGCGAAAGGCCTATAATTCGATGGATCTGATCTATCGCCCTTTTTGGGCACCGGGTGCACATTCGCAGTCTTCCATGAAGACGGAAATTGCCTAGTATGGTAACCACGCAGTGGTGGTAACGACGACTGGCAAAAGTTCCCTTCGGCAGCGACCAGAAAGCACGACTCCCAGAAGGATAGTTATTTTTGACAACAGCTCAAGGGGCCTCCGATTTGCATTCGCCGAAATATTCATATGCTATGTCTTCTGTACAGCATTTTGTTTGATCCGTCAACTCCTGCATACCTTAAGGAGCGATGTCAATTTGTAGGCATTTCTAATCAACATCTTCGGCCTTCTACTCATCTCCTACTTAATTTACCAAACCACGTTACAAATTTTTTTGCAAATACATATATGGTAGATGCAACAAAACTGTGGAATAAATTGCCTTTATCCATAAAAAGCTCAATCTATGATATTTTCAGGAATCAAATTAAATCATATTACAGCAATCTTGTTCAATAAATTTATTGTATGTATCTTAGCAAACATATGTTAAAATGTGTAAATACACATTTAGGTGTGTCAATACACATTTATGTGATAAATATCTGTATTATATGTATTTATATATTATATATTAATAAATATGACATTACATTTAATGTACATGTAGATATATATGTATTTAATTTACTTGACTATTATTACATTACATTACAGTTTAAAATATTATATAGGTACTAGACTTTGCCAGCGGCTCCGCCCGCCCTAAATTCGGTTATCGGCGTGGGACTTCTTTATTTAATCACAGTATTAATACTCCTTAATTACAGTAATGAAGTTTGCTATATCAAGCTGTAGCTATAGCTATAGTTCATTAAAACTCGGTTATAGTTATTAAAAAGCCTATGTTCTATTTTCCTGGACCTAATCTATAGGTGGTTATTGAGTAACAAACATCCATCCAGATATACAAACTTTCACATTTATAATATTAGCAGGATAATATATTATGTTCTATGGTAATGTTAAGATCTAGGTATTAATCTACCTTTACTGTATATTATTCTTTTCCTATCTAACCCAAAGGTTGTCTGGTAGAGATCGCTTATAAGCGATAAGACCACCTGATTGTATTGTATAATTTTACTTCTAAATTATAATTTTTTTATAATTCATTGTTGGTGTGCAATAAAGTATATATCTATCTATATTTATCTTACTTGATAATAGCAACAGAGAAGTTGTTTGTTAATATTGTCATTCCACTTCATCCGTTATCTATTTCGGCCCCTTAGTGTGGTTGTAGGCATAATTTCCTGCAAAACCTACTAGTAGGTATTGTATTAACTAGCGCTGTATTGTCCAGTAATTCAGTTGTAGTATTTCGATTGGCCGTCGCCCGCTGATGTAACGAGCGGCCGCTGACGGACCGCATGCTGCCCTGTCCTGCGTCAGCTCCAGACATGCCCTGACGACCCCCAGGTAGTGACATTATACGTATATCATAAGGCTCCATTTCATAGATTGGGTTACTATCGCCATTTCAGCCATGCCAGTAATATATGTCATGTGTCCGCCCCCCACGTGAGTCAGGTGCTCGACTCGGACGTGCTCAAGTAGGTTTTTGCTGGCTTTTTCCTTCTCGGCCTTGACGAGGTTCTCGTCATGGGGAAAAGTGATGTCAACGAGCATTACCTGGCGTTTCGATCTATCAACCAGCACGATATCACGCTTATTAGCTACAATAGTCCTGCCCGGGATGACAGATCTATCCCAATAGAGCATGACATGACCATTTTTAAGATCTGGCGCAGGTGTATACTTATAGTACAGCACTTCGAAGTCAACAACAAACGTTATTTTTTTCCTCGATTTCGCTCGATATTGATTATAGCAACAGGTAGACGCACATAATATTTAGTAATATAGTCACTTTAAAAATGAATAATTTTATTAAAATAAAAAAAAAATTAACTACTTCTATTTTGCCCGGCGCCGCGCTACAGATTTCTTTGAATAAGCCTATAATTGAATTAAATCAGGTCAGTAGTGTTCTGTCTTGTGCGTACATGTTGATTTTCCAATTTAGTGATATGATTTTTATTAGGTATTTTAAATTCTTTCTTAATAACTCCAGTGATTTAGTGTTTTACGACAGAACATGTGCGGCAGACCAGCATATCCCAAGATTACGATAAGCCTGTATTCACACAGTCTTATAGGATAGCTAAGGAAGGCCAAGGTCTAACGTCGAAGAGGGTCCTAATACCAGTAGCCGACGCCGAAGCTTAGTCCTTGAAGTCAACCACTACTATACTATACTCTTGTATGGGAGACTGTCGACAGTGATGGACAGACGCAGGAATTGGTGCATAGTGACTGTGGATACTGTGCTTTTGTGATCGTCATGAAAATCGTTGTGTGTGTGGTCTGATGCGTAAGCCTGTAAATTAATATTAGTTTTAATACCTAAATATAATTAAGTTTGCATTTTTCCGCGACCCGTGCGCGCATACGCAAAGTACTAGGCTCCCATAGATACCGAAGAGATTTTTATGCTGTGGCGCGTAAGTCATGTTTGATTAAAGTTAGGGTTGTGCAAAAAAACAAGTGATTGAGATATAGATTGTGCTCGTTTTATATCTAAGGGCAAATTGTTCCCAAGTTTGTTTGTGGTCCTCATGCCAAGTAACAATCGATTTGTATTCCAACATTCTTTACTGTCTCATTGAAAACATTATTTAAATACACCTGTGGAATGGTTTTGAAATCTATCTTTGACCGTTCAGACCGTAAGACTTAATCATTTATCTACAAGATCATTATTTATTTTTGCAATCGCGTTTAGTAGATTTTCAATCGTGGATTGCGTATATATTTGGAGATCGTCTGCATAAAGATGGCAAAGAGAAGAAATATGAGAAGTAATAGAATTTCTGAAGATTGCAAATAGGAGAGGGGATAGTACGCCACCCTGTGGGAAGCCAGTATGCCAGCTTGTTTTTTACACCAGCTAAATACACAGCCATATATCTGTACGCGTTGCTGACGTCCACAGAGATAACTGCGAAACCAATGAATAGCCGTTGGCGATATGCTAATTGAACGTAAAATACCCAATAAAACATCAAAATCAACCGTGTTGAAGGCCTTGCGGAAGTCTAGCAGAGAGAGTATAGTGACTTGTTTATGTTCCATGCCTTCACGGATGTCTTCGGTTGTTTTTACTAGTGATGTAGCTGTGCTATGAGTGCTATGACCAGGACGGAAACCAGACTAAAAAGGATCAAGATTACAGTTTATTGTGAGATAGAAACTAAGCTACTGCTGTACAATGGGCTCAAGAACTTTTATGTGTATGTATTATATGTGTGTGAAACGGTGAACTGAGCAGACGTGTTATTTATTAAATTCATCAAAGTGCTGCAAATTGAAATCTAACCGTACGCGAATATTCTCATAGTGCATAGTCGTGTGCTTGAATTTGTGTTTTATACTTCTTCAAGCTGCTAGACTAATCGACTTATTTAAAGGAAACAAGTTTTAGTGCTGCTTACAAGAACGACACCTAAATGTAAATAAGCCGCGGATATGCAATTAGTGTACAACGCTCGCCTACTGGAAGTGGCTCGTTGGTGGGACATAGTGATTCGAACCCATATCTATCAAATAAAAACATAGAATACGACATGCAACAGGCTAATTTCCGTAATTAGCGTAAATTTACCAATGCTAATAAAACTATCAAAATTGAACTGAGTGAAATGCGAAAGCAGATGTCCAAAATGTTTTATATGAAATCGGCCAATGAAGCTCAAGCAGAAAATATAAACAAAATGTGCCAAGATATAACGTCCATCAAATAACAAGTCAGCAGTATAAAAATTACCACTGAAAATTTAGTAAAGGAGGAGAATGAAATTAAATGAGAAATCGCTAATATCAAAAATAAAAAAAATTCAAAAACCCGCCAAAAAACCATTAAAATTCACCATGGCAAATGAAAGTAGATACTTTACTTTTTGAAAGTAGTATCTTACCTAATGATTACATCACATATCAAGTAACTGATAAATATAGTAACAAAACATGCGAAAAAGGATCCTTAAAATGTTAATATTACGTTTAAACTACGAATGTTCGTAGTTTAGTCAGGCCAGACAATTCGACGAATTAAAATGCGTTGTACAAGGTTTTTAAAATATACTACATATCATTGTACTACCAGAAACTTGAATCAAATCTAATGATGAAGCGAAGAAATTTGAACTTCCTGGATACACACACTATTATAACTACAGGGCCAATAGCAGAGGTGGCGGCTTCTCTATTTTTGCTCACAACAATAGAGAAATGTGTAAATGAAAATCATTTTCTTTGGATTCATCTAGATAAATTTCCAATTGACATAGGTGCAGTATACAAAGCAGATCGTACGCATGCTAAAAATTTCTTTAAAACATACGTATTACAATTAAATAACAAAAAAAAACGAATAATTTTTGGCGACTTTAATTTAATCTACCAACTCCAAGCCGCAAGACAAATGACTAAAAAGATATGATTGAAGAAAATGGCTATAGAATTGTAAATAAAATAGATGAGAAACATTGCACCCGCAAAACATCAACTACTAAAACTATACTGGATCCGTAGCTACTAACCTAAAACGTAATAACTTCCATTTCACGATAGTGGAATCTTCAATGTCTGACCATAAACAGATATACCTTGAATTAGGTAAATGTCAAGCACAGTCGAGTAAAAAAAATTAAATATGAAGCCGCAAACTATAAAAAGTTGTGTAAAACAATGAAGAGTGTTAAAACTGATGACTGCATTGTATTGGAAGAGGCCATAACACAAAGCGTCCGGACAAATACAATAACTAGATCAACTGAATCCTCCGAAGAAACATACCTATCCCACCGATACCAAATAGTTAAATTTTGTGATTAACAAAGTGCCTGCAAATAGGGTATGGAAGGTTTTCAATTCCGATATTGATTTCTGATATTAGATTTTAATATCGGAATTCCGATACTAATATCGGAATTGAACATATTTATCATAAAGTTGTATTAGATACAAGATGATTTAAGTTATTTTATTTTTGTACTTAACATAAAAATTACACAACTTCTGTGATGATTAAACTACAAAAAAATCATAAAACTGAAATCAATTTTGATAAATATATTTAAAAATAGCATAACCTATGAACAAAATCTAAATTTTAAATACCTTCTGAAATAACTTCTCTAAAATACTTAATCAAAAATTTAAAAAAAATTATCAAGAGAATAAAACTACTAATCCTGTACTATTTATTTATTTTTTAGAAAACCACCTCTTTTTTTCAGAATGCGTTCATAGAAACTCCTCCACTCCGCTCCTCTTCTGCTACTAATTAAATAAAAAAACTCAAAATCATCTTAAAAAAATACAATTGGAAACAAATGGAACGAATCTACTTATTTACTAATAATATGTATCTGCTTTTAAGAGAGAAACTTGATAATGATTTCAGCAAAAGCAAACTTCTGACAATGCATCAAAAATATCCAGGTGACGAAAAACACGCTAACTTTAACTTATGTAAAATACAAACGCTCTGTACACATGTTATATATACACTAATCCCTACTTCCGTTTTTGTCGCTTACAAGTTAATAAGCTATTATAATTTTCAAAAAGTAAAAATAGGCGTCCACATTTCCTATTTTTTCAGATTTTCTCAAATTCTTGGTAAAAAGTCATATTACACCTTGTAGTGGTTGGGTAGTTACTTTAATCGGAAAGTAATAAAACTACCTCAACATAGTGTTTGTTTCTGTGACATCTCCAGTGCATACAGGGTTTGCATTATATTTGGGGTTTAGGACATGCATACGCATTGTATACTTTTTTACTCGTTGGTTTAAAAAATATGTCGCCATTAGAAGAGTAATAGAAACTTTAAGAATTATATAGGCTATTAATTGTCATCTTTTGTATTTTGTAAGCTTTGCTTGCAAGTTCATAGCGATTTAAGATAATGTTTTTTGCTTCTCAAGTTTACTGAACACGAATTTTAATATTGTATCAACTATATGCTATATATAATGTAGTAAGTCGTATTCGCCTTACTATACTATATATACTCGGGGACAATAACTGACAAAGTTCGGAAGTCATTCAAGGCGAGGCTACGTTGTATGAAGTGTAGATTTGCCTTTCAATACTCTCGTCCCCGCCCTTCGGTAGCAGTAGCGCTGACTCTATGGTGCTCGTGCCCCTAAATGTTAAGTGTCTGCGGCGCTGATATTTTATAGTTTTACTATGATTTCCGGGACTCGGGCCCCCGTAAGATTGTTTTTTTAAGCAATGTGGCTGTTCGTGGATAGTGTTCTGGGTGCTGTATGATAGTTTGTAGGGCTTTGGTGGAAGAAAGTACGAAAGCTGTAATAGCATTCTGTAACTATTTAGCAGCTCAATAAGAAAGTAGTGAGGCAACATCAAATCGCCCGCACAACGGAGAGCCGGCTGGCACCGTTTACATCTGATTTTAAAATTTAAACAGAATATTTGACTAATTCCGATATTACGATATTGGACTACTCAGTATCGGAATTATAATATCGGATTTAACGGTCCGAGATTCCGAGATTTCGATATTCCGAGATTTCGATATTCATGCCCTACCTGCAAACCTATCAAATGTGGCGTACCCCAAGGACCCATTTTAGGCCCACTCTTATTTCAAGAAAAGAGAAGAAGATGAAACACATTTACAGAAACACATTTTTTGACTAATACACATACACTAAATGGTAGAGTACAATCATTGGTATATATGTACATTTAAACATACAAACACACACAATCGCACACATACACATACATATACATACTTCGCCTGCCCTAAATTTCGCTATCTGCGTATATTCTAACGGCAACTCCTCAATTATAAAAATAAAAAAAAAAATTTTTTCCTCTTTAATAGTATAAAACATTCATGTCTGTGAAACCATGGAAATACACACACAAAATTTCAACCTAATCGTTCAAGCCGTTTAGTAGTTGGCATACCGACAGCAGCGCCATCTACCGGGTCCAATTTTATTTTTAATTCATCCAGGAAATCATCGAAATACCCATATAAAATTTCAACTCAATCGGTTTAGCCGTTTAGAAGTTATGTGAAAAAGATAAGTACGGAAGGATAATTCTTATTACCCGTTTTGAATCATTTGAAATCAAATGAAACATTTTCCCGAGGTAAAAAGTAGCCTATGTTCATCAGGGACAATGTCGGCTTCTAATGGTAAAAGAATTTTTCAAATCGGTCCAGTAGTTTCGGAGCCTATTCAATACAAGCAAACAAACAATCAAATCTTTCCTCTTTATAATATTAGTATAGATCAGCTGTTTCAGGGCTGCCACTAAACCGTTTTAGGTACAAAAGGAAATTTGCTGATTGTTGGGAAACCTGAACATTTTCGGACTTCAGGATATATTTCCGAACATCTACAAACCAACCCTTATCTACCACTTCGGCTGTATACACCATTTAACTTACATGTTGTATGTGTATATAATTTTTTTTTTAAATAATTAACTTTAATTCTTTTTCAATTCGTGAAACGTAGATGTTATATCTAAGGTTCCAAATTTGACATGCATATTCCAGGTAACTGCTAGCAATACAAGATTTAATAAGTTTAAACTCTATTGAGTAATAGATGTAAATACGCTGATGTAAATACAATATTTTTGTTACAAAAACGGGCAATTCGTGCTATTTATAAATTAGGATCTAGGATATCTCTGAGGGACAGGTGTAGGAAAGTAAATATTTTAACTTTTGCGTCGCAGTACATATATGAAAATCTTTTATATGTACATAAAATATCAATAGTTTAAGCAAGAAAAGTGACGTTCACAAAGTAAATACTTGAAGTAAGAATAAGCTGTTGGTGCATGATACACGTCTACACAAAATAAGTAACACTTTTATGGGGCAATGTATACACTTTTACGACAAAGTTCCCAATAATATTCAAACTTCAATAAGTAAATTTAAATCTTTTATTAAACAACTACTTTGTAAAAATACAATATTTCAGACTATGTAAATGATAAAAATCCTTGGGACTGAAGATGCTCAATTACAGGATGCATAAGTTAACCAAATTAAAATGGAAATAATATAAGCTTTTATGATATTTTTTAAAAGAGTCACTATCGAGGTTCTTGCCAGATTCTTCTCGTGAACCGAAGGTACCCACCTTCTGGGAGATTTCAAAAAATAGTAATTCATAATGTTGACGATTCAAAATTGTTTTTTAAATTGTAATTTGAATAAAAAAAATTGACTTTGACTTCGCTTTGACTTGACTTTGACTTTAACATTGAAAGTATTAGAATTACGCACGCGCATTACAAACCCAAACGCCTGATAGGCTTTCGCTACATTATCGTCAACATGTTTATCAAATGTTACTTTGAGTCATGATGAACTCCTAAATCACGATTTTAAACCTAATGTTGATTTAAGGCAGATATTGATAGATCGTAATGTAAATGCGTGAGTGAGTGAATCGCCGAATTGGTTGCATGCTGTTTAGTTTTAGCGGTCGCTAAGCAAAGCATTGTATGCCTCTTTTTCACTTACCGTACGTGTGATCGGTGGTGGTCGTGCTGTTGCAGGAGTCATTCGAGGAGGAACTGCCGTTCGTACCGACGACGCTCCCGCAGGAGCGCCCACTTGCGCTACCCATGGTGCCGGTGCGGGAGCGATGCCGCACCTCGCCTCCCGCCGCCGTTGCCCTGCGTCGCCCGCGGCCTCCCGCGCCGTCCGCGCCGGCACGACCTCAGCTCCACACAACACCCGCCACCCCCCAGCCCGTCACCGACAAGCTGCGTATCCAGCTGCCGCGACGCGCGCGTGCCTCCTCCGCGTCCGCGCCCCCCCGTGCGCCCCGAACTCGTCCCCGCACACGCAGCGGCAGTGACGGTAAGACCCTCGATCGATACACACACACACACTAACGAATATGATATTTATTAAAGCTGTTAATATAATCGTTTAAAGAAACTCTCCTTATTTTTATGTCCATTGTTTTATTAGAAACAACATTTTATAACACAGCTTTTTATTATTTTAGAAAAGAAAAAAGCACGCCATGACAAAACAATTAGTCTAAAAAAATGATACAAAAACAGTGTTGCCAACATGTATGTATAGTATTAACACACTTCCTTACATTTATATTGCAACATAACATAAAGTTACAAAACTAACACTCATTATTAATTTAGCAAGAACTTAAATGACACATCTTATTTTACTCTTTAATGTTTAACATTTCTCTGAATTGACTAAATTTTATATTACCTAATGTCTTAGTAAATATATTTGCAATATTATTTTCTGAATCTATCTTTACTTCTTCAATATTACTTTGCTTAACATTTTCATGTACAAAATGATAGTGAACCTCAATGTGTTCAGAATTTATTTGTGAAATTTCCATATCTAGAAATAGCTACTGCCCCTGAGTTATCTTCATATTTCTTAACCGGCTTAAAATATTTAGTAAAAATATCATCCATTAAACAAATTATAAATGTTATCTCTGATACAGCTTTTAATAAAGCAACGTACTCAGCAAATGAACAGTACTTTGTTACACTATTCTGTTTCTTTGATTTTGAATAGATAACATTTTCAAAAAGTCTATTGAAAAACCCAGTGGTAGACTTTCTATCTAATGTATCTTCAACCCAATCAGCGTCTACAAAACAATCCACAATATCAAAATTACAATATTTTAATTTAAAATCTTTCGTCAAGTACAAATATTTTAGAATTCGCAGAGTGTCTAGTTTATTAAATAAAATTTTCAACTTTGGGGAAATTGATTCGGGTCGTAGCATTTGTCGACGTTTTTTGCCGATAATCCGTAGGGAGAAGGATATACGCTTAGCTAACTTATCAGCTTCCGAACTCCAAAATGCTCTTTTAGCTTGCATCCGTCTGCATCAAAGCCGATGGTTTGCCAAGGAACTTCAAGAGCTTTCTGATAGAGGTGAAGTAAGCAAGTCCAGCTCTACCTTTTCCCTTAATCCTTTTGTTGATGACAACGGATGCATACATTACTTTTTACTAGCGGAAGAAAATAAACACCCAATCATTATTCACCATGAATATCACCTAGCCAAATTAAAAGTGGGCGAGGCGCATGAGAAAACTTTACATGGTGTACCTCAGCTAATGCTTAACTTCTTACGCACTAAGTATTGGTAGATTCGTGAAAAACTTTGGTTAAGCAACACGTAAGATCCGATTAAACAAGCTAGAAGAAGCCAAAAATGTACGGAATAAATTTAAGCTAGCTTTAAATATCCTCAAAACCGATAAAGAGGCAATAACAAACGTAACCCAGTTAGAATTAATATCAGAAAAAATTAAGGTACTATTTACAGAAATAAAGAAATTAACAGACAATTATAATTTAAAAATGGAGTCATTCGACTTAAAAACCGCCATTTTCTTATTACAAATAACAGACAAGGACGAACGCCAGTTAGAACAGTTAATAAGCGGGTTAGAGCTTTATAAAAGCGTTTTAAAAACGGACGATCACAAAACATTACTTTCCTTCGTCCTGAATACACGTCTCTCAAAAGAGGTCAAACTAAAACTTAAAGGTCAAACTAAAACTACGAGTCGGTCAACAGCTTGATAAGCGATATTAAGACATTTTTACTTCCAAAAAAATCCTTCACAGCTATTTTAAGAAAACTACAGAAATCGCTCCAGAGAGACCGAAGTGTCCGAAGGAATTCGGAGACAAAATCGAAAAATGTTATCAGAACTAACGATTTCTCAATCCGACGGCGACAACACTTAATTCGAGATACTTAAACCGATAAATGAAAAAATAGGTATTAAACGTTTTTCGGGTGGTCTAAAAACGAAAAATTAGGAACAATTATCTCTTCCAGGCCCGTTTCAACCCTACGTGAAGCTATCCGAATAGCGCTCGACGAAGAAACGTCGACCCGGAAGCCAACAGCTGATTGCTACGCGTATTACAAGACACGTATATTTCAAGGAATGCGAAGTAGACAAGGTCGTCAGTCACCAGTAAGACAGACGCGATATAAGCAATACGTATTCCAACGACCCGACCCAACGATTTTTTAGAAAATTTTAAAGGAATTAAATTATATGATAGTAATGTATGTATGTACTATCAGATGTATCAGATACTCAGCTAGATCTAAACATTAGTTAGAGCCATCAACATTCGTTATTCGAAAGGTCGTGGTCAAAAATCTTAGAAAGGCTACATCAGCCTCTTCATTTGTATGGCTCTTTCAGTCAGTCTCTGACCTCACTTCAGAAGGTTTTCTGGCAGCGTTCAAGCGCTTTGTTGCCAGACGTGGTCATTGCAGCAACCTTTGGAGTGACAACGGCACTAATTTTGTTGGCGCCTCCCGAGAATTGCAGAAGTTATTCATAAGCGAAACTTCGTCGATGGCAAATGAAGTAGGCAACCCTTGCAAATTACGGGACGAAGTGGCATTTTATTCCTCCTCACGCACCTAGCTTTGGTGAACTCTGGGAAGCAGGAATAAAAAGCACAAAACACCATTTAAAAAGGGTTATTGGGGAATCAACCCTAACGTTTCAAGAGCTGTCAACGGTGTTATCACAAATTGAGGCTTGCCTCAATTTTCGCCCACTTTCGCAAGCTAGCGGTGGACCAGGAGACATCACGCCGTTGACTCCCGTTTTGTAAGACAACCGTTAATGATTGCGCCTGACCGGAATTACGAAAACGTATCGATGTCTAGCTTACGTCGATGGCAATTAACGCAACGAATGGTGCAAGTTTTTTGGTCTCGTTGGTCTCGTGAGTATCTTAATCAATTCTTTCAGTGGGCAAGTAAAGAACAAGAGCTCAGAGTAGGCAATATTGTTTTAGTGATGGAGGACAACTTACATCCAGGCTTTATGGGAAGGTCGAAACTTTGCATCCGGGCAAAGACGGTATCAACCGTGTGGCGACAATTAAATGCAAGGGTTCGTTGCTCAAGCGACCAACTTCGAAACTATGCGTTTTGCCTGTATAATTTATTATTTGTTAAGTTTTTTTTGTTTGTTTTATGGGTAATTTGTAAAGTTTAGATTTTTTGTTTACTGCTGCCAGCACAATATTTACAAACATTTACACTTATTATGAAAAGTATTAGTATTTATTTACATTGCTTTCTGTTTAGTTTTTTATAAGCCATGTTAACCTTATTTTAAGAACTCCGTTCTTGGTGGGCGGATTTTCTAGTTTAGTTTACTTTAGTTGCCAATAGATGGCGCTTAAAATTTTGAATAGTTTGTAGATCAGTAATACTTTGCTATATGAGAACAGCTGATCATACTCACCCTGGCATTTCTTTTTTACAGGAGGTAGTACTATAGCTTTTAGTATCTTATTTGAAGTTTGTAGATTTTCTCAAGATCTGTTCTTCTCGTCCTACCATAACGAATACGACCATTAGTAATAACCGACTCCGCTAATGCTAAATAAAGTAGTCTCGGGCGTTGTAGGGCATTCGATATTTAAGTACATAGACTGGATCCTAAAAACTGGACCACACGTAGGCCCTGAGAAAAATTAGGTCGTACTTACGGTTTTTGGCTTCAGATGTTTTTGATCACTCTGTGTAAAAAGGAGTGTATTGTGTTTGTGTATATGTTTGTGTATGTGTTAATTGTGTCACTGTCTTTTATCCGCTTAACATAAAATTAGCTCGAAAAACAAAACGCAGCCGCGACTTGTCAAGGATTATATGTGACCAAGCGCGCGCACGCACAGAGTAAGCTACGATCCTATTACGCCAGTCCGAACATTCTCTTTAGAACAAAGAGTTTCCCCTGGATAATTCGCACTCTATCACATATGGTTTATATGTGTACTCGAGCTTAGTCTGTTATCTATATACAGTCCAGTATGCTTTTGGTTAATAACAAATTAAACAGATACAAAGTACATCTACGGCGATTATGCAAACAACCGGAAGAATGGGCCACGATACTGGGGGAGTAACTAGTTTTGTTTTGGCTAGAATAGACATGCAAAGCTTTGGTTTTTTGAGCATCAATTACTAGCCCCACATCATGGGCCCACTTACACGCTCATTCGAAAATGTTTTGCATGATTTTTTCCGCTTTTTCTAAGTCAGTGTCAGTCACAACGAGACAGGTTTCATCAGCAAATTGATAGACTGTTCCCTCGGTAATTAGATTACACATTTGGTTTATGTAGATTAAATATTCTTTAGGTTCTATTATAGACCCTTGAACTGTGCCTTATGTGCTCAATATCTCCTCTTTCAGCGCACCACAGACCTTGACAATGTTGCGGCGGTTAGTGTGATAGTTTTTCAGCAGCTCAGGGAGCACTTTACGGATACGACAGTGGCTGAGGCTCAGCCACAGCATATCAAATGCCTTGGTGAAGTCAATGTCAACAATGATAACATGCAGTTTATGATGAGGTGTTTACACATTTCATTTGTAAATTGACATAGGAGCTTAGAGGTACTACGGTCCATTAGAAATCCGTGCTGGTTTTTATTAATTACGTTTTTTCCCGTAGTATGTCATGTTTTGGTTTCCGATGTATCTCTCAACTATCTCTATAAGATTGTAATAGGTCTATAGTAACAGTATTATGAACAACTTCCCTTTTTATGTATAGGTCTAATTAAGCCTACCTTCAGCTCGTCTTCTTACTTCCTTTATTGTTTTATCTGTCAAGTTTTGTACCTCATTTACATATTGCACTTAATAATCATATAACTCATCTTTTTCGTAATGCAATAAATTTTGACTAATTTGCTGTAGTCATCTATAAAGCTCAAAATATATTTTTCCCGTGATTTCCTATAGTCTGATGTGGTCCATTTAAATCTCTATGTATGTATCTCTAATATCTCCTCTGCTCCTATTCAATCATTTTTAAAATGTTAAATTATGAAGTTTGTTTTGGATACATGTGTGCACTTTAAATAAACTTCTATTTCTTTAGGTAATCCTTCTAATGATTAATTTTAACACATTAATTCCAAGTTATTAAAATTTATATGTACGGTGTAGTTTTTAAAGTCATATTACTTGTAATCATGTTCATTCGCAATGTGTCTTGATTAATGTAGCTTTTCATCTTGTATAGTCTCTTTCTTTAGTTTAAACTGCTATAATCTTTCCATCTGCATTGTAAATTTTTGTCAATCTTCCTCTTGAAACAATTGAATGTTTTTCTGTAATTTTTGAATAAAGAGAAAACTTTAATCAATGTTACTACAAATTTTTCTCCATAAATCAGGAAACAAGTTGTAATATCACCAACTTTTGTGGCTTCTAATATTGTTCCATCGCCAATTTTACGTTTTACAGATATTTAAATATCTTGCAGGTATCAAAGTACTCATCAGTGTTGGTAATTTGGTCTGTCCATCCACTATCAAGAAAACATTTTAATTGACCTTTTTTAGACTTGTCATTTTTATTTGTGTAAGCATTATTTGCAATGGTAGTATTAAAACTATTACCTTGACTCACATGACTAGTATGATGATAGTTTCCACGTCCTCTATAGAAATTTCTGGCATATGTTCCACGTCCACCAGTTAATCCATGTCATCGATGACCTTAAAATCCACGTCCTCGATGACCATAAAATCCACGTTCTCGATGACCATAAAATCCACGTCATTGACCATCGCTTGCATTTCCTAAACGACGATCTTTTTTAATGTATCGAGGCTGTCAACAGCCAAAACAATTGATGACCTGGCTTCTGCTTAAAACACATTTGATATATCATTCTCTGCGTTCTTTAATTTTATTTTACTCTCCAGATAATCAACAGTTTTTTCACCCTCTGGTAAAACATCTATTAAATCACTAATACAACTTTAATTTTATTGTAGCCCTTTTAACACATAATTAAGTTCTACCTGCTCTGATACTTCTGCCTCTGCTTGTTTAAGCTCGTTTATAGCTTTCTGAAAGTCATCAAAAAATAAGGTGACTTCTGAATATTTTTTTAATTTGATACTTTCGAGGTTATGTCGGCACAATATTAAAAAAGCAGTTGACTTCTTTAGGTATGGCCATTTGCAATAGTCCATACATAGTGTAAAGGTTAAAATTGCGTGGAGCCATTCTGTGAATCTCGCACTCACACATTACATTATCAGAATTGTCAATAATATTAACCTTAAATCGACAAAATTAGGTTTAGTTTTCTTTTGGTTTCTTTACCTTACAAATTATTTAGGTGTCAAAGTCAAAGTCAAAGTCAAAATGGTTTATTCAAATAAGGATTTTACAATCACTTTTGAATCGTCAAAGTTATAAAATATTATTTTTTGAACCCCTTCCACCTTCCCGCCGGTTCACAATGTTGTTGATTTCTACCGAGAAGAATCCGGCAAGAAACTCGATACTTACTCTTTTAAAAACACTTAAATAAACTAAAATACAATTAATGTTTTAAATAAAAGATTTTTAGTCGTACAATTTTATGTTATTTTCATTTTAATTTGGTTTACCTATGCATCCTGTAATTGAGCATCATCAGTCCCAAGGATTTTTATCATTTACATAGTCTGAAATATTGTAGTATGCCTTTTTACAAAGTACCTGCTTGATAAAAGATTTAAATTTACTTATTGATAGATTTTGAATTTTATTGGGAACTTTGTTGTAAAAGTGTATACATTGCCCCATAAAAGAGTTACTTATTTTGTGTAGACGTGTATCATGCACCAATAGCTTATTTTTACTTCTAGTATTTACTTTGTGAACGTCACTTTTCTTACTGAAGCTATTGATATTTTTATGTACATATAAAAGATTTTCATATATGTACTGCGACACTAAAGTTAAAATTTTTACTTCCCTAAACCTATCCCTCAGAGATATCCTAGATCCTAATTTATAAATAGCACGAATTGCCCTTTTTTGTAACAAAAATATTGTATTTACATCAGCAGCGCTACCCCACAATAGGATACCATATGTCATTAAACTATGGAAATAGCTAAAATATACTATTTTTGCAGTGTCGACATCGTCAATCGTCTTATTTTCTTGATCGCATACACAGCAGAGCTAAGTTTTTTGGCTAGGTTATGAATATGAGGACCCCATTGAAGTTTGGAGTCCAGCGTTATGCCAAGAAAGACTGTTGAATTAACAAGTTCTAATTGCTCGCCATTAATATTAATACATGTCTGTCTCTGACTAACATTTGGTAATGTAAATTTAACACATTTGGTTTTTTTTTCATTAAGTAACAAATTATTAGCGTTAAACCAATTTACAATTTTAGAAAGGGCATCATTTAATTCATTATAACATGTCTGTCGTCTCTTAACTTTAAAAAGCAAAGAGGTGTCATCAGCAAATAAGACAATGTCATGGTTTTTTACATTATATGGGAGATCGTTAATGTAAATAAGAAATAGAAAAGGACCTAAAATTGAGCCCTGAGGGACTCCTATAGTAAACTGCAGTGTTGTTCTACATACGTATTATTTATTTCGCAATGAATGTTATCCATAGGCGCTGCGACTTGAACCGGCGAGCCTATGGTTCAAATCACGCTATTTCCGTTTTGAGTATTTTTGTTAGGAATAACTTTTTTTTTATGTTTTGCCATCTAGTTCTCTCTGAAAAGGACCAGTTGGTATGAGAACTTTTTGTTTTGTTTGCAAGAATTAAAACACATGCAATCAAATAAAAATGAAAATCATAATAATAATAAAAATCATCATCATCACAACAATCATACTAATAAAAATCATAAATAATGTTTTTGATAAATGTTTCTTTTTCTATATATAAATTTCCTATGTTTATAGCTTAAGTATTCGTTTTCGTAATGAAAAGAAAATTGAAACTTAACCATAAGAATAAAAAAAAATACAAGTCACCATTTATTCGGTAAATGGGAGGCTCCCATACAACAAACGTGATTTTTTTGCTCGATTTTACTCGATATTGATAACGGCATCAGGTAGACGCTTAAAATATTTACAGAATATTTAGTTACTTTATAAACTTTACTTTAAAAATGAATAATTAAATTAAAATAAAACAAAAATTTAAGGGTACGGAATCCTTCGTGCGCGAGTCCGACTCGCCTATTTAATATAACCTCCATTATTTTCAATTACAGCAAGCAAGCGCCGCCGCATAGATCCGACTATATTAGAACAGATCTGTTCCTCTAATATTGTTTTTAGCTGGCTTTCTATGATGCAATCCTTCAATATGCAAAGCTCGACGAACAGTGTGTGTTAAACATGTTTCCAAACACAGCAGTCGGTATGAAACCATTGTTTCACCATAAATCTTCTTTGAGTAGCATCAGTGTGCCGCGAGAGTGCACTTCGAGGTCCAGTTGATAAATTCCCCTCCTCTTGGTTGCGTGAGACCCAACGCAACTAAAAACCAAATAGCCTGATTAAAATAAACATTTTTCAAACTACTAATTTTTTTTTAGATATTCACTTACAAAAAGTGTGGTATTAAAAATATATGATATAACATTAACATCAAACAAAATCCTTAGGGTAAAACCAGTCTCATTGCAAATTTATATCTCAAATTTGCAACCCATATTATATAGTTCTATATTACGCATTTACTCTTCAATATTAATATTGGCCTGCATATTATTTTTAGCAAAGAAATTTAATAAAAACACAAAACAACCTTATCAACACAAGCACCTACAGTAACACATTCACAACAACAAAAGAAATGGCTACCTAAGTAATTACCGCATCTAACTTAATAGCTAAATAAAAACACCAAACAACCTTGTCAGCACATACCCCCAGAAACAAATCGGCAACGAACAACAAAAATAATGTCTACCTACGTAGTGTCTGCATCTAACTTCATAGCTATTAGAAAATTGGTCTAAGCTGTTTAACTGAACAAAATATTCATAATTCGTAAAATGTAAATGTTTTATTGTGAAATTATTATATCTAATATCAAATGAAACTGATATAACTCAGGTCCTACAAGACATATTACTTTATTTCTTTAAGTGTGTGAGTGACTACGCCTTGCCATTCTATTTTGTTTTGTAACTCTATGTGCAGTTTTGCAAATGAGTGTACATCTCATCAAACTTTTGAATAATCTCGGCCGCTATATCGAGTTCACTTATGTATTCTAGCTGTTGGTTGGTTATTGCACTGTACATGTAGTTTGTTGCCTGGATCCCTATCGTCCCATTTGTCGTCACCGGTTAAAATTTTTCCCTCCTGTTACTACATCCTTGCATTTTTTTAATTTTTAATACTTTAGTATTCTTATCTTCCAGTTGCTGTAATCAGATCCATCAAAATCGGAATATTTATGTCACTACTTTTAGTCACCATTTTTACATATTTTCACTTCTTACTTTTTTCAACTTTTTTTTTCCATTTATTTTCCAACACATTTACAATATAATAAAATTAGAAAATTATTCTTAACCTTCCTACTGTCAATCCTTTTTATTACTTATATTACGGAGCTGCTACTATGATTATCGTTTATTCGTTTATAATATTTATCGTTTTAAGAAAGTTTCTTTTATTTTAATGACCTTAGAAACAATATTTTATAACACAGCATTTTATTATTTTAGAAAAAGAAAAATCACGCCTTGCCAAAACCATTGGTCTAAAAAAAGGAAATAAAAACCAGTGTTGCCAATATGAATGTATACTATTTAACAAAAGCAATGTGTCTGTCTGGTGAACTAAACTTGGTTAATTCAGGCTTCCATTTTTTTCCATAACGAAGTACCAAAGGATGGTATGGCTGTGTCTTTGTGCACCCTCACCTCCCGCTGATGTACACTACACGGTACTTCATAACATAGATTGGCGCTGAGTCCAGTACAGTCAAACTTGTTGCAAATTTTATATAAAGTCATAGCACTTAAAAGTTTACTCCTGCTTTCTAAGCTATGTAAATTATATAATTATATTATATTCCAGTAGGTATGTGCGTTTGGCTTATAGGATGGAAATCGAAAAGCGAAGAAAGATTTTTTTTTTTTTTTTTTTTTTCCCATTTATAATTTGCCATCAGTCGTAAGACTATAATCAAATATGTTGGGATGCAGTTGACGTTTTTAGAAGTATGAGGCCAATGTTCCATGTTCAATATTTAAGGCCCTTTTAAGTCTCTTAAATTTGTTGGGCTGGAGCAACATTTTGGTGAGAGGATTAGGATGAACAGTGAGCCGATCCTTGTAGTTTATTTTGTAACGCTCTATTTCCTCAGAGATAGGCATACCAGGGAGCTCCTGCAATCACTCTTAAAATGTTGTTTTGGGTTCTCTGTAGGCGCTCAACGTTTGACTTGCTTGCAGTGGACCACATTAGTATGCCATAGGTCCAGATTGGTTTTATAACAGCATTGTAAATGAGCAGTTTGTTGGTCAGTGACAATACAGATTGTTTTCCGAGGAGTCAAAGGAGATTCCTAAAACGAAGGTTGATTTCGTCTCGCTTCTTGTTTATGTGGTCTCTCCATGTGAGCCGTTGATCCAAGTGGAAACCCAAGTATTTAACACAATGAGTTTGAGGAAGTGTGTCTTCTCCCAGTTTAACTGGCGGACATAATCCTTTCCGTAAGGTGAATGTTATGTGGTTGGATTTCGAAGCACTTGCCTTTATTCTCCACTTTTGTAGCCAAGTTTGTGTTATTTTAAAATGGTTTTGCAGTTCGTGGCTCGCCTGTACGGGGTCCTTGTTACGAGAGAGAAAGGCTGTATCATCAGCAAAAGTGGCAACACTAATCATAGACGATAGTTGAGGGAGATCACACGTAAAAATGTTGTATAGCACTGGTCCAAGCACAGATCCCTGAGGTACTCCAGCTAAGATTTTTCGGAGAGTGGATCTGGATTCACCCTACTTGAAACCATCTGTCAGCCAAGTAATATTGAACAACAGGGAATATTGAGTAAGGCAAATATTTTTTTATTTTGCACAACAAGCCTCTGTGCCAGACTCTGTCAAAAGCCTGCTGAACATCCAAAAAAACAGCTGAGCAGTACTCTTTCTTCTCCAGACACTGCCGAATAGTGTGGTAAACCCTGTGCATTTGCTCAGTTGTAGAGTGGTGTTTACGGAAACCAAATTGGTGGTGGGGAATGATGTCCACTTCACTAAGGCATTTGTTAAGTCTTAGGAGAAAGACTCGTTCCCAAAGTTTTGAGAGAACAGGAGTGAGGCTAATAGGCCTTTAGGACGAAATTTCACTGGCTGGCTTCCCAGGCTTGAGGATCATGGTAATCAGTGAGACTTTCCACAGCTGAGGGAAATAGTTTAGTCTGAAAATAGCATTAAACAGAATTGTAAGAAACAAAATGCATTTCCTAGGCAAAGCCTTTAGAATCTGGGGAGTTATCAAGTCGTATCCAGGGGCTTTGTTCGGATCCATCTTTGCTATCTCTCTAGTTACTTCAGTGGGAGTTGTCATTGATATTAAGGAACATAGCTGAAAGTCCTGACTGAGGATTTGGTCTATCTCCTTATCATCATCACCAACAGGAGCGTTAGGTTAAAATACAGATTCTAGGTAGGTAGCAAAAGCTTCCGATTTTTGATCATCTGTTCGTGTCCATTTATTACCAGTTCTGACTGGATGAGAAAACTGTTGGGGTTGTTTTGTATCTCTTGTTATTTTCCACAAATTGTGCTCTCCACGGCCATTAGGTGACATATTCTGCAGCTTTCTCTTCAATGTTTCATTGGCTGAGTGTTCAAGTAAGCATTTAAGTTCCTTGATGGCACGATTGAGGCGGGTTTTGTCAGAGGGACAACGGGACTGCTGCCATATTCTTCTTAGTCGTCGTTTTTCCGCAATTTTACGCTTTATTTCTATAGGTAAGATGCGATTTGACTGGGAGACTTGCAGAATTTTTTTTCAGAATTTTGGAAGAATTTGCCTTGAATTTTCTCCAGTGATTGTACATATTTATTAAATATAGGGTTCCATATTGGCACATCATATGCCAACTGAGAGCCTATAAAGATAAGATAAGATTTGTAAAGAAATAAGAAGGTAGAAGGGCGTTTAAAGTCACGGGTAGATCTCATGATAAAACTATTCATCCTGAGGGCTTTATCATAAAACGCCATTATGTTGTGAGGTCAAAATTTCTATTTTATTTAGATATTTAATCGTTGTGTTTTAATCGTTGTGTTTTAACCGTAGTAACTTATTTATTTAATCGTGTAGTCGTTTACTTTTAGTTTTCAAAATGGCTCAATGGATCGTCTGTTTTCGTGTTGAATCTAGAACTCACTAGTAACCTAGGTATTACTTTTAAATAGTTATTTTGTATTTAATGCAATAAAATATATTTTACGTTGTGTTGATTTTTTTTCTTAGAAACCGTAGTAACTTACAGATTTTTTTTTTCTTTGATTCAAAGTTAATACTTTGAATTTTACACAAAGATCCCTGGGAGCGGACCCACTTTGTGAGGTCCTAAGGCCTTAATGCATTGATAAAAGAATTCGACGCTTTAAATTACGGACGTAAAGACGCGGAAAGTTGTTTATCGATAACCAATTGTTAAACCTACACCTATATTGTATATAGTGCCTATGATTCCTAAACTAGATTATGGTAATTCCACTTACTGATTTACAGTCGTGCGCAGACTCTCTCTATCTCTCTCTCTCGTTTCAGCTCAGCTATGTTGTGTATCTCCCTTGAAAACTCGTACTACAGGAAATTATCCACTCTTTTATCTCGTTTTATTCACCTGGAATTGGTACAAATACAAGTGTATATATTTTGAACATAAAAGACGTTGTCTGCTGCAAAAGAAAAATCTCCCTTTTGGGAAAGTAGATAGTCCTTTCCTTGTCTCCAAAGTCGTAATTTCTGTTCCACGAAGTTTAGGCTTCAGAGATCAGAAAGTAAGACTTGCCCAATGGATGACCGAAGATGGAAAAGGTCAATCACCCTCAATCCAGAAAGGCCTTTCTGAAAAGCGCTTTCCTTTTTTACACAAGGACTATCTAGACCAAACTACGTTACAGTCTGAAAATACGACACTTAGAAACAAACAAAAGTTCTCACAAAATTACAATAAGTGTCGAGTAGTTATTTACGTTAATTAAATTACGGGTTAGGATGGGCTCTCCGAGCCTGGAGTAAATAAGAGCTGTCAGGATAAAACGTTAGTACACAAATTAAAACAATTACAATTATGAGTCAGATGAAGATCTAAGATACTTAACTCAAAAGCTGACCACTGCCAACCGTTGCCAAAAATTGACTGCCTCAACCTTCCCATTTTCTATCCTCTCTTCCTCTTTTCGCGTCATATTTTTCACTGTAGACAACTATACCAGCATACTCTGTAACTCGTTTAAAGTTTAGTAACTTCGCCTTTATTGCTCTCGCAATAAAGCCGACGACCCCTCTTCATCCTATCTCTTTGCTAGCTATCTCGTCTCGTCACTCGGACTGGCCCCGCCAGCGCACGGTCGTAAGAGCGATAGGGACAACTACAGCACGCTCCGCTACTGTCGCTTACGTATCTTCGCGCGTCTTGTTTTTCGCGCCAAGATTGCGTTCCCACGCAAACTTACCCGAGTCTGACACATGTGTTTCGCATTACTCCGAAAGCGTGGCCGGTTTTCAGAATCTTCCACAAAAAATAACTTTAAATGACTGCGCAACAATTGCTGATTGAAGCTACAGGGGTCTTTTGGGTCGCCTATGTTTTATACCTGCTGCGTATGATGTTGGATTTTTAACCGACTTATTTTTGGAGACTTGAATAAAACATGATGTACGTAATAAGTATATAACTGAATTTTATTAGGTATCGGGGTCCTCACATTCCCCTCCTCGCGGATCCGTAAAGTTGTGATAGTAACTTTATGGGTTCTGCGTAGATCTAACCTACTACAACAAATGTAACTTTCTTATTTAGATGTGAGACGTTCGTACTTTGGTAGAATATTTTCTTATACAGTACGTGCCTGATTCTCAATTGCCGACGTTCCCTGTGTCGTTTTAATATTACTTGGTTTTTTGTAAAATCCTACGTACAGAACTTGAATAATTAGTATGACCTTAATATTGGTGTATAAAATGAAAAACATTACGATCCATTTCACCTATGTACGCGCGGTCTATAACTGTAATTTAAATGTAAATAATAAATCAAAATACGACGGTTTTCCTAATTGTGTGTGGGTCACTCTTTTCCTAGACGTATTTATACCTTTTTGTATTTTAGATTCCAAACAATTTATTCTGACTAAGTTTTGCACGAATCGTGAAAGGTTTATTGAATTTAGATTTGATTGTATTTGTTATCATTATGTTATCGGCTTCGATTTGTTTTTGTTTCCTCATTTCTTTAATCATGAACTCGTGCGCTCGGGAATTCACCGCTGTCATAAAACACTGCTATATACATATATACACAAGCTTGCATAAAGTTTTATTTCTAGCTCAATTACAATTATATATAATACATCCCAAGCTACACACCTCTTAAATCTAATCTTAGTCTAACATGCTATAAAAGCTTTTACGATGCCCTTACTGAACTACTTTATTATTTACTGTCAAGCGGGTTATATTTCACGAAGCGGCGGATTCCGTTGCAGTAGATTCAGACTTCATTGAAGTACAGGCTCAACTATTTCTCATTATTTTGTCTGTGTGTGTGAAGAAATGTTATCCAGTCCCAAAAAGTCACTAAAACTGTGCACTCAATGTACGTTTTTTTTTCCTCCTATGCACTCGTGCTCTTTAGTATTATAGCTTGGTACCTTCTAGCCATAATTATCTCAACCCCGTCCTGCCGTGATAGACAGGCCGGTAGCGGCTTCGCGTAATTATGCTTGAGCGTACTTGTTATAATAACATGTATGTAATTTTCTAGTTCGCGGGGCCCCGTCTTAATACTTTCAAGATTGAGCTATTTGGCCGAACACATCTCTCCACAAAGACAGACACCGCGCTATCTAACACTCATTTTAAAACAATGGTTTAATGGAATAACTTTAGTCCCCTTTGATAGTGCCATAATACCTAAATATGTGCCTTACGTTGTATTTTCCTCTTATTTTTTCCGTTTTAGGGTCGACAATAGTGTATACATTATTATTGTGTGCGACGCCGATAACATACGGTCCTTCAAACAATAAGGAGAATTTACGCATTAACCCTTTTGCTTTGTTTGATTTTGGGAACATTTTAATTTTAACAAGGTCTCCTATTTGTAGGGTCAGTAAATTGTGACGTTTATTATATGTTATCTTTCTTTTTTCCGCTGATTTTACAATATTATCACGAGCTATTGATATAATCTGTTCTCGATCTAAGTTCATAAAACTGTTTATTCTAGTATTTTGTCTTCCGGTAACACTAAGCTCTTTCCGTTGATTATTTCGTACGGAGAAAATCCTGTACTAGAATGCATCGTGTTATTGTAAGTATTTTCTACCTGTGATAGAATATTGACCCAACCTTTGTGATTTTTATTACAATAGGACCTAAACAGTCGGTTCAATTCGCGATTAACTCTTTCTCCTGAATTCGGTGACGGGTTAAAGACACTGGTATGTGATATTTCTATACCTAGATTCCGAAGTCCTTCTTCCCACACTCGCGAAACGAACTGCGCCCCATTATCGGTGATTATCCTTTTTATTCTTAATTCAGAATGAAACTTTTTGGTCTGACTTAGTACCGCGCGTCCGGTAGCTTTGCGCAATGGAAACAATTTTATTAGTTTGCTAAACGCATCTTGCATGACATAGACGTATTGCATGCCAAATTGTCCCTTCACCAATGGACCTAAAATGTCTGCGAAAACTATCTCGCCTATTTCTTTTGGTATAACTGGTATGCATGGTCCCGTATAATTTTTAACCTGTTGTTTCGATTTTTGACATATGTCACATGCTTCTAACACCCTATCTATAACAGTTTTCATTTTGGGAAAGTAGTATCGTTTTCTCATACAGTCAAGCACTTTTTTCCTTCCAAAATGACCTAACTTTTCATGTACGGAAATAATTAATTCCTTTTTTAAACTTTCAGGAATCACCAACCGTTTATTTTTACTATTAGCGCTCAAGAAAAATATTATATTGTTTTCCAATCTATAGATTCCACTGTTTGGGCTAACTACGTTTTCTACTATTGGATTTAAAGTTAATCCCCTTTTTATAATACTGCACTCTGGATCTTCGTTCTGTAAGTCCTCTATTTTCTCTAATCGTTCTAATATGGTTTTCTGGTTCGACGCATGGAGTAATAACAACTGTGGACATGGAACTTTATTTTCTTGTTCCGTTCCCTCTAAATAGCGACTTAATATATCAGCCGTAGTATTCATCCGTCCGCTAACGTGTTCTATTTTATAATTAAATTGGTTTAAAAAATGCACCCACCTGATCATTCGCGCATTTAAAAATTTCCACGTGTATATGAAACTTAAGCTTTTGTGGTCAGTGCGGATTATGACCTTAGCTCCTATTAAATAAGTTTCAAACTTTTTAAACAATATATAATCGCGTAAAATTCTATTTCGCTTACAGACCATCTTTTTTCAGTTTCAGTCAGCGCTTTACTGACAAACCCTAACACTATCGGTTCATTGTTGTCATCTAATTGATACACATACCCCGCTATCGCAATAAGGCTTCCGTCAGTCTGTACGTAAAAATCCTTACCGGTAATAGGGTGAGATAACATTATCGTATCTAAAAACGATCCCTTTACTTGTTCAAAACACTCGTTTTCTACATGGGTCCATTTAAACTGCACGTTCTTTTTTAACAATCTACACAATGGCTTTGTCTTCTCCCCGTAGCTATCGACAAACTTTCTAAAATAATTTGTGAGCCCTAAAAATGCTCGTAATTGTTTAACTGTCCTAGGGGCTGGGAATTCACGAATAGCCTTTGTTTTTTCCGGGTCCATTTTTACGCCTTCGGTTTTTACGATGTGCTCTAACAACTTTACTTCGGTCTTAATAAACTCACATTTTTCTAAGTTACATGTCATGTTGGCCTCGCGTAATTTTGATAATACTATGTCTAAGTGTTCTAAATGATCAAAAATGTTTGTCCTCGTATATACCACTATATCGTCTACACATGACACACAATAGTCGCTAACTGACGGCCCTAGCACTATGTTCATAGCCCGACTAAAAGAACCTAGAGAGCTTTTCAGACCTTGTGGAAGAACAACATAAACATATGTCGTTCCCATAAAGGAGAAACCTGTATACTGAACCGAGTCATCACTTAAAGGCACCTGAAAATATGAATTTTTCAGGTCAATCAAACTAATATATTTGACCCCCTGAAACGACTGAAGTATTTCCGATGTTAGTTGTGGCGTCTCCGTGTCAGCTTCAGTCCTGCGATTGAGCTCACGAGCGTCTAACAATAACCTAACCGATCCATCCTTTTTCATTGTATACGTAAGAGGACTACTAAATTGCGTCGCTTGCTTTCTAATAATACCTAAACCTTCCAGTTCGTTCAATTTTTCAGCTATCTTTGCCCTATGTGAAATTGGTATAGGATATGTTCTTTTAACAAACGGTGTGTTATCGGTCATTTTTATTTTATGAACATATTTGTTAGTTCTACCTAATTTTGGTGAAAACGTTTCTTTGTTTTTTAATAGGATAGGTATTAAATATGACCTATATTCGTCCGATAAACCTACCGATTCTATATGCGTCTTAATATTTTGTTCTAAATTTGCCTTCTCACTGACCTTTGCCTGACTTAGAAAACAATTTAGTAACTCCACATACAGGTTTCCCCCCTCCTGAAATGTAGTATCAACATGTATTTTTATACCTAACTGTTCCATGTATAGTAATTTTTCCGGCCCACATATTAATCGCGCTTTCATTCTTTCTAGCCAATCATATCCCAGTATTAAAGGTTTAGGTAATCTATTCATAACTAAGACTGGAGTATCAATTTCAACACCATTCACACTTAACGTTATCAAGATCATATTCGTAATTTTTTCAGACTTAGATCCAAAAGCACCTTGTATCTGTACTGAAGGAATTGGTACTGATGGTAATTTAAAACCGCTAGATTCTATTTCGTGATACAGATCCCGCGAAATACACGTGACTTGGCTACCCGAATCGATTAACCCACAAACTTTCCTACCATTAATCTCCGCTTTTAATATTGGTAATTGCGGCAAAGCCATGATCATGTCCACCTCATCGTCGTCTTCAAATAGTTCACTAAATATTGAGTTCATTTCTGGCGAGCAACACTGCATACACGCTATGCACTTTATACTGCTGTCTTCACACATCGAATTTAAGTTGTGACAGTAAATCAATTATTAAGCTGATCTCATTCGTTCCATTCATCCGTGCTTGGATTTCCGAACACACAGTAGATCCACACAGTTCTTTACCTAGGCCCAAACCTGGCTTCCAACCCATCTTACACATATATTTATACGCATTTATTAATGCATTCGTTCTTTCATCCATTTCGTTACAAACTATCGTATTGCCACCCCTTCTTATATTTACATGAGTTGACCGATCGAGGCTATTATCGTCAACTAACGTTAGTTTTTTGTACTATTTTCCCCACTGCAAGATTTTACGTTTTGAATATTTGAACTGGTAGACGACCTCACATCATTATTAGCCTCATTACTAGATGCAATGAAATCGATTGCCCTGTATTGTTCACGCCCTGTATACCTATTATTATGCCTAAAATAGTTCTCGCGCGCACGCCTATTCCCGCGACCTCTGGCTGAAACTCTTCCGCGATACGACGGCCTGGCTTGTATCGTGTTCGTCTGTAACCCTATACCTATAGATCTGTCCGCCCTATGAGGCTGATATCCTCGTTTCTGAAACGTCTCAGAACTGTTCCTAATATACTTTGCCTGCGGAGCCTTAAGCAGGTTTTCGTTGCGAAAGGTCACATTGCGCTCTATGTCCCTTATAAACCTAATTGCATTCATTATCGTGCTATTGTCATTCCGCGCGAACCAATGCGTCTGTATATTGGCCGAGAAATGACGCATCACGCAATTTACCAGGTCATCTTCCGTGAAGGGTATAGTAAGATTTTTCCCTACACTAATCTGCTTTGAAAAATATTCTTCCATAGTCAAACCCGAGCTGACATTGTAAGAGCTGTTAATTAGTTTGTATTTTATTTTTTCCTGCTCACTTTTGTTCCAGAATACTTCCAAAAAACTAGCTTCGAAGTCATTAAAATTTTTCCAGTTGTGCTGGTAAAGTGATAAAATATCGTATGCCGACCCTTTCAGGCATTGCATAGCTATGTCAAGACCCGTACCGTCACCTTTAGTCAAGTTTATATATTGTTTTAATTTTTTTATAAAGATTACCGGGTTGTCCGATCCGTTGAAGTTCGGTTTCTCTGGCGTAGGTTTGAGAATATATATCGTCTGGTTTTGACCCGAAGAACTGCCTTCTAACTCCGACCTTGTTTCTGAACTCGCGAATACTTCGTTACTTATCACTGAAGTTTGATTACTTCCACTGAATTCACTCCGATTGCTATAATTTTCCTGCCTATTCTCTAACTTTTCTAGTCGTTTAAGTATTTCGTCTAATTTCATACCTAAATCTAGACTTCCTGTCACGTTACTGGGTATACTGCACTCTGCTACCTGTTCAGACTCTAACAAATTTGATCGTCTACCCCTCCTAGACAGAACTCGTCTCGCCATCTTTATTAGTTAGGTCTCCCCTCCTAAAGTGAAACTATTCGTTGTAAATCCGTAACTATCTAAATTAGTGTAGTAGGAAAAATTCTTTAACAATCACTTTTCCCACAAGATCTGACTTATTATAACGGACTCTGTTTAACTCTACAATAAACCATACAAAACCGAAATGTATCACTAACTGCTATAAAATTTCTAAAGATCACTTCACTGATAAAGTAATTCCTGCAAAATCTCACAATTTTATCACACCAGTTTTACAGCCTAAATTCCCTGCCGTATCTATTGTAATAAAGACAAAAAAAAATATTAGTAAATATTTTAGAGATAAGCCCGTCGCACACCTGCGGTTCAATAGAATTATGTTATTGGTAAACCTGCGTTGTTTCTTGGAAACCTATAATAGACACAAGTTTGTTGATTAAATTCTAATTTTGCTTTTAACAGTTGGATTCGAAATTGAAATACCTAAACTTTATACTGTTGGTTTTTCACCACCTATTTAATTATTTAATAAAATTGTTAGTTGTGATTTAAATAAATGAAGTTTTATTTATTGTAAAATTTCTATTTTATTTAGATATTTAATCGTTGTGTTTTAATCGTTATGTTTTAACCGTAGTAACTTATTTATTTAATCGTGTAGTCGTTTACTTTTAGTTTTCAAAATGGCTCAATGGATCGTCTGTTTTCGTGTTGAATCTAGAACTCACTAGTAACCTAGGTATTACTTTTAAATAGTTATTTTGTATTTAATGCAATAAAATATATTTTACGTTGTGTTGATTTTTTTTCTTAGAAACCGTAGTAACTTACAGATTTTTTTTTTCTTTGATTCAAAGTTAATACTTTGAATTTTACACAAAGATCCCTGGGAGCGGACCCACTTTGTGAGGTCCTAAGGCCTTAATGCATTGATAAAAGAATTCGACGCTTTAAATTACGGACGTAAAGACGCGGAAAGTTGTTTATCGATAACCAATTGTTAAACCTACACCTATATTGTATATAGTGCCTATGATTCCTAAACTAGATTATGGTAATTCCACTTACTGATTTACAGTCGTGCGCAGACTCTCTCTATCTCTCTCTCTCTCTCTCTCGTTTCAGCTCAGCTATGTTGTGTATCTCCCTTGAAAACTCGTACTACAGGAAATTATCCACTCTTTTATCTCGTTTTATTCACCTGGAATTGGTACAAATACAAGTGTATATATTTTGAACATAAAAGACGTAGTCTGCTGCAAAAGAAAAATCTCCCTTTTGGGAAAGTAGATAGTCCTTTCCTTGTCTCCAAAGTCGTAATTTCTGTTCCACGAAGTTTAGGCTTCAGAGATCAGAAAGTAAGACTTGCCCAATGGATGACCGAAGATGGAAAAGGTCAATCACCCTCAATCCAGAAAGGCCTTTCCGAAAAGCGCTTTCCTTTTTTACACAAGGACTATCTAGACCAAACTACGTTACAGTCTGAAAATACGACACTTAGAAACAAACAAAAGTTCTCACAAAATTACAATAAGTGTCGAGTAGTTATTTACGTTAATTAAATTACGGGTTAGGATGGGCTCTCCGAGCCTGGAGTAAATAAGAGCTGTCAGGATAAAACGTTAGTACACAAATTAAAACAATTACAATTATGAGTCAGATGAAGATCTAAGATACTTAACTCAAAAGCTGACCACTGCCAACCGTTGCCAAAAATTGACTGCCTCAACCTTCCCATTTTCTATCCTCTCTTCCTCTTTTCGCGTCATATTTTTCACTGTAGACAACTATACCAGCATACTCTGTAACTCGTTTAAATTTTAGTAACTTCGCCTTTATTGCTCTCGCAATAAAGCCGACGACCCCTCTTCATCCTATCTCTTTGCTAGCTATCTCGACTCGTCACTCGGACTGGCCCCGCCAGCGCACGGTCGTAAGAGCGATAGGGACAACTACAGCACGCTCCGCTACTGCCGCTTACGTATCTTCGCGCGTCTTGTTTTTCGCGCCAAGATTGCGTTCCCACGCAAACTTACCCGAGTCTGACACATGTGTTTCGCATTACTCCGAAAGCGTGGCCGGTTTTCAGAATCTTCCACAAAAAATAACTTTAAATGACTGCGCAACAATTGCTGATTGAAGCTACAGGGGTCTTTTGGGTCGCCTATGTTTTATACCTGCTGCGTATGATGTCGGTTAAAACCGACTTATTTTTGGAGACTTGAATAAAACATGATGTACGTAATAAGTATATAACTGAATTTTATTAGGTATCGGGGTCCTCACAATGTGCAGGTCCAGCCAGAGAATTGGACAGATTCAAATCTACATTGAGTAGCTTAACTAACGATGTTTTTATTTTTGGTAAAAGTAATTGTTAAAAAATCTGGCAATAATAAATCCAAATCGTAAGTATTTTTAGATTGTTTTGTATATTTTTAAATTGTCACCATACACGAAAAAGTAATAATTTAGGAAACATTCTTTTATATCATGTAGAAATAAAATAAATAGGAGGGGACCTAATATAAATACCTGTGGCACACCAGAGAATACTTTACTTATGTCAGATTTGAACCTTCTATTACAACTGATTGAGTTCTTTTGCTAATGTAAGATAAAAACCATCATAAAAAATGACCATTCCATTATAGGCTAGCTTATTAAGTAGCAGTTCATTTTGTGTGATGGTACTGAATTTAATCGATTTAATGTATTTTTACATTACCGGGGTAATGTGAAAATCCAAACTATACCCTGTACATCTAATTCGGCGTTCATTACATACACACATACACATAAATGCTGAAAATCCTATTCAGGTGTCGCAGTAAGCGAGTCACGAGTGAAGTCGGAGTGGATCGACTTCGAAGATGTTCCGGAGCGAAGAAAGCACCCGAAGCGAATCGAGACAGTCCCAGCGGGGGTGGAGGATGAAGTAGGGAGGGAGGTGGTGCTCAGCTACGTGCCGCCTGAGCAGTGCCGTTGCGAGTGTCACCATCACAATCACGAAGAAACCGACCAGTAATCTATTTATTATTGTCTTACTTACATTTACGTCATACAGTTAAAGAACAACACGGGGCCGTGTTCAGCTCTCGTCAGGATGCCGTGTTGCTCTTTGCATACCATATATAAACGACTTTTGGCCAACCCATTCATACGATGTTAGGCTAAAGCTATAACTCAAAACTCAAACTCAATTTTTTTGATTCAGGTTTTTACAAACACTTTTGAATCGTCCCAGTTATTAAATACTATTTAATTTTTTTTAATCCGGTTTACAACGTTACCTCTCTATCGAGAAGAATCCGGCAAAAAACTCTTTAGTTTCTCTTTTAATAAAAATACAATCATCAATGTTTTAAATAGTTTTAAGCCATACAATTTTATATTATTTTCATTTAAATTTATTTTACCTATGCGTATGTTATTGAGCATCTTTAGTTCCATGGATTTTTGTCATTTATATAGTCTGAAATTTTATAGTATGCCTTTTTACAAAGTTGTTTGACAAAAGATTTAAAGTGATAGCTTTTGAATATTATTAAAAACTTTGTTATAAAAGAGTATACATTTTCCCATAAAAGAGTAACTAATTTCGTGTAGATATGTATCATGCACCAAAAGCTTATTTTTATTTCTAGTATTTACTTTGTGAACGTCAATTTTCCTGCTGAAACAAATAATATTTTTATGAACATATAAAATATTATCATATATGTATTGCGACGCTGAAGTTAAAATATTTACTTCCCTAAACCTATAACCAAGAGATATCCTAGACCCTAATTTGTAATTAGCACGATTTTCTCGTTTTGTAATACAAATTTTGTATTTACATCAGCAGCGCTACCCCAATATAAGATATATATCATTAAACTATGGAAATACCCAAAATATACTATTTTTGCAGTGTCGACATCGGGCAATTGTCTTATTTTCTTGAACGCATACACAACAGAGCTAAGTTATTAATATGAGAACCCCTTTGAAGTCTAGTGTTATGCTAAGAAAGACTGTTGAATCAACAAGTTCTAAATGCTCGCCATTCATATTGATACATGTCTGGATCTGACTAACCTTTAGTTAATGTAAATGTAACACATTTGGTTTTTTTCTTATAATAACAAATTATTACCGGTAAACCAATTTACAATCTTAGAAATGGCATAATTAAATTCATGTCTGTCGTTCCTTAACTTTAAAAAGTAAAGAGGTGTCGTCAGTAAATAAGACAATGTAATGGGTTTTTATCTGATAAGGGAGATTAATGTAAATAAGAAATAGAGAAGGACCTAAACTTGAGCCCCGAGGGACTCCCATAGTGACTGCTGATCCCGGAGATCTTTCACCGTTGATATCTATTTTCTGAACTCTGCTACTCATGTAAGAAGTCAAAAGGTCGAGAGCTTTACCTGTAATACCATAGTGATGTAGCTTCTTGATGAGGTTTTCATGTTGGACACAAATGCCTTAGATAAATTACAAAACACTCCAAGAGCATCATTCGAATCCTCTCAGGTTTGAATTTTAATTTTTAAAGTCATTGACGCAGTAATGCCTTAACATTTGACGAAGCATGATTTTTCAAAAATTTTACTGTGTATATGTGGGTACTTCTCATCCTAGCTCAAATTTAATAGTCACACAGAGATATTTTCTAAACGGTATAAGTTAGAAACAGAAATTGTGAATGGAGGGTAAAACGGTATTAAGCTACTAAATAAATAAAGCTTGTTATAAAGGAAGCTAAAATATATACCAAAAAAATCTCATCGCGTTGCAGTAAATCATTTGGTAACTGCTTTACTAAATTTCAATTTATTTGTATGCTACATATACTGAAATCATCGTAATTAAATATACTTTACACATAATGGTCTAAATATGCGTCGGTCACACGATTTTGGGTACTTTAGATTTGCCCAAATAAAGGCTTGCTGTTGAACACAACAGCAGCAACCAATCACAGAGTTAGTTTTAGGTGTTTCGGCATTGCAGAAATCTGGTGAGTTTCTATTTATTCAGAGATGTATCCGATCAATTGCGTGGACAACATTTTTGTGCATTGTATTTGAGCAATTGAAATCAAAGTTCGCTTATCGAAACCCCAAAATGAAAGATATTTATGTGATATTTTATTTAAAATGTTACACGTAACGTTTGCAGGAATTTAAAAAAAAAAGGGATATTTCCGATACCTTCGTGGCATCATCTTCCTTGCGTTCTGTCCACGAAGGTGATTTTATGCCACGAAAATAATTTTATGCCCTGAAAGTAATTCTTTGTATGTTGGAAGTAAAGTTTTATGACTAGTTTTAGTGCCTTAGAATACAAAAAACTGCCAAAAAACGACGAAGAGAGGAAAAAAACGCAGAAAAATTAGAAAAGAAAGAATGAAATCGAACCCTGACCTTCACAATGCTGTCAAAGCAAATCGTTGTTATAAAAGTAAAGCCAGAGGAGTCATTGTATCAGCCAATGAAATGTATATCAAATAAAAAAGAGCAAAACAGTTACGAGGTCGAGTGTAGAGCTCTTCAAGAAGATCTTTTAATTTGCTAAAATAATATACTATCGTCGCTGATCCGCTTTCTTCTTCACCACGTGAACCACCAATACGTAGATCATTCCAGAGACTGAGCAAGCAATCATACCTGAATTTGTCGTGAACCTCTACCAGATTGCCAAATATTTTGCCAAATTGCAGCAAAACTTTACTACTTTAACTACTCACAATCACCATTAGTGTAGATATATCATTTTAGTTTATAGTTAACACCTATGTGATTATATTTTCACATCTATAAAGAGGGTATTTTAGAGTAAAATATAATATAAAATGAAGATAAGCACTTACCTGGTTAATTAAATCACACAAAAATTCCTATTAGCATAATTAATGTTTCATAATAAAAAGTTATGACTGAAGTTAGGTATTTAGAACTGGTAATTATCTGTTTTGTTTATTGGTATCACCTGTTTGCCTGTCTAATTATTTTATCAGCATTAAGTATCATAAACAGTAAAAACAGTAGATATATATATATATATTTTATTTTTATTTTCCTCGAGAACTTGTTTACTCGGTTCAAAGAAAATACTTCTTCCGCTCAGAAACTTTCCAAGTAGGGAAAAAGTTCTCATTGCTTATTTAATTATCAATTAATATATTCCTCCTCTTCGTCTCGGTTGATTTGGCTGATATCAGGCGTTGAAAAAAACTTTTTTAGAATGATACAGGTATCAATTGTTGCTTGTTTTTGGATAATTTCATTTCTTTTGATATCAGAAATTATGATAAATTTTTCAAATCTCTTCGATATCATTCCAGTTGTTTCAACAACTATTGGTATTATAAAATTTGGTTTGTTCCACAATCTTTGTATTTAATTTTTTAAATCTTGATATTTAGTATTTTTTTCTGTTTCTTTTTTTTTGTTATATTTTAATCAGATGGTACACTAACATCTATAAGGTAAATTTTGTTTTCTTCTTTATCAATATAAATAATCAATAAAAACATCTGGTCTATTGCGTTCGATTTTTACATCTGTTTGAAAATATATTTCCCATAATATTTTAGTACTCTCTTTTTCTACTACCATGGGTTGTAACATGTGATGTGGCCACCACAGGGAACATATAGGAAATTTATGTTTTTTCATAAGTGACCAATGTACTTATTTTACGATGTTATTTTGTCTAAAGATATATTCTTTTTTGACCAAAACTTTACAGCCTGATGTAATGTGGTGAATATTTTCTTCTTTTTTGTGACATAATCTACAATGTCTATCTATATCTTTGCCGTGTATATCTCTTTCTATTTGACGTGTTGTAACAGCCTGATCTAAAATAGCATACATAGTTGATTCCAGGCTTCCTAATATTGGTCTTTTCTTTAACCATTTAAAAGATTGCTTTTTATCAATGTTGACATTATTAATTATTTCTCTTAAAAATTGCCCATGTAAAAGTTTTGATTTCCAATTTTCTATTCTATTATCAACTATTTTTTTTTAATATCTTTAATATCTACATCCAAAATCTCATTTGTTATTCCCAGTTTTTGCAGGTATTCTGTATACTGTAAATAATTTTATTTTTCTCATGATACTTTATAGCATCTACAATGTCATCATTTAATTTTGAAATATATATTGCTATATTTAATAAAATAGTTTTGTATGTGTCTTGAATATTTTTGAGACCTCTACCACCTTCTAATACAGGCAAATATATTCTATCTATATCAGATTGTTTCTGATGAATACCATAAATATTCAAATATTTTCTTTTTTGTCGGTCAATTTCTAATAAATTTAATTTAATTATTCCAAAAGTGTAAGCTAAAATTGGTACTTCGTATGTGTTGATGGCCTTAAACATGTTTCTACTATTTAGTTGTGATGATAACATTTTTTTTTTCTTCTTGTATATCTTAATTCTTATCTTAATTAAATACTTTCATGGTCATTTTTCCCATATTCATGTATTCCAAGGTATTTGTATTTTTTTTCTTTTTTAAAATAATTCAATTTTTCACCGCTTAGCAAAATATGATCTCCCCCTTCGATTTCACATCTTTTCCCATTTATTATTTGAACTATACCGCACTTTTCTAAGCCAAAATTCATACCAATATCATTTGTGAATATTTCAATACCGTCCAGTAGTATAGACATGCCAGAAAAGTTTTTTGCATAGACCTTTATGTCATCCATATATACTAAATGATTAAATTGATAATTTTGTTTTTGTTTCGGAGTCTCTATGACAACACTGTGCTTTTCAATAGAATTTATGTCATATTTATGAAAAAGACATAATTTAATCATTTTTTTGTTTCTGTGTCAAAGCGCCATCTTTTAATACAATTAATTGTGAAATCTCCATACAAATACTATCAATTTTGTTTTTTTGCCTCTGTTTCCACTAAGGTATATTAGAACTGTAGTCATGGTTCTTTATCTTTTGTTAATTTATTTCAGTGAGTGTTTTTGCTGCTGCGTAAATAAAATTATTCAAATGTAGCAGTGAATTTGGATATTTGTTAATAATATTTGGCAAATATTCATTTAATATTTTAAAATTGTCAATAAATTTTCGGTTAGATTTTATTTAAGGCAGCAAAGTTCTGTTAAATAAACTAGTTTGGGGCAATATTTTTTTAAAATGTGTTATTATTGGTTCATTTCTTTCTGTTCTTTCATTTGTTTCTTCATCACTTAAATTTGTATTTAAAATACTACAGTTGATATCAGTATAACTTTCATCTTTTGAATTATTGTTATTTGGAAACCAGAATTAACATTTTCTTGTTTTGATTCATCTACAGTAGCTTTGTTTCAATTTCTTGAATTAATTCGTTGTACAACATCTGATTTGTCAAGACTCTTTTAGCTTGAATCGAAAAAGCATTACCGTTCAATCTATTGGTTTTTGAACTATTTGGGTTCTAGATTTAAAGAGTCGATACATTCTATCTATATAGCCTTTTGGCTGTTGGCTATGCTGACGAGCATAAAAATAACAATACATTAGCTCACATAATTCGTCTTTAGTCCATTTTCTTCTCCTATCACTTATATCATTTAATGATAAGAGTGCATGACTTGGCGGTGACGATTCATGTTGACGGTAATGATTTATGTAACTTGTACTTTTATTAGCTTCTGTATTTGTGGTTGTGTTGTTTGCAAAACAATTTTGTAAATTCGCTTCATGTTTTATTTTATTCAAAATATCTTCAATTATATCGTAAAATGGCTCTTGCTTGGTTATATAAAAAAATTGATGGTTTATTGCTGTACATGTTATTATTGCTATCTATAAATGTTTGTTTAAGTCGTTGTAGGTGCTTAGATTTCCCATTCTCCCGAGATGAAAAGTAGCAATAGATGAGCTCTTCATTCAATTCTTGAGACTATTTTGTACTCATATTTTACGTTTAGGATAAAATAGTCTACTTTATTTTGATAGGTACATCAATACTGGCAAATATGCCCGTATTCATAGAGAATACTTCCATGTGCATAAACGCAAAGTATCGTGGATGTCAATCATATCACATGTCAGTCATTGTTTACTATTTACATTTTGGTTTTCAAAAATAAATATGTATCAAGAATTAAATAATGTAGTCACAAAGAATAATCTGTAAATACTTTCCTGTACAAAATTGTTAGTTTTCAAGTTTGTGCCAACAATCGTTATGGGACAATCGATCGGTGTTGCCATATGTATATATTGCTTGGCAAGAATTGCCAGCTTTACCAGAATAAAACTATTTTATTATGTTCCATGTAGTTTCTATTTCATTTGTTGTTGAATGCTTTATTGTATTTCTGAGGTGAATTAATTTTGCAACAAGGCTTTTTAAAGGTTTTTGAGTATTTTTTTACATATTCCCTAAATACAAGAATATTATTATATGTTCTTTCTTTATATAATTCAAACAATTTACGCCTACTTTTATAAAAACCTTCACTTCAACTAAAGCGAATGGAAATAAATTTCTTTTTGTAGAAAATATTTTATTACATAACGTTATTGTACATATTGTTTGGGTTGCCATTATAGGGTAAATCCGGAAATTTATGCATTAAGTTGGATTTTAATGATTCAATCCGTTTAGTTGTAATTAGTATGAATTTTATTTCCTTTTTTAGGGTTCCGTACCTGAAAGGTAATTAGGAACCCTATTACTAAGGCTTCGCTGTCCGTCCGTCCGTCTGCCCGTCTGTCACCAGGCTGTATCTCCGACTCGCACTTGGCCGATTTTTAGTAATACCTCCTATTCTTTATTCTTTCTTTCAATAACCACTAACCGCCCACAATGATCTGGCTCTAGAATGCTTATAATTGATGTTTTAATTAGTTTTATGTCAGTTAATATATAGTTAATGCAAGTGGCACTAGATACAGCAATTCTAGTTGGTTCACAAAACAAATTAATTAAATTAAAAGACCGAAATAAGGCAATCAATCTGGTTCTTAATGAGCTATTTTTTTTTTTTTTTTTTTTTTTTTTTAATACCACTAAGGTGGCAAACAAGCTTACGGCCCGCCTGATGGTAAGCGGTCACCGTAGCCTATGGACGCTTGCAACACCAGGGGTATCACTTGCGCGTTGCCGACCCTTCAGAAATCTAATAACTTCTTTCTTGAAGAACTCCATACTGTAGTCCTTGCAGAAAACCTTGGCAGGGAGCTCATTCCACAACTTAAGCGTTCGCGGGAGGAAGTTTCTCTGAAACCGCACTGTACGCGACCATTTAGGTTCTAAAGTGTGAGAATGAATTCCCTGCCGATGGCGAGCGGTGCGATGGTAGAAAGTAGCCGTGGGCATCATTTCGAACAATTCCTCAGAACACAACCCATTGTACAAGCGGTAGAACACACACAGTGAGGCAAAGTCTCTCCTCAGACTTAAGGGCTCGATACCGCAAGTGAGTTTGGGATCGTCGACAATTCTCACAGCCCGTCGTTGAACCGAGTCAAAAGGGTCAAGCTGGTATCCGGGTGCACCTGCCCAGAGATGGCAGCAGTACTCCATATGGGGCCGAACTTGCGACTTGTAAAGTAACAACCTTTGCCCCGACGTGAAGTACTGCTTCGCTCTGTTGAGTACACCAAGTTTTTTGGACGCCAGCTTTACCTTATCTTGTAAATGATCTCGGAACTGAACATCGCTGGAGATGTCGACACCAAGGATCCCAATGCTCTTGGAGATGGAGAGGGGAGTGTTCTGGAATTGTGGGACCACAGTGAATGGAGTTTTCTTAGCGGTGAACGCGCACACTTGTGTCTTTGTAGGGTTGAATCGGACCAAGTTTACCCGTCCCCAGTCAGAGACCTGGGACAGTGTGGTCTCGATTTGAGACACAAGTTCTCCGCGGTTTTCCTCCACAAGGGAACGAGGGATGTTTGCACGACCCGTGTAAAAAGTGTCTCCAGTACTGTCATCTGCATAGCAATGTATGTTGTTGATGTCCAACATGTCATTGATATGCAGTAGAAACAGCGTAGGAGACAGCACAGAGCCTTGCGGGACACCAGCATTAATGTCCATGCTATCAGAGCAACTACCGTCAACTACAGTTCGTATGCGTCTGCCGGACAAAAAGCTAGCCACCCATTTGCACACACAAATAATGTTTTGTTTTTTATTAGAATTACTGATTTTGCTCAGCACTTCTTCTATAACAATTTTAAAAAAATTGCTTAATGGGGTTTGTGAGTGTACTCACAACAATGAGATGCTCAACTTCTATACAAGACAGCTCGGCAGTTCACTCAACTGAGATGCTCACATTACCTTTACGTTCTCTATACTTTAGCTGTTTATTAACTTAAATTAAAGGGCCACCATGAATTACATTCAACTGACTGAACGAACATAGAAGCGGTAGCTACAGAACAAGTAGCTACGTAGAAGCGGTCAGCAACTTAGTGGCAGGTGTAGAACGGCAATTTCGCTAGAAAACCGCAAATCGATGTAGAGTTTAGCGGTTTGGCACACAGGTACTTTAGGGCAAAACAATAATTTTGAGCCGCAGTTCCTCAAAATATTAGTATTTTCTTTGAATTTTTGAATATTGCAATGTGAGACGGTTCCTTAAACTTCAGATCTTTATGAGACTTTATGTGAACTGTACTGTACCCTGCTGCTTCTGTTTACTGGTGTTATTTAAGTGTATTTAAAAATTCAAAAAAAATATAAAATTTTAATATTTGCCAAATTGCTTTCAGGGGGTTAAAAATGAGGATATAAACTATCATTTGAGGTATATATTAGAGAAAAATAATGAGCCGTCTTCTACCTGGAGGGGTCCAAACTTGGTATGTTTTGAAAATACTTTTTGATTTTAAGAAACAAAGTAGCCCAAAGGTAATAGTGCGGTATATTTTAGAACCGGCTCATCAAGCCTTTTCATTTGATACCCCACACGATGGGTTTCTGAAAAAAAAAATTAAATCCCATACAAAAAAATTGATGACTAAGGGAAATATTTAGAGGAACTGCGGCCTAAAATTATTATTTTGCTCTAAAGTACCTGTGTGCCAAAACGCTTTACTCTACATCGATTAGCGGTTTTTTTTTTGCGAACACCTAGAACTAACAACTCCTGAGATATAACTTTTAAACACTAAACTTTTATTTTCGGCTGGTCAGGTTTATTCCTTAAATGTTCGTTGATCTTACACCGTTATCTTAGTTTAAATTCATGTCTTTAGGAATATGTATAAAAAAAACGGATAGGCTATAAGTGTTGTCCCGTATTTAACATTTTAGCAGCAGATCGTAGTTGTTCTGTAATAGAAAGGAAGGATTTTTCTGAAATCTATTTAAAATTTAATTAACATACACCCTGTCTTAGGTTCCGAACTGGTCACAGAAGATAAAACTCATCAGATCATAAAAAGTCTTAACAAAATCACTGATGTAACCAATCGCGATAATTTTCATACTCGAATCTTAAATTATTTTATCTCCAAAAGTACTGGGATCCTTCGTGTTGACATTTTCAGCGATATTCAGTTTCAAGATCATTTGAGGTCAGGTGAAGCTGGTGTCCAAAGAATTTGAAGTACTCAGCAGAGCGCAGCAGTTCTTCACCTCAGGGCAAAGGTTGCTGCTTTACAAGTCGCAAGTCCGGCTCCATATGGAGTGTCTTCACCTTAACCAACCTCTATCCTCGAGCATGATCTATCTATCTGAACAGATGCCGCTTCTACCCATTAAGCCCTCATTTTAAGAGAAGATCTCATTGACATTTTACACTCAGGAGGATATGAACTCCAGTAGTCGCCTTCTAATTCATCTGATATTTTTTCTGACCTAACGGATGATTATCAACAAGATCCTTATGTTTTTAAAAATCCTCACAACCCTAAGCTGCTCTCTATTCTTGGTATCGAGTACCGCCTGGTTCAAGATGTCTTTACGTACCAAGTCGACTGTGTTCTTCTAAACACTTTAACCAAGCAGTCAGTCTTATCAACCATGGCTCGGACCTTTGGCCCCAATGGCTGTGTAACTCACCTACTCTTTTGGGCCAAATGTTTCCAAATTCAGTCACTCTGGACCTGCCGTGAATTGGCATTTGACTCGTTCAATGTGAGCACATTGATTCTGAGTTCAAAGTCATTATGCATGCATTGTTCATAGCAAACTAAACGGTGGCTTAACCCTTTCATTGATAAGGCTGGCCTCGTTCGGGTTGGGGGTAGGCTTCGGAATTCTAAACTGTCTTATTGGGTAGTCTTATCCTATTGAAAAACTATAGACCCATCATCATCATCATCTCAGCCGCAAGAAGTCCACTGTTGAACATAGGCCTCCCTCACAGATTTCCAAAGAAAACGGTTGGAAGCGGCTGGCATCCAGCGTCTTCCTGCGGCCTTCGCTATGTTGTCACACCACCTTGTGGGCAGTCTTCCGACGCTGCGTTTGCCAGTCCGTGGCCTCCATTCGAGAACCTTTCGGCCCCATCGACCATCAGTTCTACGTACTGCCAATGCCACTTTAACTTGCTAATACGCTGGGCTAAGTCGGTGACTTTCATTCGTCTACGGATCTCCTCATGTCTGATTCGATCTCGCAGAGAAACCCTCAGCATAGCCCTCTCCATAGCTTTTTGTTGGACTTTGAGCTTACTCATAAGGACCATAGTTAAAGGCCACGTTCCATATGTCATCACTGGCAGCACACACTGGTCATAGACTTTCGTCTTGAGGCATTGCGTTATATTGGATGAAAGGACTTTGCGGAGTTTCCCGAAGTTGGACCTAGTTTGTCCTAAGTAGACATATTCGTCAACAACTTCGAGCCTTGAGTTCCCGACTGATATTTGGGTGGGCACAGCATGGACATTTGACTTGATCTACCTCTTGTCTATGTTCATGTTAAGGCCCACCTGTTGGGAAACTCGATTGAGGTCTTCGAGCATTATGCTGAGGTCTTCCATCGATTCTGCCATGACCACAATATCGTCGGCAAATCGAAGGTGAGTGATATTCTCGCCGTGGATATTGATGCCGAGTCCTTTCCTTTCCGGAATTTTGTAGGCATCTTCCAATACAGCAGTAAACAGTTTTGGAGGCATCGCTGGAGAGACTCAAGCACCGCCTACGTTTCGACCGAATCAAAGGCTTTCTCATAGCTATTCATAGTGGCAGGTTGTACTCCTCAGTCTTTTGTATAACTTGCCGCAGCGTATGGATGTGGTCTTTGGTACTATAGCCTTTCGGAAACCGGCTTGTTAAGAAGACCCATCTTATAAGTATATTATAAATGTGTTTTAATCAATCAATCAATCATTTTTTTTTATTTCAAACTAATTTCCATACAATGTGTTAGTAACAATTACAAAATTTCTTAACCTAATGATAGTACAATATATTTACAATAAATTTAAATAGAAATAATAATGACTATAAATAATAAATAATAGAGCCGCCCAGGGCTACGAGCGCCAGCATGAAGGCGCATCCAGTGCCACAACAGTGGGGAGTCCCACCTGTCGGCCGATACCCCTAGTATGTTGTTGGGGGTGCTGCGCATGCGAGCCTAGAGCAAGGCACAGCGTTTCCTTATGATCGCATTGAATCCGTCTACGCGCGCTTCCGCCAGCATGCCCGAGGCACTAAAGTGTCGCGGCAACCCCATCAGCGCCCGGAACGCGTTGTTATTTTGGACACGCAGAATGCTATATGCTGCTTGCGTGTAGCTAACCAACAGGCCCCACGTGTAAAAAGTTTGGCAAAATGCTTTAAAAAGCGTTATTTTAACCTGTTTAGTGCAGCGTGAAAATCTGCGAGCCAGTATATTACAGCGAACAGACAGCGCCCTTCGCTCCCTTCTTATGTCTACATTGTCTGATAAGTCCTCTGTGACCCAGATATTTAAACTGTGCGACTCTTTGTAAGGGAGTGCCGCACAGAGTAACGGAGTAACATTTACTGCCCGCTTTGAAGACCATTATCTCCAAATTTTTTAAACGTTATATCTGAGCCCGTGGTCCTCTGCATAGGATTCACAGATGCTTAAAAGTTTTCGTAACGCTCCGATCGATGGGCTCAGCAGCACCATATCATCCGCATAGCTAATATTATTAATACACACTCTGTCGACATGACAACCGATTTTGGTTCTGCTGATCTCGCCGATCAGTTGGTTCATGTATAAGTTAAAGAGTTTAGGCGAAGTTATACCACCTTGCCTTACTCAACACTCTAGTTTGTACGTGTCTGATTACAAGCCCAACCACTTTACAGATTTAGAAGATCTTACCAATAATTAAATGTTGATATAATCAGGGGCACTATAGGTTTGAGACTATTATTTCATGTTTTTAGCAAGGCGCCATTGAATGTATTGAACTAGGTTGTTGCGTCGTTTTACGTAATATGTACCTGCCAATTTTTTACATCCTGATATCAGATGTTGAACAGTTTCATCTTTATTCCCACATAATCTGCATTTACTATCAACTTCATGTCTCAAAATATCTCTTTCATATTGCCGTGTTACTATTGCTTGGTCTTGTATTGCAAACATAAAAGACTCTAAGGTTGGTGAGATAGGTGGTTCTTTTAGCCATTTAAAAGAAAATTCCTTGTCAGTATAATTTTAGTCAAAACTGATTTCGGAAACTGTCCATGTAGATTTTAAGTTTGCCAAATTTCATTTTGCTTCTTCCAAATTGCTTTTTTATAATCTGTATTTAAGTAGATATTTTTTTTGTTGAAGTCCAATTTTTTTTTGCTATTTGTATTGCGTATTTAATTATTGAATATTTGAGTCGACATGACAACCGATTTTGGTTCTGCTGATCTCGCCGATCAGTTGGTTCATGTATAAGTTAAAGAGTTTAGGCGAAGTTATACCACCTTGCCTTACTCAACACTCTAGTTTGTACGTGTCTGAGTACAAGCCCAACCACTTTACAGATTTAGAAGATCTTACCAATAATTAAATGTTGATATAATCAGGGGCACTATAGGTTTGAGACTATTATTTCATGTTTTTAGCAAGGCGCCATTGAATGTATTGAACTAGGTTGTTGCGTCGTTTTACGTAATATGTACCTGCCAATTTTTTACATCCTGATATCAGATGTTGAACAGTTTCATCTTTATTCCCACATAATCTGCATTTACTATCAACTTCATGTCTCAAAATATCTCTTTCATATTGCCGTGTTACTATTGCTTGGTCTTGTATTGCAAACATAAAAGACTCTAAGGTTGGTGAGATAGGTGGTTCTTTTAGCCATTTAAAAGAAAATTCCTTGTCAGTATAATTTTAGTCAAAACTGATTTCGGAAACTGTCCATGTAGATTTTAAGTTTGCCAAATTTCATTTTGCTTCTTCCAAATTGCTTTTTTATAATCTGTATTTAAGTAGATATTTTTTTTGTTGAAGTCCAATTTTTTTTTGCTATTTGTATTGCGTATTTAATTATTGAATATTTGAGTCGACTTCTGTCGTGTTGTAATATTAATTTAATTAAGTAATCATTTTAATTTTTTTAGATATTGTTCATATTTTTAATATTTAATTTTAAAATTTTTTTGGATATTTATCAAACCTCTTCCATCTTCAGAGATTGGTAAATAAGTATATATATAAGACTTTCTATGATGTCCTTTACTTGCTATTTTTTTATTATTTTATATTACCTCTTTTACTCTCAACATCTGATGGTCTCTTGTTGGCTCCAAGATGGTATAACTGACTGTAAAAAACGTTTGATAGCAAGTAGACATTTCTATAATTCAAGTACTGTAAGAAGCCATTTGTGTGATACACTGTCAAACGCCTTTTGGTAGTCAATCCATCACATAGGGCGTCTTTTAGCATGCCTTTGTTGAGCATCAGATGAGCTTTACATAGGGAAGGAGTTAGTCGTAATAGGGACTAACTCCTTTTTGTTCTACCGCAATTATATCGTTTGTGTGACAGTGTCGATATAGTTTGTCAGTCAGTATGGAAGTTAGTAATTTGTACATACTTGGTTAACAGGCTGTCGATCGCCAATTTTAAGCTTGTAAAAGTGTTCTCATTTTAAGATAATAATATAACTCTACCTTCAGTAATCCAATAAACTAATGGTTCTGTATTAATTATTAATTTTGTGTATAAATTTGCTAAATGGGAATGGGCGTAAGTAAAATATTGTAGGTAGTAATTTTGGATTTTATCATTTCCAGGTGATTTTCAATTTTGTAATTTGGTGATAGCATCTTTAACCTGATTTTCTGTAATTTCATCAATTTGTTCAGTTTCAATGTGTTTGATTTTTTTTTCTTTTCCAGGGTGGATCTATATTTTTGAACGTTACTGGTCTCAGTGTAAAATTTTTTTTGGTCGTTCTTTATTATTAATGTTTTAGCTGCATAGATTATATCACCAAATTCTCTAAGAGTGTGTTGTGCAGTTAACAGATTTGGTAGAAAGTTGTTTATTATGTTGAAATATTAAAAATATTTTTTGTTAATTTAGTAAGCGGTCACCGAAGCCTATGGACGCTTGCAACACCAACACCTTGCCGACCCTTCAAAAATCGAATAACTTAATTACCCCATACTGTAGTCCTTAAAGAAAACCTTGGCGCTCATTCCACAACCCAAGTGACCGCGGGAGAAAGTTTCTCTGAAACCGCGATGTACGCGACCATTTCGGTTCTAAAGTATGAGAATGAATTCCCTGCCGATGGCGACCGGTGAGATGGTAGAAAGTAGCCGTAGGCATCATTTCGAACAATTCCTCAGAGCACAACTCATTGTACAAGTGGTAGAACACACACAGGGGGCAAAGTCTTTCCTCAGACTTAAGAGCTCAATACGGCAAAAGAGGTTGGAATCATCGACAATTCTCACAGCCCGTTTTTATACCGATTCTAAAGGGCCAAGCTGGTATCCAAGTGCACCCGCCCAGAGATGGCAGCAGAACTCCCTATGGGGCCGGACTCGCGACTTGTAAAGCAGAAACCTTTGCCTCTCGTGAAGTACTGCTTCGCTCTGTCAAGTCAGCTTCACCTTGTCTTGCAGATGATCTCGGAACTGAACATCGCTGGAGATGTCAACACCAAGGAGCCCAATGCTCTTGGAGAAGGAGAGGGGAGTGTTCTGGAACTGTGGAAATACAGTAAATGGGGTTCTCTCAGCGGTGAACGCGCAGAATTGTGTCTTTGTAGGGTTGAATCGGACCAAGTTTTCCCGTCCCCAGTCAGAGACCTTGGACAGAGTAATCTCGATTTGAGACACAAGTTCTTCACGTTTATCTTTCACAAAGGAACGAGGGATGCTTGCACGACTGTCATCTGCATAGCAATGTATGTTGTTGATGTCAAACATGTCATTGATATGCAGTAGAAACAGCGTAGGAGACAGCACATAGCCTTGTGGGATACCAGCATTAATGTCCATGCTATCGTAGCAACTACCGTCAACTACGGCTCGAATGCGTCTGCCAGAAAAAAAGCTAGCCACCCATTTGCACAAACCCTCGGGCACTCCGTAAGATGGCAACTTCGATAGAAGAACCCGGTGCCAGAACCGATTGAGTGTGTTCGATATGTCCAGGCTACATGCCAATGCCTCCCCCTGAATCTCAATGGCTAGTGCCCATCGGTGTGTGAGATACACTAGGAGGTCACCAGTGGACCGACTGTGGCGAAAGCCATATTGACGGTCGCTGACAACGCCCGCCGGACCTCCCGCTGTGTTATGGAGATTTCCGGTATGGTCTTACCGCATCACGGTATAGTAGGTGGTACAGCGCCTTCGTCATTCATATTCGAGTTGGAGGGAAAGAGACTGACCAACAGATTGGCATTTGCACTATGGGCCAAGTCACCATCGGTCTTTCGCAGTGGTAACAATGACTGGCAGAAGTTCCTTCGGCCAGAAAGCGTGACTCCCAAATAGAAATGAATTTAGCTCTGGCAGTTGCTTTCTTACTGAATTTTTAATATTAATATAGTAAGTATTATCAATGTTATATTATTTGCTTCTAATTTTTTGTGAAGCTGCTGGAGATTGGTTTTATCGTTGTCTTCTGATGCCACTTGAGCGATAATGGTTTCTTCTTTTGTATGGGTTGAGCCCATTGTAGAAAATTAAATTAAGAGTAGATCGTTGGAAAAATAACTATTAAGATATGTAATTATTAATAAATTTATGTATATTTATTTGGTTTGTAATTTTTATGTAGGTATATATAGAACAATAATATTAATTTAACTTTATATGTAATGTTGTAATTTTAATGATACAAGTACACCACCTACCCAACTCTTTATTTAAATTTTCCTTTAGCCGTAGGTTTTGTGGCAGAAATCGCTTCTTGGCAATATTTCTTGGCCTATTGTACATTTTTTTTATACCACTTCGGTGGCAAACAATCACACGGCCCGTCTGAATGTAAGCGTTCACCGTGGCATATGGACGCTTGTAACACCAGGGGTATCACTTGCGCATTGCCAACCCTTCAAAAATCCAATAACTTCTTTCTTGAACTGTAGTCCTTAGAGTCCTTAAGTCCTCATTCCACAACCCAAGCGTTTGCGGGAGGAAATTTCTCTGAAACCGCACTGTACGCGACCATTTCGGTTCTAAAGTGTGAGAATGAATTCCCTGCCGATGGCGAGCGGTGTGATGGTACAAAGTAACCGTGGGCATCATTTCGAACAATTCCTCAGAACACATTCCATTGTACAAGCGGTAGAACACACACAGGGAGGCAAAGTCAAAGTTAAGGGTGCGATACGGCAAGTGAGTTTGGGATCGTCGTCAATTCTCATAGCCGGTCGTTGAACCGATTTTGCATCTTATAATTTGTGTTCCTTAGATTTAGTTATTGGTTATTTATTATTATTATTATACTCTTTATTTATTTTTAATCTTAAGTTAGGTTTTTTATATAATGAATATAAAAGTAAAATAAAAATACAAAATTTAAACACATTATAAAAAAAAACCTAACCAAGTGTACCGTGGGAAGCGGGGCGTGGTCTAAGCTACCGTTGGTTAGGGCGACGGAGAGAGTAACCTCCTAACTATTCCACATGTCCAGGAGTACCGCCTTCTGTATCTGACCCTTGACCCAGCTATCTAGTGAGAGTTTCTTAAGCTGTTGATCGAGACTATTTGCTATAAGACCGTTCGCAGAAACAACTATCGGGACAATAATCGTCGAATCAACATCCCATATGGCGGTTACCTCGTAAGATATTTGCTAAGTTTGTCCTTCTCGGCCTTCATGAGGTTCTCCTCATGGGGAATGGTGATGTCCACGAACACTGCCTGGCGCTTCGATCGATCGATCAACACGATATCAGGCTTATTAGCTACAATAGTCCTATCCGTGATATGACAGATTCAAACAGAGCATGTCAAGAACATTTTAGAAAACTGTCGCAGGTGTATACTTATAGTATGGCGCTTCGAAGTTCACAAGACCGTAAAGAGCAAGCGGTTGGTGGATAAACCAGGTTATGCCTATGCAAGTACTCACTGTTACTATACAAGTAATATGTCTGAGTGACTCTCCGAATGTCGACCGTACCGTTCTTCAGGATATATTTCCGGTAGTTGTTCGTCATGATAACTTCATCCGCAATTGCACAGGTAAAACCTTCGGTTTCTCCGAAAAGATCCCCGAAGCGTAGCCAGTTCACCGACGCGAGCAGATCTACATCGGGTCCTGTAAGGGCCTTGCAGAACTGCCCGTGTAGTTCCTTACTCTTCCATACCGCCTAGCGGTCCTCTGTGCTCAATACCGTAAGTCTGCGCCAGTTTGCGTTTACTAAGGAGAGCGGGGTGAAGGATGTGTCTTCCGCCACTACGTCACGAGGCATCCCCCATTCGTTGCTTAGGAAATAATCCCTAAGACTGCACACCTCACGGTTGTGGAGGTTTTTGGCATTTAAAAAGCCGCGACATCATCCACACTTTCGTGGGATATACAGTCAGACGGACATGTGTGTAGCATACGATGCGCAGTGAGCAGTACACGGACCCTTCGATCCAGGGCGTCCAGCTCAGTCTAAGTTCATCTTAGTATGCCAAAGGAGTATGTGAGCAAGGGCATTACCCAGGCGTTAAGGGTGCGTACCTTGTTGCCGCCCGACACTGCCGCGCTATTGAAGATTTCTGTTGTTTTTAGTAGCGCCAAGAGGTCCTGTCTACTTGGTGCAAATAACTTAAGGTCATTCATGCCCCCACCCTCTTCGAAACCAGCAACCTAGCCCTGAATCCTTCAGCAAGGTGCTGAGCGGAATCAGCGCCTGGCAGAACCACAAAGGACTCAAACTGTCACCCTGAAAAATGCCTCGTTCAATCCTGATAGAGTCCTGCGGTCCAAAGTGGTCATCTCGTCCCCCTGGTTTGACGAAGGACTGTGGTCCACTGGTCCATGCAAGCGCTTAAGAAAGATCTCAAAATTGTATCAACTTTAAACAGCTCCAAGATCCTCCCCAGCCATGAATGGGGTACCGAATCATAGGTCTTCTTGTAGTCAATCCAGGCAGCCGAAAGGCCCTTGTTCCGCCGAACTCGTTGGCAAATGGTCATGTCTATGAGGGGGAGCTCTTTAGTATCACGGGACCCAACCTTACATCCATTTTGAGCGGGGGTTAAAACGTTGTTTGCAACAATGTGCGTGTTAATTTTTACTCTCAAAATGGATGTAAGGTACTTGTACATCGTAGGCAAGCACGTGATAGGTCTGTTGTTCTTTGTTTCCGTGGTACTACCGGACTTGAAGAGCAGGAAGGTAACACGAGTTGTTAGGAAAGATGGCAGGGAACCAAGCTCGAGAGCTTGCTGGAACTGCGTTGCCAAACGCTCGTGTGAGCATCGAAACCACTTCAGCCAGAAGTTGTGCAATCCATCCCAGGACTTTTTCAGTTCAGAAGGCGACCCTGTTGGTAGCGATTATTATTATTATTCTTCCATAAAGAAACCCTTGTCGATGGATGTTCAATTACGTAAAAACTATTTTGTTCAAAACCATTATCGTATAAGTGATGGTCGATTTGTTGTTCCCTTGCCTTTCATTAATCCAATAAACAATTCTGTTTTCTCGAATACTCGTGCTAAAAGATTTGCTTCTTTGGAAAAAAGGCTCGAATCCAATTCTCGTTTTCGTGAGGCATATATTTCCTTTATGGAAAATTATGCAGATTGTAAGCACCTTCACGAAGTTCAGCCCCCTACTAATGAACTAGGTCAGTTCTATTACATACCTCATCATGGAATTCTGCGTCCTGAGTCTATTAGCACTCCTCTTCGTGTTGTTTTTGACGCAAGTTCCAAAGATTCAAAAGGTGTTTCTCTTAATGACCTTTTATAATCGGGCCCTAAACTTCAAACGAATATATTTGATTTGCTTGTTCGTTTTCGCTGGCACACTATCGTTTTCATCGGCGACGTGAAACAAATGTATCGTCAGATTCTTGTTCCCAGTTCAGATGTAGAATATCAACGTATTTTGTAACGTATTTTTATATTTGTATTTTTGTGTCCAGATCCTGTCGTTCCTGAACGTGATTATCGTTTGAAGACCGTAACTTATGTTGTCTCTTCTGCTCCATATCAGGCGCTGCGTACGACTGCAGAACCCTTAAAACGTGAGTTTCCTCTCGGTTCATCAATATTATCTCGTGCAAGAAGAAAGGAAGGCTCTTGCTCTAATGACAGGTCCTATTGACAGATCATTGGTGGACAGATTAGTAGAAAGATTTTCGGCATTGTCGAAACTGAAACGAGTGGTAGTTTATAGTTTTCGTTTTTTACATAATTCGAGGAAAAAAAATATTGCTAACAGAATTCTTGGCGCTTTAGAGCCACAAGAAGTTCATCAAGCCTTTATATTTTTAGTGAAAGAATACACAAGATAATTCGTTTTCACATGAAATCGTATTTCTGAAAAATGGGTTTTACCAATTCGCTATCGAAAAGTCTTCGAAAATTGTCACCTGTCATCGATGATTCGGGTTTTCTCAGGGTGGGCGGTCGCTTGGCACATGCTAATATTATTTCAATACTTAGCATCCTTTGCTTTTACCTGGAAAGCAACCATTTACAACGTTACTTATCGATTCGCGATATCGATACAGAGATTGTGTGCATCAGGGTTCTCAAACTTTATTAAATTTCATCTCGCAAAACTTTTGGGTTTTATCGAGAAAACACGCAGTATAGTCTGTGATTAACACTTGCATGAAATGTTTTCGCGCTAATCCTAAGCCTGCACCAGCTCCCTTGATGGGCAATTTACCATCCTACCGTGTAAACCAATTAAAATCATTTTCAAAGGATGCTGTTGGGTTTGGTGGTCCTTTTGACACAGCTCTCGGCCGCGGCCGCGGGGTCAAAACTCATAAGTCATATATTTGTGTTTTTGTTTGCACCAGCAATAAAGCTGTTCATATTGAACTTGCGACACAACTATCGACTGACGCTTCTTTGGCTGCACTGAAACGATTTTTATCTCGCCGTGGTCGTTGTTCTGAAGTTGTGTCCGATCCAGGTAGGAACTTTGCAGGTACAGCCAACTACCTTTCTCAGTGTGTTAAAAACGCGTCAGAGGAGCTCGCGATAAAATTCACGTTTAACCCTCCCGGTAACCCCCATTTCGATGGACTAGCAGAAGCCGGAATTAAATCGGTTAAAACACATTTGCGGCGGGTCGTAGGCAAACAGCGCCTCACATTTGAAGAGTTTCTGACAGTACTCACACAGATAGAAGCGATGTTAAACACTAACACCCTTGAGTTCTGACCCTAATGATTTGTTAGCGTTAACTCCTGGTCATTTTCTGACTCTTGAACCCTTGTCGATGCTTCCGCAGGAAAACTTAATTTATTCCAAGCTTATTCCTATACAGCGTTGGAAACTGATTCAGAAGATGCATCAGGATTTCTGGCGCCTGTAGCAAAGTGAATATATTGATACTCTACAGCAAAGGGCAAAATGGAATACAGTTCAACGTGAAATCGTTGTCAGAGCTTTGGTCCTAATTATTAATGAAGTGATTTGCCCTCTAAAGTGGAGTTTAGGTCGGATTGTTACTTTGCGCCCTGGCGCTGATGGTATTTGCCATGTGGTTACTGTCAAGACTTCATCTGGCCAGTATCGTCGCCCAGTAGTAAAGCTTCGTCCGCTACCTTTACCGAGTCAAAAAAATTTTTAGAGTTTCGTTATGTTATTTAGTTTCACGTTGTAGATTAGGTAAATACAATCGCATTTAGGTGGGCGGAATGTTCACTTTTCTTATAAATTAAGTTGATTATAAAATTCATAAATTACTTACGCATCACTCTGTGATGAGAACATCCCTTTCTTTTTTTGTTGTTGTTGTAGGTTGTAGATGGCACGCAAATATTCGTTCCCGTTTTAAAACATAGATAATTACTAATTAAAATAAATACTGAAAATAAACATCATAGTCTTCGAGTGCTTGTGTTGACGATTGAGAACGATATAAGCGAACGGCCTAGTAGCTACGAGTTAAGATTGCCGACGAGTTGAACATCTCAGAAAGAATTTTGGCAAGTCATCCATACCTAATATTATTGTAGTAAAAGGATCGATACGTAAGTTAATTAGGACACTGAAGGTCTTCTACACTGTTTAGATGAAATGAAATACAGAAGATATAAAATTGTATTATTTATGTTACCTTTTCGTTACATAATCTGACAAGTTACATGGAACCAGAATGTTTCTTTTTAACTGTCAAACACAAGGTTTACAAAACTCTTTTCTAACATCCTCCCTTTTTGTAAAGTCTTGATAACTGAAAACTTACTCCATTCCAAGTCTTTTCAAAATAAACATTATTCTTGGTCTTGACAAAGGTTTTGTCAGGATATCAGCATCTTGATATTCTGATGCTACTCGCTTAACACCAATCACTCCATCTGTCACCAGTTCTCGGACATAAAAATGTCTGATTGCAATGTGTTTGGTTTTTCGGTGTAATTCAGGGTTCATAGCTAATCGAACAGCGACATCATTATCTACTTGAAGAACTGGAACTTCTTTCAAAATACCAATGTCATTAAATAACCTTTTTAGCCAAACCATTTCTCGAGCTGTTTCACTTGCAGCAACAACTTCTGCTTCTTTAGTAGAAATTGCAACTGAAGATTGTCGTCGACTTGCCCATGATATGGCACCACCAGAGTAGCTACACAATACTCCACTTGTTGATCTACCTGTGCTTGTATCGCCTCCGTGATCAGCATCGCTAAAGCAGTCGAGAATGCCGGTTTTGTATTTCCATTTGTATATGATACCAAGTTCTGCGGTACCTTGCAAGTAGCGCATAATGCTTTTACTTTAACCATATCGTCTTTTGAAGGGTTTTCAAGATTTCTTAAAACAATTCCAATCGCAAAAGCTAAATCCGGTCTCGTCCCAACCATAACATATGAAAGTGCAACAATAGCTTGGCTATAAGGAAATTATTTTTCATCTATCACTTCTCTAACTTGTAGTCTGCTATCACTAATTATTGGTGTACTTACAGGTTTTCAACCACTCATTCCAAACTTTTTGTATATAAGCTTATTGAGAAATTTTTATACCTTCTTTTACATTTTCAATTTCAAGTTCCAAAAAGTATGAGGCTGTTTTTTCTGTAATTTTAAATTTTTGCTTGAGTTCAGCTATGAAATTTTCAGCATCTGTTTTATCATTTGTAGCTATTAAGCCATCATCCACGTATAACACTAAAACATTGGATTATTACTGGTTTCCCGAATAAATAAGCATGGATCTGCATTACTGCTTTTAACTCCAATTACATTTAGGTAATCAATAATGCACTTGTTCAAACATCTTGGAGCTTGTTTCAGTCCATAAAGGCTATTCATTAATTTATAAACTTTAGTGGTACCATCATTATAGCCTTCAGGTTGCTTTATGTAGACCTCTTCGTCTAAAGTACCATTTAAAAAGACTGTAGACACGTCAAATTGTGAAAAAAAAAAGTGGCCAACCTTGATTAGCTGCCTATCTTATCACTGATCTGATTGTTGTCATTCTGGCAACCGGACTATATGTTTTGTCATAATCAACGCCTAGTCTCTGAGAATAGCCTTTACAGATACAGATTTTATTCATAACAATGTTACAAGTCATTACATAATAGTTTAACATAAATTATGGTATGTCAAAATATTCAATTATATAAAGTTATGCTAAAGAAATTATAATAAACATTTAAACGAAAATGACAATAATAAAAATTAAAAAAATAATAATAATAATTAGACATTCAGAATTGATTTGCATTCACAGTGGCAGCTCCATGAATTCTTTGAAATCATACAACTGCATCTGCAAAAGCCAGGTCCTAAGTCTCTCTTTAAATATATTAGCGGAAGAAGCATCTCTTATCCTTTGCGGCAGACGGTTGTAGACTGCAGAACCGATCACATAAACAGAATTCTCCGACCTAGATAGCCAATGAGACACCATGCTTAACTTTTCCCGGTGCCGTGTAGTGTACGTATGACATGTACCCCGTTTGGCAAACGTTTCTAGGTTTTCGTACATGAAAACAGCTACCTGGTAAATGTGTATGCAAGCGAGAGTCAAAATTTTGTGTTTAGTAAAATACTCTCTGGCTGAGACGTCGTCCGGCACCCCGGCCATTGCTCGCACTGCTCGTTTCTGCATAACGAAGACTCGGTTTCTGTCAGCTGCTCGTGCCCATAGCTCTGTGCCGTAGGTGAGCACAGAATGGACAGTCGCGAAGTAACAAACTCTTACAACTTTCCGATCCGCCGTTGCTTCGAGTCGACGCAATGCAAAACTGGCTCGGCCTAGAAGGGCGCAGAGACCAACTATATGTAAGTTCCATGAGAAACAGCTGTCGAGATCGAAACCCAACAACTTCACTGACGATACCTGCTTTAGGTCAGAATTTTGTACACACTTTTATAGTGGGCGGTGCTCTACCGTTTAAGTTAATATACATAAAGCAGTTTTGTCCAGATTTAATGCAAGACCGTTGTCTCCGAACCACTCATGTAATTGATGACTCACGGAATTAATCGTGCCTTCGAGCTCTGATTGCGACTGTGCAGACACAACGCATGCCACATCGTCAGCATACATCTCCTTTCGCTATATACGATGTTAAATCATTTAGCAGTATACGAAATAGTGTATTAGAGAGACACGATCTCTGTGGCTCGCCCACTTCGTTTTCTGCCTCATAGGACTTCACGCGGCCGCTGTCTCCAACCACCACCTGAGTTCTGTCGGACATGAAGGATGTCAGAAGTTCCGCAATTGGACCTCTGATGCCGTAGTGTTGCAGCTATAGACGAATTACAGTCTTATCTGCGGTATCGAAAGCATGGGAGAGATCGCAGCAGATTAACGCTGCATGCTTACCGCTCTCCCGAGCGTTCATAACACGCCATATCACCTCCCTCACAAGATCGGTGGTAGAACGGCCTGGCCTGTAAGCGTACTGTATTTCTGAGACTATTTGTTTCCCGCACAGGAATGACAACAGTCTGTGATTGAGACTGACCTCAAAAGTCTTACTTACAGCGGAAACTATTGAAATAGGGCGGTAGGTAGACAGTACTGCCTTGCTGCCTTTTCCTTTGTATATAGGTACCACCTTTACATTTTTAGGATGTCGGGATACTTTCCGTGCGAAAGACAATCATTATACATTACACATACAGCTAGGCAAAACGACGTATTCATTGCGGTTTTTACTAAATTGACGGATAGATCGAAAATATCTGTACTGTTTTTTTTTGCGATGTGTAGGTTTAGTATCTTTAGTAATTCACCGGGGGTAAAGTGTCTTAGCCTCATCAAGGCGTCGCTCGCGGGTACGGTGGAATCGAACGCCAGTAATGCGCGCTCGGCGTTGGCTCGCGGCGCTCCGCAGCGCGTTGCCGCTGACACAAACTCTGTATTTAAGGTGTCGACCAAGACTTGTTTAGACGGAAACGGTTTACCTTCGCGGTTTTTAATCAATTCGGTATAGTCTATAGATTCGCGGTATTTACGGCCCGTTTCGCTATTTATAACAGACCACATAGCCTTGCTTTTATTAGGATGGCTAGTTATAGTTTGATTTATGAATTCGGTTCGTTTCTTTTTAAGTTTTTTATTATATTCAAGTGTCAGATAGTCAACTAATTGTTTTATTTCCTTGTGTAATGGATATTTATTTTTTAAATTAATCATGTCAAATACTAAATGTTCAATATGTCAACGTCGATCCATTGCTTATTTATATAGTTCTCTTTTCGAGGTTTTTGTGGATAACAAATGCGTTAAAAGTTTTCAATTATTCTGTGACGGGGTTTAAAGTAACTCCCGAGAAAAATATATTCATATTACATATAATATTACATAGCAGACGTACATATATATATAATAAGAATACAAAGAAGTTGGCAAGAGCGGACCAGCCTCCACAGGCGGCACCCGTTCACAAGTATGGCACATGAATCAGTCATCGCTTCGCTCAACCATGTTTTAGGGAACGTAACGACCCGACGCACATGCCACCACCGCAGAGACTTTGAGAGAGCATAACACACTCAAGCAACTCCAATAAAACTTCGATTGTACTATATTCATATAACATATAATATTACACAGCAGACATACATATACATATATATACACATGCATGCATATTTACATTTTACAAAAATGCAAATAAATAAATAAATAGGTATTCATAAACATATTAAGGATAATATAAGATACACATACATGCACATTTTTATATATACACATACAGACAAATATTAATACATATATATAAATATACAAATATATATAAAAGATAGATAATAAAACTATACGTAAAAGAACTTGTAGGTCCTATCTGATTCAATCCTCGTTCGGCCGCCCGATAGCGGCAGGGCTCCAAACACGAGCGGGTGCTACACACAAACACGCAAATATACATAAATGCACACACATATTCACACTGACGTTGCACACCCGAAAGTGGCCCAGCCCCTACACAACAGCCCGGCAACAAATGCACATCATTTAAACTACCATCACTTCAGAAACTAGCCTAAGGGGAGAAGTGACAAGAAACTCCCGGATGTACACCTGTTACCAATCAGTCTTGCAGGCACCAAGCCATCAAGTACACAATATCTATCCAAACATGTATATACACACATACACGTACGTACTCGTGTGCCACACCCCCACACATCCAAAGCCCCACCAAAACCAGGCAACCAAAGGCGGATTGCACATATTGCAGCCCCTGGTAAGTCGCCACCAACCACTATAAAGTAAACAACAGAGACATAACATCGTTACTTAGCTTGGTCTTTAGAGTGCTTTTTTAACTTATCAAACCTTAATTATTTAAGTTTGAATAGAAAACCTAGAATAAATTTTGTGTGATACTAGGCCATACAATTTTGTCATTCAAATATTCATCTACATTATAATATGCTTTCTTACATAGCAGATGTTTAATATAAAATTTAAACTGTTTGTCACCTAAGTTTAGAATTTCTACATTTAACTTATAATAAAATTTCACACCGCTTCCCATAAATGATTTCTTGGCTTTAGTAAGCCTAAACTTTGGCATATCAAGTTTATTTTTATTGCTCGTATTTAAGTTGTGCTTATCACTGTTCCTCGGAAATTGGGATATATTTACGGACAAACATAATATTTTCATAGATATATTGACACGGTACCGTTAGAATATTTATTTCTTTAAAAACATCCCTGAGAGAGTCTCGGCTTCCTAGCTCATAAATGCTTTGTACTGCCTTTTTTTGTAATATAAATATGATTTGAATATCATAGCAAAATACCATATGACATGACACTGTGGAAATAAGCAAAGTAAACAAGTCTTGCTGTGGTTATGTCAGTCAATTGCCTGATTTTCCTCACCGCAAAAGCAACATAACTAAGTTTACCTGCTAGTGCTGTAATTTGTGGACCCCACTGCAATTTTGAGTCAATAGTTATACCTAAGAAGACAGTTTTATCAACTAATTCTAATTTTTCATTGTTTAATACCAGATTTCTATTAATTTGGATTACATTAGGTAGTGAAAACTTACTGCATTTTGTTTTATTAGCATTAAGTACAAGATTATTAACAGTAAACCAGTTTGAAATTTTTATAAGGTGTCTATTTATGTCTTTCGAATTGTCGTGTTTCCTGTTCACTTTAAACAATAATGAAGTGTCATCTGCAAACAATACTATCTCTGTAAATTTTTGCACCATAAAGTCATTTATATATACTAAAAACAAGAAAGGCCCTAATATTGACCCTTGCGGTACACCTAGTTTCACTAGAGATCCCTGAGATTGAGCACCATTTATAACCACTTTTTGAATTCTATTGCTTAAGTATGATTCTACAAGTTCAAGGGATTCATTTCTAACACCATAATATTTTAGTTTAGCTAACAACGTATTATGATCGACACAATTAAACGCCTTCAATAAGTCGCAAAAAACGCCAACTACATCCTGGGAACTCTCCCATGCCGCGAGAATGTGCTTCATAAGCAAGGCTCCAGCATCAGTAGTTGAGCGTCCCCTGGTAAAACCGAAATGACGATCATGTAAAAGTCCCTGTATACAAAAATGTGAAAGCAATTGATTTAGCAAGATTTTTTCAAATATCTTACTAAAGACAGGTAGAACAGAATTTGGTCTAAAATTTGAGGGATCTGCTTTGTCACCAGATTTAAAAAGAGGTATCAATTTACTGCATTTCATAAGGTCTGGAAATACACCATTATCAATGCATACATTAAATTTATCAGCAAGATAGGGAGCAACAACTGAAATGATTGAGCTAATTAACTTAACAGACATCCCCCACAAATCTTCAGTATTTTTCAGATTAAGTGTTTTAAATGTTGTGATAATTATTTGGGGATCCACGTGTTTAAATTTAAAGTTAACATTACACTCAGTAACACTGTCCTTTAGAATAGATTCAGCAGCTTAGCATGATTAAGTTAAGGGTTCAGTTATTTTTGATGGTATTTCGCCAAAGAAATTTTCAAATATTTGGGCAACCTTTTCGTCATTGTCAATTAAACCAGAGTCTGTTTTGATATTAAAGTTCTGTTCACGAGCCTTTGATCTACCGTTCCGGTATCAACGACGCGCTGGCTGCAACGATTGCTACGACGTTTTTTAGCAACTAGTTTCCAGTCATTAGTATATTGCGTATTAATCGGCAATGAGTCAGAGGGTACCGTCGACGAGCCGTCGTCATGCGGTCCTGTTACCTCGGTGTGTAGGTAGGTCGGAGTGACTTAGACGGTGTCGGCAGCGTGTGCATTTCGTTTGTTGCTGGTATCAGTCGTCATGTTGTGAGCGGCGGCGGCGTTGGCGGTGACCGGTTTAGCTGTCCGCGTGCACGCGCAGCAGCGCGCTGGCCAGTGTTGTGCTGGTTGTGGCTGCGCAATTTTTTCCTTCTACATTATTAAAATACATACCTTTCGGGTGAAGTTGCGTTGTCCTGCTTACAGTTTCACCGCTAGCGAGTGGAGTTCTTGTCAAGTCATTGCTGATTATTTTATTAAATTTACTGTCCAAACTCTTCAATTGTTCTAAGATTATAGTAACTTTCTGCTCGATGGGAGACAAGTATTTACAAATCAGTTTTTCAAGGGTATCCATTGTTGCTTTTGCCATGTTCTGTTAGTAAATAGATTAATAAAACACAGGATTGTGCAATTACACGACCGCACTCGTCGATGACTCACAAGCCTAGCTTTATAACGATCTATAGAACCATCATCATTAGTCTTGATTTTATATATCCATTTACATGGAATGGCTTTACGATCTTTCCCAAGTTTCATTATCAGATAAAGACTTCATTTCACTCTGCATCACTTCAAGACAATGATCTTTATCTTCACTCTGAATCACGTCTTTGTATGAGTTTGGTTCTTTCAAGTCGTACAAATCATCAACTGTCGACAATACAAAGTCACGAAAATGACAAGGAATCCTTAATTTTTATTAGATCTGTCTCTTAAATTTCTGTCAGATTCTGTTTGTATTTCTTGGTCAATTAAAACATCATCTACATATTCTTCTGTGTGCTCTTCATATCCTTGATCTGGTACATGGTTTATTGCAGGAAGTACATCCTCTGGTTCCTCATCTACGCTTTTATCATTATATTTCATGTTTTTTATGTTTGTAATGGAAAGTGTCCTTTTATGATAGGGAGGGCATTTTCCAATATTTTAATTGGACGCTGTAAGAGAAAGGGAGAAAAGAAATGCCCTTGCTGAGTTTCTTGCCGGTTCTTCTCAGTACAAGGTCTCCCGCCCTGTAGACTTACGAACCGATGGCGTAGTGACATTCATAAGTGCTCAATTATTGTAGCCTAAACTGAATAAATTGAATTTGAATTTGAATTGAATTTGAATTATACGTCTCATCAAGATCATGAATCTGAGAATTTGTATGTTGTTCATTCGATGCACTGAGATCTTTTCTAAAAACTGTTATCTCAGTTTGATTTTCAGTTTTATTTTCATCATAAACTAAATTTTCATCAAACTGAGGTAATGATTTTTCATCAAACGTTACATCTCTTGATCTTATTAAGGTGTTCTTATTATTTTCTTGACACCATAGACGATATCCATCATCGTTGTCATATCCAATAAGAATACACTTTTGGGCTTTTTTATCCATCTTCGTACGCATTTGCTTAGGAATATGAGCATAACAAGTAGACCCAATTATTCTTAAATGCTTAATTGATGGCTTTTTACTAAACCATAGTTCATATGGTGATTTCCCATCAACATTTGTAGGTCCAGTGCGTGTTAGTATTAATATCGCAGTACTTATTAGTTCAGCCTATAATGCTATTAGTAACGTTTCATATGCATACATCATGGCTCGAGCTGAAGTTCTGTTTTCACGCTCCATTCTGCTCAGGTGTATATGGCATTACTAATCTATGTTTTATGGCTAAGGTTTGTAAAGTATTTTTTACTTTGTCATTGTTGAACTCACCACCGTTATCAGAGAGAATTACTTTAATTGTATGTCCTGTTACCTTACACTCGGCCAACATCAATTTCAGTTTCTTGTGAACTTCAGACTTCTGTTTCATCCTGTAAACAAATCTATATTTAGTGTAATCATTTTTAAAAAGTAGAAAATAACGATATTTCATATAAGAATATGCAAATGGACCACATACATCAGTGTGAATCAACTGACCTGCACTGGTGGCACTTTCTCTGGTTCCAAATTTTATTCTCGAAGACTTTCCGTAACCACATCCATTGCACCATTCGGAGTCTAGCTTGACATTGATTTCTAATTCTCTGTGCAATAAATTCTTGATATGAACTTTGTTTTGATGACCAATTCTCTCATGGTATAATTGCAAAATATTATCCATGTCAGTTAATGCATTGACTTGTATAGGAATTACGGATTTGACATTTTTAACATTCAACTTGAAAAGTCCTCCATGTTTCTTTCGTTCACCAATTAATTTTACTATGCCACAAGATTTTAATCTGCATACTTCAGGCTCTGACTTAAAGAAACTATCCCGCAATATGTCTTGAGCAGCTGTCAAAGAAAACAGATTCTTATTTATAGAGGGAATAAACCACACATCACATAGGGTAATGATTCCCGTGTGATTGTTATTAATATTGGCTTCGATAACTATGCTGGTTTTTCCAATAGCGTCAACTTTTTGACCATTTGCTGCAGTAACGGTATGCTCATCACAAAATCTTTCAAATGTTTGGAACAAATCACCTCTATTTGTAACATGACTAGTAGCGCCACTGCCAGATACCAATTTTCTCGATCACTTATTTTATCATTAACCAATGCCATGAGTTCCATATTATTTACATTTTCTGTGTAACTAGTACTTTGTTTTGGTGGTCGCCCATCATTAATCCACTTTGGGCATTTTTGCAGTATATGCCCTTCTTGGCCACAATAATTACATTTCCACTTCTTATATGAAGCTTGCTTAGTTTTCACAAAACTGTTTGTCTTTGTAATTAGAGTTTCAAAGTTGGATTCTACATTCTAAGGCTCTAATGATCTCTCAAAAGTACATAGCTGAGAAGTAAGATTCTGAACAGTTCTGTCCTTCTTTGACATTAAAAGCCAGCTTGACTCAAAAGAAAAATATTCTTGTGGTAATGTATCCAAAATCTTACAAATTAGAAGAATCTCAGGCAATTCTCTTTCTTGCCCTTCAAGCTTCATAATTTCCTGATTTAGATTAAACCAAATATTTTTCAGCTGTGATAGGTGTGAAACCATATCATCGTCAACAAGTTTCTTGTAGTCAAAAAATTTTAAATATCTGCCATAAACATAATCTTCACTATCGCGATCAAATAATCTTTGTAACTCGTCCCATACTTATCTTAACGTCGTAAAACGCATAACTTTTTTAAGTGTTTCGTCTGTCATATTAGTTGTTAAAATAAGTAGGACTTGGCTATTCACTTCCATAAGCTTCTGTAATTGCAATCCGTAATTCGCAACAACATCTTTGTGAGCATCTGCTGCGAGTTGCTTTGGCTTTAAGAAACGACCTTCTAAAATATCCAATGCTTGAGGAATAGCTCTAAGCATGATCAAAACTTTGTACCTCCACGTAAGCCAATTTGAACCATCTAGTCTATCAATCTGAACTCTGCTTACCTCAAATGTAGGTTTGGTTGCCATTTTCTTACATACGACAGTACTTGTTTAGTTTTTGATAACTTGCTGGTACCATACGCTCTGCTACCATATTGTATTAAAAGAATCGATACGTAAGTTGATTAGGACACTGAAGGTCTTCTACACTGTTTAGATGAAATGAAATACAGAAGATATAAAATTGTATTATTTATGTTACCTTTTCGTTACATAATCTGACAAGTTACATTGAACCAGAATGTTTCTTTTTAACTGTCAAACACAAGGTTTACAAAACTCTTTTCTAACAAATATTATATAAACAACTGTATTAGTTCACCATTTTGCAACTAAACAAACAAAGTCAATAACTCCCGAGCCATCCAACATAAACATTGTCAATTTTATACAGTCCACATTAAGATTTAATGCTCTAACACTCTCATAACACAGGATTACCTAGAACGAGTATGAGAGCTAGAAGTGTCTTAGCTTTTTCTGTATATTTATTTACATCCAATACGCAACGCTATACCTATTGTATTCGTAAACCTGTTTTTCATTTGGCTACCACAACGGGCCAGTGTCATGTTAACACAGCAATAATACACAAGTACTGGAAGCAATCTCTCCAGGCACTGAGTTTGCCCCGTTTGATTCCGGTCCACCGTATCTATTTAGCGAGCCCTACCGTGCGCCAGCCGCTAATAGATAACCACAGACCTAGCAATTTATCTAACGAGAGGCGCTAATAGATAACCGCATACCGAGCAATTTATAGAACGAGAGGCGCTAATAGATAATCGCATACCTAGCAATTTATCGAGCGAGAGGCGTTAATAGATAACAGCATACCTAGCAATTTATCAAACGAGAGGCGCTAATAGATAACCGCATACCTAGAAATTGATCGAGCGAGAGGCGCTAATAGATAACCGCATACCTAGAAATTTATCGAACGAGGGGCGCTAATAGATAACCGCATACCTAGCAATTTATCGAGCGAGAGGCGCTAATAGATAACCGCATACCTATTCCATTTATCATCCAAGTCGTGTTCATAATGTCATGTCACTCCCGTTAAAATCTTAATCCTCCCGAATTCAGAACTCCGATTATATTTTTTATTATCAAGTTATATAGCTGTAACCCGCGTTATTTAACCGCCCGCATGCGTTCTTTAGTAACGTATTAACTCCTCCGACCTTACCGCTTTTATTTAAATCTTTTTATTATTTTTAAACCTTCTAATATAAGTTTTTACTTGTTTTCGATTTGATGTATATTATCATCAAACTATCTAGTTATAACCCGCGTTCTTAACCGCCCGCATACACCGTTAATTAACATGTAATTAAAAGTCGGGGGGACTTTGCAGCTTTGATATAATATATATTTCGTTATTGACCTTATTTAAATTAAAACATTCCTATTAGAGTATTGGTACGGTTAAAAGATGTCATAAATCAAACCACAAAATAAAAAGAAATTTTATTTTGTGATTTGATTTATGACATCTATTAACCGTACCGATTTAATACTCAAGTCCATTAATACGAATGTGAACTCATTCCGCATATTACTTTACCGACATACAAACAAACACCCGTCTAACTACCAACAATATGTAGTTATACCGTAATCGTCTCTCACACATTCCGGGTTCTAGGAATGCGTTGAAACAGACATACATACATACATTATATTATATATACTATAAACTTCCTCCCGCAAACGCTTGGGTTGTGGAATGAGCTCCCTGCTAAGGTTTTCTCTAAGGCTTACAGTATGCGGTTCTTCAAGAAAGAAGTTATTGGACTTTTAAAGGGTCAGCAACGCGCGAGTGATACCCCTGGTGTTGCAAGCGCCCATAGGCCACGGTGACCGCTTAACATCAGGTGGACCGTGTGCTTGTTTGCCAACTATAGGTATAAAAAAAAAAAAAAAAATGTATTGTATTGCATTATATTATACCTATTTACGGGCTGCTGTATATGTATTAAACATCTCGTCCACGGGGACAATAGTTTTGTGAAATGATAGAACAGTGCATCAGGTGCATACTGTTCGAACATTGGCTTTGGATCGGTTTAGGAGGCCTACAACTGATATCAATTTCAATCGTAAAATGCTACGGCGATCGAGAAATTACTAAATTGGTACTCTCGAACGTTGTTGTAGCGCTCAATCGAATTTAGTGGCCAATATCGGAACTAAAATCCTATACAAATATTAAGAATCGGTACTCTTTGAGCCATCGGATCGAGAGTGAAATTAGGTATAATGATGATCTGTGAAAAGAAATGTCAAAATTCTAAATATACAAAACAAAACTATCGCTACGAAGATTTAACTTTCACTTTAATTTTTATTAGTTTCAGTATTATTTTTCTATTTTGTGATTTATGATTTCGAAATGTGTAAAATCCTAATTTCAATCCAATTGCAATTTGGTTTAGGAGTACCGATGGAGATCGAGTTTAAGCTTGCCACAAAATTGGATTGAAACTGGATTGGGATGGAAACTGATATCAGTTGTAGGCCTCCAGCTTCACCGCGCCGGGATTGACCGGTTTGATTCGGATTTTGTTACTACACGTCGTGCCTACCGACAGCGGGTAGCGGTGACGTCACGATCACTATGACATTACATTTTGGTTAATTTCTTACCTTTTCCCCTTTTGTATTGATATCTCTTAAAGTATGGGGTTCTTCAAGAAAGAAGTTATTGGATTTTTGGCAAAGCGCGAGTAATACCCCTGGTGTTGCAAGCGTCCATAGGCTATGGTCACCGCTTACCATCAAGCGGACCGTAAGCTTGTTTGCCACCTTAGTGGTATAAAAAAAAAAAAAAAAAAAAAAAGTGAAACTCCGCTTCAACTAGGCCCCTACTGACGATAGGACACACGGACTGTCACCCCTACGTCGAGACGGACACTTAAGACTTTACATAAGGTCAGTAACCAACACATTACATTACACTTACATTAGACTTTTGTTTGTTTTTTGTTTGGGTTTATAATTTTCATATATTAGATAAACTTTTATCTTCCTTTTTTCTGCTGGGGAGTATGTACGGGCTAGCCGTATGTATAGTCGCGGTCAGAAAATCTTTACCACCTTAAGGATCACAATTGCATGCACACATTTAAGTCACAAGTTCTAAATGTCTATTTCATAATAATTTGACTAACCATAGATTATCTTTTTTCTAATATGACAATCAATCGCTCTAGGACAGGGATGGCGAACCTTTATTAATGAATGTGCCATTTTCTATGAGAAAAACAAATCCTGTACCTATGACGTGCCGTCAAAAAATCTGGGTTACTTCATAATAATGGAGAAAAATTAAACGAATTGCTGTTAACTTAAAGCTATTTAGATACTTGCAGCTCGAAATGTTTTCAGTGACGCCTAATCCAAAACCTCACAGTGAATCGCGATATATTGAGTTTTCGTGATATAGCACTAATACTATGCCCGTCTTCGAAGAGAAATATTATTTCAGCCCAGGCTCCAGGGTTAAACTTGCCATTTTATTTCGTTATGAAAAATCTTTTGTAAAATTTTACTCTTGTCAAAACGACGTTCAAACAATATTTTTTGATAAATGTCATTTCAACAAATAAAGATATTAGTTCCATTATCAAAGAGTGATCAATAACTCTTGTCGTTTTTCTCGATGCGTCATTTTGCATAATAGCTTTTGAAAGGTTATAAGTAACTTGATATGGCATTTTAGACTTAGTGAAAAAAGTGTTATATAGAATCTAATTTCAAAACTGCTTAACATTTTCTGACCGCGACTGTACATTGCATTAACCTATGAATATGTGAATATGAATAAGCCGATGATTACTATTTAGTTTACGCATTATTTTACATAATTTTAAGTTAATTTGTTTTCTCAGTGTTTCTTATTAATTTTTTTACAACTATCATTAAGCATTTATCATTAGCTACAGGTGTTGGTAACAAACCCAACAAATAGTGTACTGTTCAAATTAAAACCACATCACGGAAAAGGATTTCAGTTCCACTACGGACCCAGATTTGATGAACGGGAGAGCGAATACTTTTTAAGTGTAAACGATGTACTCATGACTCATATATCTAGCGATAACCCAAACCGAAAGTTTTATAAGTAGATCACTAACGCAAGGATACAAATATGCATTTTTTTATCACCTGTTAACGGATTAACGATTAACTTGTGTTAAATCTTACGTTAAATGTAACGGTTTAACGTAGTTTTTTTTAGTATCGGATTAGCAATTAACGAAGTTAACTATTTGGCTAACGGTGCCCAGCTATGCCTGTTTGTCTATTATAAGCTTTTAACTCAACTGTTTTTTTTTTGATATTACAAAGGACTGGGGTCATGCTTAATACAATCCAGCAATAGTTTTTCTGTATCTTGATTTCGTCACGCTGGGCTGCTACCATACTGCCAAAGTGCGGCCTCACTTACTGATTCGTACAAATGAGAGCATGGTTTGTTGACAGGTCACCGGCGGCAACGGAGGAAGAGGGGGAGGGGGAGCGCAGTGACCGTGACCTGGTAAGTGTGGAGAGAGAGAGACGCCTCGACATCTCAAATTCTAATTTAAAATCTTTTTATTCAAACGGGTTTCTAAGAACACTTTTGAAACATCGATTGGTGCGCCTGTTGATGAAAACTGCTCCTATACACGGTACACTGTTACAGTAAAACATGTTCCAGATTTTGGTAAGTTTTTTGTAATTTTCAGACTTGACATAGCTGGAACATGACAGTAACTTGTATCTCATTGTCTTTAAACCTCATCGGAACTTAATAATTGATGTAGCTGCAATGTATACATGTAAAAGTTTATAAATGAACTTTGCAGTAATATAACTCACATATTTATTGAGATGTTACTATTATTGCAATATAGTAATTGTGATGTTAGGAGCGCAATATTAAAGCAATATTTATTTTAAAACATCTTCATATTAAAATACTGTCACTTCGCTAATAAAAATTACTGTACAAAAATAACCACAACCTGTTTTTCGCAATATAATCACTGTAACTGCTCTACTGTGTTACTATTTTTTTCATTTTGATAACAAATTGCATAGAGCAACACGGCACCCTGACGCGACCAGTCACGAGACGAGACCACCACGCAAGAAGCTTATATATGGATGTCACTGGAGAGTGCACTACCAACTAATAGTTGAAGCCAATTTTTTTTTACCTTTTTGATCTATCTGAGTGGGTTGTGGGTTACCAACATTCCGGATAATTTGCCTAATTAATAACTACGCCACTCAACCTGTCATCACGCACATAATAAACACATGTATTTCGAAATTAACTTACCCGGACAAACTAAAATTTTAAATTATATGACTATTTTTTTAAAAAATAGCAGTAATTCTAATGCCACAATACTATACGGTCTCCTAAAAACACACAAAGAAGATATCCCAGTTCGTCTAGTCGTGTCCTATATAGGAGCTCAAGCATATCATCTCGCTAAAAAATTAAACTACATTCTTAAAGATAAAACAAAATTTAAATCCATTCATTCTTTAAAAAGTAAGTCTTGATTTAATAAAAAATATTCAGAATTGCGCTCTTTGCCGCCGCTTTAAAACTTTAGCACGTCAAATATTCGTGTGTAGCGCACGCCTTGCTTTTCTTGCAGTCGTACGTGGATATAAAAAAAAATGTATTCATTTTGCAAAAAATATTTTTACTTTTTAGTACATTTTTCTGTAAGTTATGTTTTATAAAAAAAAGTTATTTTGTACTTTTTAGTGATAGTTTAATTGACTTTTTATAGTTTATTGCCTAAGTTTCATAAGTTGGGTGATGAGAACTTGGAGAACGATATTATGTTCAATATAAATTAGTAATTAAATTTTCACTTAATTTTTCACGTTCCACCCTAATGTCCACCTTCAGGTGCACTTCCTGCATCTGCCCAGAGATGATTACATCAAAATCAACATTAAATTCGTGATCTGCGACCCTCAAAACCCCCGGATACCCATTTTGAAAATTTTCTCCTCTAGGTGCACCCTTGGTACAACTCTGGGAGGGGGATGGTCAAAGTAACTGTGGAATATTGTATTGTCAGCTAAGCTTAGTAAGTATGCAAAATTTCATCGAAGGGTGATAACAGGAAGTGTGTTTAATTAAGCTTGCAAGATTCCACCACATGATGAAAGGAAAAAAAAAGGAAACATTGTGAGTTAAATTAAAGCAAGTAAATCCCCCTTCGACGTATCCCAGCCATCATACAATTCCCATTAAGAAAATCATCACATCCCAACCCTACTCCTTGTTCCCTTTTGATATCCGATAGGGGATGTCGGGCAGCAGCGACCCCCTATAACTCTTCTGCGCTCGCCAACCCGCTTGCCAGGCGTGGCGAGTATGGCAAACCCACCAACATAAAAATGAACGGCACAAAAAACAAACGGCCCCTAGTCCCCGGCAGCCCTGCTAGTCCAGGCTACGGTAGCGGCCTTGGTAACGGCGGGGCAGGGGGTGCAAAAAATCCCCAGTAGAGATCCGGCTACCAACACCGACGACTGGACCTGGCAACTTACAATGCACAGCTGAGGGCCGACGAGAAAATAGTAGAACTGCAAGAAGCTACAAGCAAGTTACGCTGGGACGTTATAGGGTTATCGGAGGCCCGAAGACAGGGACAGGGCACGTTAGTTCTCAACTCAGGTAACTTGCTGTACTACCGAGGGGGTGACCAGCTATCCCAAGGTGGTCTCGGGTTTATCTTCCGCAAGTCCCTCGTCAACATTATCATCAAAGTTGACAGTGTGTCGACGAGGGTAGCGTACCTGATACTCAGAATATCAAAACGATATTCGCTGAAGGTCATACAGGTTTACGCGCCGACTTCGACACACCCAGACGACGTAGTGGAGGAGATGTATGAGGACATTCTTAAAGCCATACACTCCACCAAAATACACTATAACGTCCTGATGGGGGACTTCAACGCGAAACTAGGTAAACGAAGTGGTAATGATCTGAGAGTGGGGCAATTTGGACATGGACAGCGGAACTCCAGAGGGTAGATGCTGGGCGACTTCATGGAAAAGGAAGGCCTCTTTATGATGAATTCCTTTTTCAAGAAGCGCTCCCACAGGAAGTGGATCTGGATGAGTCCGGATGGTTGCACAAAGAATAAGATTGACTTTATCATGTCGACGGAAAAGTAAGTGGTCAATGATGTCTCTGTGATCCACACGGTCAAAAACGGGAGTGATCACCGTATGGTAAGAGGCACATTGAACTGCAACAAAAGGCTTGCTAGGTCTCGACTGATAAAGTCCACGCTCCGACCCACAACCATCCAAATTCAAAACCCAGAAAACTTTCAGCTCCAACTCAAAAATCGCTTTGAATGCTTAAAGGAAAACGCATCAGTGGACGATACCAACGACATGTTTAGACATGTTGGGTCTAAGTTCTTTAAAACCCACCATTCAAATAGAACAAAAAGACTCTCGGAACAGACTCTAAGACTTATGGATGAGAGACGAAAACTTAGGCTGCAGTCTTCAGATAATGCAGTCGTATCGGCGGCTTAATAGACAGATCTCAAAATCACTTGCACGCGACAAACGCCACTTTAATATATTGCGTATTGAGGAGGCAATAGAACGGAACAAAGGTTCCAAAGTGTTCGCGAGAGATCTGGCTATTGGACGAAGCCGTCTAGCAAGGCTGAAGACGGAGGACGGCATCATTGTTTCGTCTGGACCAGAAGTCTTGGAGGAGATGGATATGGACAGTTATACACGTCGACATCGAAACCAGTTGGCAGTCCAGTTAAAGACCCTAGAGCTAGACTGACTCGACACTATACCCAGGACATCCCGGACGTCAGCTTGTACGAAATTAGTATGGCTCTCAAACAGCTTAAAAACAATAAGGCACCGGGTGATGATGGAGTTACGACTGAGCTTCTGAAAGCGGGTGGAAAACCGGTACTAAAAGTCCTTCAGAAGCTCTTCAACACCGTCATCCTCGAAGGTTCTTCGCCACAAGCATGGCACAGGGGCGTGGTGGTGCTTTTCTTCAAAAAAGGTGACAATACGCTTCTTAAGAATTACAGACCCACCACGCTTCTGATCCATGTATATAAGCTGTTTTCAAGAGTAATTACGAACCGTCTCGCTTGCAAGTTCGACGACTTCCAGCCTCCCGGACAAGCCGGTTTCCGAAAAGGCTATAGTACCGTAGACATACGCTACAGCAGATTATACAGAAGTCAGAAGAGTATAATCGGCCCCTTTGCTCAGCTTTTGTGGACTATGAGAAAGCCTTCGATTCGGTGGAAACATGGGCAGTGCTACAGGCTCTACGGATCATCGGTATATGGAGATGCTAAAATGCTTGTACGATAACGCCACCATGTCAGTCTTTCTCCAGGATCAGAACTCGAAAGCGATCCAACTGCAGAAAGGTGTGAGACAGGGAGATGTCATATCTCCGTAACTGTTCACAAATGCGTTGGAAGATGTCTTTAAGCTTCTGGACTGGGACGGTTTTGGCATCAATGTTAATGGCGAGTACATTACCCACCTTCGGTTTGCCGACGATATTGTGGTCATGGCAGAATCGATGAAGGACCTTAGCACAATGCTCGAAAGCCTCAGTAGAGCTTCCCAACGAGTGGGCCTCAAGATGAACATGGACAAGACGAAAATCATGTCGAATGGCCATGTAGCACCCACTCCAATAACTGTTGGGAACTCTACACTCGAAGTTGTTGACGATTACGTATACCTGGGACAAACTGTTCGATAAGGTAGGTCCAATTTCTAGAAAGAGGTTAATCGCCGAATCCAACTCGGTAGGGCAGCGTTCGGAAAACTACGTACTATTTTCTCGTCCCAAATACCCCAGTGCTTGAAGACAAAAGTCTTCAACCAGTGTGTGTTGCCAGTGATGACTTACGGCACTGAGACGTGGCCGCTAACTATGGGCCTTATACGAAAGCTCTAGGTCGCGAAAGAGCTATGCTCGGAGTTGCCCTAAGTGAGCGAATCAGGAATGAGGAAATCCGTAGGAGAACTAAAGTCGCCGACATAGCTCATCGAATCGCAAAGCTGAAGTGGCAATGGGCAGGACACATAGCTCGAAGAACCGATGGCCAATGGAGGAAGAAGGTCCTCGAGTGGCGGACACGAACCGGAAAGCGCAGCGTGGGACGGCCCCCCCCCTAGATGGACAGATGACCTCGTAAAGACTCCCCGCGCCGTTGGTTACAGGCGGCACAGAGTCGCACGCTGTGGAAAAAGTTAGGTGAGGCCTATGTCCAGCAGTGGACGTCAATAGGCTGAAATGATGATGATGATTTAAAAATACCGATTAATATGACATTTTTAAAAAATAACCTTACAGTCGCGCAACTAGATTTAGTGTAGTGAAAATCCAATTAAAAATAGTTTTGTTAGGGGAACGCCTGCGTATGGCTTTATCCCCCTATATGGGGACCATGTTGCGTTATGGCGTAGACTTTCTGCTTCAAGTAATCTATGCGTTCCGTTCCGGTCAGTATCCGGAAGCTTGACACGAACAACATGACACGCCGCGTTGGCGCCACAATATATGACCGAGTGGGTATCCGCTTAATCTTCGCTAGCCCGTATACGGGTTCAGCAAATTTAAATTCAAAAAATCTTTTTATATATTTTTATTTATTTATTGATCTACCAACAGTTGTAACAATAATAATGCTTAGGTACACAGTCACAATTTAAAACTAACTGTACAACTACTTATAGGTAAATTCAGCACGCACTAAAATTAAGTTGGGCATATTTATTTTACAGCGAAAAAACGAATCACAACATAATATTCTAAAATGATTAAGGGTTAAATAATTAATTAAATAAAATACATTAAATAAATGTAGAATAAGAATAATATAATTAAATATTATTATAATTTATAATTATAATTGAATTGAAAAATAAAGTAATTTATGTAAAATGGGAATTAAAAGTTATACGATACTATTTACAGCTCTATGAAATTCTGCTATTGTGCCATGATTAAGATCTTAGATCATTGCTGTTCTGGTTATTAAGTTTGCTTAGTCTTGCTACGGTTAATTTACGCCAAGCGACGTTCTACATCGAGCTTGCGAGAATAAAGTCAAAGGCTTCCTTGGATAGTTAAATGGAATTTTAAAATTGAATTTTTGTAGAATTTGTGCGCAATCTACTTTGTATCTAATGATTTTGTACAAGAATATTAGGTAGAATATTGTCATTATTAGGTCTCTTTGTCAGGGATACCATTCTAAATTTTTCAAGCCTATGAGTATAGGTGTTGCTTTTCTTCGCTTGACCGTTATCGAGATGCCACAGAAATCTCTTTTGCAATCTTTCCAATCGCAAAGCATGCACGGAATAATGTGGCCTCCACACAGCACTCCCGTATTCAAGGATACTACGTACAAGACTATTGTAAAGTATAATTTTAGTTGAGGGTTGGCGGAAAACTTTACAGGTTCTTATTACAAATCCGAGCATCGACGAAGCCTTTTTGATTGTCAGATCGATGTGTGGTATAAATGTTAGTTTTTTATCAAACAAAACTTCTAGATCTCTTATGCAATCTACTTCCTTGAAGTAACTAATGTCTATGTGGTATTTGGACGTTATGATGTTTAGTTTCGTCAAAAAAGTGATGTATATAGATAGATACCTTTGTCTATGTTAAGTTTCATGTTGTTATTTTTACACCACGGAAACTTATTTCAGTGGCAATTTTATATATAATAACTTTTGCTAATTTTAGATCGTCGGCGTACATAAAAGGAGTGAATGATGTAGGTAATTAGGGATGTCATTTACGAATATATTAAAAAGTATCGGCCCCAAATGGGATACTTGGGGGACTCTTGATGTTATATTGTACTGGTCTGATTGATACCCGCTAACTACTACATGAAAAATTCTATCAGTCAAGTAGGAGTAAAACCAATTCAGCAAGGAGCCATCTATACCAAAGGCCGCAATCTTTTCTATCAAAATAGTGTGAAATACTCTATCAAAGGCCTTACTGAAGTCGGTATATTCAACGTCTATTTGTTATTGTGTGTCCATCGATTTCATCAATAACTCCGCAAAAGTGACAAGATTTGTGCTAGTTGATCGTGATTTAATAATAATAATAGTTTATTTATTTTCCACATAAACATAATTTTGTTATATTAACTATACAGTCTCTTTAACTTTAACTTATATTAGAAAATGGGACAGGAGCCCAAACTAGGTAAGCCCTGTTTTATGGGTCTCCTGGCTCCAACTCTCGGAAAAATAACAAATGGAATTTTAAAAGACGTTATAAGTATGCACCTATGTTGCTAAGCTAGTATGAAGTAAGTGTATGAAGTAAGTGTGTGTGTGTGTGTGTTTCATAATAATATATTATTTATATGGTGATTTTTATTATTATATATTTTTATAAATATAGGTTAAGTATATATTTTATGAAAGCACCAAAAATAAATTTTCGGTTTCGTCATATGTAAGCTTTAAAAGCCAGTAAGAAACTGTGATCTTGCATTCTTTTCGGGGGATGTTATATATAGACAGTATTTGTTAGCCTTGTTGTACAATATACCGCCATTATAGGTAAAGAATTTTTGGGCAAAGAAAGTTCTTGTGGGTTTTATTGAGCATATCAAATAATTACGACTTTTGAAAGCGTTCTCTAATTTGTAACATAATTTGTACATGTGTGCTGCCTCAAAATTAAAGATAGGACACATAATTGTCTTACCGATAAAACTTTTAGCTCACTAAAAAGATTTGAAGTGGGATATAACTTTGGTTTAGAGAGACATACTTTTAAGATGAGTCGTTGAGCTCTTTCAAGATCAAGCATTAGTGATTTAATTGTGCCACCCCAGGAGGAGATACAATAATTTAACACTAATTGACGAAGCGCAATGTAAACCATTTTCATTAAGTCTGAGCTAGCTACATTTTTGAGGTTTTAAAGAAATATATGAGTTTTCTGATTTTTTTGGTCAAGCTATTGAAGTGATCTGAAAACGAGAGGTTGTTGTCAATAGTGATGCCCAAGTATTTAATTGAGTTAACTTTTTCAAGAGGTGGACAGTACAGCTTAGAGATTTATTTAATGCGCAAGAGTGGGAGATAATTTTGTAGTTAGATATTATTTGACGGCGGGAGTTTCGAATGAAGAACGTCATATACTTTGTTTTTGTGGAGTTCAATGTAAGGGAGTTTAAAGCCAGCCAGTTGCAAACCTGATCAAAGCCTTTCTGAGCATATTCGAAGGTAGCATCCCATCTATCACCAAAAAATGTGAGCGTTGTGTCATCAGCGTACGAAATGATGTTACAGTTTTCAAGTTGGAGCTTACACAACTCGTTTAAGTAACAGAGAAAGCGAGATGGGCCCAGTAGCCCAGGCGGTCAGTATGAATATGGGGGGACTTAAGAAAACAATGTTGGTCAGTAGTCATGTATTGTTCAATGTGATTTTGTATATAGGGACATATTATAGACTTCAGTATTTTTACAAAAATAGATGGGATCGAGATGGGCCTATAATTACTGATAAGTGTTATGTCATCAGCTTTGTGAATAGGAACTACACGTGAAATTTTCCATTGTTGGGGAAAAACACCTGGCGCCAGTGACTTGTTATAAATTAAATAAAGGGGATTTACTAAGCTATGGGCTCATTTTATTATAAATAGTGGTGGAAAACCGTTTGGACCAGGGCCTTTGTTGGCGTCTAGACTACCTAACTTGTCGAGTATCTTGTCATGACTAATTACTAAAGATGAGAAACACTCTCCGAAGGGATATATACGTATATCCGAAGGGATATATTGAGACTGGGCAAGAACTTGTTTCACCTCTTTTAGATTTAACGAATGACCATAAATGTTTAGATTTTTTAGCTATATTAGCTTTTGTATTATTAATATAAGAATAGTAACATTCAGAAGTTAGTTTGTTACACCTTTTACGCAGCAGCTTAAACTCTAATTCATCCATAGGATTTCTATTCATTTTAAATCTTTTGCGAGCTTCTTTTCCTTTAGTCATTTTATTAAGGATTGATTAAACCACACCGGATATTTAGTACTTTTTGGTTTGCAAAATGAGGTAAATTTAAGTAAAATATCTTTTAATTTTTCATAAAACCTACTTACCATAATAAATACATCATACGTGTTATCTAAGATTGTATTCCAGTCTCTTTTTTGCAATTCTAAATTAATAGCAGTATAATCAGGTTTCCTATAATTGTATCTTTTAAATGTAGGGTTATGTCCTAGATACTAGATAAAAGGGTTACTAAAAACACTTTTGAAGCGTCAAATGAATTAACTACAACTAGCTTTACAAAATAATAACAATACTGTTTTATTGCGTGCGTGTGTCCAATAGGTCCTCTTTGTAAAATCACAAACGAAACATAATATTTTAGTGAATCAACTAATAAATACGTGTTTTGTATTGAAACACTTAATAAACAAGATTTACAATGTAAATAGTTTGATTAAAAAAATATTTAGGCTTCTATTAACGCCATATTGCGTCTATGGGTGGGCAAACGTGGTAGTCGTAGCCGAGAGTCGAGTTACACCCGATATCGACCAATTTAAATGGTCACTCACCTGGTTACTTACGCTTATACTCGTTAAATCTCCCTTATCAACTTCAGGATCTACCCGTCTCACTAGTGTCGTCACCAATGACGGTACCATAGTCAGAATCGGGGACGATGATGTAACAGGCATGTCCCGCGTCAACGAAGGAGTTGCGCAAGTAGGCAGCATCTCCAGGCGGAGTTGATCAAGCATAGACCGATCCAACAGTTTACGCCGCTAGGTAACCCAAACCTGATCTGACAGGCGTTGGGCAAATACGGTGATGGCACAAGAATCTAAAACATAGGCAGGATCCCATCACGATACGTAGTCAGGATGGTTCCCTTTGTGTAGTCCCAAAACAGGTGCGTATGCAGTTTTCATTTGTTATTTGAGGCCATCACATGCGACGTACTACACCACCATCAGCATGGGCCGGGCGCAGAGCAGGTTGCCCCACAGCCCCCAAGCGTGCTAGCAGCAGTATACGTCATCGTTGTGCAAGGGTAAATCCAGCCCTTCAAACTCACTTGGCCGATTTTCGAGTGATTGAGTTCAATTCAAACAACGGAATCGCTCACGATCGATACATTGCAATCCTACAAAATGAGTTAAGGCTGGCAAACGACGATCGAAGGAATGACAATAGTATCTTATTACTCGTATATTCACTCTTCTATTCTTAATTATTGAATGCCCTATTTTACAGCATCCGTTTTCCGAAAAGGAAAAGAATGAATGACTAACCCGTTTCGGACCAGTGACGGGTTAGCAAGGTTTCATCGCGCATCTGCAGTGCGCGACGTCGCGTCAGTCACTCATAAGGACGGTTATGGCGGCTCGCTCGCACCTCACTGTATACGTTAGTCAGTCCGTTGCAGTTTCAATTCGATTAAGAATTTTAGAAGATTTAGAATCTTTCTTCTGGAACCGGCCAGCTGTCGGTGGCCTTCGGCGTCGGTTGCTTTGGCGAGACGGTTATCGCCGCTCGCTTTTCGTTTGTGTAGAAGTGTAGTGTACGGTACATTGGAATACCATCTGCTCAAGTAAGGCCGTCCTAGAAGTCCAGCTCGTTTCGTCTCCAAGTGAAGAGGAATCTGCCCTCCCGTCAACGAGTCAGTCAGTACACTTTACCTACATCTACTCACACACTACTCGTTTAGAAGGACCGACATATAGACAAAATGTAGTACAGGAAAAGTAATGAGTTCGCGGCCCAGTTTACGGCACAATTTTGGTAGCAGAGCGTGGTTCGGCCGGCCGGTTTTTGTTTTATTTGCGTCGTATTTAATTCGTTTGGACCGCGTCGGGTTAACAGTCAATAACCTTAAAAATTCGTGACTTCGGATCACGTTGGTATAGTTAACCGGTCTTCTTATCTCATTGTGACAGTTTCGTACGTTACCTACTTTTATCTTTCAGTTCTGTAAAATAAAATTGGTAGGTATTGTTCTTGCCGTCGGATATATCGGAATAAATATTGTTGTTTTGTTTAACGGACTGCGTTAATTAAAAGGGAGGATAGGGTTTCCGCCTTGAAGCAAAGGGCTGAACAGTTTTCGACAAGAGTTAGCTAGTTGGATTCCGCTTATCATGGTCTCTTGTCAATCACGGATGATGAAACTATTTTACAGGCGACCAATTCAGATTATAACTAATGTATTTCAGTAGTGGACGATATTACCGAGGTTGTGTCGAAGTCAAAGGTTAGCTCGCAGCTGGCAAGTAGGAAGGTTTCGGAGCAAAAATGCAACGAAAGTTTGTCAACCCTGGATATCCCTCATTTTAGTGGATCATTGCGGAGAAGATAAAAAAGAGCTTTATTTATATAGCCTCTTCTACACGTGATGTGTTGAAATAGTGTATATTGCGTCGTATGCCATTCGAGATTTGTCTATTAAGCCGCGTGTATTCGGACCTATTAGATGAAAACTGCAATTTAATTTTGCGCCGCACATTTATAAGATTGAGAGTTACATCAGAGATTTTTAACGTTATTTTTTTGCGGCGAGCTTTGGAGAACTTAGCTCCAAGCACTTGGACAGTGTCCACTAGCTTTTTAAATAAATAATCCACATTTTCGCAAATCTTCGGGGTTCTGTATGAAGGCTATCGTTGGACGGAGTTATCAAACGACTTTTTTTTAAATTCGAGGTTTATATTCAGCGTGCCTCTTATTATGCGGTGTTCAACTCATTATCTGGGTGTACCAAAGTCGGTGCCTAAACCTGTATCACCTTCAGAGAATATCTCTTGGTGATTCTGAGTACAAGGTACGCTACCCTTGTCGCCACACACTCGATGATCGTGTTGATGAAGGACTTGTGGACGATAAACCTGACACCACCTTGGGACAGTTGTTCGCCCTCCTGGAAGTAGAACAAGGCTACCGAGTTTGAGCAATATCGATTCCTCCCCCTGTCTTCGGACTTAAGATAGCCCTATTATATTCCAGCGCAGCTTGTCCACTTCTTCTTCCAGCTCAACAATCTTTTCGCCATTCCTCAAAGTGCGTGCAATGTACGTTTCCAGGGCCAGTTGTTGGTGTTTGTGGTAGCCTAATACTTTGACCGCTACCTTAGTCAGGACTAGTGGTGGTGCCGGGAACTAGGGGCCGTGGTTTTCTTGTGCAATGCATAAGGGAGGTTTTGCCAATAATCGCCACGCTTGGCATGCGGGTTGGTGATCGCAGATTGATCTTTTATACTCCCTCAGTATAGTGCTGCTGCCCACCATCTGGTATATCCCTTAGTCGGCTCATACGGCACCCACAGGAAGATTTTGGGTGGTATTATTCTGATTTGCCGACAAAACACGGCCATTGATTAGGGTGACCAAGAGTTAAAGGAAAATTATGACATACATAATAGTTGAAAATGATTTATTTAATATTTAGAAAATTAGAAAAAAAAACAGTAAATCCATTTTACTTTGACTAGAATGTATTAAGGCCAAACTATTTTACAAGATATTATGCAGAAATATTATGGAAACTAAAACGCTGGAGACCAATTTAAAGGCATTCTGCAATATTGTATAAGTTGAAAGGAACGTGTTAAACATAATAGTTTACAGCAAAATGCCTTATTTGTCCACAAAAACATGAAATATTCAAATGTTAATAATTAACTCTAAAATTCACACAGAAATCTACAGCAAAATTTGAGATTAAAATAACACAATAAACATCTGTCATTTTGACAGTCACAACAATCGAGTAAGTATGACAATGTAAAAAAACATCTTATCAGCCTCATACGTCCCCACTGTTTGGGCACTGCCTACTCTCACCGATTGGGGCCATATGTTACCAGTCAAACTAGATTTCAGGCCAAATTAGTTTGTCTGTAGCATAGAACCTTTGTAGAGGTAAGTCTCTTACTTCGTTACTTTTACAACGCCATCTGTTGGCGATCTATATTTGATCTGCTGGTATGATATGATGTATAAATATTTTATTATAATTTTAAATAATATGTACATTTTTGTACATTCTTCTTTTCTTGACACAACACAAGTCGCGTGTCTTGAATTTTACATGCAGGGGCCTTAAAAGGAGCTGCTACACAGCTACCTTCGGCCTTGCTTATACACCCTTCCCCGGGTTATAGTGAGATTACAGGATCTGATTGCCAGATACCTTCTGCTTCTATGAGGTTTACTACCTTATTATTTAAGCGGTTGACAATTTATAAAATAAGCCTTATGTCTTAAATATACATTTTTTCTCTTCCATTACTACAGCGGAGGGTAACTGTATCAAAAAGCCATTTACCATAGGGGTTCGATTCTCAAGTGGTCTACCTATATGGTGACACCTCTTATTGCCAGGTTTTGTAAGCTAGATGATGAAGTTAGGTGAGGTATGCTAGTTATTGATAGGATTTTGAAAGGAAAGAACGTTCCCATGTATATACATATACGTCATATCATTTAAATCTCATATCAGTCGGAATTCTCAAACCAGTCTCAAATTAGACTTTTGTTTTTTATATATACTGGTGGTGAAGCCAATTTAAGAGAGGTAGGGCACTGCAAGTACTCGCTCGAATAAGCCAGCCGAACAACTAAAGCTGGGATAGCCAGTACTTGCTCGAATGAGCGGCTCGAACTGAGGAAGAACCTCCACCCTACAGAAAACCGCGGCCATAATAACACTAACATTGAGTAGTGTTGTGTTCCTGGCGGTAAGTAAGGTTGCCAGAGCTCTTTGAGGATTCGCTGCGCGGACAGCGGAGGACCGGCGGTGCTCGTTGCTGTAATTGCTCGGCGTAGAAACGGCGTGCTAGTTCGTCAGTCAGTGAGACCTGATGAAACGGCTGACCGCTGGCCGCCCACAGGTTGAACGGGTTCCCGAACCCAAGGATCACTTAATCTCCGCCCTGGGAGGCTGATCCGCCAACCGGTGTAAAGTCTCTGAAGTAGTAGTCGTGCTGGAGAAGGAGACCGGAGTGGACCCGGCTACTACAACAGAGGGGGATCAGGGGCCCTTCTGTTCGCCGTGCCAGCAATCTGTGGCGAGCTTCGGCAGTCTTAGAACCGCACCTTTTTTCCTCTAAGCTGTCTGTGCAGTGAATCGTTATCCTTAGTCTAAGTAACTATTTTTATATATAATGGCCATGAGAACGAAAAGGAAAAGAATTTTTACAGCGGCTACTCCATCCACTATAATGTGGATTTTTGCAACATCAGGGGTATTCACGCAAATCTTAACGCACTCCACCACCATCTCGAGTCTGCGCAGCCGACCATTCTTTTTCTAAAGGAGACGCAGATATCCTGCCCGGCCGACACATCATACCTTCACTATCCCGGCTACAAACTCGAACACAATTTTATGAGTAACTCGACTATTCAAGCACCTGAGTTCGACAACTGACAAAGTTCTAGAGCAATATCCCACAGCAGAACTAGTTATTTTGGGAGACTTTAACGCCCACCATCGTGAGTGGCACAGCTCTCGAACCAATAACTATGCAGAGATATCTGCTCATGACTTTGCTCTGACCTATGGATTCTCTCAGCTGGTACATTTTCCAACGAGAATACCAGATACAGAGGACCATACGAGCTCCTTACTGGACCTACTGCTGACTACTCGTCCAGACGGATACTCCGTCTCAGTGGAAGCGCCTCCTCCTCGGATCACTGTCTCGTTCGGACTCAAATGTCATGCACACATCCCGATCCTTCTGGGCCAACTAATTGGCGTCGTGTGTCGCACTATAAGTCAGCAGACTGGGATGGATTGCGAGAATTTTATGCATCGTACCCGTGGAGGCAGATCTGCTTTAACTTAGAAGATCCTTACGTCTGCGCAGCCGCAGTTACTGAGACAATCCTCGCTGGTATGGAATGTTATATTCCTAACCTGCGAGTAGCTGCAGGCATCAAAAAACGACCGTGGTTTGATAGGTCTTGCAAAGAAGCTTAAATTCTTAAGCGAACTGCATATGAGGCTTGGACCACGGCTCGTTATAATAAGGATCCGAATATTTCTGAGTTAAAACGCAAATTAAATGCTGCCTCGAGGTTCAGTAAGAAAGCAACTGCCAGAGCAAAATTCCAATTCATCGGCAAAATAGGTGGGCGACCTGCGAGCTATCCTTCTGGGAGTCGTTCTTTCTGGTCGCTTGCCAAAGCTGCCGAAGGGAACTTTTGCCAGTCGCCGTTACCTCTTCCTGCGAAAGACCTATGGTGACTTGGCCCATAGTGCTAAAGAGAAAGACGATCTACTGGGCAGTCTGTTTGCTTCGAACTCGAACATGAACAATGAAGGCGCTGTACCACCTACTATACCGTGGTGTGGTAAGACAATGCCGCAAATCTCCATAACACAGCGGTAGGTCCGGCGGGCGCTGCTTTCCCTAGACGTTCATAAGTCGAGTGGGCCAGACGGTATACCAGCAGTGGTGCTTGAGCAGTGTGCTCCTGAGTTATGTTCTGTACTCACGCGCCTCTTCGCGCTTTCCTACCACACAAGGCAATTTCCGTCTTCATGGAAGACTGCAAATGTGCACCCGGTGCCCAAAAACAGCGATAGATCAGATCCATCGAATTACAGGCCTATCGCTATTACCTCTCTCCTCTGTAAGGTGATGGAGCATGTGATCAACACACAGCTTCTAAGATACCTAGAAGTACACGACCTTGTTAGTTACCGTCAATATGGCTTTCGCCACAGTCGCTCAACTGGTGACCTTCTAGTGTATTTCACACACCGATGGGCACTCGCTATTGAGAGTCAGGGGGAGGCATTGGCATGTAGCCTGAACATAGCGAAGGCGTTCGATCGGGTCTGGCACCGGGGTCTTCTATCGAAGTTGCCATCTTACGGAGTGCCCGAGGGTTTGTGCAGTTGGGTTGCTAGCTTTTTGTCCGGCAGACGCATACGAGCCGTAGTTGACGGTAGTTGCTCTGATAGCATGGACATTAATGCTGGTGTCCCGCAAGGCTCTGTGCTGTCTCCTACGCTGTTTCTACTGCATATCAATGACATGTTGGACATCAACAACATACATTGCTATGCAGATGACAGTACTGGTGACGCTTATTACACGGGTCGTGCAAACATCCCTCTTTCCGTTGTGGAGGAAAACCGCGGAGAACTTGTGTCTCAAATCGAGACCACACTGTCCAAGGTCTGTGACTGGGGACGGGTAAACTTGGTCTGATTCAACCCTATAAAGACACAAGTGTGCGCGTTCACCGCTAAGAAAACCCCATTTACTGTAGTCCCACAATTCCAGAACACTCCCCTCTCCATCTCCAAGAGCATTGGGATCCTTGGTGTTGACATCTCCAGCGATGTTCAGTTCCGAGATCATTTACAGGATAAGGTGAAGCTGGCGTCCAAAAAACTTGGTGTACTCAACAGAGCAAAGCAGTACTTCACGTCGGGGCAAAGGTTGTTACTATACAAGTCGCAAGTTCGGCCCCATCTGGAGTACTGCCGCCATCTCTGGGCGGGTGCACCCGGATACTAGCTTGGCCCTTTTGACTCGGTTCAACGACGGGCTGTGAGAATTGTCGACGATTTCAAACACACTTGCGGTATTGAGCCCTTAAGTCTGAGGAGAGACTTTGCCTCCCTGTGTGTGTTCTACCGCTTGTACAATGGGCTGTGTTCTTAGGAATTGTTCGAAATGATGCCCACGGCTACTTTCTACCATCGCACCGCTCGCCATCGGCAGGGAATTCATTCTCACACTTTAGAACCTTAATGGTCGCGTACAGTGCGGTTTCAGAGAAACTTTCTCCCGAGAACCCTTAAGTTGTGGAATGAGCTCCCTGCCAAGGTTTTCTCCAAGGACTACAGTATGGAGTTCTTCAAGAAAGAAGTTATTAGATTTCTGAAACGTCGGCAACGCGCGAGTGATACCCCTTATGTTGCAAGCGGCTACGGTGACCGCTTACCATCAGGCGTTCCGTAAGCTCTTTTGCCACCTTAGTGGTATAAAAAAAAACTAATTTTTTTTATTCACTCTTTAACCTTTGTATTTTGTATTTTTATTGTTAAGAAAAAACCCCTCGCCCTTGTTAGCTCAGGTTTTTCCTTGCAGGGCGAGTGGGTATTGTAGCATAGAACCTTTGTAGAGGTAAGTGCTAACCTCTATAATATTTTACTTTTAGTTTTTACTTGCATTTTGGCCTAAATTTCAAATTCAAGAGTATTTTGCAATAGGAATAACGACGCTTTTTGTCTTAGCTTCAGTCAGTTTTTGGATTTTACGTTGAAATCATCTAATTGGTCAGATAAATCTTTTCAGGTCCTATAGGACCGTCAAACCATCTTTTCGGCAATATATAATGTTAATTAAAATCGTTCGTGAAGTGAAGTTTATTTTATTTACTAGAAGAAGTCGCATTCAAGCAGTTAAAGACAATCATCCCGCGACATGTCCTAGGCCAATCGGGGTCCTCCTTAGCGTATCATGATATACTAGTGTAGCCAAAAACAATCTAGTTTATAAACATACAAAAGAGTAATAATAATAATTTTTAGAGTCCAACTAAATTAAAAATGTACATTTGTGCTACTAAGTGTAACATTTAAATATTTATTTATTTTACATGGTGTACAATGGCGGCATTTCGAATTACACAAAATCGTTTTTAACACTGCTGGCACCTATTCGTAGTAGTGTTTGGTACAGCTTAGTTACACCTCATAAAACCTTGTCCTTTTCCAATTGAATTTTTGTTAGCTGCAGTCCTTAGTGAGATTCAAACATCTTGACTGGCATCAATTAACAGAAATTTTTGAATTAAAAAGTCAAATTTAGTTGTCCACAAATAAACACAAAAATTTATAAGCCTTTTAAGTTTATTGCACTATATACATACATACATACATAAATAACATCACGCCTGTTTCCCAGAGGGGTAGGCAGAAACCAAAGACTGCCACTTGCTACGATCCTAGGTACGAGGTATTCTCTTGCCTCATCTATACGCATCAATGCTTTCATACATTTCCTACGGTTCCGAGTATTCCTGACCTGGCCTTTTCTGAGAACGTACTCAATTTGATCTACATACGTTTGCCGAGGTCTACCTTACAGTATATATGTTTATCATTATTTTGCATTTTGTCATTAATTAAAAAACAAAAGAAAAATTTATATACCGAGCAAGGAAAAAAGACAGCGGGTGCGAACGAGATAAATTCTAAACACAAAATGATTTTTTTTTTGCGGACATGAGAGTGATCTCAAAAAGGTTCTGCTTTTCCTTTTGTGGTACAGAACCCTAAAATTATAGAAAAACTATGTACTAACTAAAGTTATAGTAAAACATGAAAAATTCTCATGATCTCCCCTATCAATACACTCAAAACGATTTTAAGGTCAGAAAATTGAGCCTCAAAACAATATTGATACTGCGCTCTCGAGTGACATCCATAGGTATATCAGCTTCTTGATGTTATTTCATTGCTGACGTTTAAAAGAGAAGAATGTGTCAAATAATGCGTTCTTTTTGGGATAAATAATCATTATTTCGTTTATTTGTTATCTGTCATCCATAAGACTAGCATTGGTTTCAAAAATATCAAAATTTTAGTATCGTCTGTAACAAACTGTTAAGCATTCGTTCGCGACACACCACTTTAGTTATTTTCGTCACTTTTACCACCGAAAAATAAAACTTTAGCCCCATGTCTGGAGGAGGAATTAGGAGTTGTGTTAATCTGTCAAACTGTAGTTACCTACTCATACTAATTCATTAATTACTGTAATGTGTGTGCAAGTTTAGCAGTGTGTGTGTGTATCGTTTAGGTTAACGATCGGTTTGCACAACTTATAATTTTGTTCGAAATGTTGAAAAAACCGACGCCTTTCGCTCGGGTACGAAAACATCGGCAGCAAAACTAGTGTTGTCAAAAGCGACGGATCACCTCGCAGAATTTACGGATTGCTTAAGTGAGGTTAGTGCAATAGTTGACAGTTTTGATGTGGAATCGGTATTTATATTAGGCGATCTTAACGCACATCCAAGTGCAAACTTTGGTAAAGAACTTCTAAGCTTTTGTATGGAATAGAAATGGGTATGTGCGGACGTTGAGTTTTTAGGATTGAACTCTGGTACATATACATATGTCAGTGACGTTTACGGCACCACATCATGGTTAGACCACGTGGTGACAACCATGGCAGCACAGCAGACTGTGTTAGACATCCAAGTGGACATGCATATCTCGTGGTCTGATCATTTCCCTGTCGTAATTAAATGCAATATGATTAGTTTAAGACCAAAAGTCAGTCCTAGTTTTAGCGTATTTAATGACATTGTGTGGGGTACAAGAAACTCATCAAAAACAGAAAAATATTCACAGCTATGCTCAATTAAATTAAGTGTAATTAATTTTCCCGATGTACTAAGACACTGCTGTGGCCGTAAATGCAAATGTAATATTATAGACCATAAATTAATTATTGATAAAATGTATAGCAATATAGTCAACATATTGAGAGAGTCAGCCTCTAAAAGCTGTTCCAAAAAGGCTGAAAATTTTAGAAATAAAAAAAAACCATTATTGTCTGGAATAAATATGTGAAAAAGGCTCATGGTGAGGCTCGACTTTGGTTTCAAGAGTGGGTTCGCTATGGTAAACCTCTTAATGGGTATTTTTATGAAAAAATGTGTGCTTCCCGTAAAGAATTTAAATCTAAGGTAACTTAGGTGGTGTCAAAATAACCAGGTCCAAATAAAAATGGACATACTGGCAACACATCATAAAAACAAAAATTTTAACAAATTTTGGAAGGAAACTGGAAAATTGAATCCAAAACCGAGTACTCCAGGGAGTATTGAGGGTACTTGCGATTCTGCACAAATTGCCGACATGTTTCGGGAGCGATTTAGGATGCAGTCTCCGCTGGGTCTGACTGTTATAGGCGAGTTGGAGAAAGGGGGTGTGTTTGACGATTGTGTGTGTTTCATAGAAAATGATGTAGCACTAACAATTAAACAAATGAAGAGAGGAAAATCCCCAGGTCATGACGGGCTGAGTGTGGAACATCTACGGCATGCAGGCCTACACTTACCTAGGGTCCTAGCCATGCTCTTCGCCATCTGCATTGGACACTCTTACATACCAGATGCGATGATGAAGACGTTGGTGGTTCCTATTATCAAAAATAAACCAGGGGATCCGTCGAGCCCAGAAAACTATAGGCCTATATCCTTAGCGACGGTGATAGCTAAGGTATTGGACAGTATGCTGGCCAAATATCTTGAAAAGTATTTAAAATTTCATGATGCTCAATTTGGCTTTAGGTCAGGGCTGTCAACCGAAACAGCGGTACTAACACTAAAGCATACTGTCCAGTTCTACACTAGCCGAAACACGCCAGTGTTCGCGTGCTTTCTGGACCTATCGAAAGCCTTCGACATATTGTGGAAAAAGCTAGCCAGTGAGACCAAACTGCCGTGGGAGCTTATATCGCTTCTGAAATATTGGTATGGTAACCAGCACAATTATGTCAGATGGGCGGAAAAATTGTCGGAGGGTTATAGGTTGGAGTGCGGTGTGAGACAGGGTGGCATTACGTCGCCAAAGCTCTTCAGCCTATACATGAATCGACTGTTAGGTGAGCTCAGCAACGCCGGAGTTGGATGTTCTATTGACGGAGTCTTTGTCAATAATATTAGCTATGCTGATGATATGGTGTTGCTGAGCCCATCTGTCAGTGCCCTTAGAAAGCTGATCCAAATTTGTGAAAAATATGCGGTGACTCATTGGTTCTCAGGTACAACACAAAGAACAGTGATTTATGATTTTCATATATAATGGCTCAAAGTGCTATGCTGATGTCCCACCTGTGAGGCTAAATGGTAGCACTTTGAAACGAGTACTGACAGTGAAATACCTGGGCCACTGGGTCACCGAGACACTTAAAGATGATGTGGACATAGAAAGGGAACGAAGGGTGCTGTCGGTCAGAGCAAACATGGTTGGTCGAAGGTTCACACGGTGCAGTAGGCAAGTCATAAACACATTGTTTAGAGCATACTGCCAAACTTTCTATACATGCAGCCTTTGGGTAAATTATACGCTAAAGACATACAGCGCCCTTCGTGTGCAATATAACAATGCTTATAGGATGCTGTTGGGGCTGCCTCAATTCTGTAGCGCTTCGCAAATGTTTGCGGAAGCGAGAATAGACGATTTCGCAACAAAAATGCGCAAGAGAACAGAGTCTATAATGAGCAGATTGCGAGGCAGCCTTAACATGTACTTGCAATTGGTTGCACACAGGATGGACTCTGACTGTGTTTTTATGGAGCAATGGACAAGGGTGCATAGACAGAAGAGTCAGTTATAAATAGTTTAAGTGTATTTTAATTAAAATGTTATTATTATTATTTAAACTTCAATTATTATTTTTTAATGTATAAATAATTAATGTAACTTTTATTTATTGTAAATTAGTAAAATAAGTGCATTTTTATGGACAGAAATGTCTGAAATAAAAATATATTATTATTATTATTATTATAAAAGCGTGAAAAGTATCAAACGTGGGAACTTTCTATCTCAGAACGAACGCACCGTAGTTAAGCCGGGAAGGATAGACTGTCCAATACTGTGGCGAGCAGCCCAGCTGCACGTAATGAAATCTTCTGTAATTATTACAATTATTTTTTCTACTTATATAGTTTTTATGTTTTTTTTCTTGTTACTAACATTTAATATGGACCATGTAGTCTCAACTAAACAAATTAAATTGAATTAACCCGTGGTGTGCGCGGTGTGGGTGACCTTTTATAGATCTGTAAACATTTCCAGGAGCGCGGCAGTGCAGCGACGTGGGGTCAATGACCCGCGCAGTTCGGCGCGCCATCCCCGCCTCCCCCCGATGTCACCGCTCCTCCCGCCGCACGGACACTGTGCGAGATATTATTATTTTAAAATGTATATGTGCGATGAAACATTGTATTTATAGTGTCGTTTATATACTATATCTTATTATTATTATTAATCACAGTTAATATTTGAATTTTTTAATGTTTATTGAAGAAATTGTATATTGAGATTTTTATGATATAGCATAGTGCGTTTCAGTGTGTTTGAGTATGAATGTGAAGATGTGTATTTGAGTGAGAGAGTGCCGTTGGCCGCGCTGTGCTGTAGACAAAGTGATGTAACCTTCTACGATATACGAGTAATTTGTATCCTAATTAACGCTGAGATAAATACAACACCGGGGGTGCTATCTCCTGCGCACAAGAGAAACACCCACTCGAGAACATCACACATTATAGTTAAGAGACATTCTACATTTTAGCGACTAAGATCACAATATGACATTATAACGTAAATGATCGTATCATATCTATTGTGATTAACTCACAATATATAATATGTATCATTGTATCTGGGACGTCGCCGCACTGCACGCAACCGTGCGAGTACAAACACGCAGCTACGGCGGCCCAGGTCTACGCGGATACGGTAGCGTAGCTCTACATGGCTAGGCTTGCGTAGATCTACGCGGCTACGGTGATATAATAACTCAAGGCGGCTACGGCAGCTAAGCTCAACACGTTTACGGTGGCGAAGCTCTACGCGGTTACGGTGGCTTAGCTCTACGCGGTTACGGTGGCTTAGCTCTACGCGGTTGTATCTCAAGAAACTTATATATGGATGTCACTGGAGAGAATATTTTTTTGAGGCTCAATTTTTTGACCTTGAAATCGCTTTGATTGTATTGATAGGGTGACCATGAGAAATAACGATAGTAATATTTTTTTCACGTTTTTTTTAAACTTTAGAAGGTACATAGTTTTTTATAATTTTGAGGGTTCTGTACAACAAAAGGAAAAGACACAGAACCTTTTGAAAAATTGCTCGTATAATAGGTCTATAGATTTTAATGAGAATTTTTTTATTTTTTTCTCATTCATAAATAAAAATGTGCGGACAGACCCTTCGACAATCTGTGGCACAAGTTTGGCCTTGACGAGAAGTTTCTCTATTTTATATTTTACGGTATTTTTCGTATCTTTTCGATTGTCCCGACATTTGAAAATGAGATATACAAATTTCAGAATTTTTCTCACGCTCCTGTATTTTAGGGCTTGGAGTTACCTCTGTAAAACCTAGTTATGTTGGTAAGTGTCTGTGAGAGGTATCTAGTGATACTTTTACCTTTTTCGTATGTAAACCGGTTGCTTTAGATATAAGCTTCTGTATTTACCAAGTTTATATGCGATTTGTGCATCAAACTCACAACTTACCGTCATGGTATAGGTAACTATTTATAGGAAAAAGGTGTGCATTCGACCTGTGACTTTTGTTTTAGGCACAGCGCAAGGACTTGTTGACCTGCAGTATTAGTATTAAGGACATGTAAAGTTTCAGACAGTCTTTTTCTTTTTTACCTATAGATAAATCCTTTTTACACTACACATGCTCTGAAAGAACCTTCAAGCATAGTCAAAAATAGGGTACAAAGGTACGCGTTTGCAGAGATTATTACTTTCTTGCCCTAAACGGGAAAGGGTAGAAAGTAATTATAAAATTAAAAGCACTTTCTATTTAAAAGCTGACGAAACAATTAAATAGCTTCTTTTTATTTGGTACAGCGCCATCTATGTTTATAAAAGTGAATTAGTATTTGTTGAGTAAATTAAAACTTTAATTAATTATATTTTATTATCCTCGCATTTGTAGTGTTAACCACTATGTATCATTCGGGATGAAAGACGATTCCCACCTTGTGTGTTTTAACAAACTCAAACCATAAACTACACCCTCGTCGGTAATCAGTCACTTTCACCCCTTGGTGAACAATGTATACCTATTGCAGTTTATTCTTATAGGATTGAGGGAGAAAGAATTTACATTACTAAATTAGTGACCTATTTTTCCCTGTATCTTAGTAACCGTTCATATGGTTTATATTGAACTTTATACAAGAGTTCGGTTTAATTTTGCCCAACAAATGGCATATATTTTTTAATTCATATAATAATGTGAAATTCTCGCTTTTTTGGGGATAGTCGTGCGTACTAAATTGACAACATGTCGGTACTTACACAATGTTATTTTCTATTACAACAAATAGTAAAGAGGGATAATGAAACAAACCTACTCTACTTTTACCTAACTTATTACAATTTTACAACTTATTATAATTACATCTTCTTAATTCTAAAACATGCCCCTTAAAAAAAGAGTTTTATTGTGCTTATAGCTTAATATTAACTTTTATAGCTTAATATTAATGTATATGACATTGTGAAACGTTACAAAACAGTAAGTGCATTTATATTTGCAGTTTGTGTTGCAGTCTCGTAGCGGTGATAACAAAAAAACTGTAGGTTTATAACAGACTCATCACAAATTATATATTTACATTTGGCGTATCCTTATTGCGTAAATATCTGATACAAGATTTAAGAAAATAATAAACAAATTAAAATGTACACAATAATTATACAAAATAACAATGCATTGTGTTCCTTTATGTCTTTAAATATATAAAGAAACACATTTGACACGGTCATTAAGCTAGCTGCTAAATCTATATTCGATATAATATTATAAAGAAGAAAGATTTGATTATTTCTTGTTTGTTTGTTTGTATTGAATAGGCTTCGAAACTACTGGACCGATTTGAAAAATTCTTTTATCATTAGAAGCCGACATTATCTCTAATAACATTTTACCGCTACTTTTTACCGCGGGAAAATGCTTTATTCCTACGGGAAAATGGGTAATAGGACAATGGGTAGTAAGAATTATCTTTTAGTACTTATCTTCTTCACATAACTTCTAAACGGCTGAACCGATTGGGTTGAAATTTGATATGGCTATTTCGATGATTTCCTGGATGATTTAAAAATATAATTGGCGCCGTTAGGCGGCGCTGCTGTCGGTATGCCAACTTCTAAACGGCTTCACCGATTGGGTTGAAATTTTGTATGTTTGTTTCCATGGTTTCACAGATACGAATTTATTATGCCATTAAAGAGGAAATATTTGATTGTTTGTTTCTTTTCTATAATTGAGTTATTAGGAATTCCTGTAAGAACCTACGCCGATAACGAAATTTAGGGCAGGCGAATCCGCTGGCAGAAGCTAGGATTACAATTATAAAATTGGAGCAATATTAGCTCAACCCTTGTAGACTTAAATGTCAGTCTTATTGAATAATTATTGAAAACATAGTATTTGTATTTTGTTCACATTAGTTGATGTGAACAAAATCAACACATAACTGTCTGAAGGAGTCATATTTTTCAGTAAAATTATTTATGTTAGACAGTCAGAATACATAACACTAAAAAGAACTGATTTAATTTTGTAGTTTTGTACAAGTGTTGTGTCACTTTTAATCAATACTGTTTTGTTTTTGAAAAAAATTTGTGCATCTAATTTATTGCCTTTTAATTTTAGGCATTAATTTACTTGAATGATAATTCAAAATCAGTTCGGCCTAGGCCAAACTAGTTTAGCCTAAAGTATATCATGACATGCTAGGGATAACCCGTTTGGCCCAGGACAAACCAATTTGGCCTAAAATGGCCTGGTTTCGCCGGTTACCCTCGGTGAGATTAGTCAGTGGCCAAACAGTAGGCACGTATGAGGCTGATAAGGTGCACGCAAACAAACATCTGTGATTTTAACAGTAACAACAGTCGATTCGGGGTGATAATGTAAAAATAGTACATTGTTCACCAAGGGCTGAAAGTAACTGATTACCGACGAGGGTGTAGTTTGAAACACACGAGGTGGGAATCGTCTTTCATCCCGAGTGATACATAGTGCTTTACACTACAAATGCGAGGATAATAAAATATAATTAATTAATGTTTTAATTTACTCAACAAATATTAATTCACTTTTATAAACATATATGGCGCTGTACCGAATAATTACAAGCTATGGTTATGTTTTCTGTTGTTTATAAATAGTGAGTTATTTTTTTTCGAATTGAAACTGGTTAGCTTTTATAATCACAGAAGCTATTTAATTGTTTCGTCAGCTTTTAAATAGAAAGTGCTTTTTTATTTTCTTTCCTCTAAACGGGCAAGAAAGTAATAATCTCTGCAAACACGTACTTTATACAAGAAAGTAATAATCTCTGCAAACACGTACTTTATACAAGAAAGTAATAATCTCTGCAAACACGTACTTTATACAAGAAAGTAATAATCTCTGCAAACACGTACTTTATACAAGAAAGTAATAATCTCTGCAAACACGTACTTTATACAAGAAAGTAATAATCTCTGCAAACACGAACTTTCAACCATATTTTTGCCTATGCGTGAAGGTTCTTTCAGAGCGTGAGTTGTGTAAAAATAATTACTGTACCCGAGTTTAGGGTAATGTATTCACCTAATCAGACTCATACGTCCCCACTATTTGGGTACGGCCTATTCTCGCCGAGGGTGTTTGGGCCATAGTCCACACGCGGGCCCAGTGCGGATTGCGTACTGTGTATGTCTTTTGTTTCTTGACATATGCAGGTTTCTTCACGATGTTTGTAAACGCCAGTGATGTAAATAATTAGTGTACTTGAATGATGTATTCCAACATACTTACTTACGGCATTTTTTATTTATTTATTCAATACAACAGTTAAATTGAATTTGCAAATTTATTGCCTTCTGTTAAAACCTCGCGGGCTTATCTGCTTCAACGACGGGCTGTGAAAATTGTTGACGATCCCGAACTCACTTGCCGAGTTGTTAAGTCTCTTAAGAGAGACTTTGCCTCCTCTGTACATTTCGTTGCAACTATTAGTTCGTAGGGCACTCTCCAGTGACATCCATATATAAGCTTCTTGCTTTATCTACAGACCTACTTATGTTCTTTATATTCAATATTTACTTTCCTTTCTGTGGCGCAGTGGTAGAGCGTGTGGCTAACTTTGTTAAAGATTCGTTTCCGGGTAAGGGGCAACCAATATTGTTAAAATTGGTTAATTGTAAGGTTTTCTCGACTCTAGTTTGTGCCCGGTACGGCTTCAGGCTTCAGGCTTCAGGCTCACCACCTATAAAGTTTGTGTCCGGTACAGCTTCAGCCTCACTACCTGTAACGTTTTTAGGACGGAATACCATCGATGAAACGTGGATGTTACGAGCATGCATTCGTGACATCTCTGACCATACCATCCATAACCTACGCGTATGAGTGTGGTCGTGATGATATTTATTTTATTATTTTAATTATATTAATAAATAAATCTATATATTCAGTTAGAAAGAGACGAAAAAATGTATGAACTGCAAAAGTAACTTAGTTATCGCATAACTACTTGTATTAAATAAGTTATGTTGCAGTTTTCCCTGTGTCATGCTAAACCCTCATTATAAAATTTTTAAACCGGTGAGTCTGCTAGAAATACTTTAAAATTTTGATGATAGGTGTGTGTGAATGTGTGTGTTTTTAAACTACAGTTTCAAATTTAATATAATTTAGGAATATACCTAGTTATACCCTTTTGTCACTAAAAATTTAGGCGTCTAGTCTAGTTTATCTTCAACGAAGTTACAAGGACATCGAAAATGTACTGAATGGGTTCGAGAACAAGAAGGTAGGTGTTACACATTTTGACATTATTTACTTGTTATTGTTAAAAGATCGTATTTAAAGTTAGTTGAAGTTATCGACGCGTCGATCGGTGACACGTGATCTAGTCGTAAACCTACTTAGATGGCAACACTGTCTTTACACGCGCTGCCACAAGATGGAGACCACCCCTTCCTCCTATCCAACCTGCCACCCGCTGTCGCCGCGAAGTTACATCTCCATGTCCCGCATGAATAGCGTGCACCACGTTGAGCTACGTGGGCTACGCAACCGTGTGTAGCGTGTCCGTGCGCCTACTGGATGATACCACGATGAGGGCGCTGACGTCGCGCGTCGGTCGAGCGAAGCTCTACAATAGTAATACTCGTATACGAACGACTACTACAGTGCTGCGCTGACGTCAATAACAACACATTGCATATACATATTACCTGCCGGTATACAATGCGATTGTGTGACTGATTCAGTCGGATCAGTTCCCGATGCCAGATACATCATACAAAAATACAGTGAACATTTTCTAAGCCTATGCATTACACACAATTTAAATTTCGTACTGACCTAAAAATAAACATATTAATTAATTTGAAGAATTATTTCCTGCGTCAAAGCACTATGTAAACGTAAATGAGGCATTGCTGCAAATTGTGTCGTGTAACAGTATCGAGGGCTGACCACGTGAGACACTGGCTCTGCCATTATTCTAACATTGGTAAGGCCTTCTAGCACACTTGCATCGCGCAATCTTTATTAATATAAAATTACGTACGCAATAATGTTATATGTACCAAATAAATATAAAAAAATCTATCAGTTTAGGTAAAAAGTCTGAAATATTAAGAGAAATAAATTTTGCTTTTCATATTGCAGTTTCATTTATGACCGTTCAGTGTTCACACTCACAGACCCATCGCGGTCCGCACACGGATGGGACATCTCTGGTTGATAAGTTGTTACCATCATGGTAGAAAGAAACAATTATGATATTACACATTATGTATAAACATTTTATACTTCACGTGATTGGCTCAGATGACACGTTATGCGTAGGTGTATGTATTATGTATAAAAAAAACTTCTTTTTATACTGTGTATGTTTTTCAATAGTAATATAGATCATAATGTACCTAGGGCCAAAGCGGGAAGAGAATAACAGGCCTAAGTAAATAGTGACACTAGCCTTGTTACAGTTACACCATGTTGACACTAGCGTTGTAAGAGTTACACCGTATTGACACTACCTTGTTACAGTTACACCATGTTGACACTAGCGTTGTTACAGTCACACCATGTTGACACTAGCCTTGTTACAGTAACACCATGTTGACACTAGCCTTGTTAGAGTTACACCATGTTGACACTAGCCTTGTTAGAGTTACACCATGTTGACACTAGCCTTGTTACAGTTACACCATGTTAACACTAGCCTTAGTTTACGGTATAAAAAAGTGTTATAAACAATTTGTGTAATCAATAAATGGACACTCTTATGTCAGAGTACTATAAAAGATTCAGACGTGTTGATTTTGAATTAAGGGAAAAATATAGCAGCGTCCTGAGGAGCCGTTATTAGTCTTATTAGAACAATTAAAACCATTGCAAAACTTTAATTTGATAAATAGTTTTAAAAGTTACGGAAACTCGGTAATGTTGTGGTTTTGTTCGCTTCCGCTTTAGTGCCAAATACTTTAGCGGTTTACTGAACCTCAACAATAAAGCCTTTGATCACATTACCCCATTTCATAATATTCTTAAGTTTCGTATTTTCGCAATAGAATAGTTTTAACATATCAGTAATAGTTCGTATACTTTTTCAGTCAATAATAAACTTCAATTGCTTAATTACATCACAATTGTCAGAAAAGAGGATCATGATGTCTATTACAGAACATTATAAGACTACTACTATAATACAGTATAAATACAAAAGTCTATCAAAACACCGCAAGATGTCTCGAAAATGTAAAAAGGATTCCGTACAAAATAAAAAATGTTCCCTTGCACTATTACAGAACATTATAAGACTACTACTATATTACAGTATAAATACAAAAGTCTATCAAAACACCGCAAGATGTCTCGAAAATGTAAAAAGGATTCCGTACAAAATAAAAAATGTTCCCTTGCACTATTACAGAACATTATAAGACTACTACTATAATACAGTATAAATACAAAAGTCTATCAAAACACCGCAAGATGTCTCGAAAATTTAAAAAGGATTCCGTACAAAATAAAAAAAATTCCCTTGCACTAGAGTAAGGAACTTGCTGTACCTAATTTAATATCACTTAATGTTAACGTAGATAGATTACCAATTTATAAGAGTTCATAACGGAACGACCTTTTCCGGTGGTCAGTCTCCGGTAAAGGACCGGAAGATGTAGGAAACGATGGAAGTTTCCAGGCATCCATTCTTAGGTCCATCACCAATTTCGTGATTTCAAATATCGAGATCAAAAAGCCTCGATAGGGGACATTAGGGTTGTCATCATACTTCTGAGCGTTAGTCGCCTCTAGGGACACATGAGGGACACAGAATAATTCTATTTAATTTTACTTACTACGAAACAGTGAAAAATCTTATAGGTAGTTTAATTTTCCTGTATTCTTGTTACTGTGTCGTGATCGTGTGTAAAAGAGGTATGTACTAATTATATTTTTATTTACATCTAGCACCACGGTTTTTTGGTGGTTTTTGTTGTTGGTTTTCATTTGGGTTTCGTCTTATATCTTCGGATATCCCCTTCTCTTCGTGGCTACTGCTAAGGCCTGTCGCGTCAGCCTGGTAGGTGGTAGCAGCGTTTGCACTGAGGGAGGCCAGGAGTCCTTTAGGCTCCAAATCCTCGGCCTGTGCGGTAGCGGTTCTTCAGGCTGAACACCGCTCCACACCGAGGCTACGGGGCGAACTGCGCACACGTGCAACCTTGCGTTGTGCCAGCCACGTGCGGCCTTACATTGTGCCTGCCACGTGCGGCATATCTTTCATTACTCAATACACGTCGATAGGTCACTTAAATTCAGTCCCGTCCGCGTCTACTTACTTCGGCGGCGGTGACCTGAGGTGGTTGTCCTCGACGTGCAAGACTTCTGATCGGTCACTAGGCCGAAGAAACCCTATTTGTTAGTCTATCCCTAATAAAGACTTGAAAACTATACACTTTAGAACTCTGTGTAGGCAGGCTAGCGTTTTCTCAGTCTTTCTACTTATTTAGGTAGTTCTATACTATTGTAAAATAGGTAGGTTCTGTATAAATATTTAAAGTGATAAGAATCACCTTATGTGATTAGGATAATATTGTTTATTAAATTCTGTTACGATAAAAGTGAAAGAGTATTCAATTACAACCTGCCTTACCCTTGAAAAGTAGTTTCTTTACTTACCTCTGAACTCCCTCTACCTAAACTTCTATCTTCTGAGCACCTAGCCGGTGCATTCGGTAACAGGGCACTCCTACAATAGCCTGCCCTGTTATAAGTTTTAAGCAACAGCTCTGACCTTTGGTATGTAATGTTTACGAGATACCAAAATTGCCTCCATTCGTGGTTGGCACCTATAAGGGCCTACAGAAACCATTAGATAAAAATCTGATTTTTTTTTAAATGAAGCAAAGGACTGGTTTGCTTGCCACTTTTAATGAAAACAGAGTTACCATTAGAGGTATTATTTCTGAGTCTCTAGCACGAGCTCTTATTAAAGGTAACATAAATAATTTCCAACACATTCTAAATTTATGTATTTTCTTGATTCACATGAAATATTATTTTCAATTTGCTAATATTTTTTACATTTTTTGGTAATTAAGATGTCTGCAACTTTAACGATAAAGATGGATGTCTGAAATGCACTATAAGGAGTGAATATTCCTACTTATCTCATACTGTTGTATATAATACAGTTGAATGCCCAAAAAGAAACACATATGTGGCAGAAAATACGGCAGCATCATAGACTCACCCATATTGTAACTGAAGGTGGACTTGATAGAAGATTATGTTGTGGGGGATACACTCCGTTTATTAGATCTAGGTAACATGAAAAGACTTCTCAATAGCTTGGGCGATGAAAATTTTGTTAAATACTGAACAGAGTAGTATATTCTTACGGTTTCCAACCATTTTCCAACTTTTTATTGAGTTGCAAAATGCCATAAGAAATTCAATGATCCGTTAGGGATCTTAATAATTTGGCTCATTGCAAAGGATACGAATTCCGCACCTTTTATATTACTTATGTTTCATATTATTGCAATATTAATTGAGATCTGATGCTTATCAACACTTTTTGTGTGTTTTGTTTTGCGCCATTACAATTTGTTCAAATTAACAATATTTTCACTTTCTGGACCTGGCGAGCTCATTGTTAAGTTGCTACATTGAACGGTTCAACACATATTGTCAACGAAGTCAATAAATTTGGGATATTATTATTTTAGTGTGTGCCCATTTGAAAATAGATTGTATGAGTTTAAAATCATAGATTATTCTATTTTAAAAATCTATTTATCATCTGCAATACTACGAAAATGATGTATAAATGTAAATTTTTTATTTAAAAGACTTAGAAGGGAAGAAGCTCCCGGTCAGGGTTTCCTTTAAGGACTACAATATCGGGTTCTTCAAGTAAGAAGTTATTAGATGATTAAGTGATGCCCCAGGTGTTGCAAGCGTCCATAAGCTACGGTGCTTACTATGAGGCAAACCGTAAGCTTCTTAAAAACACTACAATAACATAATATTAACGAGCTCGACTTACCAATGGAAAGACGGATTCATATTTTCCTCCTTTCAAACACCCACTGGACTCGAACAGCCGGAATCAGTACATGCTGTAGTTATTAATCAATCATTTAATCAAGTTTTATTAAGAAGAAATTAAAGACACCTTGATAACCATTTGTATAGCAAACAAACATGGCTCCTCTCAGTGGTAAGTGGCGGGCACTGCCTCAATTCAAGCGAACGGCTGTTGGTATATCTTCTGAGCGTCATTCAACTAGCCATGGGAAGATGCTTGCTGTTTTTTTGCGCGATAAATTTAGAAATGAGGAAATTCGCCAAAGAAACCGACGTAGCTTAAATAGTTAGCTACCTGAAATGGCAATGGGCAGGCCATACCGGCTTTCTACCAGGTGGAGAGACGACCTGGGGCCCTACCGCGAGTTGGACCGGTCGTTGTGGAGACATATAGAGTAGGCATACGTGGACGTGCTCTGGCTGAAATTAACTAAGAAACATGTACACAATAAACTTTAATATATTATCCCATAAACATAGTATAGAAAAAAATAATAGTCTGCTATTTATTTAAGAGAGAAAGCCATAGATATCGTCACTTATTCTTCTTTCAGCGCTACTACAACTTATTGTTTTATTATTATTTCTATTTACAATCGTTTCGTTTTGGTTCTGTAGGTACTTATTTCTTAAATGGTCAGCACAATATATTCACCAAAGGTTTGCATAGGTATTACAGTTATTTTTTGTTCTTGGATGGTTTCTATCTATAGAGTATATTCATTATCATTATTGTAAACTGTTTGTGTATCTTTATCGACCATAACTACAACAACAAAGCCTTCTTCATCAATAATTATCTCTTTCCAGTCTTCATAGGTATCGGGTGGATCCGTATCAAAACTGTCACCAAGTTGCGAATTTGTACTATACATGGCATCGGACTCTTGGTCGTCACTCATCTCGGTGTTTTCTGGCAATTCTTCAAAAATAACCTAAAAATATAAATGACTTGTATTAAACCCGCCTCAATTAGGTCCGTGCCTGAAGCCTAAATTTTATATTGAAGGGTTCCTTATGTGTCAAATGCTTCTAAAAGAAATCACTGTAAAGGAACTATCGCGCACCCATGTCTGTATGTCTTAACCATAGACGTAGACAACTGGACAAGGCATTTCTTAACCAGATGTGAAAAAAATGGTCACAAAAGTGAGAGGAATCGAAACTGTAGTTTCTTGTCGCTTCCTAACTTGTTTAAATAAACATAAACAATCAAAATAGCGGACGTTAATTGAAAAAGATAGAGACTACAGGTTCGTTTTGTCTCTTTCTGAAGTTGTAAAGCTATTGCGCAATCCATGCGTATTACTCATGCGCAGATGATACAGCGTTACTTTTTCATAGAAGTACTTAGTCTGAAGTATTTTCTAAAGCAGAACAAGGTTTGAAAAAGGTTACTAAATGGCTAATAACTAATTTACTTACTATAAACTTATTAAAAACAAACTATATCACATTTTCACTACCAAAAGATTCTCTGTCTCTCACTGCCCACACTTGTCATTTATATTCAAATGGGATATGCAGTTGTCAAAAACTGGAGAGGGTCACTAGTGCTAAGTATCTTGGTGTCATTATTGATAACAGACTGAGCTGGTACCCGCATATCGAAAAAACAAGTGAACGGTTTAGAAAACTAACCTGGCTTTTTTAAACATTTAAGGAAAATAGCCGACCGTCAACTAATTATTCACATTTACACATTAGTTCAATCGATTCTGCTTTACTGTTTACCTATCTGGGGCGGTTCAGCAAAAACAAAATTCATAAACTTAGAACGTGCACAGAGATCAATCTTAAAAATAATTTTCTTTAAAAATAAAAGATACAAAACTACAAAACTACAGATTTATACCAATTTGCTGACGCACTCACTGTACGACAATTATATGCATTAAAGTTAATTCTTAAGAGGCACAAAAATTTGACTTTTGGCCAGAACATCCTAACTAAACGCAACCCTTCTAAGGTAATTGAATATGTCAAATGTAGAACCGTATTTGCATCTAAACAATACAATGCACAATCAGCCATATTGTTTAATATACTAAATAAAAAAATAAAAATTAACTCTATGTCATTTATGCAGTGCAAAAAAGCTACAAACCTATTTCTTAAGACGCTTAATTATGAGGAAACTGAAAAATTACTTGCGGAGGCCCTACGTGAATAATATAATCCACACACTTATAACACGACCCTCAATATTGTTTTACTGCAACAAACTATTTACTTATTATTTTATATTATCATTGTAAATTTTAAACTTTACGTATTGTTACACAATTAATTGCTAAAAAAATAAAAACAGAAGAAATAAGAACAGAAAAAATGAAAAAAATATAATGAAAACCTTATGCAGAAACACATTCTCACTATCCCACACCACACACACACACACACCACACACACACACACACACACACACACACACACACACACACACACACACACACACACACACACACACACACACACACACACACACACACACACACACACACACATACATATATTTTTTCACAAAGTGAATGCAATCATTGCAATTTCCCGACGTATATCGTGTATGGATACCTTAATTTTGTCATAAAATAAATACTATTATTGAAGTATCCCGACGTTTATCGTGTGTGGATGGTTATGATGACTCAACAACACCAGGCCAACATTGATGTCCCGATGGGCATCTTCTTGCTACCATGCGCACTTCATTACGACATCGGAAGATCCAATATTTCTCTTTCAGTTCATTAACAACCAGCTCGTTAAAACCGTGAGCAGCTTTCACGTGGCAATGATAAATAAGGAGTCGAACTGCAGGATGACGGCCGTTCAAAACGATCGGTGATGTGTTGGTGGCGTAATCGGCATTCTTCAAATGTTTTATTCGACTGTCCAATCTTAGGATACCATCCTGGTCGAGTACTGGGGATAGGGAATACAATTTGCTTGTTTTCGGCAAGGGCTTGACATCATGTAGCAGACGAAATTCTTCACCAAAGCAGTCGGCCTACTGCGCCTTTCGCAGAATGGCAATCTTTGCCTTGCACATGTCAGTTGATGATAGTGGTGAAAATGATTTATGGGAATTGATAGTTTTAGAATTTGAAAGACGCGCGCGGTAGCACGAACTAGACGTAGCCACTCACTGAAACGTGAGGGATCTGGTACAACCGATGAAGGTTTCTCGAAACTGGTAGCCCCTACATGCACCTTGGAGGGCTTCAACTCTTCCAAGGTGGATGTAGTTTCGGACTTCGATGGTTCTTTGGGCCATTCGTTGGTTGGTAATAATAAAAACTTGGGTCCAGAAAACCACCGTGACAACTCGGTACGGTTTCTTAATCTTGTCGCATCATCAGCAACATTCAAAACACTTGGCACGTATTTCCAGTTGTTGACGTATGTTATTTCCGTGATTTCGCCAACACGGTTAGCTACAAATGGCTTGAATGTTCGCGCGTCGCTACGAATCCAACACAAAACTGTAGTCGAATCAGACCAATAATAAATCGAGTTTAGATTAACGACATGACCTGTACACACAGCGCTAGCAAAACGAGCAGCAATCAGGGCTGCCTGGAGCTCCAAGCGTGGTATGGATGTAGGTTTTAGAGGGCTCAGACGTGCTTTTCCACCAATCAGAGACAACTTCACGGAACTGTTTGCAAATGTGAAACGCCAGTAAGGGACATAGGAATACGCTTCTTCGCTTGCGTCAGCGAAAACGTGGAGCTGCCTGTCACTGATGTTCTCGTTTTGGAAACCACATCTGTACCAGCGAGGAACTCTGATGTCTGAAATGGCAGCCAGTTGTTTACATCTGGTTGTAGCTCTGTGTCCCAATCAATACCGGTTCATCATGTCTGTTGGAAAAGAATATGTCCTTGAATGACCAGCGGAGTCAAAAGGCCGAGAGGATCGTATATACACATTAAATAATGCAATACTTTTCGTTTAGTTAATGTTTTGCTTTTCAGGAATTGGGGACCCGCTTTGAGGATGCCAAATGAGTCTCAAAGTCCTTACAAAAGCTTCAGGGCCTACGTAAACATTATTATGAGGAGCGCGCAGATCCTCAGGAACGGCAGCTAACGCAGTGGGCTTATTAGATACCCAACCTCGCATCTCCATTCCTGCGGCTTTCTGCACCGTAACTATGTCAGCTGCGAGTTGGGAGGCTTCTTGTACGTTATCGACACTACCCAAAAAATCATCCATATAGTGGTCGTTGACAATAGCTTTTGCTGCCGCTAGATATTAATTTTGCAACTTTTGAGCGTTACGATTTTTTATTTATAACGAAGTACACGGGCTGCAAACAGCGCCAAAAGTTACAGAAGTCATCCTATATTCCTTTAACTCGCAGCTGGAATCCTCTGTACAAATGTATCGCAAGGCATCGCGGTCTTCCTCCCTAATCCCAATCTGAGAAAACATTTCTTTCACATCCGCTGTTATTGCTACGTGACCTTCACGAAAACGGAATAAGATATGGAGAAGCGACTGCAGGAGGTCGGGCCCGGGAAGCAGAAGTGAATTCAGGCTGACTCCCAAGCTCCGCGCAGCTGCGTCATGCACGACACGTAGCTTCTTTTTTTGTGGGTGTATCACTGGAAAGTGAGGTAAATACCAGCGTACTGTTTTGTGGATATTATTTTGATCATACCTGTCGTGGTTACTGTGATTAGCACACTCCTCCGCGTAACCCTTGTCCATCATGTTATTTATAAAATTGCAATATTTTTGTTTTAAATCTACGTCTCGAGCCATGCGGCGTTCCGAACCTAAGAACCTTGAAAGCGCTTGAGGATAACTTTCAGGCATGTTTGAACTTGAAGTGCCTTCACGCTATAGTAGGCCAACTTTAAACCTGCCTGACAGCAAACGTTTGGCTGTAGCATCTAAAGTTTCCAAAGTGTATTTATCCTCCTTAGAACATAATGTGAGTCTTTGAGATACCTATAGAATCCAGGCGAAAATAATGTTTGATCATCTCGTCCATGGTGCGCTCTACACCACCGAGAAAGCGACGTGATTTACAAAATGGACTGGTTTATTCCAGCTACTAGATTTACCATGTACTACCTAACCTAAAACCGTGCGAGTAGCAACGGGTTGATGCCTAGAACCTTGTTTAACTTCACGGCTGACAGTTAAAAACCAATGTTCAGCACCAAGCAGAATCTTGGGCGTGGCGTCAGTTAGCGTAAGAATGTCAACTAAATCAGTTAAGTGTGGATATTTCAATAAATCACTTTGGTTGACAGTTTGTGTTAAAAGCGAAAGTGTGTCAATAGCCTTAACTTTATTCACAGAAAATACCTCAGTAGAGTGTTTACCCTTGATAGAGAAATTCACATGTTCGATTGTTTGTGTGTTGACATACCTGCAACTCCATCAACTTTGATTGACTCCCTGGGGCCTGACGCACCAATGTGACGGGCCACCTCCGAGTCGTTCAAGGTTGCCGTGGATCCATCGTCAAGCAAGGCATAAATGTCGTATTTTCCACGAGGTCCGCTCTCTTCTACAGGGACTATTTTTAGATATACGCGTGTCTGAGACGGTGTTATGTCGTTTGAATGTGATTCAGTAACATTAGAAATAGTAACGATTTTAGCGGCGTTATCTTCTGTTACCACATTGTAGGAAAGAGAGGGAGACTCGTCGGCAGAGCGGGACGTTTGTGGCGTCGACGCTGTATGCAGTAATGGGTTATGGAAACGTTCGCAGCCGTTGACGCCGCACCGTCCGATCCTGCAAGTCTTCCAGCGATGTGTCTTAGATTTTAAACATTTGTAACAAATTTTTGCCTCGCGCAACCAGCGCCACTTACCGTCTAATGTTAGCAACTTGAAATCCTTGCAATCTAACAGCTTGTGTTTATTATTGCAGAAATAACACAAAACAAGGTTAGGATTACGTGTAGGTGTCACGTAAACGTTCTCACGGCGTGTAAAATTGTGACCCAAATTATTTTGACCAACTATACAAGGTCGCCTACTACAGTCTGATGTTAGAGATCCAGGTCTTTTATTGTAGTCGTGGATTAAACCGAACCTATTGTGTTTGATCGATTCTACATCGAGAAACGCAGATTAAAGTTGTATCTTTGGTACAGAAGGATCACTACGGTACGCAAAATCTTTGAACTGACTGCATAAAATAGGTGTTAATTTGCTCAACAACGACTGAAATAATTCTACTGAATGTATGTCCTCTTTTTGTCATAGATTGTTAATAATGGCTATGCAATTTCGCAGTCTACACGCAAAATAATTTAGTTCTCTTTGGTCGTAACCTATCTAAGGAGATTACGCACAAGATTAATCTCTTGCAAAACAATCATTTCTGGATCCGCGAACATCTGCTCTAGCTTGTCGAGCTTCTTCGGGTCGTTCCGCCGTGTACAGCAGCGACACGCTCTCGAGGGCTGGACCACGCAGCGCACCGCTCAAGTGCACGAGATTCTCGGCGGGCGTAAATAAATGTTGTGTGTTACAATAAGTACGTTTAAACATCAACCACTCCATGGTCTTACCGCTAAACGGCAATAGTTCTACCTTATGTGAGCATCTATTTAAATAAGTGTTCTGTGGTTGTGTTAAACTCTTTGCAGTTTGAGTTATTCGTTGGTCGTGTAAATGACGGAAAGTTATTTAACGTTTTTTTTTTTTTTTTTTTTTATACCACTAAGGTGGCAAACAAGCTTACGGCCCGCCTGATGGTAAGCGGTCACCGTAGCCTATGGACGCTTGCAACACCAGGGGTATCACTTGCGCGTTGCCGACCCTTCAGAAATCTAATAACTTCTTTCTTGAAGAACTCCATACTGTAGTCCTTGCAGAAAACCTTGGCAGGGAGCTCATTCCACAACTTAAGCGTTCGCGGGAGGAAGTTTCTCTGAAACCGCACTGTACGCGACCATTTAGGTTCTAAAGTGTGAGAATGAATTCCCTGCCGATGGCGAGCGGTGCGATGGTAGAAAGTAGCCGTGGGCATCATTTCGAACAATTCCTCAGAACACAACCCATTGTACAAGCGGTAGAACACACACAGTGAGGCAAAGTCTCTCCTCAGACTTAAGGGCTCGATACCGCAAGTGAGTTTGGAATCGTCGACAATTCTCACAGCCCGTCGTTGAACCGAGTCAAAAGGGCCAAGCTGGTATCCGGGTGCACCTGCCCAGAGATGGCAGCAGTACTCCATATGGGGCCGAACCTGCGACTTGTAAAGTAACAACCTTTGCCCCGACGTGAAGTACTGCTTCGCTCTGTTGAGTACACCAAGTTTTTTGGACGCCAGCTTCACCTTATCTTGTAAATGATCTCGGAACTGAACATCGCTGGAGATGTCGACACCAAGGATCCCAATGCTCTTGGAGATGGAGAGGGGAGTGTTCTGGAATTGTGGGACTACAGTGAATGGAGTTTTCTTAGCGGTGAACGCGCACACTTGTGTCTTTGTAGGGTTGAATCGGACCAAGTTTACCCGTCCCCAATCAGAGACTTGGGACAGTGTGGTCTCGATTTGAGACACAAGTTCTCCGCGGTTTTCCTCCACAACGGAACGAGGGATGTTTGCACGACCCGTGTAAAAAGCGTCTCCAGTACTGTCATCTGCATAGCAATGTATGTTGTTGATGTCCAACATGTCATTGATATGCAGTAGAAACAGCGTAGGAGACAGCACAGAGCCTTGCGGGACACCAGCATTAATGTCCATGCTATCAGAGCAACTACCGTCAACTACGGTTCGTATGCGTCTGCCGGACAAAAAGCTAGCCACCCATTTGCACAAACCCTCGGGCACTCCGTAAGATGGCAACTTCGATAGAAGACCGCGGTGCCAGACCCGATCGAACGCCTTCGCTATGTCCAGGCTACATGCCAATGCCTCCCCCTGACTCTCAATGGCTAGTGCCCATCGATGTGTGAGATACACTAGAAGGTCACCAGTCGAGCGACCGTGGCGAAAGCCATATTGACGGTCACTGACCAGATCGTGTACTTCTAGGTATCTTAGAAGCTGTGTGTTGATCACACGCTCCATCACCTTAGAGAGGAGAGAGGTAATAGCGATAGGCCTGTAATTCGATGGATCTGATCTATCGCCCTTTTTGGGCACCGGGTGCACATTCGCAGTCTTCCATGAAGACGGAAATTGCCTATTGTGGTAGGAAAGCGCGAAGAGGCGCGTGAGTACAGGACATAACTCAGGAGGACACTGCTTAAGCACCACTGCTGGTATACCGTCTGGCCCACTCGACTTATGAACGTCTAGAGAGAGCAACGCCCGCCTGACCTCCCGCTGCGTTATGGAGATTTCCGGCATGGTTTTACCACACCACGGTATAGTAGGTGGTACAGCGCCTTCATCGTTCATATTCGAGTTCGAGGCAAAGAGACTGCCCAGTAGATCGGCTTTCTCTTTAGCACTATGGGCCAAGTCACCATCGGTCTTTCGCAGTGGTGGTAACGACGACTGGCAGAAGTTCCCTTCGGCAGCTTTGGCAAGCGACCAGAAAGCACGACTCCCAGAAGGATAGCTCGCAAGTCGCCCACCTATTTTGCCGATGAATTGGAATTTTGCTCTGGCAGTTGCTTTCTTACTGGACCTCGAAGCAGCATTTAATTTGCGTTTTAACTCAGAAATATTCGGATCCTTATTATTGCGAGCCGTGGTCCAAGCCTCATACGCAGTTTGCTTAAGAATTTTAGCTTCTCTGCAAGACCTATTAAACCACGGTCGTTTTTTGACGCCGGCAGCTACTCGCAGGTTAGGAATGAAACATTCCATACCAGCAAGGATTGTCTCAGTGACTGCGGCTGCGCAGACGTCAGGATCTTCTGAGTTAAAGCAGATCTATACGTCGACATATTTTGTGACTTTGGCACGTCATAGAAAAGGAATTTCTAATGTCACTGTTTTTTTGTAAATATGATTTGACTTTTATGAAGTCGAGCATTTTATTTACGTGAAGATCGTGACCGGTGGTGTATTCTCGCGAGAAATGTGGTTTTTTTGTATTGTTTACGTTTTTGGTTCCGTGTAACGTAGCTCCGCAACCAGATTTCTCGCGGGATCCGAAACTTTACTGGTGCTGTCCTCCCGCGCGAGCAGCGGTTCTGTTATATATGCCACAGGCTCAGCGCTCATGTTGGTAGGATGACTGTTAAGGTTTACATCGTGTACCCATTATGTAGTACGGGAATAAGATTGACTAACCGAGCGAGCCGAACGATCGTCGGCTTCCTGTGCCGCTAGAGTAGCTTTCTTTTCTAACTGATCAGTTTGGTTCGTCTGTTGAATAAGCTTACGTTAATGTATATTTCGTTGCTGTCCTAGCTATTGCTCGTGCTCAAACAATTACTGCTAGCGCTCCATAATTCATTCGTCGGGCAAGTTGTGCCTCCGCGGTCAACCTACGTGCCTTTATTGTGGCTGATGACCGCGAAGATCCCGATAAACGTGACCTCGAACTTAAAGAAACATTATTAGGTTCTTCGATAGTTGTGGGACACTTAATATTGTGTGCTGTGGACGTAATATCGCCTTCGGTTGTTGTAGGGACTAGTTCCTTGCACGGACCAAGCCCAGGATTTCGAGCCGCGGGAATATCAGTGGCATCTGTGCCTTTAGTGTCCATTTCCATAGAACGGCCGAGCCATGCGAATTTTCCTGAGGCTTTTGATCGCGTTAACATATTTTATACCTTTGAAGGACCACTTTATGTACGGGATAGATTTACGATTTTTATATTTTATTAAAAAGCCATTTTTCTATCAGTTTGTTTATGTCAACTAAAGACATATAAAACGGTATCAAAAAGCATAGACAATTTACAAAAGAGGTATTATAGGAAGCTCCTCGACAATACTACATGTAGCAGGTTTGACCTAAAGTGCAGTATGAATGTTTACATATCCTCTCAAAATTTTAATTAAGGTCTTATCTATCGTTTTTGTAGCTGTTTCTAATGTTTTAAAGTAAATTCCCTTCCCTTAGAGTAGGCTCCTTTGTATAAATAAATTAAGTAAGTAATAAAACAAATATTTATGCTCCCATTCAACAAACGTGAATTTTTGGCGGTTTTATAGATAATGGTACGGAACCCATCGTGCGCGAGTACGACTTGCTTTTGGACGATTTTTTTAGTGAACATGGACAAGAACGTTATTTTAATCTATACTAATATAATCTATACTATTATAAAGAGAAAAGTATCGATTGTTTGTTTTGCATTGGAAGCAGACATTATCCTTGATGAACATAGGCTACTTTTTATCGCGGGAAAATGCTACATTCTTACGGGAAAACGGGTAATAGGACAACGGGTAGTAAGAATTGTCCTTCCGTACTTATCTTTTTCACATAACTACTAAACGGCTTGACCGATTGGGTTGAAATTTCGTATGTGTATTGAATAAGCTCCTATGTGTATTGAAAGAACTCCTATAAAAAGCTTAGATATATTATTTGTGTATCTCTTATACTTTAGCTGTAATCCAACATTGAAAATATTTTTTTTTATGTGTTTGCTATCGATATAAAGTTTTGTTTCTGTTTACTCCTAAAATGTTTAGATATATCTTCAAAAACTTATTCCATGACACTACCTAGAGATAGAAAGACCGACAGAGATGATGAGAAAGAGAGAGAGAGAGAGAAGGGGAATGATAATTCAGGGGCAGATGCATTATGCGACATGATGTGTATAGCAGGGCGGAGGCCGCATGGTGAGTAAGAATAGCGAATAGGCTAGACCAACCAGCTTTCAACCGATCAACTACGCCGTTAATGACAATCATAGGCTGGACGCACACAACATAGCGTTTCTACAGAACATAAGCCTAAGTTTGCGCTCTGTACTGGATGAACTTTGCTCTAAATATCTTTTGGTTATTATGCTCTTAGGCCGCAGGCATACGAAGCTACTGCGAAAGACTGTGATAAACTGGGACAAATTCAAGAAAGCTCTTAAAAAAATCAGCTTACCACAGCTAGATCTCATTCCTGCTCTCATTGGTCATAGAATCTGTCACCCAACAGTCACTCGCAAGCTACTATTAGCAAGTGCATAAAATAAAAACCAGTTAAGAGCGATCTAAGTGTATGTGGAACAGCTTATTAATATAACAGCTAAAAACCGTTGTGAATTAGTTATTGAACGCTGTCGCCACGTCTAAAAATGGCGCTCCTATAGGTATATTTATACCTGCCCCGTAAAATCTGTGATGCAGTGCCCCTGTTCTGTTGCCCAAAATCTGCAATGACTGTGGTAAAGTGGTTTATACTTAGTGTCTATGAAATTACGTAACCGTGGTAGTAGTGACCGTTAATAAAGTTTACTCAAAGCGATTAGTGAACTAAATTATCTATATGACGAGGGCTGAGGACATTTTTACCCTAACTACGTCGTAAAAAATACTTATTCATGAATAATCAGGGGTAAATTTTGATAGTCTGCAGAACTTCGTCTACAATGACAGGAGGTAGAGAGGTAAGCGGCGGGAGAACGCATCTACTTTTGACCTCATTGTCTACCTTGCGGTCATGATTGGTGTCTACTGGTTTAGTGCTAAGGAAGCATTACGACTCTAAGCTTTTTCTAAGCATTCGTCGTCACAGGAATTAATTTAGTTTTTGGAAGGAAGGTATGGCGCTCAGGGTGTCGACTTCAACTCCAGTTAGCCTGGAGGCCATCCCTTCCATCGCGTTTTTGTGACTGCTTTTTTTACGCCTGTAGCCTTCTTGACACCTTTGTAGAAGGAGTCTAGTCTTCGGCAGAGGGATAATTGTTACTTTGTCGTCGTGCGGCGTTGGGCTCTCTTATTAGCAACTGTATGTCCTCGGGCACCGGTAAACGCTTGTTTAGAGCACTCGCTCATGTAGAAACTCCCCCCTCTAAATATACGCGTTCGCCTACACCTACCTTCTTAACCCTACATACCGCGGAAAACTAATAATAGTATTTTAATTTGGCAATGATTGTCTAATGGCGTGATAAGGACCGCTACATTGAGAAGCTAAGTAACCCTGACTCTAAGAAGGTATGAGTTTAGCCAGTCACTAGCATGGCGAGTAAACTTCGATTTTAAGATTAAATTCTACATATCTAAGCCCTAACCATTTATCTTAACTAACTTGTCGCACACGAATGATGTACCAATCTAAGATAGCTATTATAATACGTCCTAGTCATGATTTAAATTATCGTCACACTGAAGTTGATTAAGTAAATTCCTAATACAATAACCTTCCCTATAACTACCCTTATTTACTTTCAATTAACAAATAAAATGTGTATTTAGATATCTTTTATTTAGAACAGGGAGATTCCTAAAATATTTAAATCCTGTCAAAGAGTAAGCCTTGAATAATTCAGTTTCTATTACTTTATTTATTTATTTAACCTAAAAATTGCCAGTAGAACGAACATAAGAAATTAGCTTTTCTTTACAGTTCGAGACAATAAAAAAAAAGTATATGAGACTACTATTGCGATCGAACCGCGGCCCTTCGTATGTTTGTCCAACGTTATAACCACTACACCAAATGATCTATAAACGATGGATTGAATTTAACCTAATATTTCTGCACCCTGAAAATAATTCCCTTTGTTTGCTGTAAAGGTGGTAAACAACCATACGGCCCTATAATAAGATATTTTACACAATGTACTATTTAGCCTTCATTGTAGTTCTTCTTACAAACCAAAATCTCTTAGTAAACGTGGAATTTTCAGTATTTAGACATCTTACAGATAACAGTGAATAATTCCGTTCTTTACAAGAACTTATAAAGGAGACATCATGTGCAACCTTTCTCTTACGAACTTGAGATATTAAAATAATATTAATAAATATAGAACAAATTGCGAATAACGTCAAGATTAAATAGAGTTTTTAATAATTTGTCACAGTCAATTAAGATAATTATGACGACAGAACGCCAATTTGCATGGGTAGGTAACCCGTCTTAGTAGGTATTTTCCTACTATTCAGTCAGTAATGAACACATTGCTCACTCAAAAAACTAACACTTTAGTCAGATCAACAATAGGCATTTTGAGTGATTAGAACCTTCACATTTCGCCGGTAGGTCGGGGTCCCCCCCCCCCTGGCTCATCAGTTATTAAGGGAAGCCCTACCTGGATAATAATACGCTATGACAATAGGATTTTCTATGAAGAAGAATTGGACAGACCCTAGACCAACTAATGTCACCTTAAACAGATCCATGTTTAATTTGTTCGGTCAAAGTTTGACTTATGTCGTACCCAGGTTCAGTCATTGTCTCGGTAAGATTACCGTAAATGTTTTTCTTTTTATCAAAAGAAGAAAGCAATTCTAAAATATATATTTTGTTTTTTATTATCATAGTTTTGGCATAACTTAATTGTTACATTTTAAAAATAGACGTAGTAAAATATAAAGAAGTAAATTAAAAAATCTAAAGATATAAATTCTTATTCTATTCGACTCCACAATCAGTGATTTATTTATTAATAAAACGAACTTCCCAAAAGAAAGGAGTAATCTGTATCCCGACAACTTATCACTCATTACTTTGACGAAAACTAATCCGGACCAATTTATGCTAACAGTTTAGATAGGTAAGTATTGAATAGGTATCTCATACAACTACCTACTAGACACACCAAAATTAAGATTCCTACTTTATCATTTATATCCTGATCCGGATTAGAACTCATAAAATTTAAACAACCTCTATAACTTTCTTGGAGTAGGGTGGAGCTGAGCTAGCGAGACCTAAAAGTAAACCGGCTCTACTCATACCCTAGTACTCGAGCTTCGCCGTCACACGAAGACCTGCCCTAATCTACTCATTACTTACTAACCATTCCTATTCTAATACTTATAATTAAATGGAGAGATCTTACTTTAACCGCGACATCCCTAGGTCTGTTGACGAAGCGTTATCATCAAAGGGTTGTGACCTTACAGTCCCATTAACTACTTTCGAAAGAAACACTTACCTAATACATATTTGTCATAAAAAACCCGTACAGTAGGTTATAATTCTATAAAGGAAAATCTTTACTCAATCTGTAAGGTACTAAATTTAGTGCCCTTGCCAATCAAAATCACTAATTAAATCGTACAAAAAGGTAATTCACAGTTATCACTGTTAGGTAAAATTTGAAAATAATAATAAGACCCGGCGCCATGTTCTTAAAATCGTCAACCAAGGCATGTATTTTGTTTGTATTTTATTATGCACAATTAATTTCATTTTTAAGTAATTTAGGTAGTTACCTATTAAATTTAATGATTATATAACATTCTTAAAATGCGATAGTAGAACTCTAGATACCCTATGTACGGTTTGCCACAACATCAGTGTGTGATTTGTGTATATACATCAGTACATCCCTTCTCACTCACCTCTAGGTTAGATAATTTTATAATTTTCACATGCAAAACATATTTTGGGAACACATAAAAAAAGCATCATTATTATTAATAATTTACCTACCCAACAACAATTCATATAGAAACTCTGCAAATGAAATCTAGATAAATAGCTGTACTCAGAAGGAATTTTAATGCTTTAACTTTAATTATTTCCTCTGAGAAATAAAACTAACCCACTAACTTAGAAAGGATCGATCGACGAGACACCAAAAATCTGCCAACCCGAACACTCCTAACACCTTCACGGTTACACACGGGTACACGGTTCAGTGTTAATTCAATGTAAATAACCACTTAAAGTTTTATTATTTATTCACATTTGCACTTTGTAATTGCAAACACTATTTACTAAGAAAAACGCGGGTAGCACAGTCTTTAACCGATATTTGTCAAAACTCTATTTAAGAATGCGGGAGGTGGGACGCTTCCCGTATAACTCGACTCAAAAAAGGGCGGGAAACACTCCATTATGCAAAATCGCGCGCGTCACTCACAAATTTTGAATTTCGAATGGGAGAGAGAGGACCCTGTCACGATAGTCTCTAGCGCCGTGGCGCCAAAATCAAGCGAGCGAATGATTTCTTTTTTTTATATTTTTTACACGCACTAATTAGGAGATATCCCTATATCCCGTATTTTTTTATTTCGTCTTCAAAGAAGTTTTGTGACGTCATCGCATGACATGGTCACGTGATGATCATTCGATTTGGGAACACAGTTTTATTATTATTTTTACACCGCGAGTCGTACTATTTTAAGATACTTTACCATTCATCGAAACAAAATCTACGGTAGACATATATCTAATGCAGCGCTGTCTTATCTTTTACCGCGCAATTATTTTGAACCCCAATTTATGTTTATCTATTTATAATGTTTGTTATCACCGCTGCAAGAATGCAACACCAATTGCATCCAAAAACATTTATATAAAAATGCATAATTTTTGTCATGTAATGTTCATAATAATAAGTTAATATTAAGTATACATTTACACAATAAAAACTATTTTTGTAGGGACTAGTTTAGATTTAAAAAAAAACATGTAATAACAATAAGTGTAAAATTGTATTAAGTTAGGTAAAAGTAGAATAGGTTTGTTTCATTTCCCCTCTTTACTATTTGTTGATATCAAAAATAATATTGTGTGAGCACCGACATGTTGTCGACTTTGTACGCACGACTATCCCCAAAAAAGCGGGAAATTTAGTTTAATATATGTATTCAAATTCAAATTCAATATAATTTATTCAGTTTAGGCTACAATAATTGAGCACTTATGAATGTCACTACGCCATCGATTCGTAAGTCTACAGGGCGGGAGACCTTGTACTGAGAAGAACCGGCAAGAAACTCAGCAAGGGCATTTCTTTTCTCCCTTTCTCTTACAGCGTCCAATTAAAATATTGGAAAATGCCCTCCCTATCATAAAAGGACACTTTCCATTACAAACATAAAAAACATGAAATATAAAGCACAAGCACAACATAAAAAAGTATCTAATATAAACAAAAGACAGTTTATGTATTCATCACTAAGAAATAATCATGTAAAACATATGTCATTTGTTGTGCAAAAATGTACAGAACTACTATGTAAAGTTCTATATAGACCGTATATACGGTTATTAAGTTACAGGTGAAAATAGTTAGCGTGTTGAGTATTGTACATTCTTTCTCCCTCACTCCTCTGATAATAGACTGCGATAGAGATACAACAGGGATGGGTCTATGGGTAAAAAAGAGAAAGACTGTCTAAAACTTTACCTGGCTAGGGTCATTAAGTCCTTAGGCTATGCCTAAAATAAGCATTACAGGTGTGCTACCTTTGCCCCTACACGTAGGTATCTATACCGTTACGATAAGTAGTATGGTTAGGGCGCAAATTACGTGTAAACTTATGAAATACAATAGCTTATAACTCAGCAACCGGGTTACATAGGATAAAGATAAATGCAACACTAGACACCCTTCATAGGCATCTACCGAGATAAATAGGTTTCATACAGGTAACTTTAAGCCCTGAAGTACAGGAGCACAAGGAAAATCCTGAAAACTTGTATCACACATTTTTTCATGATTTAACATACTGACAGACACCAAAAACACGGAAAGATATGTCCGAATTTTAGGTCCATTTTTGACATATAGCACAAAGTCTGTAGTCATCTAGTGTAGGCAGAAAGCCCTGAGAGCTAGAATTCCAGCTCTTCTCTCACTACGGCCTAACCGTAGACGATGGAACATACCACTATACGTCGTCGGAACCGCCTTCGAAAGCTCTATCTTAGGAAACCTAAATCGTCATTATAGCTCCTACCGTTTGGCTATAATACCTAAAAATGTAAAATCGTGTGACTGTGATGGCAATAGCCGATAGAGACCACAACTGTCAGTAGCGATTTATAGCTAGGTAGATATACCTACACTTTCGATATATGTCTATATCGACTACTATATGTTGTCTTTCACTAAGTTTTGTGTGGGCTAGATTTTCGGTCACCACAGTAAGTACAATAAGTTAAGTACTAAATCTAGAAGGTTCTATGGAACAACCTCTCCCTCTGATGGGGTTTTTCATTTTTATTATAAATATAGAACAAATTTTGAATTTGTATTCAGTCACTCAAGAAGCTTCAAAAAGTATCCATCAGATACTAATATTTAATGTTTAAAGTGAAATAATGTAAATATGTGTTAAAATTTAAGCTAGAATGTAAGAATTAGAAGCATAAGTTAAAAAAATAAAATCGGTCTGTTGTGTGCATATACGCGTTTTAATATCTCAAGCGCCTAAGAAGAAACTCCTTGTCACGGGCAAAACCTTGTGCCACAGATATCGAAGGGTCTGTCCGCACAATGTTTGACTATCTTATTTTTGTATATCCAACAGATAATTAGACCTATAGCTACTTCTCTATGAATACATTAGGTATTCAATTAAATCCCACATATTGGTACGCTATATAGGTAGTTAGACATTATTTTGTTTTAGGGTAGAATAGAGTACACTACACTCATGGTAGTTTAACTTACTGACTGGTAAGAGATTTAATGCCACTTAAATTTTTCGTGAGATCTAATAAGAGAGGATGCGATCTAGTTGCTTTAAGCTAATAAGCTTTCAAGGGCTTTCTCGAATACGCCTTTATTGGATAGGAGTCAGAGGGACATATAATAACGGGAAGATATTCAAAGCAAAATCCGTCTAGCTAGATATAGAAACCTAGGCTTACGTTATGTGAAAGCGCTACGTCAAGTATTTCCAGACTATGACTATTTTTAGTATTGCAGTACAGTAATACCCCGACTTACACTACCTCGACATACGCGAATTCGGAGTTACGCGATTTTTCAGGCTCAGACGTGTAGCGCGGAATCGACGCGTAGGTACAAGAAAATAACGATTTTGTGTGTTGTGCGATGACTAAAGATATGAACTAAGTACTATGGCATCCAAACGAAGTAGAACAGACTCTTTTGCTTCAAACAAGAAAAGAAAAACATTATCTTTTAAGTGTAAACTTAACATTATTATTATAAATTATTGACTCGTCAGACGACTTCGTTAGATTTTATGAAACCTTCTACATCAAAATAACTTCAGATTGTGTTTATTCGGATTCAGATTAATCATATTATCTACAATTAGTTACACATTTATTTCCTTAATTATTGTTTTATTCAGTTTCCGGTCCCAACTAAACATACTTTGTATGTCTTTATATGCAAAATTGTACCCCGACTTACGCGAATTCGACTTACACGGATAGCGCTTGGTCCCACCTATCGCGTAAGTCCGGGGTATTACTGTACTATAAACGGTGCTTGCTAACTATATACATTTACATACAAAGTCACGTAAATCGGAATAAGTTGCCTAAGTCTTTATGAGAAGTGAGGCATACCTACGAGATGATCAGCTGATGGCTGGTTATGGCTTTTCGGTATTTTGTGGTACTTATACCCACCAAGTGGCCCCAAAACACATTCCGACCCAGCCATACACATAATGCCTCATAATGCATTTGCTTCTTTCCTCCATTCCCTTTGTCTCTCTTTCTCACCCCCTTATCTCTCTTTCTCTTTCTCTCTTGGTAGTTTCGCGAAATAAATCTAAAAAAAATATTTGAATTTGGTATATCGGCAGCAAAAAAATAAATAATTTCCTCTTTAACGTCGAATTACCGCTAAAATACTAGTGATACAATAATCATATGTATGAGCTTTTTTAAAGGATATTTAATAATAAATAATTTTTTACCTACACATTTTTTCCGTATCAACAATAATTGCCGAGATATAAGCAAAAAATTAAAAAAGGGTACCTATTTTTCAAGATAGCGGCGCGAGCGCAACAGCTATCGATGGGGACTTTTAGTATGTTCAACGGGAGATCTTAAAGAACAACTACATCAAAATTCAAAACTCTACCAATTAATTTTTTTTAGCCTTAAATGTATCTTATTTGACTGGACTAATATGGCCTATGTGTGATTTAAAGTCAAAAGTCAAATTCACCCAAAGAATTCTTCTCGTTGGGTACGACCGTACGACTCGGTGGTATCTACTTCTCTAAGTTATATATTAAAATCAATTAACGAGAGCCCTACGTGCATATTAAAAACGATTATCTCAGTCTATCTTAGTTACGTTACGGGTCGAGGCTTAGTTTGTTATATAAATAACGAAGCATAGACACTATAATCACACATATATATACCTACCTACTGTGGAAATTGTTAGCGGCATTATGTGGCCTCAAGATTGCAGTTATAAATTTCATATATTTTTTACTTAGAATAGACAATATACCTATATACAAAATAACAGACATTGCTATCGACATCAATCAAATGAGCGGCAAACAATTTACACATTTGAAACATAGGTACAGCAAATATGGTGCGAAAATCTAACATCTAGTTTCTTACATCTGAATATATCAAATTCAGTAATTAGTTTTGGAATCAAGTCACGCATGTAATATAGACATCAAATGCAAATTTCCAAATCACGCTTTTTAACCAGATAACAGTCAGTAACAGTCAGTAACAGTCAGTAACGCACCTTTTGTCCTCTAAGCAGACAGCTTAGCATAGTGCAGTGAATCCTCATATTTTGTCTTAGTAACTTTAAAAAAAAATGGCCAGGAAAAAATAAAAGAATAAAAGAGTACGTACATTGTTAATCTTACGTATTTAATTTAGTGTAATTTTTTGAACACTATTTAATTTAAATGAATATCTTAGGAAATATCATAGATACAATTAGGTCTCTAGCAAATGAAATACAAAGATTCGACTCCGACCATATTTAAGTAAAGATACTGTGCCTCCATATTATTTGTAATCTGAATTCGATCCGCTGTAACCTAGGTTTTAACAATGAATGCAAAATTCAAATTCAAATTCAATATCATTTATTCAGTTTAGGCTACAATAATTGAGCACTTATGAATGTCACTACGCCATCGGTTCGTAAGTCTACAGGGCGGGAGACCTTGTACTGAGAAGAACCGTCAAGAAACTCAGCAAGGGCATTTCTTTTCTCCCTTTCTCTTACAGCGTCCAATTAAAATATTGGAAAATGCCCTCCCTATCATAAAAGGACACTTTCCATTACAAACATAAAAAAACATGAAATGTAAAGCACAAGCACAACATAAAAAAGTATCTAATATAAACAAAAGACAGTTTATGTATTCATCACTAAGAAATAATCAATGTCTTACAGTATTAATAAACAAAACAAAAAATTAAGACTAAATACTAAGAATACAAAGAAGTTTGCAAGAGTAGACCAGCCTCCACAGGCGGCACCCGTTCACGAGTATGACACATGAATCAGCCATCGCTTCGCTCAACCATGTTTTAGGGAACGTAACGACCCGACACACACGCCACCACCGCAGAGATACTTTGAGAGAGCATGACACACTCAAGCAACTCCAATAAAACGTCGATTGTACTAGTTACAATGTGTGTAGTAAAGGAACAAAATATAAGAGAAGATTGGAAGGTTCGTAATGCTTTACTACCTATATTAAAAGATAATACGGAACGTGTGAAATAGAAGGAGATAGCTAAATATAGAAAATGACATGTTGTCTTAATTTCGTGTCTCAGTTTTTGCGCGCTAGTACAATATCTACCTACCCTTTGCGTATCACTAGATGGCGCGCTACTCCATACAAATCGCGATAGTGTTTATTTTTTGTCAAAATAATAACACAAAATATTCTATTTAATATTTTACTTCATAGAGGTTAATTCTTATACGCAAAAATAATATCTACTCACCATGTCATCGTTGTTTGGCATCACATCGGAGTTCCCTATTTCCTCTTCATCAGATAAAACACCATCATTATTGTTAATAGTCTGTGTATATGTATCAGCCGTTATATCAAAATCTTCTTCATTCATCTCTGTCAGGTTTCATCGTTAGATGTATACGTATGTATTATCTACTATTTATTGCTAATTTATTTGTCTTATATTTTTTGAGATTTTGAGAGAACAATCCACGTTCACATTCAGTAATGTAAACTCGATTTTATTATTTCTTCCATGTTATTGCAACGATCCTGATAGATTTCTAAATATAATTCCTAGATATCGCCTTTGAGATAAGCCCGCTGTATAGCAATTACAAGCGCTAGATTTTCTCAGACACGATGAATGAGTTTTTAATGACGAATCTATCCTGAAAAAAAACAATCCTGTTTCTCACCGTTACCAATAATTGGTTCTACTATTCTTTGAACCTATTCACCTGCTATTGAAATTCTAAATCGTTTCATTCAAATGGGCTTCTAAGAACACTTTTTATTCTTTTTTGAAACTTTAATTAATTTAAAACTTATAGTAACATTGTTGGGGCTTTAGCTTTAGTGATGACAAAATATTGATATACTCGTAAGTACCTATATATTCGTAAATTTGACACAATTTCGACTCGTAGGTATGTTTATTGCGTGCCATACAAATTACTGTTTTGCATTTCGTGCAAAAGTTTCTTTTCATTTTTCTAGACTTATTTTATGGTAATTTCGTTCTTAGGTAGTTGCTGCTTTAGGAACAGAACAGGTATCGGCCGCATTCAGCAAAAACAACAATATCTACGCACACACTTACCTTTCCTCGAAAGTTACACACCAAATTTTCGTATATTTTACGTCATCCTTGCTATACATCTATACAAAATACGACATCCTTGCTATACATCTATGCACAAATTACCCTAGACCACAACGACAGCTCGTGGCAACAAGGAAACAAAATCTATCCTAAACTGTATAAACACACATACACGCACGTAGGTATACCAGTAGTTTTTTTTTTACCACTAAGGTGGTAAACAAGTACACGATCCACCTGATGGTAAGCGGTCAGCGTGGCCTATGGACGCTTGTAACACCAGGTGTATCACTCCCGCGTTGCGGACCCTTCAAAAATCCAATAACTTCTTTCTTGAAGAACCCCATACTGTAGTCCTTAGAGAAAACCTTGGCAGGAAGCTCATTCCACAACCCAAGCATTCGCGGGAGGAAGTTTCTCTGAAACCGCTCTGTACGCGACCATTTCGGTTCTAAAGTGTGAGAATGAATTCCCTACCGATGGTGAGCGGTGCGATGGTAGAAAGTAGCTGTGGGCATCATTTCGAACAATTCCTCAGAACACATCCCATTGTACAAGCGGTAGAACACACACAGGGAAGCAAAGTCTCTCCAGTCTTAAGGGTTCGATACGGGAAGTGAGTTTGAGATCGTCGACAATTCTCACAGCCCGTCGTTGAACTTGATTAGTAACATCAACACTCAAACCACAATATTTCCTTTACAGATCACAGACAGTTCTCCAACAATCAATCAGCGTACAGCAGTCCAATGTTGGACATATGCCATTCCTAATTAACACCGCTACACCCAGTTCTCCGACTTTCCCATTCATCCACTGCCAACTACCTTTTTCAGGACTTTGGCGACATAGCTGGGTAGCGCCCTAAGTTGCACTTAGCGATCCGTGATCCCTACTATAAGACTCGTCTGCCCCATCGGCTATCGGTTCTGTGATAAAAATGACCAGCCCTTTGCTACTTCATCTTGTTTACTCCGTAGACTATGTCGATGACTTTTTACCTTACGGATCAGGCCAACTGTCATTAATACCCTACTCATGCCAACAAACCTCATCGACTCTGCACAAGCACATAGGCTGAAATGTTGTGAGTTGGTATTTATCGTCAAAAAATATGGTGTTTTCAGGATACTGTAAGGAGTTGGTACATATCCGTAAAAAATATGGTTTTGTCAAGATACTGTAAGGAGTTGGTATATATCCGTAAAAAATATAGTGTTGTCAAGATACTGTAAGAAGTTGGTATATATCCGCGAAAAATATGGTGTTGTCAAGATACTGTAAGGAGTTGGTATATATCCGTGAAAAATATGGTGTTGTCAAGATACTGTAAGGAGTTGGTATATATCCGTCGAAAAAATATGGTGTTTTCAAGATACATTAAGGAGTTTGTATATACCCAGTCAAAAATTATTGTTAAATTCAAATGCAAATTTATTTATTTGTTATAACATAGGTATGAGAAAGATAGTACAATTTGTTTATGAATCACTATGCTCTGCCAGACACTTGGCTTACAAATATTTCAATCATGCATAATAAAATAATCAATCAACATTATATGTACTTATATTAATTTACACGAATATAATCAATCTTTGTGTTTAAAATATTAATGAAACACCAATCTAAAATTTAAACAGTTGCTACCTCACGCATTTTGTAATAATTCCAAAATTAAATCAGGTTAAGTATAGTTATTTCAATTGTTAAAATACGAGTAATATCGGATTAGCCGAAGAAATGAGCTCGCGATATTTTGGTGCTGTTGCAAGCACCGTGATCGCTGGATGTCTGGCGTACGTGTACTTGCGAGTTTGTACAAAGTCTATGGGCAAACATATCTATCTACCCTCTTTCCTTTTAGTTTTTTTACAGAACTACTAGAACTCAATCGAAAGTCATCACGACACTATATACTTACTGTGTTACTGCGTTTTTATCTTTTTCTCTGCCAGTACGTAACACTAGCAACGGAACAGCGCCGGCACGCTTCAAGTATTTTGGTGTAGTTCTATTACTTATTCTGTGCTTTGATAACGTTATAAATAGTGACGTAACGCTACAATGTTTACATTGTCAACTAGGTCTGATACTGTATTTGTTTCTAAATCTAGCAATGGTAAGGAAGAAATTATTATGTCTCTGAGATCAATTGAGTGAAAACTGGCAGCGGCAGCAAAGGCATACGACGCAACATACCTACACTACTTTAACACATCACTTGTAGAAGAGTCTATAAGTTGCTTTCCAGGGTCATAACAAGATTATACATCCCCTAGATTATATAGAAGATAGAGGTGTATAAGCGTAGCGTTACCTATGAAAAATCATATGATTCTATACAGACCTGGGCAGTGTTACAGTCTCTCCAGCGGTGCCACATCGTCTAGCGGTGTTTGGTGTGTTAATTCGTTTCAGCCGGAAGACGTCCACTACTAAACGTTGGCCTCCCCATATGTCTCCACAACGGCCGGTCCTTAACCGCCCGCGCCCACCCGCTTCCTGCGGCTCTGAACAGGTAGTCTGGCCACCTGGTAGAAGGTCGTCCTAGGTTTCCCGAACGCGGCCTTCTCAAAGTTGGACCTACCAAACTGGACTACTACTTTGTCCTAGGTATGTGTATTCTTCAACAACTTTGAGAGTAGCGTTCCCAACAACAATCGGTATAGGCGCGACATCAACATTGAATATTACCTTCATTTTATCCACTGGTGTCTGGTTAGGTAAGTCCAACTTTGAGAAAGAGGTTAACCGAAGAATTCAGGAAATACGCAAGTTACGCAAAATCTTTTTATCTAAAAACCTGAGTACCTAAAGACAAAAATTTACAGTCAGTGTGTGTTGCCAGTGATGAATTATAGTACAGAAAAGTTGTCTCTAACTGTTGACGTTGACATCTCAAATAATCATATCTTCTCTAATAATCAATCATAAGATAAAATCCGAAACAACGAAATTCGCCGAAGAACCGCCCTACGTACCTACAGCAGAGAACATCTTTGAACGAACGAACTAATTGTGTCCATTATAAGTTTTGTACAAGTTTATAAAGTTTTTTGTAAGTAGTGGTGTCACCGGATGGGTTCATCTACAATTTTCGGAATATGAAACATTTTGAAGTGATTCCTTCGTGCTCCTAAAAATTTTTCATGACCACAATCACAAACGAGACCCTTTTATATTAAGCAGGTATCTCTGCTAGATGTAAACAAACGCTAAAAACTTTAATACTCACCATAAAACATAATCATCAAAGAAACTGTTTGTTTTCATGGCTAGAATTGAGTTAATTTTTTGACACAAGAGTTTGAAAAACCTTTTTACTCTTAAAATAAAATCAGATCATATTGTAATATATAAACAGGTGGATAGAATAAGAGGAACAGCCTTATAATATACTTATTTAAATCCACATTTTAATTTTGAGTCTTATTTATAAATAAATCTGACAGGTTTAGGTAGGTATAGACAAGAAGCAAGAAGCTTATATATGGATGTCACTTGACAGCGCAGTATGAATATTTTTCGAGGCCCAATTTTTTGACCTTGAAATCGCGTGAAATTGAGTGTATTGATAGGGTGACCATGAGAAATTACGATAGGGATATTTTTTCACGTTTTTTTTTTTATTAGTAGGTACATAGTTTTTCTATATTTTTAGGGTTCTGTACCACAAAAGGAAAAACAGAACCTTATTGACATCACTATCATGTCCGTTCGTCCGTCTGTCACAGAGTAGGGAGGGAGAGGCAAATTTGATGAAATTTTTAACTATTGAAATCATTCGAAAAAAAACTCTTTTTTTTGTGTTTGGAAAGTTTGTTGTGAAGAAAGAATATTTATTATTGCTAAAAAAACTTGCTCGTATCCTTCAGATTTTAATGAGCACTTTTTTTATGTTTTTATCATTTATGGAACTGTAGTTTTATAACAGACTCATCACAAATTATATATTTACATTTGGCGTATGCTTATGGCGTAAATATCTGATAATAGATATTAAGAAAATTAAAATGTACCTACAAAATAATTACTCAAAATAACCGTAGTTCGTATGCGTCTGCCGGACTGGGGATGGATAAACTTGATCCGATTCAACCCTACAAAGACACAAGTGTGCGCGTTCACCGCTAAGAAAACCCAATTCACTGTAGTCCCACAATTCCAGAACACTCCCCTCTCCATTTCCAAGAGCATTGGGATCCTTGTTGTTGACATCTCCAGCGACGTTCAGTTCCGAGATCATTTACAAGACAAGGTGAAGCTGGCGTCCAAAAAACTTGGTGTACTCAACAGAGCAAAGCAGTACTTCACGTCGGGGCAAAGGTTGTTACTTTACAAGTCGCAAGTTCAGCCCCATATGGAGTACTGCTGCCATCTCTGGGCGGGTGCACCCGGATACCAGCTTGGCCCTTTTAACTCGGTTCAACGACGGGCTGTGAGAATTGTCGACGATTCCAAACTCACTTGCGGTATCGAGCCCTTAAGTCTGAGGAGAGACTTTGCCTCCCTGTGTGTGTTCTACCGCTTGTACGATGGGTTGTGTTCTGAGGAATTGTTCGAAATGATGCCCACGGCTACTTTCTACTGTCGCACCGCTCGCCATCGGCAGGGAATTCATTCTCACACTTTAGAACTTAAATGATCGCGTACAGTGCGGTTTTAGTGAAACTTCCTCCCGCGAACGCTTAAGTTGTGGAATGAGGTCCCTGTCAAGGTTTTCTCCAAGGACTACAGTATGGAGTTCTTCAGGAAAAAAGTTATTAGATTTCTGAAGGGTCGGCAACGCGCGAGTAATACCCCTGGTGTTGCAAGCGTCCATAGGCTACGGTGACCGCTTACCATCAGGTGGTCCGTAAGCTTGTTTGCCAGCTTAGTGGTATAAAAAAATAATTTCAAACTGTAATTCAGATCAGATTTTTGGAAATTAGTCATTATTTTTACCTTTTTAGTGCATCTTTTTGAAGCCGGTTGTTTTTTTGTTAAAATGTTTTTATTGAGACAACATACGCACAACTAGCGGATCCCTGCTGCTACTGCTAATATCAATACCTAAATCTTTTATATCATTTAGACTTTCTGCTGTACAGTCATGTATCCCCTTATTATGAACGATTGACGGTTGATTGACTATAGGTATATTTAAGATTATATTTATGTGAGATGAAAATATTATTTTTTGGTTATTATATCTGTGATTTAGTATGTCCCAACAAATATCATAATTATCAGAACTGATTTGCAAGTGCTGTATTAAACGGTTAGCTACTCCTCTAACTTTACTCTTAAGAAACTGCATCTTCTGAGGTTTAGATATCGACCGATTGTTATGTATAGTTTCTGAAAATAAGTCTTTGAATGGAACCCACTGCTTACAATTGCCAGAAAATACAGGAATGTCAAGTGTTGGAGTCAACTTTTCTTGATGTGTTACAGAACATATTTTTTAGTTATTTCTTTTTTAATGTTTTGATATGTATGTTCATGTTTTCAAAATGTCGACTCATATAATTTATCTGATCCGCCTAATTCACTGTTGGGGCACGGCCTACCCTCATAAGCGAGGGTGATTTAGGCCATAGTCCACACGCGGGCCCATTTCGGATTGTGGACATCACATACGTCTTTTTTTTTTTCTTGACGTAAGCCAGTGGAGTGAATCAGTGTACTTGAGAAATTAAGAAAAGACTCATTGATACACGCCGACCCCGGGGTTCGAACCTCCGCCACTTGGGACTTGAAGTGAAATTTAAACCCCTCGGCCACCACTGACTCCTGAATTTTATCATAATCTTTGAAAAATATTTAGCCTTAACCTTATCCTTAGCCCTAATACTCTTAGCGATCGGCCACACGGAAATCTAATTTCACACATTGGTAGGTATAATTTTTATAGAGTTTTGTTCAGACTTGAAAATCTTGAATTTAAAATTACATTTCTAATGCGTAGATAGCAATCGGGCTCCGCCGACTTAGTTCAGATACTCAGCCAACAGGGGGCTTGTTGTATTCAAAGTCACAATTTTTTTACCCATAAAAAAATGCTCCCTGTGACCTATTATTTAGATAATGAATCACACTATAATATTATAAAGGCGAAAGTTTGTGAATTTGTTCTTCACGCTCAAACGGTTGGACCAATTTTAATGAAATTTGGTACGGAGGTAGGTGACACGCTGGATTAACATATAGCTATGCTACTTTTTATCTTAAAAAAATATAGTGTTTTCGAGGGATGAGCAAGGAATCAGATATTTAGCGCGGATTAACATTATAAAATAACGTAAGTTTTTTTACACTAACCGGCGCGGCGTGCATATTTAGTAACTACCTATAATGGGAACGGTATTTAAATCCATTACAGTTACCATTGCCGCGTGCGTATGTGTTGTGTGTCACGCAATACCACAACATACTGTAGAGGTTACGACTTCTTGTTGAATGTAAAGGAAGTAAATAGGCTAGCGAACGTTTTTACGCAGCAAATACTGGTGTAATAAATGGTGTCAGTGCGTTTTTAAATAAAAACAATCGGAATTTCGAGCTTGTCATTATTTTGTTATTAATTGAGATTCAAGTGAAAAATATAGATCGGACAAGTCTATATAAATTTGGAGGGTCGATTCCTGTCTCTATCAGGGAGCCCTAGATTTGGTAGAATGGCTTTACATTGCCAGTGGACGTAAAGTAAGATACTCCAGTATCCAAAATATTCCAAGCATCGCCACCATCGCGATTTAATGTCCTAATGTATATTTTATCCAATGTATCGACACGACGACCCGAGGCCTATTGAAGGATGGCCTAATAGAAGAAGATGTACTGCAGATAAGTTTAATATTGTATAATAATTCTCCTAGGTAGTACATCAGTCTAAAGGATGTATACTCTTGTGGCGATTGAAAAGAACATCTGAATATAGAAAAGAACTCCCGATGTTGTCTTTTTATTAGCAGAGATCCCGATACCTAAATAGAAATAGGTAGAAGCAGCATATTTACGCCCCCGCACGCTGCATATGGTGGAGTACGCCGTTGTCTGCTAAATCAGGTGACAAAGGGATAGAAAAAGGTAAAAATATTTAGCAATAATGTCTCTAAATGTCCAAGAGTTATCTAGGAGAATGTCAGGTGATGGGTCAGAGGTATTAAAAGCCCTCAAGGATATTGAGGCGCATATTATTTTAACGGGGTTAGATAAAGAAACAAAGGGTCTGCAGGTTCTTAAATTGTTATTGCCAGATCACTGGCGCAATTATCTCTCCGTACATAAAAAAATAGATACATACGAAGAGATCATACAATGCATTAAGGCAAAAGTATCCCCAGGTGACACCACCCAATATTTTTATACAATGCAACAGAGTGAGAGAGAAGGTATAGAGCCCTACCTATATCGTGTTTTAAGTCAAGCTGCTAAATGTAACATTAAAGATGAGTGCATCATAATAAAGCGGTTTGAGGATAGTGTTTCCTTGCCATGGAAGAGGAGAATCGAAATGCTTTGCATACTTTCGTTGGAGCAATTGACAAAAAGCGTTGAGAAGTTGGCAGGGAAGACTTCTGATAGGCAGGTAGAAAATAATTTGTCCAATAATGTGCAAAAGGTAATACCTACTTCTTTTTATAGCCACCCGCGAAGCGCTGGTGATGAAGCGAGAGATGTACCACGACGCTCACCATACAATATGCGACGCAGAAATTTGTGAAGCGAATATAGTGCATGCGGTAAAGAAATTTTATATAGTAGACAGCAACCACAGGAGGATTCCAGTAAGTCGAATTTTAATTTTTATAATGGGAATACACAGACATGCACTATAAATGAGTATGCTAGCTAGTTTCCTGTTGTAAAGGATGTAGAATATGCGTGGTCATATACACAACCAGCAGGGGGCTTATGTGGTAGTATTGAACAGGATAGGTATTTGGAAGGCGAATGGGAAAGCCAAGATAATTATATTCAGCATGAGAATGATGAAAATAGGGAAGAATATGCTGTCAATTATAATTTAATTAGGGAAAAACCTAATTTATTAAGGGTTCGTATTGTGTTACGAGGAGAGAAGTTATCCTGTATTGTGGACACAAGATCCGAGGTATTTTCAAAGGCTGTTCTCGGATAGGAGAAGGCGGCAAGAAGAAGGAATATGTATGGTATCCGCCACTGGAGCCACATTCCAAGGATATAGATTGCGTGGCATCTATATCAAAATCGCCCAAGAAGCATTTGAAGTTGATTTTGTTTTGGCAGAGGATTGTCAATTTCCCATTTTAGGTTTAGATTTCCTGTATAAATATGACTGTTCAGTCAATTTAAAAGGACAAAGTATGTCCATTGGAAATAAGGTATTTGTATCTTTCCCTAGGTTAAAGGCATATGTCATGAAGCCAGTGCCGAAAGATGTATATAGTGTATTGTCAACAAAGGTGGTAAAGTGTGATTCGCATGATGTAGGTATTTTAGGGCATAAGGTAGAATTTAATATCTCTAAAGAGTTAAATAGAGTAGAAAGGGATAGTTTGTATTCTATTTTATCGAATAACAAAGATACGTTTGCATTCGATAAGTTTAGGTTAGGTAGATGTAAGGTGGCCCCAATTACGATTGATTTAATCGAAGATACGCCTGTATATCAACAACCGTATAGGACGTCAAGTGCTCAGCAGAAAATCATTGCAGATCAAGTGCAAGAATTATTATTATTATTATTAGTAAGGGTTAATTAGAGAGTCACGTAGCGAGTATGCGAGTCCTATTGTATTAGTTAAGAATGATGAGAAGAAATGGCGATTTTGCGTTGATTATCGCAAAATGAATAAAAAGGTGAAAGAGGTTCCATGTCCTGTTCCGCGGTTAGAAAAGGTATTACAAGTATTACAAGGAGCGAAATACTTTTGTGAGATAAATTTTGATTTAGGCTATTTCCAATTAGAAATAGAAGAAAAGGATAGGTATAAAACAGGGTTTATGTGTAGTCAGGGTAGTTATGAGTGGAACGTGTTACCATTTGGAATGAAAAATAGCCAAGCGTTTTTCCAAAAGACAATGAATCTTGCGTTAAAAGATTTGTTAGGGAAAGGTGTATTGGTATATGTTGATAATATAATTATTTATCACGAGAATTTAGTAGGGTTAGGTCAATTGTTAGAAGTAACTCTTCAGAAACTTCGCGAAGCTAACTTAACGTTGAAACCGTCCAAATGTACGTTTGGTTTCACACAATTGAAATTATTAGGGCATGTTGTATCAAGTGAGGGAATATTGCCTGATCGAATAAAGTTAGGTAGGTTAGATAGTTTAAAAACGCCGAAAAATATAAGGGAAGTTAGGTCGCTAGTAGGTTTTTTATCATACTATAGGAAATTTATAGCTAACTTCGCTAAAATCGCGTTACTGTTAACTGATTTAACGCGTAAGAACCGTAAATTCTCTTGGGGGGAGCGGCAAGAAGAAGCGCTGCGAGAGTTAATTAAAGAAATACAGAAACCTCCATTATTGCGGTATTTTTCGGAAGAGGAAGGCATTATAACGAAAATTGCAACCGATGCGAGCGATTTGTTTCTAGGAGCAATCCTTATGCAAGGAAAGTCGGAAAAAGAGATGCTACCCGTGATGTTTGCATCCAGAAAATTATCGGCAGCTGAGCGAAATTACTCAATTACCGAAAAGGAATGTCTAGCATTAGTGTGGGCACTAAATTTTTTCAGAAGTTATATTTGGGGTAAAGCGATACAGGTGAATACAGACCACAAGGCATTGTGTTGGTTGGCAACCAATCGTAATAAAACTGGCAGAATTGCAAGATGGGTATTAGCTTTGCAAGAATTTGATTTTTCAGTTAATTTTGTGCAAGGAAAAAGCAACTTAGCGGATTATTTATCCAGGTATCCATTAGAAGGAGAGGATTCAGGAGAATCACCAAAAGATTTTGAAGATAACTTAGTGGTATTAGCCATCCATCAAAATCAATTGCTAGAAGGGCAAAATAGGGATGATTTTTGTGTAGGTGTACGTCAACGTTTGGTGAATCGCGGAACAAATCGTTATAAAGGATTTTTAGTTCGCGACGGCATGCTAATGCATTTACGCAAATTTTTAGATAGAGATGTGTATAGGCATGTAATACCTAAAGATCTTGTGTATGAGATTTTAAAGGAAATACATGATGATTCGTTGACGGGCGGTCATTTAGGGTTATTTAAATGTTTGGGGAAATTTCAAGAACGATTTTTCTATCCAAATGCAAGACAAGTTATTGAAAATTATATAAAAACTTGCATAGTATGTAAGAAAAGGAAAAGATGTAGACAAAAGGAATGTTTGGAGCCGATAACACCTAAGTCAGTGGGAGAAAAGTATCACGTAGATATACTAGGACCATTGAAAGTAACAGCGCGTAGGAATCGATATGTAATAGTAGCAATTGATTCATTTTCTAAATTCATGATAGCCAGAGCTATCACAATTTGCAATACTGAAAATGTATTGAGATTTTTAGAAGAAGATGTATTTCTAACCTATGGTACATGTGTAGAAATATGCACCGATAGAGCTTCAGTGTTTCGATTCAGATTAATGAACATGAACTTAGAGTTACACGGGGTTCGTCATATTAAAAGTAGTATAACTCACCCTATGTCAAATGGTTTAGCTGAAGTAGGTATAAAAACGATCACGTCTATGTTGTCAAAATACGATAGTGAGAGACAAGATAGCTGGGACTTAATTTTATGCAAAGTCGTACATGCGTCTAATATCTCTCCGCATCATACAATTGGTTTCTCACCTTTTGAAGTGTTTCTAGGAAGAAGTCCGAAAATTGAAACGGATAATAATTTAGGGAATCGAGGTAGAATACCTTTAGATTCGAGAGAAACACGAGATGTAGTCCTACGTCAAATAGTAGAAAAAGTTAGGCATAGGATAATGCGAGCGCAGCAGCAACCAAAAGTTGTATTTGATCGTCGGGCGAAACCGAAAAATTTGGTTGTAGGAGATGTAGTATTGTTATATTTTGATAAACGACGAACAGGGTTCTCATATAAATTAAAGAAGATTTATAAGGGTCCTTATGAGATTGTTAGGTTAGTTAGGCATAACAATGTGTTGTTGAGAAATGTACGTACGGATAGACAGGTAGGTCCTGTACATTTTAATAGGTTAAAAGTATTCCGTCTGAGATTAACCTTATAAATAGGTTAATTCAACTGATTTACTTGGTAAAATAAATAAACGGACAGATCGATTTATTTATATATAGATAATGAAGTCAGGGTATAAAGCTAGTCAGGCTAGTTTTAGTCAATTTTTTTGACTAGACGGAGGTTGAATTTTTTTCAAAATTCAGAAGGTCTAGTAACGGACAATGTTAATATTCGATTGGTAATTTTAGGTATTTTAGACGGATTAGGTTGGAATTTTCAAAATTCAGAAGGTCTAGTAACGGACAATGTTAATATTCGATTGGTAATTTTAGGTATTTTAGACGGATTAGGTTGAATTTTTTCAAAATGTAGTAATAGCGGATATTGGTAATATTCGTGTTGTAATTTAGGCATATAGATTATTTAGGTATGTGTAGGTTTGCTAAATTATACTAGGTAAGTAAGAAATACTTGAAAGAAGTAGGTAATTTCTTAAAAGTTTAGAAGTTTGAAAGTCAAACTTAGGTAATGTCGAGTGATAATGAAATGTCATTGTAGAATATCAGGAAAAGTTATCCGATAAAATACAATAGGTGAAGAGTGTATGATATTTATTGAAGTTGTCATAGCAATAAAGGTTTGCTAAAGCAAAGATTGGATGAGTGAGCCATGTTATTCTAGTTGTCATGGTAACGTAAAATAATAGAGTATTTTCATTTTGGTTGTATTATTATGGTTGTGGTTGTGCTACATATATATGGATAGAAGTAAATGTTAATGAAATAGGATAAAAGAAGGCTGTAGCCTAGCCGTAAAGTGGGTCATAGAAATGAGTAAAGCAGGAAGAGAAGGTCACCAAGTCATGTGAAACTTGAACCTTGTAGGTACTAAGTACACGTTGGAGGTTAGTAAATATTGTAAGAGCATAGATTGAGGTATAAAAAGAGTTTATAGGAAACGAGGGTTTGGTAAGTTGATAGTTGTAGGAAGTAGTCATATTAGTAGGATTTAGTAGAGAATGATAGGAATTTTATTAGTTGTAGGTTATTTTGTTGAAAAGTTGAGTTTGATATATGAGATTTTGGTTAGAAAATACAAAGTCTTCATATGAAAATAGGTCAAACATAGAGAAGTTTGAAGTTAGATAAGGTTCCGTAGGGAATATCTTATTGTGAGATGTGTTTAGGATGACAGTAGTTAGTATAGGACGAGCGAATTCAGAGGACAAGGTTATATTTGTTAATAGATAGGGCTAAGACAGTTAGTCAGTAGTAGGGTTCCGTAAGGTGATTCATTTTATTGAATTTAATTATTATATTGAAAGATAGGATATCTTAAGGTAGGGTTCCTTAAGATTAGTAAGTTAAGTATGGATAGTTTTCACTAGGAAAAGGGTTAGATGAAGTCAAGAGGAGTTTTAGTTTATTTAAGTAAGGTTCCGTAGGTAGATTTTTATAATAAAATTAAATAAATAAATAAAAAGGTATTGTAAAGAGTGAATTGATTTGAGGAGATATAGGGTTCTGTATATTGGTTTTTGCATCTTATAAATATATAATGATATAAAATATTGTCAAGGGTGAATAGGTATAATGTGTAGGGATCCGTATGTAAATAATTTAACGATAGATTGATGTGTATAATAGGTTAGAGCCAAGTGCGAACCATTGATATTTTAAAGGTATTATAATGAGATTTATGGTTGAAAGTTGTTTAGGTCAAGGGTGACCTGTGTTGAGCGTGATTCGGACCAATGGTATTGGAATAGTAATTATGGTCGAGTGAGATTTAGGTCAAGGGTGATCTAAGTCATTAGGTATAATCCAAATAGGATCCAAGTAGGATTAGGGCCAAGTGTGAGCCGTAGGTGTATAGTATTTTTTTTTAAGGTAGGATAGCAATTCCTATCCAGGTAGTTAAGTGTGAAACTTGAAAAAAAAAAATATAATATGTCAAGGGTGAATCTTAAGAAAAAAAAAAAATTTTTTTTATTCGTTTTCGAATCGAAAATGAAATAAGGTGAAGCTTCGAGATTATATGATTAGTATTAGGTATTAGGATTAAGTATGAGTAGGAATGAGATTTCATTGAAAGTAATTTACGCGACGTTCGTTGTTTTTTTTAATGCGAACATGACATATGACTTTAATGAAAAGGATATAAAGGTAATGGTTGTTAATAATATATTGTATAAATAAGTTAGGGTAATTAAAGGAAATGACTCCATCCTTAATTGTTATTGTGGTTAATGAATGTTATTATTAGTTAACAAGGGAAAAGAAAAGTGGTAAATGGAATGGAATATGTAAATGATGTTATTTTCTTCATTTTCTTATGAAGGTATTAAATGTAAAGTAAAGATTTTACAATTTGAAAATATGCGCGATAGGATATACATTGGATTTCTTAAAGGAAAAGAATTTGTTTAATTATAATTCAGGTAATGAAAGTTTATGAGATTTTTAGGATTTATGGTAGGTATTGGATGTAAAATAAATATTCTCATAGTTGATGAATTTATTAATTGTTAAGGAGTTATAGGTAATTAGTAAAGTTGTTTATTAGTTTATTAGAAATGGAATAAATATGAGGTACGCGGTTTATAAAGGCTAATGCAAGCCGAAAGTAGGAGTTTTTGTGTTATTGCAACATGTTAAAGTAAGTTAGGTAGGTATAGCACTTAATGCAGGGTGATGCGCCACCAAATCTAGTTAAGATAAGTATCTTAATATTGTTTTTAATTTTGAATTATTGATGAAAAAGTATAAGCGAGTATGAAGGACCATTGTATTTATAGATTGATTATTAATTTTTTTTGTGTGCCTTCCAATTCAGAGATTTTCAGAAAAGAAGATGCTGATTTAGGGATCAATTGTAGGTCAATACAGGTAGGTTTTATAACGCGAATTGAATTTAGAATCAAATGAACACTGTTTGACGCGAATGATTTATTGAGCTGCATTACAGTTTTTAACTTGTATTAAAAGTGACAAATGTAAATGGAAGTTAGGAGGACGAGAGATTTTGTTTTATGAGAAAAATAAAAAGATGTTTAAAGTAAAGTCAGGTATAGGAACAATTGTGATTAGCTTTTGTTTTATTAGATTGAATCGATGATAATGTAATTAACGTAGGTTAATAGGGTATTATAGTGTATAATATTTTTGAAGTTTGACTTTAAAAGTCAAAAATTTAAAACTGTTTTGTGTTGGCATTATTAATGAATTAATTTGAAGGGAGTTGCCCAACATTTAAACAAGTTAGTGTTCGATAAGGAGGTCGATAGTGCCATGTCTTTGGATCCTTACCGTGGTTTATCCGAAGGAAAATCAACTAAAAATCCTAAATGGATTCTGATTTAGTTAATTTACCATTTGCATATGGTTTGGCATCGCGTGACGAAGTGTCCCGGTTTTAGGTTAAAATCAGTAGGGTAATGTAGATTTCCCGCCATTTATAATTTTGATGGGTAGTTTATAGGTAGCGAATAGAAAATTATACGCAACGAGTTGCTATAATTTTCTGGCCGATCGGTGGGAAATATGTAGAGGTTACGACCTCTTGTTGAATGTAAAGGAAGTAAATAGGCTAGCGAACGTTTTTACGCAGCAAATACTTCGTAGTGGTTTTAAGGAAACATAATAGATGGTGTCAGTGCGTTTTTAAATAAAAACAATCGGAATTTCGAGCTTGTCATTATTTTGTTATTAATTGAGATTCAATTGAAAAATATAGATCGGACAAGTCTATATAAATTTGGAGGGTCGATTCCTGTCTCTATCAGGGAGCCCTAGATTTGGTAGAATGGCTTTACATTGCCAGTGGACGTAAAGTAAGATACTCCAGTATCCAAAATATTCCAAGCATCGCCACCATCGCGATTTAATGTCCTAATGTATATTTTATCCAATGTATCGACACGACGACCCGAGGCCTATTGAAGGATGGCCTAATAGAAGAAGATGTACTGCAGATAAGTTTAATATTGTATAATAATTCTCCTAGGTAGTACATCAGTCTAAAGGATGTATACTCTTGTGGCGATTGAAAAGAACATCTGAATATAGAAAAGAACTCCCGATGTTATCTTTTTATTAGCAGAGATCCCGATACCTAAATAGAAATAGGTATAAGCAGCATATTTACGCCCCCGCACGCTGCAATACCTACGCGAGCGGCAATGGTAAAAGGCATAAGAGATAATTCGTAAAGGCTAAACAATGGATTTTTAACATCAATTCCATTGAAATTACAAAATAAGCACGCCGATTACCGGGTCATGTCTGCTTTTTTTAATATAAAACCGACGACATGGTTCAGTAAAATATATTTTTCGTATCGTTAATAGCGCATCTATGTACCTAATAATAATAATAATAATAAATAAATAAAAAAAACACCGCTGACAGCAGTAGCTTTTTGGAACCGTGTTTTTCATAAATTTATTTACTTACTATTTCTCAAGATTTTTATACATTCTACAGTTTCCTACAATTTGAAAACAAATTTACCTATAAACAAGATATTTACAAGAATTATAAGATATTACAGTAACAAGATTACTTAAAATTTGAAAAAATGACAGATTTCAACGAAATTTGTAAGCAATAAATTCCATCAAAGATATATACTACGTTTTGACTAACTACAGTAATGATAACACGGAGCAAAGGTAAAAAAGCGGAACAACACGCACACCCACCACCACTTCCCACCTTGTCATTGTCATCATCTCTGTGTTCATCGTCGGGGGATGAGTTCGTCACTCATCCCAACATGAATGCGTCGAGCGACGAGGACGGGCCAACGACGCTGCCGCCGCCGCCACCACCTGTACGACGGGGACGTCCACCGCTGCCGGCAAGCTTGGGGCCTATGGAGTATTCTACCCCACCTACGGCTCCCGCTGTCGGTGTTATAGTGCGTCGCATGCGATGGACTCAAGATATAAACGAGAACTGCATGCGTGCGTACTTTGGGGCGACAGAGGGAGGAACCGATTTATCCGCGTACCGTGTGCGGATACTTCCTCTGTTTCGGGCGCTTGAACCAACCATCGAAGTGACTGCGCAGCGATTATCGGATCAGGTGCGGGTTATTCAACGGCACAAAAGGTTGAGTGACACGACGCTTGATAGGCTACACCTGGAGGCAGTCTCTGCTCATGCGGCATCCTCTTTGGCGCGAGATCCGCCCACAACGTCACCGGCTTCGGTGCCTACACCCGACTTGGCACCGGGGGCACCGTGGGTCGATCTCAGTGCTGAAGAGGAGGACTGTGTGAGTCAGAACGTAAGTACCCATGCCAATGAGCAACTGAGGCGAGCTTTGGTGGAGGCGATAACAGTATCGCTTCACAACCGATTCTAGGCCACGATTACCTCGCTTGCCTGTGAATAGACGTAATCTAGCGCTAATGGGAGCCTTGAACAGTTTGCTAGACCCGTATTTACGGGCTAGTGAAGACGTAATTGATACACACTCAATCATGTACTGCGTGGCCATAGCGGCGTGCCGTGTTGCGCTTGTCAAGTTTCCGGACACTGACCGTGCACCTAGGACTGCCGGAGGTGTCCCTGCATGGCAAGTGCGGATTGAGCGGCGTATTAATACGTTTAGGACTCTCATTACAAAGCTAATCTGCTTCAGGGGAGGCAATAGCCGCCCCCGAGTTATGCGCTTCGTGAACCAGGCCTTCGCGGGTACTGGTGTCAGACCCTACGACTATATGGCCTGTGTCACAGAGCGCATTGACTTTCTGAAGCAAAAAATCTATGCATGGGCAGGCCGTATTCGCCGCTACAGAGTGCGTGTGGATCGATACCAACAGGGTCGCCTTTTCCAGAGCGACCAAAGGACCGAAAGTGGGAAGAAGCTACCTTTGTGTGTCCCAAGGGCAGCAGCCGGATGCTAATGCCATGATTAACTTCTGGCGTAGTATCTGGTCAGTGCCTGTCGAACACACCGAGGGTGAGTGGATGGGTGTTGTCGAGCGTGAGTGTGAGTTTATCGAACCCATGGGGGCTGTCACCATCAGTCCCGATGATGTAAGTTGTGCCATCCGTAAGGCTCCGAACTGGAAAAGTCCTGGACCGGATGGATTGCACAACTTCTGGCTGAATTGGTTTCGATGCTCACACGAGCGTTTGGCAACGCAGTTCCAGCAAGCCCTCGAGCTTGGTTCCCTGCCATCTTTCCTAACAACTGGTGTTACCTTCCTGCTCTTCAAGTCCGGTAGTACCACGGAAACTAAGAACTACAGACCTATCACGTGCTTGCCTACGATGTACAAGCTCCTTACATCAATTTTGAGAGTAAAAATTAACACGCACATTGTTGCGAACAACGTTTTAGCCCCCGCTCAAAATGGATATAGGGTTGGGTCCCGTGGTACTAAAGAGCTTCTCCTCATAGACATGACCATTTGCCAACGAGTCCGGTGGAACAAGGGCCCCTTTCGGCTGCCTGGATTGACTACAAGAAGGCCTATGACTCGGTACCCCATTTATGGCTGGGGATGATCTTGGAGCTGTATAAGGTTGATACAACTTTGAGATCTTTCTTAAGCGCTTGCATGAACCAGTGGACCACAGTCCTTCGTCAACTAGGGGGACGAGATGACCACTTTGGACCGCAGGACTCAATCAGGATTAAGCGAGGCATTTTTCAGGGTGACAGTTTGAGTCCTTTGTGGTTCTGCATGGCGCTGAATCCGCTCAGCACCTTGCTGAAGGATTCAGGGCTAGATTGCCGGCTTCGAAGAGGGGGAGAGATCATTTTTCATCTGCTCTACATGGATGACCTAAAGTTATTTGCACCAAATAGACAGGACCTCTTTGAGCTACTGAAAACAACATAAGTCTTCAGTAGCGCCATCAAAATGGAATTTGGTGTCGACAAATGTGCGGTCATGCATGTACAGCGGGGGAAAGTTGTCGGTTCAAATAATTTACAGCTTTCTGAGACAATTTCACTCAGGCCTCTCTCCGAAGCAGAAACCTATAAATATCTTGGTATGTCACAGTCGTTGTTATCGTGGATGGGGACATAAAACAGACGGTGAAGGAACGCTTCTTCTGTCGCCTGGCAAAAGTACTCAATAGTCTTTTGTCGGGCGGCAACAAGGTGCGCGCCTTTAACGCCAGGGTGATGCCCTTGCTCACATACTCCTTTGGCATACTAAGGTGGACTCAGACTGAGCTGGATGCCCTGGACCGAAGGGTCTGTGTGCTGCTTACTGCGCATCGTATGCTACACCCACGTTTGTCTGTTATGAGACTGTATATCCCACGGAAGTGTGGAGGTCGCGGCTTTTTAAATGCCAAAAACCTCCACAACCGTGAGGTGTGCAGTCTTAGGGATTATTTCGTAAGCAACGAATGTGGGATGCATCGTGACGTAGTGGCTGTGGACACATCCTTCAGCCCGCTCTCCTTAGCAAACGCGAACTGGCGCAGACTTACGGTATTGAGCACAGAGGACCGCAGGGCGGTATGGAAGAGTAAGGAACTACACGGGCGGTTCTACAAGGCCCTTACAGGACCCAATGTAAACCTGCTCGCGTCGGTGAACTGGCTACGCTTCGGAGATCTTTTTGGAGAAACCGAAGGTTTTGCCTGTGCAATTGCGGATGAAGTTATCATGACGAACAACTACCGGAAATATATCCTGAAGGACGGTACGGCCGACATTTGTCGGGCATGCCGCCGTCCCGGAGAGTCACTCAGACATATTATTTCTGGTTGTGGTCGTCTTGTTACCAGTAAGTATTTGCATAGGCATAATCTAGTAGCCAGAATTATCCACCAACGGCTTGCTCTTTTATACGGTCTTGTGGATTTTGAAGTGCCGTACTATAAGTATACAGTGCGCCAGTTGTCGAAAATGGTCGTGCCATGCTCTATTGGGATCGATCTTTCATCACGGATAGGACTATTGTAGCTAATAAGCCTGATATCGTGTTGATAGATCGATCAAAGCGCCAGGCAGTGCTCGTCGATATCACCATTCCCCATGACGAGAACCTCGTGAAGGCCGAGAAGGACAAAACCAGTAAATACCTTGACCTGGCACACGAGGTAACCGCCATATGGGATGTTGATTCGACAATTATTGCCCCGATAGTCGTTTCTGCGAACGGTCTTATAGCGAAGAGTCTCGACCAACACCTTAAGAAACTCTCGCTAGATAGCTGGGTCAAGGGTCAGATACAGAAGGCGGTACTCCTGGACACTGCGCGAATAGTAAGGAGGTTTCTTTGTCTGTCGCCCTAACCACCGGTAGCTTAGGCCCTGCACCGCTGCCGGCGGAACCCTAGATTAGGTTTTTTTATAATGTGTTTAAATTTTGTATTTTTTTGTATTTTTATTTAACTTTTATATTCATTATATAAAAAACCTAACTTAAGAATATAAATAAATAAAGAGTATAATAATAATAATAAGCCTTTATTACTGACAATTACATACAAGTTGGTGAATACATATATGTTAATACATGGTTAATTTATTTATGCTATTTTATGCTATTAATATGCTAAAAAAATAAAATAAAAATAAAGTTTGTTGCACATCATTCCAGAGTTTTGTTTGTGTCAGCGTGTTCTTTTAACACATAGGCCTCCTCCAACTTTTTCCAGGCTGCTCTATCTTTGGCAGCTCTTGTCTACAAAACACCTGCTGCTTCTTTGATATCGTCTGACCACCTTTTTCTTTGTCTACCTCTTTTCCTCTTATTGTTAAATCTAGGGGTCCACTCTATTAAGGTTTTGTACCATTTATTTGTCTGGTCTCTTAGCATGTGTCCTGTCCATCTTAAGTTGTTAAGTTACAAAACACTTAAGTTGTTTTGTTTTAGTTGTGATATCTTGAAGCTTTGTTATTTTTCATAGTTCTACTGCTTGCTTCTTGTCTTTTCTTTTGAACCCCAGGATACTCCTTTCCATGCTCCTTTGGCAAGTTCGGATTCTATGCTGTAGTTTCAGTGTGGGGGCCCATGTTTCACATCCATACGTAACTATAGGTAGAATACATGTGTTAAATAGTTTTCTTTTCACTTGCATACTGTATTTATCATCTCTCATTACATGTTCCAGAGACCTATATCTTTTCCATGAGTTTGCTATTCTTCGCTCTATTTCTTGTTCGAGCTGGTCATTGAAAGATATAAGTTGCCCTAGGAATATGTATTCGTTTACATACTCTATAGGTTTACCTTCTAACTGTATAGTCGAAGGCTTTGTGATAGTCAACAAAACCTAGATATAAAGCGTATCCATATTCCTGGGTTTTTTCTATTATTTGTTTTAGGGCATGCATATGGTCTATAGTTGAATATCCAGGTCTGAAGCCTGCTTGTTCACGTGGTTGTTGTAGATCCATCCATCTATGTACCTATAAAAGTGCAAATAAATAACTACCACTGACTGACCGACTCATTAATCGCTTGAGTGTATGAATAGGTAATAAATAATGATACTTACGTGATATTGATAATCAGTGCTCTGGGTATTGAGAAACGGCTCCATTTGGTGAGCCACTTTTATAGCCGCAACTTCCTTAGCAGTTGTTAGTTAGTTACCTATTTAAGACCAACGGTAAAACTATTATTTTGTTTATTACTGTTTTTCCTTTATATCGTATTTATTATTCTATACTAGGTATTGATTATTACCTACTGACTCTTCGGTAAAGGAAAACATCGTCGAGGAAACCTGCATAATTAAAAAAAGACTCATGTAAACACCCTCGATAAAGGGAGGCCGTGCCCCACAGTCGGAACGGTATCGTTAAAGGCGGTAGGTGTAGATATGTATAAATATATAATAAACTCCACAACAAAATAAAAGAGGCACCCTCACATGAAACATTTTGCGATAGGTTAAAAAAAATACTGATCGAAAAGGCTTATTAAAGATTACATTAAAGATTTTTTAAATGATGATAATTTCGGTTCATATTGACATTTTGTATTAAAATTAATTATTCTATTTTATTTTATTTTTAAATTGTAATGTGATCTTAAGATGTAATGTATTGACTTGTGTATTAATTACATAAAATTTTTTAACTTTGACTTTAACTTTGGATAGGTTCTTGTAAACATACGTAAATAACTAAGTAAATTTACTTACTGTTATTCGAGTTCGTCGCTCAATATTTTTTATTCTGTAGCCCGCTTCTCCGCTGCACTTGGATAAGTTGCGGTGCCATTTTTTATTTAGATAGGTAGCGATGCAACAAACGATTGCGCGTGCCTAATCGTGTCAATGTCACGGAGAACACTAAATCATATATATATATTGTAGTCTTTGCACTAAATTTGATTTATTTTATTTTACGCAGATGTTGATTGAACTCGGTACTTACGCCGCCCTGCCGCCCCGCCCGCCGCGCCTGCTTTCATTGATGTTTGTAGTATACATATATATATTTATAGATATATTAGCAGACGCAGCTGTGTTCAGTCTCTTTTCTACGATTTATCTATAGCGAAACGTTTTAGTTATAGTTATGTTTTCGTGGGTAGCTTGATGTCTCACCTAGTGTACAAAATGTTTATATGCACAGAGTGCCTTCCGGCGCGCGTTAGAATTTTTCCTAGCGGAAATTTATCGTAATATGCGCCCGGCCTTAATGTTCTACTTTTCAGTATTTTTGTTCCTCAAGCTGGCCTTAAAATTTAAGCTTAGGTACTTCTAACTACTTATTAATTTTTAGGGTTCCGTACCCAACGGAGCTTACGGAGCCCTATATTACTAAGCCTACGCTGTCTGACTGTCTGTCTGTCCCTCCATTAAAGGGCTTTATCTTTTAGATTGAAGTAGGTAGAAGCCTGGAATTTTCACAGAATAATGCGTTATTATATAAATCTAACTGTTCGTGGTTTTAAGTGGACTGTATGACGATTTTAATATAACTAGATTACACGAGTAAGCAAAGATAATACTCACCTTTTGTAGCAATCGATGGGGTATCACATGGGGAAAGGGGTAAAAGCACCTTCAGCTGGACTCTGAGCTAGTAGCTACCAGACTTACCGAAGATACTCTGAGCTAGTAGCTACCAGACTTACCGAAGATACTCTGAGCTAGTAGCTACCAGACTTACCGAAGATACTCTGAGCTAGTAGCTACCAGACTTACCGAAGATACTCTGAGCTAGTAGCTACCAGACTTACCGAAGATACTCTGAGCTAGTAGCTACCAGACTTACCGAAGATACTCTGAGCTAGTAGCTACCAGACTTACCGAAGATACTCTGAGCTAGTAGCTACCAGACTTACCGAAGATACTCTGAGCTAGTAGCTACCAGACTTACCGAAGATACTCTGAGCTAGTAGCTACCAGACTTACCGAAGATACTCTGAGCTAGTAGCTACCAGACTTACCGAAGATACTCTGAGCTAGTAGCTACCAGACTTACCGAAGATACTCTGAGCTAGTAGCTACCAGACTTACCGAAGATACTCTGAGCTAGTAGCTACCAGACTTACCGAAGATACTCTGAGCTAGTAGCTACCAGACTTACCGAAGATACTCTGAGCTAGTAGCTACCAGACTTACCGAAGATACTCTGAGCTAGTAGCTACCAGACTTACCGAAGATACTCTGAGCTAGTAGCTACCAGACTTACCGAAGATACTCTGAGCTAGTAGCTACCAGACTTACCGAAGATACTCTGAGCTAGTAGCTACCAGACTTACCGAAGATACTCTGAGCTAGTAGCTACCAGACTTACCGAAGATACTCTGAGCTAGTAGCTACCAGACTTACCGAAGATACTTCCGAATGCAATTCCCACCTTGTAGTTTCGTGATTAGAAAGTCCTAGTCGATTGCTTTCACTGCAAACTCGTGAACTTTTAAATCTTTTAATTTCTTATGGGAAACGATAAACGATAACGAAAATTTTGATACGATACGAAAAAGCGGGAAACAACCACGACCTTTTTTTCTTTTTTTTTAAGTAATGTTGCTATATTCAAATTATCTTTTCTAACAGTTTATGACGACAAATGTGAACACTAACAAATAATTAAAGTTCAAAAGAAACACGTTATCGTTGTTTTTGCTCTATCGTAAAACAGTAATATATAAAAACTTCAAACTTGCAGTGATTATAGTGTAAGCTGTAAAGTATAACAACAAATAAAAAACCGACCAAGTGTGAGACGGGCTTAAGCTTTGGCTGAAGACATTACCTACCATCTGAAATTACCGTATCAGCGCCAAAAACTGTAGATTCTTAGAAGAAACAGTTACACATTTATCTATTAAAAACGATTTTTAAAGTTAAGCAACGTCGAGCTTGGTCAGTAATTGAATGGGTGACCGCTTGGCATAAATGTTGGTGCAGAACTCACGGTGCGCGAGTCCGACTCGCACTTGACCAATTTTTTTTTCTTGTTGAAAATCCCCCCAACCCAAAAGAAAACGTAGATACGCGCTTGGAAACCGATACTCTTCATTAGCTCAAAAAGTACCTATTTGACCTGTATGTCGGCAATTTTTGAATGCATTTTTGAAGGACCTCCAATTGACTAGAATGTCAAATTTCATTTTTATTAACATTTGATTATTAAGATGTTCAAGCGTTCAAACCCAAAAATCTCTATTTTTCGTGCATATTATTTATTAAGCCGGGTCTCCTGCTCGTGTTTTTCCGAAACATTACACAGAAACATCTACATGTTTTGTTTAATGCACTTGTCTCCTGCTTAAGTCCAAGTCTCCTGTATTGGTATTGTTGTTTCATGTTTTTAAAAACATTTACTATCAAAGCGTGCGTTCGTTTTAGTGTTCTTTGTGTGAGTTCGATAGGTGTCGATGGCAAAACTGGCGTTATCAAAAGTGTATAAAACGGGATTAAACGCGTCATTTACGCGGTATTTAGCCAAATGACGCGTTTAATCCCGTTTTATTATTTTTAAATCAGTAATGGAACGCGTAAATTTAAAAACTTATATAATCGAGTTACATCAGTCAAATTGAATCAATGTTTCCATCTTTAGGAATTTTGCCCTTTTGAAGGGCCATATTTTAATTTCATGTACCAGGACCTATGTAACGGCTAGGTAACAATAAGTCTGGGTTGCACCTATTAACTTTGACCAGCCCTCAAAAATGGGAGATTGTATGAAAATTTGCATAGTCAGTTATTTTTAATCTTTACCGGCTATTCAATGTTCAGCAAAACCACTGACGGGCTAACCTCAAAGTTACTTGGTGCAATCCAGCCTTATATTCGATAGTAGTAGTAGTAGTAGTAGTAATACTTGGTAAATTCATATGTAATATTTTATATTCTACAATAACTTTTTATCACTATTATTATCCTTTTATTTATCATTCATAACATTTTTTACCTTTTTGTAGTTGTAATGATATATGTTTCCATTCTAAACCCTCAAATCGCTTGTAATTTTATTATTTTATTTTGACTCACAAAATAAATTATAAATTTTCTTTATACGGAAACATTGGTTTGACATTCCTAATCAAATATGGACTCTCGTCGAGTTCAGCGGGGCGATTTTGTAAAAGCTATGGAAAATGTTTCAAGTTGAGTTTAAATGCTAACAGAAAAAGTTTCCTCGACAATACTGCGATTCCGTAAGAGCTAGGCTCTTGGTTGAGTTTCATTTCAGTCGATAAAGTACCGCTTGAAGCTCGTGTAAAAGGCAGCTAATCCGACTACTTAAAAAAGTAAGTGTATGGCGGTGCTTAATAGAGTTTAAGGATACTCTTTAAATTGTTTATACACATCAGTGATTGTAATTTGTCAACTTGTTTCGTAGAAATGCCGCCAAATCACCAAGTTTGCCACCACCAACTCTCACTACTCGTCAGGTTTACGAAGGCAAACAAAAAAGGTGTTGAGTAATGGTGAGGAATTAAGAAAGAGGATCCTCTTGGCTAGAAAGAGGCTGACAGGGCCTGGGAGACATTGACCCAAATAAATTCCATGGGAAATGCAACTGAGAGATGGAAGCGAGTACGTAAGTGGTTTTTACTTTTTTTACCAAACTGCTAACAATATAAAATGTGTATTAGCTTATTTATATTGCATACCATCGGCATGCTTCATGGGGTTTGTTTGACTATTCCACATTCACATTTTTTCCTTTGAATATATTCTAAAAGTTAGGTACCTATGTATTTTGAGTTGAAACCCACGTATATGAGGATTGGCTAGTTACATAGATGTTCTAGTTCTGATATGTCAACTATTGTTTTGAGTTGTGAGGTGTAACCTAGTTTTTTTTGTGTTGGTGTGCTTTTACATCAAATTTAAGCAGCCCCGGATCTACGATTTTTTCGAACCGGGGCAAAACCATGGCGCCCATTTAGTGTTTGAGAAAAACTGTTAAAACTGCCAATGAGTAGAATTTTTGTGACCATTTGTTAAAATAATACTCCTTTAATAAATTTAAACTTTTTATTATCTAATAATGAATAACTTTTATTTGTGACATAAAACAGAAACACAGAAAAAATATATAACCAGGAAAGACTGCAACTTAAACGGCTTGCTTTCTTTTCTGCGAAAGAATCTATTAGCTCCTCAAAGTCCGTCGCATAGGCAGTTTTGTTTTCAATGTCTAGGATCGCGAGGCTAAAAAGGCGATCCTGACTCATTGTAGAACGATGATAAGTTTTAATTATTTTCAGTTTGCTGAAGCTTCGCTCACAGCTTGCAGATTTTGTTTGTAATGTGCAATAAATTCTTAAAGCTATACTAACATTGGGAAACGCTTCTTGCAAGTCATGGTTGTACAGATGTTGTAACAGATCGAAGGCACTTGATTTTTCATTAATTTCTTGTACAAGCTCTTTAAATACGGCAAGTTCCTGGCAAAAATCAACTGCATTCAAGTCTTTTGAATATTTTAAAGCTACTGATTTTAGCACTTAGAAGGCGGTTTTTCATGTAGACTCTTTGCACTCTCTACTCTTATCTCACTTTCTGTTTAAATTTTGTCAAACACTACTTTTATATCTTTGGAAAATAGCCTAGTCGGATCTAGCATTCTTGTTTCGTCTTCACAGATTTCGTCGTGTTGCTTTTTCTTTTTGGAAATTCGTTTGTTTTTAAGAACCGGCTCAATTTCCAACTTTTCTGATACAGGTAAAGCTTTTCTGATCCAATATTCTACCGGTTTTTCTCTTATTTCTTGCAAAACCTTACCAAGGCCTTGCATTATCGCCACAGAACGCGAAATGATAAAATCCTCTTTTTGTATTTTAAAGTTCACTCTATTAATCTCTCGAAGAATATTATCCCAAATTGTCAAGTTGAGGATAAATTTAAAATCCATTACCGCATGTAGGAAATGACTAGATTCTGCGGCTAGAGAGGATTCTTCAATTTCTTCCAGAGCTTTTACAACTTCTGGTAAATTATTTAATAGAGCAGTAACAGCTTGATGTTTAGCCGACCATCTGATTTGACTACTTCCTTTTAAGTTTGTTTTTGAAGACTTTTTATCTGCATTATTTTCCACCGCGTGGTGGATCCGACAAAGAAACAATAAAGTTTTTGTACAAGCCCAAATAAACTAACTGCTTGTGGGCATTTTGAAGCTGCATGCACGCCAACAAGATTTAAAGAGTGCGCTAGACACGGTACAAACTCTGCAAGCTCGTTCATTTGCATAACTCTGGATTGGACTCCTTTGTATATACCAGCCATATTGGATCCGTTGTCGTAAGATTGTCCTCGAAATTTTTGTACATCCAAACCATCAGCTTTTAGTTTTTCTAGAATGCGCTGTGTGAGATAGTCTCCAGTCTTTCCGTCAACTTCAATAAAATCAATAAAACTTTCCTTTATTTCACAACCAGTTTCTGTTATTTTGATGTATCGAATCACCTGGCTTATTTGCTCTGTGTGAGATATATCTGGAGTGCAGTCAAACTGGTTGTGAAATAGTTGGCATCCTTGATTTCATTGTAAATGGTTATCCTTTTTTTAAGTGGTTCAATTGATACTTGAGAGTAGGATCATATTTAGCGAGCAGACTTATCAAATTAAGAAAATTTCCTTGGTTAGGCTAAGGATTTTTCTTGTTACTACAAAATCACCCATAAAAAATATACCTCTAATGTGTAATTATTTCTTACCTGTAATTCTTGCAAAATTTTGATTTCCACTACGATAATATATGATTTCACTTATAAATTACCTGTTATATAAACGCTGATTACTCGCAAACGCAATCAACCACATAAAAAAACAGTGTTGGCACTTGACGTTCGACTGTTTGGATTCGTTCGGCTCGGCTCGTATAGTTGTGACGGGGATTCCCAATTTACTTGATCTGTTAAGATGCGTTCATAAATCACTTCGTATGTGTTCAAAAACTAACTGGGCGTATGGAAATAGAAAAGTTTGTTTTTCAAACATATTACATTAAGATTCGATTACTTGATAAAAACCTATGAGATTGTAGAAAAAGAGGCTTCATTTGTTCGATATTTCGAATTCTTGTCTCAAGAATTTGGCGCCCCCATGAAACTGCCGCCCGGGGTAAGTACCCCGGTTTGCCCCCCCCCCCTTAGATCCGGGGCTGAATTTAAGTTTGTATGAACCAGGCTTTAACTAGTTTATCCTAGTTAATACTGTGACGGGCACGTGTTGTGAATTCAAACAATCTGAGGAAGTGATGAATAAGGAACGTCAACTTAATACACACAGACTGAGTCGCCTCATAATATTTATATTATCTGATTGTGTAAATTGAAATTGTCATTTTTGTTTAGATGCGATGATACTTTTCTAGGCTGGATGAAAAATTTCGAGAAGCGGCACATCGCAGTGGAGGAGCAGATTTATAACAAAATTTATTCATTCACATAAAAAGGATAAAGCAGCAAACAAAAATTATAAAATAAGATTCTAAGTAAGTAACAAACACTACTTGGATATAGAGACTTAGAAGACAACTTTACACTGACCTTAAGTTCATGGCAAATAATGATATTCCTTTCCTTTTGCGGAATTGTAACAACGGCATCACCTTACGGCATTTTTCATGGGAGATGGCTTTCGTGAGGCAAATATGCGCCAAGAATTCATTGATGAGAGGATCCAAAGGATTGCTGGGGTCCCTCGTCACTCGACGACTCACTTTTGATACATTTTTACACCGTTCTTCCTCTGTGTAATCCAACAGATTTGCGCGTGCAATTCTCGTACTAAATTAAAAGATATTACTAGAACCAGCTACGTTACACTTACTAGGTCATTTTTATTGTATAAACAATGAAATCATTAAAGAAAACTTATAATAAAACATATATTTTAGGGTTTTGATTGATGGAAACTAACAAGAAACAGCATCCGACTTGTTTCTTTAATATGTCAAATTTTGCAAACTCAATCTGTCAGATTAATGAAACAGCCTTTGGAAACCTTTTACGAAATCGCTGTTTAGATACATTTTTTTTTGTCTATAAGTCCAATGCTTGTTTCAATTGCTGTCAAATATGGCTGGCAATTGAAACTGAAACATGCTACTTATGGAATCACAGAACTCAAATCAAATCTCAAATTCAAATTTATGAATATCAAACGAGAATTGTTAGCAATGTTTACAAAATCGACCCACAGTTTACACGTTTTTAAACGGCACCGGGTTGAAACTCAATGAGGGATTTCCCGACGGTTGAAATTAAAAAAAATAGTTTAAAAAGTTTAGATCTCTAATACGAGATTATCTCGGATGAAGTGAGAATTAGGTCCCTGATCCTAAAAAGGTCTTATGCGTAACAGAATTTCCAGTAGCAAAATCTCCTAGAGTTTGTGTTGACCACTGATGCTTCTAATTTTGCCGTATCCGCCATACTTTCCCAAGGTCAAATTGGCAAAGACTTACCTATTGCATACGCGTCAAAAACATTAAATAAATCCGAAGGTAATTATTCTAACACCGAGAAAGAGTGTTTAGCAATTATTTTTGGCACAAAAGTTTTTAGACCTTATCTTTTCGGTCATAAATTCAAAATGGCTGTTCTGTTGTAAAGATAGTTTCTTTCTAGTTCTAAATTGGTCCGGTGGCGGTTAAAATTAGAATAATTCGACTATGAAATCGAATACAAAAAAGGAAAGTTCAATAATTATGCAGATTCACTTTCTCGTAACCCGATCCTTACGCTAGATAATAATACGTCATTCCCTACGTCACAATCATCACCAACGTCACAGCCATTTTCCCCGACCGCGTCGCCCTCAGAAACATATGAAAAATTTTTACAAGTTAGCCGCCAAACCACGACTTCCTATGACACTGTTGTCCATGAACATAACGAATCACTTTTAAAAGCTAAATGTAAACTAATAGTTTACCCCGCTGCTATTGACCTTGACGAGTCTATTTCATATTGTTCCGAAATTATTCAAATGTCTACAAGTGAACTTAACATTCACGACACAGAACGCGAATTACATAACTTTTACTCCACATCCAACGATAATCATCTTTTTACTCCTTTATTTTTAACAGTTCACCATTATGACGAGATCTCTTACAAAGATATATTCAATATGCTACGAGACTACCGAGATATGATTTTGTACTGGTACATGGACGAAAAGAAAATTACCATATCCGACTTTGATAACCCATTCAACAAAATTTCATTCACAAAAATATATAACATACTAGCGTTCTTGTTCCACAATACCGGTAATAAAGTAAATATATACCGCAACGCTATTTTGTTTCCTACTCCCGAAGAAACTAATAAGATATTAAAAGATCATCATAACTCACCTTCAGCGGGGCATCCCGGAGTTGCCCGCATGCTCGAAAGAATAAAATCTATGAATTGGTGGAAGAGCATGAGGCAAGATATCGAAAATTACGTAAAAAATTGCAAGTCTTGCCAAATAAACAAACCATTACGTCGACCAAACCGCTCACCTATGATTATCACAACGTAAAAAATATACCTAGATATAGTCAGACCACTTCCCGAAACATACGAACATAAATATAGGTTTATCTTAACGCTACAGGACGATCTGACTAAATATTCACAAGCATATCCATTACAAACGAGGGAACTGGAAAACGAATCGTCTATTTTATTTCTCACGTCGTTATTCCGGAAATGATTGTATCTGATCAAGGAACTAACTTTTACTCAGAATTGCTTCGACAGCTCAAGCGATTGTTAGGAATTAAGCATATTTTCGCGTCTCCCTACTATGCTCAAACCTACGGCGCAGTAGAACGAAGTCACGCCATTCTTAAAGAATATTTACGTTCATTTGTGAATGAGAATCCACATTCTTGGGACCTTTATCTAAACACAGCCACAGATTGTATTACAGTAGGCAAAAAGCATTACAAAACATTCTTTCAACAACTTTCTAAAGAAAAATCTAAGCATTACTACGATGCTCGAGCTAAACCTGTTACGTATCATGTTGGCGACATGGTGTATTTGCGCTGTCATCATAAACGAAACAAAGCACTTTCGTCAATATGTAAAGGTACCTACAAGATTTTAAAAATAAATGGCAATCACACAGTAACTCACTGTATTAACCGTAAACATGTACGTCATCAATTTGACGAAATAAAACGTCACGCCGATTACTACGTCCTACGGTCTATATTTCGATCAGACGCTAGATCTAAAATTCACTAACGACAACTGGAATGTCGTCACCTATATAGACATTAGTCATATACAACCTCACCTGGATAGAGTCGATTTACTTTTCGAAAAAATATCTAAATATTGTAATACTATAATGTCGGCAAAGGTTCAGATAGATTGTAATAATGCCATCAGTGCCTTGCAAAATCAAACATGTAAACAATGTCAAAAAGTTTTCTTTTATATCTTATCTAGTTAAAGATAAAGTTCCAAGACGCTCAAAACGCGGGCTCATTGATGCCGGCGGCTTAATATTAAAAACATTCTTGGGTACACTCGATTCTGATGTCGCGGTCAAGTTCACTGATGCCATTACACAAGTACAGTCGGATGAAAAACAGCATACCTTATGAAAAATAATATTCATGTAATTAAGTCAACTATCTCTACTTTTAATACTTCCATGTCTAAGGTTAACGAAAATGAAAAACGTTTAAGCCACAACTTAGACATTATTCAAAAAGCGTTTGAACAAATCAACAATTCTAATGACAAGCTTGAAATCAAAAGTCATGTAAACTTGTTGCTAAACTCAATTGAAAGTACAATTATTTCATTGATATTGATGATATAAACAATGCAATCTTATTTAGCAAAATGAATATTTTGCACCCGACTGTACTAAGTCCTAGTCAGCTATATACCGAGCTTGAGCATAGAAATAAGTTACCTAAGCATTGTCAGTTGCCAATTTTTCTTACCTTGCAAAACATTAATGAGATAATTGATATTTCTGATCTGGTATGATTTTACCATCAAAATAAGATAGTTTTAGTCATAAAAATTCCACTAGTACTTCCTCAAAAGTATAATTTGTATCATGTTGTTCCGCTGCCAGTGCCGTATGATATAACGATACCGGACACATTTGCATTGGTAGTACCTAATAAACCATATGTGGCAATAACAGCAGATCGTATGTTTTACGCCTCACTCGATAATACAGACAAGTGTAAACTAGTGAGTGACGAGTGTTATGTGTGTGCGTTAAGTAACGTGTTTTACAACTATAACCCTACATGTGAGGTTTCGCTACTCGTTGATGTTGTATCTAAGATCCCGAACTCTTGTAGTGTCAAACTCTTACGGGGATCTATAGATCTCTTTCAAAAGATAAACGGTAACCGGTGGATTTTCACACAATCAGAACCCGGAAAGAGTCATGATGTTTGCGAAAATGATGTTGATGTAAACAGTGATGAAATACTATTTGGTACGGGCGTCTTGACCCTGCCAAAACAAGATGTCAAATTTCAAGATCACAGATGATGACAGTTGTGAAAAGTCTAAAATTAATAGAACTTTATCTAATCTCCCTTTTCCTTCCTTCCTTCTTCGATGTGGAGACCAGATTTCGCATATAGCATATCATTCCTCCATAGTCATGTGTAAATATAGTCAAGTGCTTATATTTAAGTTCGGCGAAGCGCCATATACAAGTTTTATCTTAAAGGGCGGGAGATTTGGTGTGCATCCTTCAGAATTTGCGCGTCATGTCCTGCTTATTTCTTCATAATTTGCTATGCATGAGCCTTCGCTGCACAATTCTTAACACGTTTCCGTTAAACACTGCTAAAATATATACATCGAAGCACACTAAATGAATTTAGAAAAATTAAACAGAAATAAACACCAGACCTTCTTAAGATGCGCGCCAAAACTCCTAATCTCCCTTTTGTAAAGCTGACTAATATAAATGATGCCGATTCCTTGTTGCATACAAGCACGCACTTAAATGAATTTGAAAAACAGCTTAATAAGTTACTTATTGAACCTTCTCATCTTGAAAAATATAGTAGTCATTATCTTTCTGTCACTTACATTTTTTGCATTTTTATGTTAATCTATATTTTGTATAAGTTTAAAAATACATTATGGCGAAAACAATGTTCATCTTTTTGTGTCCAAATCTTTAGCTGATGTTACTCAAAAAGATACAAGTTTTCATCCCAGACTAAACGTAACGGATCAAATGACGTGCAAGTAAGCTCTGACTCTTCTGATGACAAAGAAGTTAACATACATTTTAGTTCTGTCTTTACCAGTACCATTGAAAAGAAATACTATAAGATAAAATGATGTCACTGGTTCAAGTTAAACCTTCGATTTAACTATGTGTAAGTACTTAGCTCATAATAATAAATAATAGAGCTATAACTCATACTCTTGTAACCGTTATTCGTTAAATACGCAAATTTCTAGTTATAACTACTAGTATAGTAATATGTTATCTGTGTTTTAACTTTTTTTTTTTTTATTTTAACGCGAAGTTCAAAGTGCACTGCAACTTGTAAGATTTGTTTTTTTTTTTAAATTTCACATCATTTAAACTGTAATGTTCAATTTTATCGGGGGATTTGTTATAAATTCTATTTCATGGTAATGATACATAAATGATGCGATGCTGATGCGACATGAGAAGTAATTAGGTTAATGCATATCTTTCATAGTTAGTTTCCTTTTGTGTGCAGCTAGACCGATTTCGATCTTCGTTGTGGACACACGTTATTTTCTAATTCTATTAATTTGTAATGTATTTTTCTATTTCTTTTGAATAATAAATCAATGCTACTTAGAGATTTCTTTTTTTAAAAAGACTCTAAAGATCGACCCCGTAACAGTACCCAAGCAAAGAAAAGAATCACAACGTTTGACACAGGATAATCATACCATATGTTTAAAAAAGCCATCTAGTCTATATTTTAGAACTATTTTTTTTTAATTCGTCTCGGAAAACCTCTCATTAGTTTTTGAACGGTTTGAGTCGTAACTCTATTCGACTCAGTAGGTTTTGAACAGCCCATAGGGGAAGACATTTGACTACCACAGATCATATATACGAACGAAATTGATGATTGTGTCCCGCCACCGTCCACCGCCGCCGTCTTGTTTTGGTTGATGGAAACAATGTTTTTGCTTTCCACGCTCGACGGAAAACATCTAAACATTTACTCCTTGGTCTCATAACGTGTTTATGCTAGGTTATATGGATTAAATTTTCAACAGCCTTCCAGACCTTATGATGAAGCCTGGTAAATTAAAAAAAAATCAGCAATAATATATCTCAATACTTTTAAATATCAAAGTTTTGAGACAGTAAATATGGTCTGACTCGACATCTGTGCCTTGTTGATACTGAAACTACTACATTTCCTAATTCTAAAACTGAAAATAAGTTTTTAAAATCATAAAAAACCAATACCAAAGCTGGAGACAACATGTGCATAAGCAAAACATGTTTTCTGTAGATGTTTTTGTGTAATGATTAGGAGAAACAGGAGACCCGGCTTTACATTTTCTAATAAGTATTAAGCAGTTATTTGGCAACCCAAACTAGCAGAATTGTCAATTTAAATCTGGTCACACTGATACAATTCCTCTTGAAAATTTTAGCGATGGCGACGGGGGTACGTTTCGTTAAAGCTTCTTATATTTAGTTCATCAGTGCTATATTTAAGTAATTATAAATTAAATTATTGTGCTTGTGCTTTAGTTTATCTGTTGTGTTATTATTTGTTATAGGTAATCTATACTTATCCGGAAAATTTCCGAGCGTATAAGGCGTTGATCGCCGCTCAGTTCTCGGGAACCAATCTAAAAGTAGCTCCCAACTTTGTATTCGGTGAAACTAATAAGTCAGATGAATTCTTGAAAAAATTCCCTGCAGGAAAAGTGAGTATATTTCTCTAATGATTTATTATAACATTAATTATCTCAATTTATTATCCTGTTTATATTGGTTATAATACTGGCCCGTATATGTTTAGAGTGTGACGTGTAATTTGTGATTAATTTATAGGTGCCAGCTTACGAAAGTGCCGATGGAAAAGTTCTTTTGACTGAGAGCAATGCTATTGCTTATTACGGTAAGTTGTTAACGAAACCATAAACTAATCTTCAAAATCAGCTGTGCAAATATCTGTCTACGTAGGTAATTACTTAAGTCGCTAAGGGTGCATTCCAAATCATGAGGTTTTGGTATTCCATTTGGGATAATTAATAAGATTGATATTAGCTACACCTCTGTCAGTGTATTAAAAAGTTTGGCTCAGCTTTAGAAAGAGGCCTCCTCGCTAGCTCGTTCAAACTTTTATGGTAGATAAGTATGATCCCTTTGACCTCAAATCTGAAATTTCAGTTCACGGAAATGAATACTTTTTTAGTTATGAATTTTTGAAAATCGTGAAAAATGCATGGAAAGTCGTAATATCTGTATAATCTATTGCCAGAGATTGGTTTTTAGGGACAGGAAAAATGTATCGATATTTTGGGGTATCACATACTTTTTTTTCGATTTTGATACTCTTCTACATCAATATTTTGTCAATAATAGTGAAATGCAATTTTTTTTTCAAAACTATAAAACTGGAACTTTCATTTTGTGTGCTGTGTGTGTTAACCTATCAATGTTTCGAATTATTACCCAGTAATCTTGTTAGAGCACTCCAACACGGGCGTGTTAGGTTAGAAGGTTAAGGCAGGAGTAGCCTTCGTGGTTATTTTTTTTAATTTCTACCCAGTCATCTTGTCAGGGCACCCCAATACAGCCGGGTTAGGTTAGAAGGTTAAGGCAGGAGTAGCCTTCATGGTTATTTTTTATTTCTACCCAGTAATAAAAGAAATATATTTGTACAATTTTATTATTACATCAATTTCGACAACTCTTTTTATTTTTAGTTGACGAAGTTAGTTACTGTAAGTATTAAATATTTATATTATATTGTTATTAGTTTAATATATAGTGCTGTGTGCCTATAGTAATAATGTAATATTTTTAGACTCAGTTTTTTACTAATTGATTGTTCAGATTTCGATTTGAATCGATTTACTTTGATCTTTTTCGGCAACAATTTTACTAAGGCCATTTTGTAACGTCATTCATTGCTTGTACTTGCATCAGTGAACACTGTTTACTTCATTTACGGATGCAGCGCCCGCAAATAGATATAAAAAATGGAGTAGTTAGGTAGGAACCTTTAAAGGTCCATATCTCTGAAACTATGAATTTCCGTTAGGGGGGACTTGTTGGGGGAATTCCCCTCCCCTCTCCCTCCCCTCCTCCCCCCCTTTCAACCCTCTCCATGGGAGGCCTTATTCTAAAGTCCTTCCATCCCAAGTTTGAGGAGAGGTTTTAGTTGTTATAGAACAGTAAAATATCTTTATACAAGTGTGCTGATTTTGCATTGCAACTGCAATAAATGCCCTATCTATATACACACTACTAGATCATAGTAATTCTGTTTTGTTTGTTGGCTCCTGGTTTTTTAGTTTGACTATTTGTATACAGAGTGGAAACATTGTGATTATTTCTAAACCAAACACAATATTGAAATACTGATTAATGATCTCACTTCATGTCGCCATGGTAAATGTAGGGAAGCTGTAAACTGCCTATACAAAAAAAAATTATTTTTGGATAGATCCAGTTCATTTTATAACCATTATTGATGACATTGGAAAGAGCTCGTGAAGCAGTCACAGGATCAATAATCGGTATTTCAATATTGTATATAGTTTTTAAATAATCAAGTGAGTAAAGTGTAAGTAAGTAAGTCAAATTCAAGTTTGGTTTGGACAATTTATGACTACCTATATTCTCATGCAATAAAACAAAATTAATAAAACTGGTCACAAGCATGTTGGGCAACCCAAAATGTAATGTAGTGTTCCACAGACACCACTTCATTGTTGCAGTCGGACAATAACCTTAACTAATCCTGAAAAATACTATTGACCCTTATTGCATTTGTGACAGCCCTGTCAGTTTGTTGTGGCATAGGAGCTTTTTTTATGGATGGGCAGTATTTACAATACTATGGGTTTGGTATAAATCTATTAAACTGCCTATACATATTGTTAGTGTGTGTAAGTCAACCATTTGTTTTATTACCCAATAATTTTGTCAGCAAATGTTTCAAAGCTACCTGAACGAAAGGCATTGGTGGCAAAACTGGTAATATCATAAATATGAAAAGAAATAACCACTAGACTTTGCCAGCGGCTCTGCCTGCCCTAAATTGGGTTATCGGTGTGGAACTCCTTAATTATATTAATGAAGTTTGCTATAGCAAGCTATAGTTCATTCAACTAGTTATAGTTATTCTGAGAAAACTTTTGAATTTTTCGGGATAAAAAGCTAGCCTATATGCTATTCCAGGACCTAATCTATGTGTATGCCAAGTTTCATCCCACTCCGTCCAGTGGTTGAAGCGTGATTGAGTAACAAACATCCATCCAGACATACAAACTTTCACACTTATAATATTATGATGGAAACTGCTATTCCAGAACAACACACTATTTGTGTGCTTGTTTAAACTTTTGTGACAGCTAGGGTGACATCAGCTACTACCTCTATGTACATTGTGAGTCCATAAAGAGACATAAGATGCTAGCCCCTTTTTTTTATATTTTTTATCTTTTTTTTTGTAGTAAGGTTTCATGTAAAGTAAGGCCACAGTGTAAGCAAATGATACACAATGATGATTAAATTTTATGTCCTGTCATAAATACCTGCATTTTAATAATAAGCGGTTAAATTTAAGGCCAAAATATAACCCATGTTCAAATTTTAAACAAACTAAAAAGAAATTAGTCATTATATTAGTCATCAAGTGAGAAAAAATCGGCCGAGTGCGAGTCGGACTCGCGCACGAAGGGTTCCGTACCATTATCTATAAAAATGGCAAAAAAATCATGTTTGTTGTATGGGAGCCCCCCTTAAATTTTTGTTTTATTTTAATTTAATTATTTATTTTTAATATAATCAACCATTTGCCGTTATCAATATTGAGCAAAATCAACCAAAAAAATGTTTGTATTTACTTTATTCTGTCTTTTAATATTTGTTGTTATAGCGGCAATAGAAATACACGCTATGTGTCTATCACGGTTCATGAGATACAGCCTGGTGACAGATGGACGGACAGCGGACTCTGAGTAATAGGGTTCCACTAATTACCCTTTGGGTACGGAACCCTAAAAAAAGAACATGTGATTATTTATATATGTATAAACATGTGAAAATGTATAACTAGCCTTTACTAGTAGCCCTACTAGTGAATTTTTCAAGTGGGCGTGCATGGCCAATTTCGAAAATGAGGAATAGCAAAAAGTACTCAAAGGAGTCTCAGGCCTGATTTTGATGAAAACTAATACTGCATCATTGGATTTTTAAAACGTTAATATTCCTAGCCAGGAAATACCCATTGATTTTGAAAAAAAAAAGTTGTTAGTTGTATTATTACACCATTGGATAGTGTTGCTGAAAAGGAACAAATTCTGGGAATTTCGATTCCTGGCTAGGATTATTGATTTTTCAAAAATCCAATAATGCAGTTTTAGTTTTTATCAAAATTGTACCCGAGACTCCTTTGAGTACTTTTCGCTATTCCTCATAGTTTCGGATTTAGCCCTGCATGCCCAATTCAACTTGTATATGAACATCTGAAAAATTCAACTTGTATATGAACATCTGAAAATGCATAACTAGCCGTTACTAGTATATGTTGCCGATTTATGGGTTACTTCCCTACCTTTAACCAGGTTTAATTATATCATAAAAACATCCTTGTTTATTGTAGTTGCAAATTCTGCACTACGTGGAGAGGACACTGTAACGCAGGCCCGCATCTGGCAGTGGGTGTCATGGGCGGACGGAGAGCTGCTCCCAGCCTCCTGTGCTTGGGTCTTTCCCTATCTAGGGATCATGCAATTCAACAAGCAGGTATGTTTTTATTGTTGCTTGACATAAGTTTTAATTTCTTTCTGTATTTATGGAGGATTATAAATATTTCCTTTAAATTTTTATCTCCAATTGTGATCTAATTTCATATTCTTCCTTCTATTACCAATTCCAATATTATAGGGAAGTAATTAGCACTTGTTGATTCTAGTTTCTCTTAGTATATCAACAACATACTGCAGTGGGTTCTCATATTCATAATTTAGCCTAAAGACTCGACTGTGTTGTGCATGTATTCAAGAAAATTAGATTGTTGTTGATACTGCAAAACAAGTGTATTTCAATCATTTTATATTTTGATGACATACTATTATGCTGTAATGCTGCAGATATATTAAAAGATTACTGCGGATTAAAAGAAATGCCCTTGCTGAGTTTCTTGCCGGTTCTTCTCAGTACAAGGTTTCCCGCCCTATAGACTTACGAACCGATGGCGTAGTGACATTCATAAGTGCTCAATTATTGTAGACTAAACTGAATAAATTATATTGAATTTGAATTTATGTAAATACCATAAGCGGCTCGTCCTAAGGAATGCTGGTGCAGCGCACTCCCATTAATAATTTTATTCAGTTTTTTAGTATTTGTTGTTATAGCGGCAACATAAATACATCTTTGAAAATTTCAACTATCTAACTATCACGGTTCGTGAGATACAACCTGGTGACAGACGGACAGACAGCAGAGTCTTAGTTATAGGGTTCCCCTAATTACCCTTTGGGCAGGGAACCCTAAAAAGGTTAGCATTCAAGCAATTCCTCTTTAATTTTTTTAGTGAACACCCATTAAAAAATTTCACATTCATTTCCCATACAACAAACGTACAAACATACGGAACCCTTCGTGCGCGAGTTCGACTCGCACTTGTTACGCTACCGACCCTTGACGAATTAGTGGAAAAATGATATAAAACACAATTTATTTTTTACCTACAATGATGTTTATAGTTACAAGTATTTCTAAATGCATGTGCCATGTTGACTTTAGAATGTGGAGCGCGCGAAGTGTGACCTGCTGGCAGCACTCAAAGTTCTGGATGGGCACTTGCTGACTCGAACCTTCCTCGTCACCGAGAGGATCTCGCTAGCCGACATTGCTGTCTTCTCAACACTCTTACACGCCTTCCAGGTAAATAACTTCTAGTTTGCTTTTCCTCTTACTTTGGGCACTACTTAAATTACTCATAAATCTACATATGAATATATAAATAGCCTAAGACCTCAACAATCATATGAAGAAGAACTATTTTCAGATAAGCACATTGGCAACTTAGCATGTGTATACTTTCATTTAAAAATGCTTTGAAAAGTTAAGAAAGACTACAGAAAATTCCTAGTACCGGGGGACGGAGCTTTTTTTTTTTTAACAACGCCATCTATTGTCAAGTAGCTTTAGTGTCGGGAAAAATAATAGTATTACTACTCGCCAATAGATATCAGGAAAAGTTATATTTTTCAGTTTATCTTTGCCTGAGAACACGGATGAAACGACGTTTTCTATAATTGAAACATAGCTAGATCAATTTATCGCCCCCGAAACTCCTTGCACACTAAATTTTATGAAAATAATTCAAGCCGTTTCAGAGATTCAGATACCAAATTCAATTACATTTATTCAATTTAGGCTAAAATAATTGAGCACGTAAGAATGACACTTTTTGTACGACAATTTTTGCGTAAATACATTATACAAGCGAAGATATATTGGCAAGGAACAGTTAAAATATTAATTTCCCTAAATAGTTCCCTAAGAGAAATTCGAGGTCTTAATTTATAAATTGACCGTACTGCTCTCTTTTGCAAAATAAAGACTGTATCAATATCAGCTGCCTTACCCCAAAGCAAAATGCCATAAGACATGACGGAATGGAAATAGCTAAAGTAGACCAAGCGAGCAGTGTCAACATCTGTAAGCTGCCTAACTTTCCTAACTGCATAGGCAGCTGAACTGAGTTTTCCTGCAAGAACTGAAATGTGAAGTGAGAGGCCAACTATATCCTTACGGTCTTTACAATGTATATTATTATTAACAATTATTAATGAACCACCTTGAATAACATTTTTTCGAATCAAGGCACTGGACAAATAATGATTGGGAAAACTAAACATTAATTCATGTTTACTTAGCCAATGCTCAGTAACACACAACATATGTATATTATGACTTCTTAAAAATAATTCTATTTCCAATTCCTTGCCAGAAATGCCTTGTATATTTTGATGAAAAATATTTAAAAAACGGGTCAATCCCACAAGTACACCTAATTAGTTCAACTGTTGAACTAATGGGATTTTTTGTTGCAGTAGTTCTATGTATAATTTTTTGAGTTGAACTACTGTTCAAGGGACAATCTAGTTGAACTTACTCAAAGGAGCTGATTCAGTTGATTTCAAAGACGAAATTTATATATTTGTACTTAATCTTATTTATTTACGTTAACAATTCATAAATTTTTGCTGAAATAAAACAAAAAATTAAACATTTGAAAACGAAAATCATTAAAAACTCATTGGTCAGTTACCTAGTACCACAAGAATTGTTTATTAAAGTCATTATACGATGTCATTTTATTGAAAAAAAGTGAAATATTTAAAATACATTACCATAAAATACTATTTTGGATGACAGCTGTCAAATTATAAAGGACTATATCTCCGTAACTATTGATAGTAGGTTTGTAGTTTCTTTACGGAAATGATAGATCTCGTCAAAAGCTTTATTTCAGATGACAGCTGTCAAACTATAAAGGACTAAATCTCTGTAACTATAGCTGGTAGGCTAGTAGTTTCGTCACAGAAATGAGAGATCTTATCAACAGCTTTGTTTCAGATGACAGGGGCCAAACTAGAAAGGGCTTTATCTCCGTAACTATTGACCGTAGGCTAGAAGTTTCTGCACAGAAATTATAAGCCTCATCAAGATCTTTATTTCAGATGACAGCTGTCAATAATAGGCTATATCTCCGTAACTATTGCTTGCAGTCTAGTAGTTTCTTTACAAAAGCGTTAGATCTTATCACGATCTTTATAACACATAACACATCTTTCTTTATTACATTCCTATAACCAAATTTAGGGCGGGTGGAGCCGCGGGCAAAAGCTAGTAATTTTCATAATTTTTTAACGCAATTTTTTCCAAAGCGAGCTCTTATAATTGTTTACAAGTTGTATTAGAATACTTTTGTCGTCTATTTTTATGTATCGTTAACTTCTTTTGTTCGTTAGTTGGCTTGAAGTTACTACGGACACCTCTCGTCGCTTCGCCTCGCTTTTTAATGTTTTTGACAGACGTATGAGCGTCACAGGTTTTTTCAAATTCTTATTAACTTTTGAATGCCACGATTTCACAAAAATATTGGTTCTGTGACGTTTGTCAAACACGCCCAATATTTTTAGCAAATATAAAAAGTATAAATATTTAAATTTCATCTTTTAAATTAACTGAATCAGCTCCTGTGAGTTAGTTTAACAAGATTGTCCCAGTAGTTCAACTCAAAAAAAATTATACATAGTTGAACTACTGCAACAAAAACTTACCAGTAGTTCAACGGTTGAACTAATTAGGTGTACTAGCGAGAATGACCCAAAAAAACAAGCATTGTCTGTTGTCAAAGGACTCAGTTTAAAGTATGATCTAAAATAGGAACTGACTGGGTGCAGCTAATAACATCAGCACTATAAGACATAGCACTAACGCTAGAGAGGTTAATAGACTCCTTAATACTACTTAAATCTAAATCATGTATATTAGAAGCTATCAACATAGCCATTTCTCGTCTACATTTCATAGGCAGGGACATACCAGCCGGTGTCAATCTAAAATTATAAATAAATTTATTTATGTCAAAACATAAAATTGCATCGCTATTACGATGAGTCATATATCTATACTAGCGGTCCTGACGAACGCCCACAATGGTCTTTAAGGTATTGGGGAATCGTGGGGACCTCGAAGTCCCTGTGTGGGTCCGCATTCCGGACGAACCAGGGGGCTCCGAAGGCCGCTCTGACGAAGCGGTTTTGGAGGGTCTGGAGTAGCTAAATGCCAATTCATCGGCATAATAGGTGACCGACTTGCGAGCTATCCCTCCGGGAGTCGTGCATTCTAGTCGCTTTCCAAAGCTTCCGAAATTTTGCCGGTCGCTACCACCACTGCGAAAGACCGATGGTGACTTGGCTTACAATGCTAAAGAGAAGGCCGATCTACTGGGCAGCCTCTTTGCCTTCAACTCGAATATGAACTTAGAAGGCGCTGTACTAAACACAATACCGTGGTGCGGTAAGACCATGCCGGAAAACGGTCGTTAGCAGTAGAGATGGGATGTCGCACGGAAAGTGGTGTGAAAGCAGTCAGAGAAGTGATATCAGTTGACAGCTAAATAATTTTGATTTAGGGATGAGTGCTTTCAATACCCTTTACAAAAAAACGGTACAAACATCGCTGGTGGCGATAGACTCTATCAATCATCAAAATGGGAAGTTTTAGGCAAATACCCCTTTGAGAAAAACCCTCTTATTTTAGGGGTCATAAAAGTCATTAAATGGATGACTTTTTGCACTGAAAGCACTCTTCCCCCAGCTACCGGGGTCTTCTATCGAAGTTGCCATCTTATGGAGTGCCCTAGGGTTTGTGCAAATGGGTGGCTAGCTTTTTGTCCGGCAGACGCATACGAGCCGTAGTTGACGGTAGTTGCTCTGATAGCATGGACATTAATGCTGGTGTCCCGCAAGGCTCTGTGCTGTATCCTACGCTGTTTCTAGTGCATATCAATGACATGTTGGACATTCAACTGATTCAACCCTACAAAGGCACAAGTCGGCGCGTTCACCGCTAAGAAACCCCATTCACTGTCCTACAATTCCAGAACACTTCCCGCTCCATCTCCAAGAGCATTTGTATCCTTGGTGTTGACATCTACAGTGATGTTCAGTTTCGAGATAATTTTGAAGCTGACGACCAAAAGCAGTACTAAAGTAAAGGTTGCTGCTTTACAAGTCGCATATTCAGCCCCATATGGAGTACTGCTGCCATCTCTGGGCGGTTGGATACCAGCTTGGCCCTTTTGACTCGGTTCAACGACGAGCTGTGAGAATCGTCGAATATCCCAAACTCACTTGCCGTATCGAGCTCTTAAGTCTGAGGAGAGACTGCCTCCCTGTGTGAGTTCTACTGCTTGTACAATAGAATGTGTACTGAGAAATTCTACCATTGCACCGCTCACCATCTGCAGGAAATTCATTCTTACAAAGGGCTGCAGTATAGGGTTCTTCAAGAAAGAAGTTATTATATTTTTGTAGGGTCGGCAACGCACGAGTGATACCCCTGGCTTTGCAAGCGTCTATAGGCTACGGTGAACGCTTGCCATCAGGCGGACCGCAAGCTTAATTGCCAACTTAGTAGTATTGTATAAAAAAACGTATATCTACTTCACTACACTTAATACTAGTAATACTGAATAGTTTTTAGAAATCATGTTCCGTTATGGTAACTATTTTAATATTAATTTCAATTACTTGCCTTTTATTTACCTTTTAGGTGTAGTATAAAGTACTGTGTATCTCTTGGGGGGAAAATATGATTCCCACCTTGTTTAATGAGACTACACCTCGTTGGTAATTGATCATTTTCACCCCTCTGTGAACAATCTAATTGTAATGACTATGAAAACCGAAATGCCCACTTGATTGTTTGTTTGTTACAACTGCTTGTTGTTGAGTTATTCCACATTTTGCTTTTACATTAGAACAGAATTAGTAAGTTGTGTTGAAAACGTTTTTGTATATTTATTGGTGACATTGTCATCCATAAACATACTCTTCAGTAATGTTCATCTCCGGGTGTTTAATCTCCACTATGTCCCATAATGGTGCACAGTTACAGTAGTACGGTGACGGTGATCCTACTGCGTCGTTTACAGCACGTGCTGGAGCCTGGCGTCCGCGCGTCGCTCCCTAACGTGCAGCGCTGGTTCCTGACTGTGGGTAACCAGCCCCCCGTGGTCGCAGTCGTTGGCGGCGTCAGTCTATGCTCGCAGGCCCCCGTCTACGACCCCAAGAAGTACCAGGACCTCACGCAACACAAAAAGGTACCTCGACCCACTCTCACCGACGTTCGTGACGAGACGCAAACGCGATCGAAATAGTGCGGGAAATGTGGTATTGCGACGAGTGCCGAGTTACCGACTGATGACTGACCTTACTTAATGATTTTCATTTATTGTATTTAATGCAATAAAAAATCTGGAAGTGACCGTTGTTTCAACACTTGTGCAAATTTTTAAAGCGTGTTTTGCATTTGCTTGTACTGAAAGTTGGTTAAATAATTAGAATAGCTTGTTATCTAGTGCATAGACTCTAAGTTGTAGGGAAAAGTCAAAAAATGTGACTACGAAACGGTAATAACGTTGAATTCCATACAAAAAATTTAAAGTTTCAAGGCGTCATTACGGTATAAATTACTTAAGAAGTCTATAAGTATATATATATTTCATAGTAATATATATGACATTATCTAATGATTTATAGTACATTTACATACACAAAGCTAGAATTACAGAAATTAGCTTTCTGGCCTATATCGCCCTCTTAATTCTTCAACACTATTATCTATTTGTAAACGGAAACAAGGATGTACTTCGCGCGCATTTAGGGTTCTGTACCCAAAGGGTAAAAAACGGAACCCTATTACTAAGACTCCGCTCTCCGTTAGTCCGTCACCAGGCTGTATCTCATGAACCGTAACAGTTAGACTGTTGTAATTTTCACAGAAGATGTATTTCTGTTTCCGCTATAACAACAAATACTAAAAACTTCCGCATAACAAACGTGATTTTTTTGCTCGATATTGATAACGGCAACAGGTAGACGCTTGAAATATTCACAGAATATATAGTTATATATTCACTTTAAAAATAAATAATTTAATAAAAATAAAACAAACAGGGGGAGCTCTTATACAACAAACGTGATTTTTTTTCCGTTTTTATAGATAATGGTACAGAACCCTTGGTTTTTTGTAAATTATAGATTAAATTGGCTTTTGTTTTTAGTTTAAATTAAATTATTAATTAAGAATAGTACGTGATTTGCAAAGCAGTTTTTTCCTATTCATTATCAATTCTTATTGAAATATGTATGTCAGTTGACTTGGTAATATAATGTAGATTAAAGCTGTCCTGTACAGTATATGTTTTAAACTAATTGTTTACAAGAATAACCTCTCTTGTATGTAGGAGAGTGGCAAAAAAGAGAAGAAAGAGAAGAGTGAGAAGAAGGAGCCGAGCAAAAAGGAAGAGCCGCCCGCGCAGATGGACGACCTCGACGAGAAGCCCAAGGAGACCAAGGATCCTTTTGATTCCTTACCTAAGGGGTAACGCATCTCGTCTTTATAGTTAACTCTTCCATTGTGCTTATAAAAATAAACTGATGAGCACAAAATATTTCTCCTAAAGTCCACTATCTATCTATCTATGGGCCAAATTACAATTAAATTTTGAACGTTTTCACATTGTAGAACATTCAACATGGATGATTTCAAGCGGTGCTACTCGAACGAGGACGAAGCCAAATCCATCCCATACTTTTGGGAAAAGTTCGACCCTGAGAACTACTCCATCTGGTTTGCAGAGTACAAGTATCCCCAGGAGCTGGCCAAAGTGTTCATGAGCTGCAACCTGATCACAGGTGAGAGTCGGCATCGAATAAACATGTTCTGCACATGTTAGGGTTACGCCGAGACCCCAACCCTAACCCGCCGACTCTCGGCAAAAAATTAGTATCGAGTTTTAACCGTTGACCCATTGCCACTGGTGGGACCACGGGCAATTTTTTCCCTTAAGCCTTACTGCTTTACAGCAGGCTCACTCAAAAATACTCACTCTGTTTTACATCGACACTCTCAAATTGATTGATTGGTATGATAGTTACGAATTTATAAAATTAGTATGGAAGTATAGGTACAGATACTTCATACGTCATACACATACGTCGGTGGACAGTGGATCCGATTTGATTTGACCATATTATCCATGCAGTTTTCGATCTTAGGTCCGCCTATACGCTTGCTAGTCAAACAGTAATGTATACGCAAACGCGTAATTAAATTTTGGAGAACATAAAACTCTTGGAGTAGCTTTCACTATTATACTGAGTAAATATTTTTTTTGTATCTTTTATTTTGCAGGACAGATGTTTGTGTCTTCGTGTATTTAATTATACGTATAAGTATGTATTTGAATTACATACATGTTACTTAATACCGATATCAATTTGATTGAATGTATTCAGCAAAATATCTACCTATTACTGCCTTATGATTATTTAAAAAAATTTACCTCAATACGAAGCAGACTGCCACTAAGAAAGAATTTAATAATGGAATAGAGTGACCAATATGTGATTAACTTTCAATCCAATATACATGAAATTTTTTGACGATTAGGGTATGCATTCCAGTGAATGTGAGCAAGTTCCAGTGAATATAAGACTATCACAAATATAAGACTTTACTTATATAGTAAAACTAGCTTTTGCCCGCGACTTCGTCAGTCAGCATGGCGCGTCTATGACTTTAGATCTACTTAATGGATTTTGATAAAACTTACCTCATCAGAGAGGCTTTAAAAGTGAATACCGCATTTCAATAGGTTAAGCCGTGACGACGGACAAACATACAAAGAAACAGACAAAAATCCAAAAAGCAAGGTTTTTGAATTTCTCACATTACAGACACACCTTTGTTATAGCTTTATGGACTACTAGAACTAGTCTTATCTAAAGTAAAGAAAAAAACTGACATAAACTAGTCTTATCTAAAGATATCTAATATCTTGTCCAAGGGTCCATGTAGTATTTTACATTATAAAATCAGGTGGTGCTAACAAACATTTCTGCGGTTAATATACACAACAAAATAATTGCAGATACTCAATTATTATTATCATCGACAATCAAAATATTGTTCAAAGTGAGCAGGTGCAGCAAGATAACATTGATGCCTTCTCCATCCCAAGTACCGAATAACTGCCATGACATGGGCACAGCATCCAACCGTTCTATTGCCATCAAAACAGTTGTAACTGTTGTACTGCACTACGACCAGAAGTATAAACTGTAAGTGCGAAGGTACGCGTAAGGCGTACGTTACGTCGCGCTATGCTCGAACGATCTATGGATCAACCGGCAGCGAAGTGTTTCGTTTGTTGTAAGTGGAAAACTTTGATGTTTATCATTTCTACGTTTGAAGTTAGATTTGTGTGTGTTTCGTTCAGGCATGTACCAGCGACTGGATAAGATGCGGAAGCAAGCGTTTGCGTCCGTCTGTCTGTTTGGCGGAGACAACGACTCTACCATCTCGGGCGTGTGGGTGTGGCGCGGGCAGGAGCTAGCGTTTCCGCTCTCGCCCGACTGGCAGGTACGTACACACAAACTCACATCAAGCAAACATTAATTAAAATTGAATGCCTAATGAGAGGCCTGTGCCCTGCAGTGGCTCAAACATCGGTTAAGGCACCAACAAAAAAATGAGATTTATGATCTTTGTGACACAACTTCAGTTGAGCGAAAGCTATTTTTTAAAAAGGTTTTGTAGTTCAAAATTTAAAGTTTGAATGTGCGCCGAGCCTTGATCTTATATATACCCTACTCTACTATACTTGATGAAATGTGTACAGATCGACTACGAGTCGTACACCTGGACGAAGCTAGACCCAAGCAGCGCGGAGACGAAGAACCTGGTACAGCAGTACTTCTCGTGGAGCGGCACCGACAGGGACGGAAGGAAGTTCAACCAGGGGAAGATCTTCAAGTGAACGACTACGAACATACATACGCTGTGCGTACGTTTAACAAACACTCTTTGTACCAAACCAATATGTAATTATAATATATTGTTCTATTTCTATTTGATAGTTTTATTAGAAAGGACCGTCTGCCTCACCGCCCCACCGATGTTTAAATCGCGTAGCTGAAATTTTGAAAATAGATTAAGGTATAAGTTGCGCCACGTAAGTTGAACTATGCGCAGTAACACATTTTCGGGACCATTAAGGTGGGCAATGCGGTGCGACGCGAGGGGCAGTGCGTAACCGTAGCAACACAGGCCCTGGGGTACAATCACGCACTTAAGTTTTGAAAGTCGAAACTTCTGCTTCAAGTTAATGCCAATTCAAAATTGTGTAGAAGCTGTCATGCCGTTACCAATAAGTGACAGTGATCAAAATACATTTACAACTTTTAACCCCTTAGTGTTTTATGAAATTCTTATTTTAGAGCTGTTACATTTTATTATACCTAACGACCGCTTCCCAAGCCAATGTTGTTCAAAATGTACAATAACTTGTAAGGTGATCCGATATTACGTATTTATGACCATTCTAGTTAAACAGGATGTATTTATAAAAACCTTTTTTTTAACAAATTCACTTCATAAGATATAATTACTGGGTACATAAGATGTAATGACTGTTGTCTCGTGCGGCGGGCGCAGGGCAGTGCCAGTGCGCCAGACAGTAAGTACTTAGATACATATAAAAAAAAACGAAATTACGGGCCACGCACAAAACATTTGTTGGTACTATTGTCTGTAACTACCTGCGCGGAAGACCGCCATTTTGGTTCAACTTCCGTGGCGCGATCTATACCGAGGACCCTACGTAAAGGATCGAAATGACAACAATGGTGTAATGGCGACGAGCCCGTTCTGCGAACACGCTTCGAACTCTGAAAACGCTTTAAGGTAGACTTTCGAGCTTCGCGGCCGAAGCGTCTGACGCGCCTAGCCGCGCCTAGCGCGACAGACGCGTGTGTTAGATGCGCGCGGCAGAAAACCACATCGCGTTCATAGTGCGCGTCTATCACTCGCGTCAGACGATACGCGCCTGAGCGTCAATCGTTCCCAGAGTGTTATCACTTGCTGTAGCGTCGTCACTTGAAAATTGGCTCTATCGAATGAAGTATATCTGGACATCCTTGAAGAAGAATAGGAGGATGATGAGCTGTTATTGCTTTATTATGATAGCTTAAACAGAAAACCCATTCATCCGATGTACAAATTACGAAGAATTTTAATTAAGACACTTGGAATCTGACGAAATGTTTCGGATTTTTTTTTTTCTTTATTATTTTTACGTAATAGTAATAGAAGTAATAGAATAGGTTTCTGAGCAACCAAATTGATCAATTCTTCTCATCCTCTCTGAGAGAAAAGTTCTTTCTAGTCTTATCTCCGCGCACATCTTGTCTCCGCGCGCGGCTAACGACTGACGCCTAGAGCCGTCGGCCGCGCGCGACTATCACGCGGAGCTCGAAAGCGGCGTCATACATTTTCATATGATGTGTATAGCCGCGCATGGCCGCGCGCGTGTAACGCTTCGGCCGCAAGGCTCGAAAGTCTACCTTTACGCTGGACATTATTATTTCATTAATGTTTTATTGACTTGAAGCCGAGTCAATTGCAAAAAATATTTTAAGTGATTTAGAGTTTCTTACGACTTGAGGGCAGTTTCGACCTCCGTGACATCTGTGAGTGTGTTCTTGGACACTACCTACAGTTAGTAAAAGCAAAGCCAGATTTTTTCACCTGAGGAACAACACTGAGCCAAATGTTATTACTCTCCCATTTGTAGATCTGACTTAATTATGAAGGTGGGTATGTTTCTTTGTAGGTAGGTGCCTAATATTATTGAAAATTATTTATTTTTGTTTAGTCATACGTCATTAAGAGGATAGGTACACTTCGCGGCGCCTCGCAGCGGGCTTCATACTAACGAATTTTTCACTTAATTTTGACACTTGTTGATCAAACACCACAAAATTTTGAAGACTAATAACTATAATAACTAAGACGTAAAATTAAATATCTAGGTGTGCAGTGTGCCAGTTTTCTATAAAATTTTATAGTTCAAAAGATATACAGGATTCTAGGTTTTCATACAAATGGTTTTAAAAAGATTAATAATAATAATAATAATTTCGTTTATTTAGTCTCAAAAAGTTTTAAATAATAAATACAATATAGCATGTACACTGAATTAAAATTTTACTTTGTGAGACTCTGGAGTCCGAACTAGGTTTGCACCTGTAATTTCAGATCACCAGGCCTCTACCACCAATAGTACACAAAGTTAACAAAACTCAAATAACATATTTACAATAATAATAATACACCGATGTAGCTTAATGTAACGTAAATATTTAGTTAATAAAATTTAATTTTTTGATAAGAAGGTATGAGTTGAGAATATGTTGGAGCAAATGGACGTATATGACATTGTGTGTGTGTGTGTGTGTGTGTGAGGGTGTGTGGGTATGTGGGTGTGTATGATGGTGTGAGGGTGTATAATTAAGATGAGGTAAAGGTTATTGTAAGGTAATTGGGTTCTTAAAATCATTTATTTCACTATTATATCATTAGTAATAGCTTTTCAGTTTCATCATAGTTTAGGTTTTGCAACCATTTAGAAACAGCTTTCTTGCATTCATATTTTGTTAATGAGTAGATATTTAGGTTATAATTTAGTTTATTATAAAGAAATGGACCAAGAAAACAGAAGAATTTGTGTGAAAATTTTGTGCGGAAATTTCTAGAAGTGCATATTTTGAGTTTACGTCGCCGTAAATTTATAAGTAGCTCAGGGTTGAATGTTAAATTAGAGTGTTGTTTGAGTATGGTGTAAAGTATAAATAACTGGCGTACTGTTAATAAGTTGTAAGACTTATAAAGGTCGTGGGTAGGATAATAAAATGGTAGGAAGGCGCTTACTTTCAGTATAGCTCTTTGAGCACGCTCCAACCTTATCATAGCAGTTTTGGATGCACCGCCCCAGGATGTAATACAATAGATAAGTATAGATTGACATAGCGCAAAATAGACAGATCTAACAATTTTGGGTTGAGCCACACGACGAAGAGTGCTAAATATGTATATAAGTTTACGAACTCTAGCCGAAAGTAAATCTACGTGTGGCTGAAAGCTTAGTCTATGGTCTAGGGTAACTCCCAAGTATTTTATGTTATTTACATTTTCTAGGATAGGGCAAGCACATTTGCTGGTATTTAAGAGAGTACAAGAGTGAGCGATAAGTGAATTGAATGACGTATGTGGCTGAGTATTATATACTAATGAAAAGGCTAAGGTTTTGGATTTTTCAGCGTTCAATGTGAGACAGTTATCATATAACCATTTAGTAACTTTGTTAAATTCATTTTAAGCCAATTTGAAACTATCTTGCCAGGATTGGGTACTAATTAGTAGGACGGTATCATCGGCAAAAGAGATTGACTTTCCATTTTTCACCTTGCAGTTGAACAGGTCGTTAATGTAAATAAGAAACAGGGTTGGGCCTAGTATTGAGCCCTGAGGGACACCGTAGAGAACAGGAAGCTCATCACTAGTCCAGTTACTGATCTTGACGCACTGGAATCGATTTGATAGGTAATCAGTAAAAAGTTTCAGTTGTAATCCTCTGATTCCAAGATTTTCAAGTTTTTTAATTAACAATGGGATCGAGACCGTGTCAAATGCCTTAGCAAGGTCTAAGAAAATAGCAAGGGGTTTAAGGTTTTTATCCAAACTATCTACTACAAAATCAGTTAGTTCATGTACAGCGTCATTTGTTGACTTACCTTGTCGAAACCCAAATTGAGATGGTGATAACAAGTTGTTAACTTCGAGGTATTTGGTAAGTCTTGAGTTAAGTAGCTTTTCTATTATTTTTGATAGGGTCGGGAGGATAGAGATGGGCCTATAGTTGTTGACACAGTCTCGATCTCCACTTTTGTGAATAGGGTGAATTAAGGAAAATTTAAAATTCTGAGGAAAGACTCCTGTTGAGAATGCCAAATTAATGATATGCGTTAGGGGGCTAACTATTTTATTTTTATATCGTTTAAGAAAAGATGAAGATATATTATCCCGTCCAACAGAGCAATCATTTTTTAAGTTAAGTATGGTAGCTTCAATTTCGGCCTCATCCGTCGGAAGAAGAACAAACGAATGAATTGGGTAGTCATTAGCAGAAGGTATGTTAGTATCAAATGTAGGTTGCGGAAACTTTTCAGCCAAATTTTTACCCGCATTAGCAAAGAAAGTATTTATGAGATTGACAGATTGGGAAGGGTCAGTTAAAGAAATAAGATCCGTGGCACAACTATGGGATTTGTTGGGGTATGAAATGGATTTTATAGCATCCCATAGCTTTTTGTTATTTGAACCAGCTTTTTTAATTTCATTTGACTCATATCGTCTTTTAACTTTTTTTAAGAGGGCGTTGCAGAAATTCCTATATCTTTTGTAAGTTGTTTTGAGGGACTCACTATCGGGATTATTTTTGCATTTAAGGTGTAGCTTATCTCTATTGATCATGCATTTGAGAAGGCCAGGTGTAACCCAAGGTTTTTTAATTGTTTTGCGTCTCGATAGGGTAATTATTTTCGTGCTTTTTTCAATAGCTTGTGCAAGAGAATTGGTGAGAAAATCTGCTGCAGGATTAACATCAGACATTGAGAAAATATGATTAAAGTTTATGCTGTCAACAGCCAAGTCCAGAGCGTCATAATCGATGCGCTTAATGATTTTAGGGTTATGATAACTGTTAACATGACGCTCCATTGACAAAATTACAGTATCGTGGTCAGTAATTGAAGTATGTGCTACAAAACACTGTGCAGGTAATTTAGTCTTGAGAAAACCATGATCCAGACAAGTTTTCGAGTGAGTGGGAATATGATGGGCTGAGAGTAGGCCATGCGAGGCTAACAAGTTTAGGTACCTATGGGCACGTTGGTCTGTGATTTCTAGTTAATAGAACGTTTTACAAGATTTTAGAAAAACCACAGACATAGGTATTCGGCTTGGGATTATGACTAAGAAATTTCACAGTGATTGATCAGTAAATGTCAACAACAAATGAGAAATTCGTTTGTTTGAAGCCCGCTGCGAGGCGCCGCGAAGTTTATCCTCTTAACATGGCTAAAACAGATAAACCGGTGTTAGTTTAACTGTCCAAATCACGCTCATAGCGTTACGAGCGTACCGACACTCTCCGAATCGTGCATATTTTAATTAGGTACATCATTGATTGATCGCCTTCGCAGCGCCCATTGCGTGGACAGAAACACTCAGTCCTTCATTGTACACAGCACTACCAGCGCGAGGTACTATCCATTGCACAGAGTAGTAAAATAAGTCACTTAAAGAATTACATTAATGAAATGGAAGTGGTTAGCGAGCAATAGTACTGAGACACGTTTTCTGGAAAAAAACAAGGAATGTTACAAGGGTCGTCTAACTAAAGAATTCGGTGAATTGAGTGATCGGTCAAAGCGTCGTAAAACATTGGAAATTAGACAAAACATCTCTGTGGAGGAACTCACTCACGCGGCACAGATAAGTAATAGAGCTGCACGTAAAAATGATGTTGCCATTTTGATTCAAGAATTGAATGAAACGGTTGCAGAGGTGATACTACAGGGTCTGCTTGATCTCACAGCTTCGCGGCTCTGCTTATGTTTGGAACCAGTTCTAGAACAACTAGAGGCAAAAAACAGGTTTCCTATAACATAGCAGCAGCTTTCTTTTTTTTTTCAATTTTTAATTTATTTTATTTAATTAGACATCATTGGGTCCATACACAATTTACCTTAATACTACACACAATACTCAATAACATCAAAAATAATTACTAACATTACATATACAAAATTAGATAATTATATACTAAGAATAATAAAGAAAATAATTTTATTGATTGTTTGATAGATTCACCAGGCCACACCCATTATATGTAGCATGGTGTACCTGCCAAAAACTGCGCTGTCCGGTCTGTCGGCGAACACACTCAGTAGACTGTTTGAGCTTTCCCGTAACCTGAACACAACAGAGGCCACTCTTTTACGCATTATTGCAAAGACATCATCTGTGCGGGCCTCCGCAAACATTCCTGATTATACCAGATGATAATTTTTTTTTTTTTGTACCTACATTTTAAGTTTTTATTTGATTATTGTATCTTATTATTTACATTTCTGTAAATCTAGTATATAAGAAGTCATAACTTTACTGTTTTTTACCGCAATAATTGTTTTTCTCATATATTTTTTTTTTATTTTTATCCTTCACCCAAAGTCATCAAAAACATATTTTTTTTATGAAAAATATCATTTCTCGTCATCACCCACCTGATAAAGAAAAAGACCCAAATATTTCTGGCCAGGTGTTCGGGTGTTTTACCACTCTTATCTGTGCATTGCTTGGACATAAACACTCAGTCCTTCATTGTACACAGGAACAGGAAATGTTTCGTACCGTTACAGATAGTAATATAGGGATAGTAATATAAAGTAAGATAGGGTTCTGGAGTAATCTAGACCACACCTCAACTTTTTAACTAATCTTGCTACTGGGTTGGCCAAAGATGACTTATACGTCTAGATAACGTGTCCGAAACAACATCAAACGGAGTGTTGCGAGCCATTTTCTTATCAATGTGTGTGTAAATCAGCTTATACGACTATCATTTTTACATCTTTCTGCGTAATTTTGGTGTTACCAACCTTAAAGTGATTACCCCGAATTGAGGAGTTCTTACTTTTATTCGGTACCACAATTTATTTTCACTTCCGATGACCCCTGTGGTGACACATTATTTTGAGATAGAACGTAAGCATGTAATGCATGATTAAAACCTTTAGATGGGTGTACAAAATAAAATCCGTCCTTCTCTGCCGTGGCAACCGTGCGCGCCGTGTTCGTTATTCATAGGTCCGCCATGTGACGACAGCCGTGTTTTGTTGACAAGATCTTTTTTAACATAGAAAGCTATCGCATCACAAAGCCATTGAAATCGTTTTGTTCGCCAAATGTCAAGAAACAAAATAGCTGTTCACTGCTTTTAAAGAATATCCACTGTTCTACCTCCTGAGCATGTGCAGCCAATGCGTTAAATGCGGACTGTGAGTGCCGAAATTTAACATAGAGCGCATTCATTTTTAGTCAACAGATAGATGGAATGCGCGCGTAGAGAACAAAGAGCACATTCAATGCGTAAATATTAAAATTACTTAATTTCTTTTGCGAAAGCGATATTGCTTCTATTGTTACAGCAGACCGCAGGAATCGGATCACAATGCTATTGTTTAAATTTATACAATTATCTCAATTAACATTTATTATGAATTTTATAATCGTCAGTTTTCTAAGTTACAGTGTCATTAATTACTACTGCGCCTATTCTAAAAAGCCCTTTTAAATTTTTAGTTTTTGCTTTTATATTTTTATTATTAGTTAGGAAACCCGCATATGTAACACATATTCTGCGAAAATTTCAGGCTTTTGCCTACTTCGAGCTGGAGGAAAGGTTAGGACCCTTCGGGTAGTGAAACAAACAGGGAGTTTCATTAATAAACTATAGAGTATTTTAATCTCAATTCACTTAGAAAATATAAAGATTATATATAATATGTTGTTTAAAAATAATCAATAAAATTAAAAGATTTTAATATAACATTTTATTAGTTATCCAAAAGAAAATCAAACATAAGTCATTACAAGTACATTATATTTTTTTTTTCTTAAGACCCAATAAGTCTATCATTGGAAATGAATAACTTATATTACTGATCTCAGAATATTATACAAACAATGCAAATTACACTCGCCCTATAATTTTACACACACCAATTGCGCGTGTGCGTCCACCGTCTTGCTAATAAAGTACCTAGTATTAGGTAACTAAAGTTGAAATTTTATATAAAGAGTCCAATGCGAGACGTTAACTTCACAGTTCGTTGTAAAGAAAAGATATTTTTTTAAATTATTTATGTATTTTAAGATACGGTAATTAATTAATTTCGTAGTTCATAAAATACTTGATAAGTACTACTTTTCCATTGATCTGACATCTAATTTTTATGTTTTTTTTTTAAAACATTGCAGAAGTCCGGGGTAAAGGTTTATGTTCTATAGATACAATGTGTCACTGGGGACATCAATTCATAAATACTTTATCAACCTGAAATAGTTTCATGTATGTAGGTAAGTGACGTTAGGTGAAAAATATGTATTGTCGTTTCAGTATTCGCCTTACTTAACTTGGTATGGGAAATGAACGTACCTACAGACTTGGCAACACAGACAAAATATCTGTTGTTTGTTTTGCAAATAATTATTTTGAAAACTTAGTTTGTATCTCAAATATAGCAAGCAGATTAGTGTAATAACTTGTAAACAATGATTTTTTATTATCAACCTATTTTGTTGCTAAAACTTTAGCACGATTTTATTGCAAAAATCATCATTTTTATTACTTAACGCTAGAGCACAGTTCGCAGCGACGCACAGATTATGCACGTAGGTGTGATGACGGCAAGTACCTTAAAATTCAGGTACTCGAATCGGCTCGTTTTTTATATAAACGTATAAGTCATCTTTGGGGTTGGCATACATAAAAATATAACACTTTATTTCATGTGTAGGTATGTAAAATTAGTTTATTTTTTTATTTAATAGTATTTTGTTTTAATTGTTCATTCCTGTTAAATAGTAATTTTTGGCGCAGGATGGATTGGTCTATACACGAAGTTAAAAAGGCAACAGCTGAATTCCTTATATCACATTTATTTATTTGATACAATAGCACAACCAATACAGCGGGTATGTGTTGCTCGCTTCTCGAATAATGCAAAGACTACAATATATGTACCTGAAAGAATAATGTCGAACTGTCGAGTCGGTCAAGTCTTGTAGCTATGCAAGCAACACAACCCCTCACCTCATGTTTTCCCCGCTTGCACATGTCCAGCTATCGACATGCCTTGCGCGGCCAAAATAAACGATGACTTGTAACAACATGTGCGCTTACGCGACTGGGCAGAGACAAGTTATACAAAGAAAACATTAACTATACTACATACATCTATGCATATAATAAAATGGTAGGAAAGTCAAAACTGTACATTGAATATTTTTTTAAAAGAATACTTGGGGTGTGATCTACAACCGATACCGAAGCCAAAAATATTTTTTTCTGTTGGTCTGTATGTATGTCCGGGATAAACTCAAAAAGCACTGCATGGATTTACTTCAAATTTGGAACGAATATTATTAAGAAGTCGGGTCAACATAAAGGCTACATATTATCACGCTATCACCTACGGGAAACGAACAGAGAACCTTTATTTCTGCAACGCATTCTGTAACAACGTGTAATCTAATTTCATGTTGCATATAAACTTAAGTGAGATGTGGAACTAGCTAGATTTTTTCCACTCACACATAGCCATTTATAAGCCGACTTCAAAAACAGGAGGAGATTCTCAATTCGTCGGAATCTTATTTTTTTATGTTACCCGTTCTCGAAGACGCCTGGACCGATTCGAGAAACTTCTACTTTTCAGGTGGTCCTATATTATTATGGTGAATTTAAAACTAAAACGTGTGTGAAACGCCTTTTATGTTGATGATTGTATAAAACTTTGTTACGAGTATGGATGTTTTTAGTGTACAAGAAATAAAAAGCAATTCGTCACTCAAAAGAAAAAAAATAAAAACTTTTTACAAAAAAAAATGTCTATGTACCTACCTGTGTAACAGTTTATAACACACTTTGCTTGCATGACACCAACTTTAAACTGTAATTCAGATCAGATTTTTGGAAATTAGTAATTATTTTTACCTTTTTAGTGCATCTTTTTGAAGCCGGTTGTTTTTTTTATGTTAAAAAATCGTGTAAAGTCATAACTTAGATATGTTATAATTTTTCACCATTTAAAAAAGGTTTCTTATTTGCTAACTAGATGGCGATTGCGTCGAATTAGATCGCGCTATGGTTTCGTTCACAAAAAGTGATGTTATGAGTACAGGTGTCGCGGCCTCAACCTGTAGAAACGGGTTACCAACGTTGCTATAAGTTATCGTGTGCTAAATAAATAAATATAGACTTAAATAAACTTCAATCGGACTACTGCTTAGCTATCGTTATTATGTGTGTAAATTCTCAGTGTGTAAATTATTTTCTGTTATCTTTCAAACTTAAAATAATCAAAATGCCTAGAAAACTTTACATTTTGGCTGCGGAGAGCCAAACCATTAATGTTGTTTATCGAGAAGTCCTATAAGTATGTATTTTTACCCTATTCTGTATTCTTCATTCTTTTTCTTTTCTATCTGCTTCAGTCACAACTTAGGTATGACTTAATTCAGCAGAATCACCATAAAGTCGTTTATAGCAGGCTGAAAATCAGCACTTTTTGAAGGTCAATTTTACAAAAGACAGTCTCCCTCTGTTACTGCACTTCCTGTAGATATGAAATGTAAAGAAGAAACGGGTAAATGAATATTATTTTAAAAAGCATAATCATAGGTATTTTTGATGCTGTATAGCGTTCACGCAGACGACGTCAGCAGCAGCTAGTAGACCATAAACAAACAGATAAGAAACTTAGGTACCTAAACTTAGCTTACAAATATCAGTAATATAATAGGTAGGTCAGTCCGCACGAGTTCTATATTTAAACTGTACGACCAAATAATACCTAACTTATACCTATTATTATAAAGTTACGCTAGATTATACCTATAGATCAAGTCATCGTCGGCTAGTAGAGTCGTTAACAATTCCTAGTTTAAATATTAATGTTTTAGCTAAACATTTAATTGATTTCTTGTTTTTCATATAAAATGGCCACACCTAAAACTGTTTTGTATGGTTGCGTTGGCTAGCAACGGCTGCAGCCTTGATTATAAGGCCGGACAAAACTGATGCCCTACTTCATAGCATGAGCAGCTTGGTGATAGGATGAACAACATTCGTAATGCATATGAGCAAGGCATTGTAGGCTTGCAGGAGGAGGATGTGGCCAAGCTTACGGCAGAATTGGACTAGAACTTTTCGGCCCAAATCGTTATTAGGGTAGCACAGGTTCATCAGGCTGCGGCTAAGACCGTTGCTTCTAAGGACGAATGTGAAAACTCTCTGGAAGCCACTCAGGCGGTTCCTTCCTCATTGCCAAAAGATCTGCCTAAATTTTATGGCGCTCTTTCATAAATAGGTTTAACAGTAAGTTCACAATCGGTCTGATCTTAACGACTTATAAAAGTTCTCTTATTTGCTGGGATCAAAAGCTGGAGAGCTATACGGTATTTTGATTTGATTTTGATTTATCTGGTTTTATATACATATATATATATATATATATATATATATATATATATATATATATATATATATATATATATATATATATATATATATATATGAAATCTGATACAATAACAATTATCAGGTATATCCTTAACAATTTACAGGGGTACATAAACTGCAGTGAGGCCACGAAAAATAAATCTCCCTCGTCCCAAATTTAATAGGTCTACGCAATATATTTAAATCTGTGTACGCAATGACCTAAGTAGATAGACTAGACTATGCACGTTTAAACCGAAAAGCTTTAACTTATGAACATCATCCATTGCGGTTTTCGTTCTTAGAGCGCGTTCGTTTTGGGATGCAGAATCATTATTTTCATTACTTCTGTCACCTGTCATCCGTTCGTTTCCTTCCTCCCTTCCCTCTTCGATGTGTATACGATTTCGCATTATAACATATCATTTCTCCAGAGTCATGTGTAGATATAGTCACGTGCTTACTTACTTACGTGTTCAGGTTAACTATTGGAATTATTTGTGCTATAAATCATGTAGGTAATCAAAATAAATGTTTTGGCAGACTTTCTAGACCTACTTTCCAGTTTCTTATTGAATTAATTTGTGGAGATTTAGCCAGAACAATTCAAGGACAATTGCAAATTTTATCAGAGAAGCAATTAATAATTGGACTTTGGCGCATGGCAAATATGGGAAGTTACAAGTACCTATTGCTGATCAGTTATTTAAGTTTAAGGTTACAGTTGCTTTATATTGATTGCTAGATATTGTTGACTTTTATTCCTTGCCTTAATTAAATTGAAGTAAAGTTAAATCAAATGAAACAGCTCAAAGAGCACAGTTATTTGTTTTAATAAGCTTTGTTGTAAAGTTATTCTCTAAAATGTTTAAAATGTTAATAGTTCAATTAACCTACATAGGTATATATTACTTTTTTCAGGCAATCTGTGATTACAGATATTTATATACCATTATCTTTGTGGGATACCCTGGATCAACTCATGACTAGAGAGTTTTCAGAATAACGCCAGTTGCAGACTACCTAAATTCAATAACAAAATTCCCCGGAGGCACATTGTAGGAGTTTCGGCATACTCGGTGCATCCGTCATTAATGGTACCTCGAGGTGCACAATTGAGAGATCCTTTGCAATGCTAAAAGGACGTTTAAGGAGTTTAAATGTGTACCTATGAATAATGTCAAAGCTATTCCAAAAGTTATATCTGCATATGAATACTGCACAATATTTGTACTTTGAGGGATGATGAGCCAGTTGATATAGTTCCAGATATTGAAGTTTCAAATACAGAAGACGATTTTTTTTTTATACCACTAAGGTGGCAAACAAGCTTACGGTCCGCCTGATGGTAAGCGGTCACCGCAGCCTATGTACGCTTGTAACACCAGGGGTGTCACTCACGCGTTGCCGACCCTTCAAAAATCCAATAACTTCTTTCTTGAAGAACCCCATACTGTCGTCCTTAGAGAAAACCTTGGCAGGAAGCTCATTCCACAACCCAAGCATTCGCGGGAGGAAGTTTCTCTGAAACCGCTCTGTACGAGACCATTTCGGTTCTAAAGTGTGAGAGTGAATTCCCTACCGATGGCGAGCGGTGCGATGGTAGAAAGTAGCCGTGGGCATCATTTCGAACAATTCCTCAGAACACAACCCATTGTACAAGCGGTAGAACACACACAGGGAGGCAAAGTCTCTCCTCAGACTTAAGGGCTCGATACCGCAAGTGAGTTTGGAATCGTCGACAATTCTCACAGCCCGTCGTTGAACCGAGTCAAAAGGGCCAAGCTGGTATCCGGGTGCACCCGCCCAGAGATGGCAGCAGTACTCCATATGGGGCCAAACTTGCGACTTGTAAAGTAACAACCTTTGCCCCGACGTGAAGTACTGCTTCGCTCTGTTGAGTACACCTAGTTTTTTGGACGCCAGCTTCACCTTATCTTGTAAATGATCTCGGAACTGAACATCGCTGGAGATGTCGACACCAAAGATCCCAATGCTCTTGGAGATGGAGAGGGGAGTGTTCTGGAATTGTGGGACTACAGTGAATGGAGTGTAGGATTGATTCGGACCAAGTTTACCCGTCCCCAGTCAGAGACCTTGGACCCACTCGACTTATGAACGTCTAGACAAAGCAACGCCCGACGGACCTCCCGCTGCGATATGGAGATTTCCGGCATGGTCTTACCGCACCAAGGTTCGAGGCAAAGAGAGTGCTCAGTAGACGGCTTTCTCTTTAGCACTATGGACCAAGTCACCATCGGTCTTTCGCAGTGGTGGTAACGACGACTGGCAAAAGTTCCCTTCGGCAGCTTTGGCAAGCGACCAGAAAGCACGACTTCCAGAAGGATAGCGCGCAAGTCGCCCACCTATTTTGCCGATGAATTGGAATTTTGCTCTGGCAGTTGCTTTCTTACTGAACCTCGAGGCAGCATTCAATTTGCGTTTTACCTCAGAAATATTCGGATCATTATAACGAGCCGTGGTCCAAGCCTCATATGCAGTTTGCTAAAGAATTTTAGCTTTTCTGCAAGACCTATTAAACCACGGCCGTTTTTTGACGCCGGCAGCTACTCGCAGGTTAGGAAAAAAAGAAAAAAATTCCATACCAGCGAGATATCTCAGTGACTGCGGCTGCGCAGACGTCAGGATCATCTGAGCTAAAGCAGAGCTGCCTCTACGGGTACGATGCATAAAATTCTCGCAATCCGTCCCAGTGTGCCGACTTATAGTGCCACACACGACGCCAATTAGTTGGCCCAGATTGATCGGGTTGTGAGCATGACATTTGAGTCCGAATGAGACAGCGGTCCGAGGAGCCAAGAGGCGCATCCACTGAGACGAACTATCCGCCCGGACGAGTAGTCATCAGAAGGTCCAGTAAGGAGCTCGTATGTTCCTCTATATCTGGAATTCTCGTTGGAGAAAGTACCAGCTGAGAGGATCCATAGGTCAGAGCAAATTCATGAGCAGATATCCCAGCATAGTTATTGGTTCGAGAACTGAGCCACTCACGATGGTGGGCGTTAAAGTATCCCAAAATAACTAGTTCTGCTGTGGCATATTGCTCTAGAACTTTGTCAGTCGTCAAACTCAGGTGCGTGAAGAGTCGAGTTACGTCCTTGTCACCGCTATGAGACCTGTATAGGCACGCATAGATACGAGTGTGGCCGCCGTAATCTACGCGCACCCATTATCGACAGGTCCCTGTCTTCAAGGCTATGAAGGCGGCGACAGCAGATATCCTCCCGTCGAACATACATACACCGGCACGACTCATAAAACTGTGTTCGAGTTTGTAGCCGGGATAGTGAAGGTATGATGTGGCGGCCGGGCAGGATATCTGTGTCTCCGATTACTGCTAAGACAGCTTAGAGGACAAAAGGTGCGGTTCCAAGGCTGCCGAAGCTCGCCAAAGATGATACTGTTGCTGGCACGGCGGGCGGAAGGGCCCCTGATCCCCCTCTGTTGTAGTAGCCGGGTCCACTCCGGTCTCCTTCTCCGGCATGAGTACCACTTCAGATACTTTACTCAGGCTGGCGGATCAGCCTCCCAGGGCGGAGATTATGTGATCCCTGGGTTCGGGATCCTGTTCAACCTGCGGGCGGCCAGCGGTCAGCCGTTTCATCAGGTCTCCCTGACCGCCGAACCAGCACGCCGCGTCTACGCCGAGCATGACAGCAACAAGCACCGCCGGTCCTCCGCTGTCTGCGCAGCGAATCCTCAAAGAGTTCTGGTTACTCACCGCCAGGAACACAACACTACTCAATGTTAGTGTTATTATGGCCGCGGTTTTCTGTAAGGTGGAGGTACTTCCCCAGTTCGGGCCGCTCATTCGAGCAAGTACTCGCTATGCCCTGCTTTAGTTGTTCGGGTGGCTTATTCTAGCGAGTACTTGCAGTGCCCTACCTCTCTTAAACCCTCCTGAACCCAGCAGCAGCATTCAAGGCAGTGTTAACCGCCATGGCTCTTCAAAAAGAGATAGAATTATGAACGCACTTGTAATTAGACATACCTAATTTGTCATTATATTTTATATTTTTTATATTATAAGATTTAAATAAGCTCGGTCCAGACATCCGTTAGGAGTGTGATGTTACTACACGAGCTTGTGTATGTGTATTGATACATTGATGATTGTATGATATGTTTAATATGAGTTACAATTTAAGGCGTAGTGACTACCAAACTAGCGCCACTAAAAGATATTCTATATTTCCTCTTTGTACAAGACATTTCAAAAATGTGACAAACCAATTACTTAAAATTAGTAACAAGCTATTTTTATAATGTTATCCATAGTTTCTAGAATATGCTTGTAAGTTGTAGATAGCGTTTCTGCGAAGTGACCGTTTTTAGAAGGGGGGGTTTGTCTACAATTCACAGGTATATTCTAGATACAATACATCGTCCTGACGCCCAATTCTCCGCAACATAGTAAGTTGCACTAAGTTTTCTGTACCTAGCTTTATGATTGGGCTATTCCACATATAGGTAACTAATTTGTACTCAAAGCACTTCATCTTCATCAGGAGGTCTGATGTTACCGAAATTTTGTGTTTTTATTGAATGTGATTATTTCATATTAAATATATGTGATAACAACCGTTTAACAGGTATAAGCAGGGTTAAATGAATAAGTGTTAATAGGATTTTAGATAAATTTAATAAATGAAAATGCAAATATAATAAAAAGTACATTTTTTTACATTCTTCTCTTACATATACATAATGTGTCGATTGTTGATGTTGAATTTAACATTCGCCATATAATGCGGCATATCTAATATATCTAATGACGAGGCGTCCATTGAATTTACGAACGAGCATAATCGTAATTTTTGACATTAAAAAAAAAATTAAGAGCTTGGTTCTAGTTATAGCGCAACTAACTTTTTTGACCTTCTGACTGCAGTTGGATGTTTGGTAGCTAGTATTGTTCTAAGTTTACACCATTTAAATATGGCGACGAAAGTTTGTTGCACTATAAATGAAATTATAGTAATAACAATATATGTAATTGTAATTTACCGTATTGAGCCCTTAAGTCTGAGGAGAGACTTTGCCTTCCTGTGTGTGTTCTATCGCTTGTATAATGGGATGTATTCTGAGGAATTTTTCGAAATGATGCCCACGGCTAATTTTTACCACCGTTTTTGCCATCGGCGGAAATACAGTGAGTTTTAAAGAGACCGCCTACATTGTGATTTTCTTTTGTTTTTTATTGTTATTTGTATATTTTTATGTGTGCAATTAAGTATATAAGAATGAGCTCCCTGCTAAGGTTTTCTCTAAGGACTACAGTATGGGCTTCTTCAAGAAAGAAGTTATTAAATTTTTGAAGGGTCGGCAACACGCGAGTGATACCCCGGGTGTTGCAAGCGTCCGTAAGCTACGGTGACCGCTTACCATCAGGCGTACCGTAAGCTTTTTTGCCACCTTAGTGGTATTAAAAAAAAAAACAATATATAAATCAATTCAACTGGTTTTTAATTATCTAACCTAAGCAATATTTGCATATATATGCCGATGATTTACTCCTTAAAATACAACTTACATGTTTGTTGTTGTACCTACTACACATTATTTACAGTATTATATTGCATAAAGACTGTTCGGAAAGAATGAATCATCTAGTTGGTATTCGGATCGGTCGAGCTAGGCATTCATTCTTTACTTATTCTGTGCGTGCGCGCGCTCAGTTACTGTACTTCGGAAGTCGCGGCTGCGTACGTTTTTCGAGCTAATTATATATTAAGTGGAAAATAGTCAGTGATTCAGAGAAACAAAAACACATTCATATTCACAAACACACTACGCCCCATTTCACACAAAGTCATCAAAAAACGCCAAAAACCGTAAGTAGAAGTGATTTTTCTTAAGGCCTACGTACGGCCTAGTTTAAATAAACAATTTTTGGTAGGCAGACGTGGTGGTTCGGACCACCCTTTGTAACGTATATTTGGATCGTATTACAAATTATTTGAGATTTACGGTTAGTTAGTTTTATTTTTGTGCAATCGGATTTACAGTAAAAAATAAATTTACTATTCGTGACGTTGGGTCACGTCGCTCAGGTAGGTAAGGTCTCGTTATCTAATTGTTCGTCGGACATATTCGTACAGTTAAGCTAATTTCTTACCCACATTTTTCGTTTTTTGCGGTAAAAAAAAGATTGGAATAAATAGGTTTTAAATATTGTTGTTTTGTTACGGATTGTAAGATAACGTATTTGTTTCTTCCCTTTGGCGTTTTTGACGGATTTGGAGAAGTAAATTATGATACAACGTGAAATTCAATAAAAATTTGTATAATCAACGAAAGAATGCAAAATACATAAAAAATATTGCGTAGACTTAACGAACTTTCGATGGTCAGTTGTATAGTAACGTTAATTTTTAAAAATTGATGTTCATCAGGGGACAGCGTCGGCGTCGGAGCCCCTCATTGTCAGCTAACGTCGCAGTCTCCTACCATCAAGGAGGTGACACCCCCAACTGATGCCCAATCGTAGCATGGCCTTCACTAGGTAGTGTTTAAGGTCTATCAGGGTTAATATAGCAGTATAAGCACTTGAGCTTCAACATGCCGCCGACCTTGGAAGCAGCAGCTTCCGAAACTTATCTTCATTCTTAGTTGTCAAATTGAAAAAGAGGACAAATTTTAGAAAATGCTCGTCTCGTGATGCCCGTCGACGTTTGAATGTCAGCAACCTTGGAGAAGCCGTCCTTTCCCGGAAATGTCTGGATGATGCGCCCTAAATGCCATTTCAAGGGCGGCAAATTGTCATCTTTTATTAAGACTAAAGTGTTTCTTAACAAGTCTTCTTTGTTGCTCCACCATTTAGTCCTTGATTGTAGTTGTGAGATGTACTCCTTGGACCACCGCTTCCAAAAATGTTGTCGTATTTGCTCCACTCTTTCGTAGCGTATGAGTCGAGATACTGGCATTTGTGTTATGTCTTCGCATACAGGTGCAGACAGAGGGCGGCCGACCAGGAAGCGGGATATTGTAAGAGGAACACAGTCATGGGGATCAGTTGACATGGGAGTAAGAGGACGGGAGTTATGAATGGCTTCTATTTGAGTTAATACCGTAGTGAATTCCTCAAAGGTAGGTTAGCGTTACCTACTACGCGACGTAAGTGATACTTACAAATCTTAACGCCAGCTTCCCATAAACCACCAAAATGACTTACGTAAGGCGGAATAAACCTAAAATATATATTTTGACTGATGGGGTACTCTTTAATATCGTTTGAGCAGTCCTTCAAAAAGTTATTTTTCAGTCCAACAAATTTTTGCCATTATCAGAGAAAATTTCGATAGGTTTACCACGGCGTGAAATAAAACGTTGCATCCTTAGATAAATCACTAACAAGTTCCAAATGTATGGCATGAGTTGTGAGACATACAAATAAACAAACGTAAGCCTTTATAGTTTTTGAGCCTCTGCCTTTACGGTTCAAAATGAGCACTGGTCCAAAGTAGTCGACACCACAATATAAAAACGGAAAACCGGAAATTAGTCTTTCCTTTGGTAAGTAACCCATTTTTGGCGTGAGGGTCTTACCGCGTATTCGCTTACACGTGACGCAATAGTAACCAATTTTTCGCGCGAGATTTCTACCGGACAATAGCCACCATGTCTGCCTTATAGAAGAAAGCTAACAAAGGTGCTGCATGACATAAGTTTTTGTGTTGTTGTCGAAAAAGTAAAACGGTGCTTGGCTGAAATTAAAATAGGATGTTTTATATCGAAAGTTAACTCGGCCGAGTTTTGAAGTCGACCTCCAACTCTAAATAATTTATCGCTGTCTAAAAACAAACTAAGTTTAGCTAAAGTGTTAGTTGAGTTCAAGCAACCGTTTTTTACTAATAAAGCGTATTCCTCACTGAAACATTCGAACTGACATTGCCTCACTAGCAACTTAGTGGCTTCGTTCAGTTCCTCAGTTGTCAGAGTAGGTACCTGCGCGACGGTTAATTTTGTTACACAAGTTGTAAATAAAACGCAGTGCATAAGCAGTGCTACGAGTTAACCTATTGTATTGAGTATAATTTTCAAACGAAATAAGTGAAATAGAATTAAATTGATTAGATAACAATACACATAAATTATTAGATTTTAATTCGGGTAATTGTTCTATTGGATAGTCACTGTCTTTGCATTATTTGAAGAAAATAAAAATGGCTCGTGAAGAAATTGTGGCCCCTCCCACCACAGCGAACAGGAACTAAGCGAATTTAAGTTAGTTTGACGTGTAAGGATATCGGAGGGATTGGACTCGCTCCTAACATGGCGCCAAGGATGATCGTTAGTTAGCTCGTGTATTTCAGCAGTTCTGTTTTGAACAAATGTTTCGAAACAAATTCGGTTGCATACGCAACCAGCCGAGTACAATGGTTGAATCTAACCAAAAGTTAACCGTATTAAATTGGCAGCAAAGTGAAATTTTTATTTTATCGTATAACCTAGCATCTAGTAACGCACCGCATAATTCAAGTCTAGGATCTAGTAGGTTTTAATGGTGCTACCTTAGCCTTAGAGCACAAGAGTCGTACAGATACGCGCTCATCGGCGCCGATGGCTCGAATGAAGGCGCATGCACCGTACGCAGTTATCACACAACGCGGCACCTTAATGCTATTAAGAATTGATAAATTAGAAATAAACTGTTCCCAAGCGTTAGCGATGTCTTGGGGTACCTTTTCATCCCAATCTATTTTTAATAGCCACTGTTTGTGTAATAAAACTTTTGCGATAATTATTATCGGGCTTAGTAAACCCAGTGGATCATATATTTTTGATACATATGATAAGATAGTGCGCTTTGTAATTAAATTAGAAATAGGTTTAAATTGAGTGTTGAAATGCAGTTCATCCGGATTGCTATTCCAACCTATGCCTAAGGTTTTCGATTGAATATTTTCTCCCATAGGTAAAATTTTAGAAGTAGAAGTACTTTCTTGCGTATGACACTCTGTTTCGAAATTAAAAACCCACTTACGTAACCGAAAACATCCGGACATAAAACATTTAGAAGTTTCGTCACAGATACGTAACAATGTGTCCTTTTCGTCATGACCAGTGATCATGTCATCCACATAAAAGTCTTCTTTTATGGTTCTGGTGACGTCAGTCGATGAGACATTATGACCACTTTTTTTTGAGCATCCGGTGTTTGTCTGTGAGTAATTTTGAGCAAGATCTTTTAAGCATCTTACACTTAAAAATGGACTACTGGCTAGACCGTATGTAACGGTATTAAGTTGATAGACTTGAAGTTCATCAGACGTGTTCTCACGCCACAAGATCAACTGAAGGTCACGTTGCTTATCGTCCAGCATCACCTGACGGTACATCTTCTCAACGTCAGCACAGGCTACGTATCTATGCTGTCGAAAACGAAGCAGAATAGCTATCAAGTCACCCTGTATAGCAGGACCTACCATTTGAAGGTCATTAAGTGATATTCCGTCCGAAGACGGTGAATTGCCATTGAATACAGTTCGAAGTTTGGTCGTAGTACTGTGTTCCCGGAAAACACCGTGATGTGAAAGAAAGTAGTGTGGATTTCCATAACTAGTAACGCGAGTCATGTGTCCTAATTTAATGTACTCATTTATAAATTCTATATACAATTTTTAATATACCTTATTGCGACTTAATCTTTTTTCAAGCGCTTCAAAACAACGTTTAGCTCTAGTATAAGACTCACCTAAGTTCTCAGGTGGAATTTTAAACGGAATACGCACAAAAAACGTACCATCTGAGTTTCGTGTCGTTGTTTGAACAAAGTGATCTTCGCATGCACGTTCTTCAGCAGTTTGAATATCTAAGCTTTTGTGCGGCGAATCCTCAAGTTACCAAAATCGACGTAGCTGTGCGTCTAGGGAGCTTAAGCATTCTGTCTCTGACTGTACAAAGTTACAATGGACCCGTTTTTCATAACGCGTATTTGAGAAAATTGGGCCCGATAGGATCCAACCAAGCTTTGTGTTTTGTAGAAAAGGGCCGTTAGGTAGACGCATCTTACCCTTTAATAACAATTCCCAAACCTTGTCTGCGCCGATAAGGATTTCTATTTGTTGTGGTTCATAATAGTGGGGATCGGCTAATTGAATGTGGCTAGGTATAAACAACTGTTTAGTGTCGATAGGTGAAAACGGCAGTAAAGATGTGATTTGCGGTAACACTAAACATTGAATGTTCATAGTGTAACAATTCTTTAAAGACCGAATTTCAACATCACAAATTTGTGCGCTTTATGTCACTGAATTGCCTCGTGTATTTGATAAGTGGACTGTATCGTTCGCATATTTAATTTATCGCATAATGATTTTGATATAATACACCGCTAACTTCCATTATCCAAAAGGATGCGCGTTTTCATAAAAATTGCCGCAGTCGCCTTTAATCTCAACGAGCGCGGTGGCGCGATGGAAGTGATTGTGTGTGTGTGAAACATTCATCGCGTAATGAATCATTTAAACTGCAGCTGAGAACTGGTTGTTTATTTGAAACTATGGTAAGTAGTGTAACTTCGTGATTGATTTTAATACCCTCGTCGCTTGCATGAATGAGTGTATTGTGTTTGCTGTTACACTTTTTACACGGGCCGAATCGACAGTCGTCGGCTGCATGTCCTGGCCGCAAACAGTTTCTGCATAGTTTTTTATCATTTACAAGTTTTTCTTGCAAAATAATATCTAAAAATTTTTGACACGCATATAACGGGTGATTTGCATTGCACATAACACATACAAATAATTTCTTTTGGATGTGTTTTGGCTGTGGGTTATTAGTAAAAACGTTACAGTGCATTTTAGGTGTAAAATTACTACCGCTTTGTTTCTTCGATTCATGCGTAGTTTTGCCGTGTGACACTAAAAGTGCTTCTAACATGTCTGCCCTGTTTCCTAAAAATGTTAATAAATGTTCATCATTCAATGACTCGGAGTGGCCGTTGTGATTGTTAAACAACGTAACTTTATGCTGTTCCCACTCGCGTTCTGTGGTTCGGTCTAACTTAGAAACAACTAAATAGATAATGAGCGTGTCCCACGACTCTGTAGGCTCACCAAGTATTTTTAGCGAACGTATTTTTTTTAAAATAGTTTCTAATTAAACCCTGTGACTCTTTTAGAAGTGACTGAAGGGAGAACAACGCTTTGTCGCTTTTGTGAGAAAATTCCATGCAAACGGAGTAATTTTTGGCGGAAATATCTATTGCTTCGATCAGCAACGAAGCACTACCTTTTAATGACGATTTAAGATAGTGAAATTTTTTAATGTCACTAATTTCATTGGAGTTATGAACTAGGGATAGAAAAGTGTCTCTAAATTCTAACCAATGCTCATACGAAACGCTGAAGCTAGGTAAGGCTTTTGTTGGCAAGGTTACACCCTTAAGGGTGTGCGGTGCCCCATTGGAACTCTCAGTGCTTTGACCTAATTTTAGCAAATCCTCAGCTTGTGCTAGAATACTATAATAGCTATCTTGGAATTTTTCTCTGCACTATTATTGCTCAGAAATGTCAGAGTCGCTGATAAAATTTTCTAATTTACTTTAAATGCCGTTAAATTCCGAATACAAATTTGAAATTAATTCTGAAGCATTAATTCTGTGCGTCTTTTGGCTACCAAAGTTTGATCTTTAAAATTATTTAAATACTTTTCAAAATTAGTAAGCGTACCTTTAACAGTATCTCTCTTTTTTGTTAAGTCCCGTAAAGAAGCGTTCGCTAACAAATCATCGGATGTTATATGGGTCAAATTTGTTTTTTCGGAAGTCATTGTAGTTTAAATTAAATATGATTAATAACTATTAAAAAAAAAGAATTTGCTATTACTTATGTGGCGTATAGAATAAGAGTTATGTAAAAAACACTGACACTACTAACCTTCGTGGCCCACAGAAATTTAACACAAATAGGTTTGGGTAGGAATAGTAATAGATAGGAAACCTGGCGTAGCGTTTCTCCAACTGCGTATTCCCAAGGAAGATTGTAGCGATTTTCCCACAGGATTTTGAATGTAGGTCTTCGTAATTTCAAAATTTGTCTGGCTCGTATGGACCAAATATTTCTTCCCTTTAGCGTTTTTGACGGATTTGGAGAAGTAAATTATGATACAACGTGAAATTAAATAAAAATTTGTATAATCAACGAAAAAATGCAAAATACAGTTCAGTTGTATAGTAACGTTAATTTTTAAAAATTGATGTTTATCGGAGGACAGCGTCGGCGTCGACGCCCCTCATTGGCAGCTATCGTCGCAGTCTTGATGGTAGAAGGTGACACCCCAACTGATGTTCAATCGTAGCATGGCCTTTACTAGGTAGTGTTTAAGGTCTATCAGGGTTAACATAGCAGTATAAGCACTTGAGCTTCAACATATTCATTTGTGTAATTGTGTAGTCGGGGTATTGTACATTGTAGTTGGGGTTTTTGGGGTTTCTATCTACATCTTGTTATCGTTATTACGCTATCAAATTGGTTGCTGTATAAAACTTTATATATAACAAACAGAGTCGTTTGTTTGTGTGTTTTGTTTTGGTTTTTGGTTTGTTTTTGTGTGGGAATTTAATTATAAAAAATGACGTCAACAATTAAGGAGCACAAGGCTGTCTTAACCAATCGCACACGGTGGCTCTCTTGCGCTATGGGGTTAATTAAACGGGATGATAGATAGAAAGGGCTGCACAGTTTCCGACAAGAGTCAGTGAACTGGATCAGGCGTATCAGAGTCTCTTATCGATAACGGATGACGAAATTATTCTAAAGGCGGCAAATTCCGATTATGATTTTTGTATGTTAGTAGTGGACGAGGTTAACGAGGCTGTGTCGACATTAGAGGCTACCCCGCAGCCGGCACAGTAGGAAGGAGGTTTCGGAGCAAAAATGCATCGAACGGTTGCCAACCTTAGATATTTCTCATTTCAGCGGATCATTGAATGAGTGAACTAATTTCATCACACTTTTTGATAGCATTGTGCACCGACGGACTGACTTATCTGACTCACAAAAATTAAGTTACCATTTAACGTCGATCAGGGTCGAGCCTGTCCGTTTAGTGAAACATTTGGACATCACCGATGTCTGAATATATTAGCCAGGGAGTTGTAAGTGAAGCGGTATCAAAATAACCGACGCATTGCGGATGCTCATATGGCTGCTATTTTAGGGATTCCTCAACTGTCATCGGTTAACCAGCTGCAGTAGGACCGGCTTAACCCAATTTTGGTGGCGACAAATGCGTTGAGGGGCCTAAAATTCCCTGTAACAGAGTGGTCATTTTTATTGCTGCACATTGTAATAAACAAATTGCCTAATGACGTCAGGGCTCGTTTTGAAAAATTGCACGGAGGTGACTCGGCGTCACACATACCTACTTTTGACACTTTAGCGTCATTTTTGGAGGACCAGAGTAGGAAGCTGGAGAATTTACCCGCCGAGCTCCAACCGGGACCGTCACGATTTTCGGCCCCGTCTGGACCCGGGTCGTTTAAGACCCCAGAATTTTGAAGGTCGAACGGACTGAACGGTGTGGGATGTGTTACGGACCGGGACACACCATTCGGGATTGCCACCAGTTCAGAAAATCTCGGTGGCCCGAAAACGATTTCTGACCCGTAGATTAGGCCTATTTTATTATTGTTTGGGAGCATTTAGCCTAGAACTGTCGACAGCCGCGACCTTATATGAAGTGCTGTCGTCGTCACCACCCTGATCTATGTATGCCTATCCGCGAGGATGGTCCTCGGATGACATATGCAGGTGTGTGTCTACGGCTCGCACGGGCGGGGGTTAGTCGCCGCTGAATCGAACCCAATCGCCCCCGTCCCCAGTCCGACATCGACCTTCCCCGCCCCGCTCACCGCGGGCATGCCCACGGATGGTCGTCGGTCACCACCCTCACGTGCCCCTTCCGCTCAGGTAGGTATTGCGGAGCGGGCACATTACCCGGATTATGAGCCTCTGCCCCTCCCTATCGCGGAGCGTCCTCACGTTACTCCCGAGTTGAGGGCGGGATCCAGTGGCACGCGCGTCTCAGCAGCGACTTATGCCCGCGTGGGACCTGTATGCCTATACGGGTTCAAGCGTAGGGCATTATGAGCCACAGGAGCCCCAGGGCCAAGTACGGCGCTCGGGTCGGGCCAACACCCGTTGACTCGTGGCAGCCGTTACACCAGCCTCTCCACCACCTGTCACAACTGATTTCCCAACGCGCAGGTGCTAGTCCATTCACCGCGCGGACCTGGTGGAGTTGTGCGCCATTTTGGACTCAGGTGCTCAGGGGTGTCTCATGTCGCTGTGGCTGGTGAAGCGTCTCCGCTTACGGGTAAGTTCGCGGAGTCATGGGATTTCGTCGTGGGTACAGTCTCGTTTTCCTTTTCCTTCTTGCTCCATCCTAGTTTGCGGTATAAACTAGGAGCTGTTGTTGAGGATATTTTAGGTCATCACCCTCAGGTGCCCGTGCCGACGGACGTGCTGGATCTCTCGTCCGGTCTGCAGTTAACCGATGAAAGGTTCCACCTACCTGGTCCGGTGGAGCTTCTGCTGGGCGCTGATGTCCTTGGGTAGCTCGGATCGGACAAGGCCATGTTACTTCAGCCAGGTGGGTTGGTCGCCGGTCCGACTAATCTCGGATTTGTTATTATGGGCCCAGCACATTCTCTAGCCGCTCAGGCGTCTACGGATGCGTTGGTGCAGGTGGGACTCTCGCTCGCTGACTCCCTTAAGCGTTATTGGGAAATCGACGTCGAATCGAAAATCGATCTTTGCTTTTTAAAGTTAAGAGACGACAGACATGTTATAATGAATTAAATAATGCCCTTTCTAAAATTGTAAATTGGTTTAACGCTAATAATTTGTTACTTAATGAAAAAAAAACCAAATGTGTTAAATTTACATTACCAAATGTTAGTCAGAGACAGACATGTATTAATATTAATGGCTAGCAATTAAAACTTGTTAATTCAACAGTCTTTCTTGGCATAACGATGGACTCCAAACTTCAATGGGGTCCTCATATTCATATCCTAGCCAAAAAACTTAGCTCTGCTGTGTATGCGATCAAGAAAATAAGACGATTGACGATGTCGACACTGCAAAAATAGTATATTTTAGCTATTTCCATAGTTTAATGACATATGGTATCCTATTGTGGGGTAGCGCTGCTGATAGTAAATACAATATTTTTGTCACAAAAAAGGGCAATTCGTGCTATTTATAAATTAGGATCTAGGATATCTCTGAGGGATAGGTTTAGGGAAGTAAAAATTTTAACTTTAGTGTCGCAGTACATATATGAAAATCTTTTATATGTACATAAAAATATCAATAGTTTCAGCAAGAAAAGTGACGTTCACAAAGTAAATACTAGAAGTAAAAATAAGCTATTGGTGCATGATACACGTCTACACAAAATAAGTAACTCTTTTATGGGGCAATGTATACACTTTTACAACAAAGTTCCCAATAAAATTCAAAATCTATCAGTAAGTAAATTTGAATCTTTTATCAAGCAGGTACTTTGTAAAAAGGCATACTACAATATTTCGGACTATGTTAATGATAAAAATCCTTGGGACTGATGATGCTCAATTACAGGATCCATAGGTAAACCAATTTAAAATGGAAATAACATAAAATTGTACGACTAAACATTTTTTATTTAAAACATTAATTGTATTTTAGTTTATTTGTATTATTGATAGTGTTTTTAAAAGAGTAACTATCGAGTTTCTTGCCGGATTCTTCTCGGTAGAAATCAACAACATTGTGAACCGGCGGGAAGGTGGGAGGGTTCAAAAAATAATATTTTATAACTTTGACGATTCAAAAGTGATTGTAAAATCCTTATTTGAAGAAACCATTTTGACTTTGACTTTGACGTCACGGACTCGATCAGTTGATGACGAGTGAGAGTCTTATTTTCTCGCCAATACGGGTCGTTTAAGTTCTGGCCGGTTTTTCACTCGACTGCCTTTCCTATCCCCTCGTCCGCACCTGGGTGACTCCTGGAAAATAGCCGTAAAATGATTATCCGTGGAGCGCCAGATGCGGCGTGATAGAGAATTCCGCACAAAATACGTGGATTTTATGCGCGAATACGAATCTCTAGGTCACATGTCGGTTTCGCAGTTCGAGTTTGAAGGCAACGAACATTTTTTTGTTCCACATCACACCGTCTTTATAAATGGTAAGATACCGGTGGTGTTCGATGGGTCGGCGTCTAAATCTTCGGGTGTATCCTTGAACGACTGCCTGATGTAAGGACCAAAGCTTCAGGTAGACATCTCGGACATCTTAACTGGGTTTCGTCTTCACCAGGTTGTGTTTGTGGCTGAAATTAAGTTGTTGTTCCGTCAGGTCATTATGCACCCTGAAGATAGGCGGTTTCAGCTCATTTTGTGGAGAGAGGATCCGGCCTCTCCATTGGTGGTTTATGAGCTTAACACCAATACCTACGGGCTAAAGCGACGAGCCCGTTTATAGCAATTCGCTCGTTGCTACACTTTGCTGATCGTGAGCGTCTGAATTACCCGCGCGCAGCTGCTGTCTTCCCTTCTGACGCCTACGTCGACGATATTTGTACGGGTTCTTCGTCTGTAGAGGAGGTGTTAGTCCTGAGGGATGACCTAATCTGCTTGTTACGGGTAGGTGGTTATTACCTGAAGGAATGGACTTCCAATTCCCCTGCCGTCTTGGAAGACTTGCCGTCAGAACATCAGCAGCCCCACATCTTCCAGTATCCTGAAAATCCTGACTCCATCGCGGTCCTTGGGGTTCAGTATCGGCCAGTTTAGGATATCTTTACTTATTCGGTTGAACCCTCAGACACAATGAAGAGGTGGACTAAGAGGCTGGTTCTGTCCACAGTAGCGCGGGTCTTTCACCATAAACGCTTTAACGCTTCTGTTAAAATTAAAACATTACGGTATTAGAGATAAAACTTTGGAAATGATAGAATCCTATCTACGCAACAGAATGCAGACAGTGTATATCAACGGTAGTAGGTCTTCAGGATCGTGTGTCAACATTGGAGTACCTCAGGGTTCAATCTTGGGTCCATTTTATTCTTAGTTTATATTAGTGATCTTCCTCAAATGATCGAAAACGAGGGTGAAATAGTGTTATACGCAGATGACACATTTCTGATCTTTAAAACAGAAAGACATTGCCAAAATTTTGATAACATTATAGCTGTTCTAAGTAAAGTAACAAATTAGCTCACTTGCAATAACCTTTTATTAAACACCAATAAGAAAAAATGTATGAAGTTTACACTGCCTAATGTGAAGCCTACAGATGCTAGCATAGTTTTTAATTATAATAGTATACATATAGTTAATGACACAGTCTTCCTAGGGGTTACTATAAATAACGAATTTCAGTGGGGCCTCCTTAATTACTAAATTATCAAAGAAACTGAGTTCTACCATATATGCAGTCAAGCGGATTAGACAGCTCACACATGAGGCTACAGCAAAACTAGTATACTTCAGTTATTTTCATAGTATAACGTCATGTTACGGCATTATTTTATGGGGTAGAGCTGCGGATATAGGTGTTATATTTGTGTTACAAAAACGAGCAATTCGTTCTATTTATAAAATGAGTTCGAGACAATCTTTAAGAGATGTACTCAAAAAAGCTATATACTCACTGTAGTGTGTCAATATATATATGAAAATATAAAATATGTACGTAGGAATATTCATTCCTTTCCAAAAGTGAGTGAATGCACTAAGATAAATTTAAGACACAAAGATAAGCTCGCTCTACCTAAACAAAGATTAACTAAAGTAGACAAGTCATTCCCTGGCAACTGCATACGTTTTTACAATAAAATTCCTGAGGCAATACTGGGTATGTCTGAAAATAGATTTAAAAAATGTATAAAAAGAACACTTTCTAGAAAAGGATATTATACCATAGAGGAATACATCAATGATAAGAATGCCTGGGCCGACTGATCTTATTATTGTCAAACTTAAAAAGGTGTTTAGTATGATGAAACTTATATTTCTTAGCCGTGTAGAATTTTTATTTTATTTTGTTGACGTATTTTTTTTTTACATAATTTTATGTAATTAATTTATTTTATTGTATCTAGACGAGCTTACTAAAGTAACATGTATTTCCTCTATTCTTTTTTCCTCTTATAAATGTATTTTATTTTTAATAACTGTTTTTTTGACGACAATAAGTGATTTTGTGAATCCAACATTGTGAATAAAGATTTCATTTCATTTCATAATGGTTGGGTGGCTCCTGTAGTCTTTAGGACCAAATGTTTCCTATAGGAGCTTTGGATTTCTGGTCTCGACTGGGATACCCCGTTGATCGGAGACTTGTTGTCTTAGTGGCTAAGCTTTTATGAGACACTTTCAGACCTTCAATATGTCTCCGTGCCTAGGTCGATCTTACCCCCAGGTCGTTATCGGGCCAGTCTTCACGGTTTCTCTGATGCGTCGGAATCCGGGTAAGCGGCTGTTGTCTATCTCCGCACCGTTGACAGCAATGGTCATGTCCGCGTCAGTCTGGTGGTCTAAGAGTAAGGTTGCACCATTGCGGACCAAGTTCACAAGCTGGAGTTATCAGGTGCTGCATTGTTGACTCGACTCGACCTTGGGTCAATGGGTCCAATTTGACTCCCACACAGCATGGATAGACAGCCAAATCATGTTGACTTGGCTCAAGGCGTCCCTTCATGCCCTAACCTTCGTGGCCAATCGTATCTCCCAAATCCAGTCTTCTGCAGTTTCTCTGGATTGGCGTCAAGTGCCAGGGTCCTTGAATCTCTCAGATTGCGCGTCACGGGGCCTGATTGCCTCACAAGTCATAAATCACCCGCTCTGGTGGGGTCCTGACAGTTGTGGAGTTTGTTGACCCTCTGCCGGGGTTAAAGGTCTTTGCTGTTGAGCAGACTGTTTTTTTTGTTGATTGCTTAATCGGTTCAGTTCTCTTAACAAGCTCGTTGGTGTCACCGGTTGGATTAAGAAGATTCTCCACAACTTACGGAACAGGTCACAGCCAAGGACATCTTCAGTCTTGTCTCCTGAAGAGCGTCAGGATGCCCTCCTCACCTGCGTTTGACCGGTACAGGCCTAGTCGTTTGGGAACGAAATTGGTCTTCTACGTTTAGAGAACAGGAAATTGCGGGGAAGTCTTGCTCGTCTTAATTTGTTTCAAGATGAGTCAGAGTTTTTGCGAGTGGGTGGTAGGCTTCGCAACTCAGAATTGCCCTATGGGGCTCGGCATCCTCTCTTTTTGCACAAGAGCGGCCATTTTATTGAGTTGCTGATCGGGAACCGCCATGTTAGGAACTGTCATGCCGGTCTAAACGGTCTTCGCTAAGGTTGGGTTGGATTTCCGGGTCCGTTTTTGGTGAAGACTTTGAGTGTTCGCAATTCCAGACAGGTTAAGGCCTAAGGCGTATTCGTCTGTTTGTTTTCCAAGGCTGTGCATCTGTAGCTAGTTTCAGCCTTGTTTACTTGATCCTAATGACCTGGAAGCGCTAACTCCAGGCTATTTCTTGATCGGTAGTCCCTTAACCTCCTTGCCTGAATACCCCTTCATCGATGTGTCAGTTAATCGGTTATCGCGTTTTCAGTTGCTTCAAAAAATTACGCAATTGTTCCACCGTCGGTTGACCTCAGAATATTTACATTTGTGACGTCGGAGACCTTGTCCTCTTAAAGGACTTAAATTTTCCGCCTTTGCAATGGCGTTTAGGTCGCATCGTGCAATTATTCCCCGGTTCGGACGGTATCCCGTGGGTCGCAGAGGTCTTGGTAGGGGATTCAGTACTAAAGTGTGCCGTCGCGACGCTTTCCCGATTGCCAGTTGATTGATGGCTCTGGCTCGGTTTATCCTCATCCAGACACGGTCTGGCTGGAGCGAGGGTTTCTTCGGTAAAGAATGAATCATCTAGTTGGAATTCGGATGGGTCGAGCTAGGCATTCATTCTTTACTTACACTGTGCGTGCGCGCGCTCAGTCACTAAGAATACTTCGGAAGTCGCGGCTCGTTCGCGTTTTTCGAGCTAAATGTGGCTATTGTTATTATTGAAAATTTGTCTAACCTACTAAAAATAGCTTGTTTGGAGTTACATAAAATTATAGCAATACTATTGTAACATCTACCTTACATATTTAGAATCCATACTAATATCATTAATGCAAAAGGGAGTTTGTTATTTAACCTTAAAACAAGTCGCAACAGAGCATCCAATTAAGCTTAAATTTAACACAGGAATAATCGAATAGATGGAGGACCAGGCCCCTTTTTATGCCGGAAAATTTAAAAGTTCACACAGTAATGACTATAACCAAATTCCATGTGAACAAAGTATAGCTTCAGCAATATCAAGGAGTTGCGGTAGGAAGCCCACGCTGATAACCTTCAGCGTGGACAAAGCCGCTGACAAAAGCTAGTATTTTTCATACATATTTAAATCAAAAAATTAAGGCTTTTCATTAACAAACAATTGAATAAATTTACTGATATAAAAAGATTACAGTAATAAAAAAACTAGGTTTTCATATTGAACTATGTGGTTCTTCTGTCCTATCTAAAATTACTGTCTACTTGCGTGCGTTTAAAAGCCTCTTAAATATGTCCATTCTTTCTCTATGTCTCCTTTCACGGGCCTCTTCCTGCTCCCGCCTTAGTTCCACAAGAACTCTAAGGTATTCGAACATTCGACGAGCTCCTGAAAAAATAATGTCATAATATTTACATACTGATTTTTTGACTCGTAGCTACTAACACTACAAAAGTAAAGGGGCGGCGAGGTCGACTCAAGAGAGTGGAGGAATATGGAACATAGAGTACCTATACTGTGCTATAGTGTAGATTCTGGCTACAGCATATTTGGTAAGTTCTAAACTAGGCAGGTTTGCGACGACATAAGTATAGGGTTACATATAAAAAAATCCGTCGAGTCCGAGTTGGACTCGCGCATCATGGTATGGAAACCAATTTATGAACACAAACAAATCTGTGCCACTAAGCGGTCACCAATCCAATGACTGACCAAGCCCGACGTTGCTTAACTTTGAACATTGTTTCCAAGAAACCTACAAGCAAATATGTTACCGTTTCTCTTAATATTCTATAGATGGCACTAAAACAGTAATTTAGGATAGTCATAGCTCGGGCTAAAACGTGTTCCTTGTATGGGGACCTCCCTTAAAAAAAACTTTTTTGAAGTTTGTTAGATAATCCGCCATTATAACACATATTCTGTAAAAATATTCAGGCTTATATACCCATTCTGGTTTGAAAGTTAGTCCTTTAATAGTTGGAGATACCCGTGTTTCCCGCTATAAGTTCAACCGTTGAAGTTATGGGAGTTTTTTGGTGCAGTATTTTAACTATGTAGGATTTTTTAAGGAGTTGAAATACTGGGACAATCTAGTTGAACTTACAGAAGCTGATTCAGTTTATTTAAAATATGAAATATTTGTACTTAAGTCAGACATACAGCGTAGGCGCTTAGTATTAGGGCTCTGTTGGCACCCTTTGGGTATGCAGCCCTAAAAATGGGCAAATTTATCAAGATTGGGTTACATTATTTGAGTTCGTTGTAACAAATGTAAATAATGAAATTTCGCCTGCCCAAGAATTTTTTTTCGCAGCTGGGGGACCTTATCACATTTTTGACTCTTAAACACAAAATCAAAATCACCAAGTCTCCTGGTAGTGCTCAGATCTCCTGTGGTTGAGGCAGGAGAAGCAGAAGCGGTTGATGACGATGTAGGTGGTACAGAAGGAGCAGTCAACGCCGAAGATGCTGTCGTCAACGGAGACTGTGGTGGCGGTGAAGATGGCATGCCGATTGTTGTCGAACCCGGGTCGTCGCTCACTATATTAGGTGGATTTACCCACATTCGGCTGCCAAAAATGTGGTCCAATCTCTAAACAAATTTTTTATTAGGTACTGAACTACTCAGTTAAATCTACACCAAATAAGTTAAGTTCAAACTCACACTGCTGGACTTAGGCATTTATTTTCTGCTATCTTTCTTAAGTCATCGATTCGTTTAGCACGTTACGAGGTGTTTACTCTTGAGCAAGTCTATACTGTTACCTACATTGGGGCTGTTAATAAGCTCCGCCATCTATTCAACGATTTTGATGATGACTACAGTATGGGGTTCTTCAAGAAAGAAGTTATTAGATTTTTGAAGGGTTGACAACGTGCGAGTGATGCCCCAGGTGTTGCAATCGTCCATACTTGTTTGCTACCTTAGTAGTATAAACAAAAAAAAATGAGGTATCTGCCAAAAACCTCGTATTACAGAACCCTAGGACGTACGTCCAATTAGCCAGGTTTGTTACTTGCAATGATTTTTCTTACTTCAAAACATTTCCAGACAACCCTGCCAATGCCGTATGTGTTATTCCGGTCCTTGATGTTTTTTTTTTAGAGCCCTCAGTTTTGCAGCACATTGAGGGCCTGTAACTTCGTAAATTTTTTCATGTAATTTGTCAGCTATCTGAAAGAAAACACTTAATTAAAGTTATATCGAAATAGCTTTTAATTTTAACTGGTCGCAGGTAGTTTGGATTTAGAATGTTGAAACAATTGACTTGAAAATTTAAAATTTTAAAATAATTCTTTCTAAAAATATGTTATATATTTACTATTTGGCAGACCCTCTTTTGGCTTAGCCTCGGATTATTGAACTGATCATTCAGCTCTTCATAAGCTGATAACAGCAATAAAAAAGTAGGCTTTTTCCATCTATAAGAGCTACCTGTAAAGAAACACAGATTTAAGAATTAAAGTTTTTTTAAATCCTGAGTAGAGCTTAAAGCTCCCTATAGAGTTCTTAATTTTCAAATTAAGGTTTTCATTATAAACTTGAAAGAAAATTCTTACATGTTGTTTTTATAGCCTAAACTTACTCTTGGAGAGAGGTTCGGCAGGTCCAGCTTCATTTAAGTCAGGTGTTTCTGAATTATCTGTGCTTGCTGTGCCAAAAGAGAGTGTTGGTTCTGTAAATAAGTCAATATATATTCATACATTCTTAGCACAAATAACATCTGTGTCAAGCAAGAAAATAAAAAAACCGGTCATGTGCGGGTTGGATCATTTACACACCAACAAAAACAAAAAGTGTACCGCTAAGAGGTCTCCCATCCAATGTCAGACCAAGCCCAACGTTGCCTAACTTTAAATATAATTTTCAACAAACAAATGTATTACAGTTTCTCCAAGTAATCTCTAGATGGCGCTGATATTTTTATGATTGAAGATGGTATAACGGCACGGGTCCGTCTCACATTTGGCCGATTCTTATTGTTTGTTGTTATACTTAAGAGATCACACTAAAATCACTGCAAGTATTAAGTTTCTATGTGTTACCGTTTTTGCAGACTGCAAATTTATGTTACAATGAGGCACCTTAAATACTTTATCTTTTCTATGCTTCTTCTTAGGGTAGTTAGCGATTTTTTTGTGCTGATCTAGAATGACTGTAAAAGATGATACTAGAGTTTTGATATTTTTGATGCCAATGCTAAACGAACGGATGACAGATGTCAAAGTAAACGAAAATAATGATTCTGCATCCCAAAACGAACGCATCCTGAGAATCGTCTCCACACATTTAGGAATCGATCGATCCTATTCATAAATAGTTACATAAAAAATACAGTTAAGAATATTTAAATTTTAAGGAGTGATTTTTTTTGTACTTAATTTAAAATAAGAGCTAAGCCCGCTACACGCGTAACTATAAAATATTTATTAATACCTATGCCAAAATATATCTATACAAAACTTTGTGTGTGGTAATTAAAAGTTTACTATAGAAAATATATCGTAATATGCCTTGCTATAATTCAAGGTCTATGTGTAATGGGCTTAAAGGTCTTGTCACCAGGCCATAAAATAAATTAATAAAAAAACAAATAAATCAATGGAATAAAAAATCAGAGCATAATAAATAAAAAATTATCATAAAAAATACTTACTATAACAAAATATATCTTGTAGAGTGTAATTAAATAAACAAAATGGTAAGTAGCGACTGCTGTCTATATTTAACCCTGACGGTGTCATCGGTATCGTGAATATTTTATACTCTTGTTTCTACAAAGGGACTAGGTATGTTACATACCTAATTCAGGCCAGACATAATTATATTGTAACATTTAGTAATAAATAACTAACACATTTTGGTAACAACGCGCTTTAATTATGATGCATATTTTTTGCTGAAAACATACTAGGGCAGCCCAATGTTAACCTATAATTGAAAAACATAAAGAAGAACGGCAGACTTCTACGTGTTTTGGGTACCACATAAAGACTTCGCGTTTGTCAATGTGTAGATTTAATAGCTTTTTACAAGTATAACAAATAGTGTAATCGTTGCATATTTTTAGAAGTTGGGAATAAGAAGTAATAGCTATCTTAAAATTGTACTGACATGCCCTTATAATGATCAAAATGTTGAATGCCAGGTTATATGGGTCTAACTGCCAACAGCCTTTCGAGCAGAATAGCAGAAATGAAATATTTTTTTGATGTTATACCTTATATACATACAAATATATCTTACAAAGTATATTATATTCTCTTCGCAATTATATATAAAACATAGTGATTATATTCTGTTTGATTATATACATAAATATACTTAAAATACAAATGTCTAAAAAATTATTATAATATTAATATTATAACTGATGGCTTAATGAGATGAACTGATAAAACAATCAATTGCCCCTAAGTACCCAAGCAGTTGCTGAAACATTCAAATATAGATGAATACCATACTTGGAGTAACTTGTTCAAATAACTTCTGGCACCAAGACTTGGCTTGTCGAATGTTTATTCTTTCTGAAGACACAATATGAAAATGACAAGTATGAAATAATCTTCTGTTTACTCCATCCAGATAGTGAAGACCCTTGTGTTACTGAGTTGAGACCACATATTATGATACAATCTGTTTAGATGATCCAAGCACTGAAACACTTTGATCTAAGATTCTTATTTAATTTCTGCAAGAATTCTCTCCTCCCAACTTGAAAAAATATACAACTTTAAAATAATGAGTGACTAGGGTTCCAAAAAGATTTTTTTGCTTGTTTTATCTAATATACATATCTGTTGTCTGGTACTCTTAGTACAAGTTTTGCTTGATTCGGAATCAGAGATTCGGTGTAAAGTCTAGGAATATTTATTATTAAATCAAATTAGTAAAAGACCTCTAAGTAAATATGTTAGTATGTGCCGAGGCCGCCTAACTATAGTTTTACGACCATGCCGAGATCGATCGGGGAAATGATATGTTGTGGATGCACAATTAGTTGATTTGGGTGATTTTGTTTACGCTCGAAAAAGCGGACTGCCAGGTCTTTGAAATATTGGGGAATCATGGGGAGTTCGAAATCTCTGTGTAGGTCCGCATTGCGGACGTACCAGGAGGCTCCGGAGGCCGCTCTGAGAAAGCGGTTTTGGAGGGTCTGAAGTTTATGGAGTTTGCGCTTGAATTACGCAAAGACTACGCTAGCATATGGGGTGGATGCAAGTTGTGTAAAGATTCAGCTTATTTCTAAGCGACATCTTACTGTACTTGCCTATCATGGGAATAGTTCGTGATATTCAATACATGGTATGGGGTTGACAAGGAGGGAGTCAATAGATTTCTAAAGGGTTAGTAGCGAGCGAGTAATTGTAGACGCTTGCAACAGTGCGTTCAATGTTGTGTTCAGTTTTTAGTATTTGCATATTTTTTTGCAATAGTGCATTCAATGTTGGGTTCAATTTTTAGTACCTATTTGCATATTTTTTTTGGTTTAAATAGTAATATTGGTACATAAATTTATAATCTGCCTAGATTTATTTTGAGTCACCTCTGAAATTTTCGGAAAACAATTGGAAGTTGTGGGACATCATTTTCCAAAAACCTGGCATAATGATGATGATTAGAGCTAAGCCACAAAAATAGGATTGGATCAGTTAAGGAATGTTTTCGTATTTGCCAAAAGCACATTGACTTGACGTGGAAAAATTTAAGGCTACGATAAAGAGTATAAAGGGTAAATACGACGTTTTTGAGCAAATTTTGTAGCCAAACCATAGCATCTGAAGAATTGAAAAAAATATATGCTATAAAACTTACTTTTATCTAGTGCATCACCTTACTGTGCAAATTTTTAAAGCGTGTTTTACATTTGGTTGTTATGAAAGTGGATTGAATAGGTTATAAGAATTGGCTGTTATCTAGTGCATTGACTATAAGTTGTAGCAAAAAGTAAAATAAATGTGACTACAAAACGGTAAAAACGTGAAATTCCATACAAAAATTTAAAAGTTTCAAGGCGTCATTATGTTATAAAAATACTTTAGACATATATAACAAAAACATATCATAGTAGGTAATGTATAAGGAATTATGTAATGATTTTTAGTACATTTACATGCACACCATTATTATTACAGAAATTTGCTTTCTGGCCTATATCGCTCTCTTAATTCAAAGGACTAATGATAAAAATATGCAAACAGGTGTTACCAAAAGAACGGTTTTATTCGAATTTATTGCGGCAGGTCGAATTTATTGCGGCAGGTCGAATTTATTGCGGCAGGTGGAATTTAGCCATTCTTGTTCCAATATCTTGTACAAAAAAAAAGGTAAGTAAACAGGAGCTATGGCTAGGGAAAACTTCTAGAAAGAGTTTGATCGCCGAATCAAACTTCGAGTCTTGGCCTTAGAAGAAAGCTCACGATCGCTCAGCGGGCGCAATGCTTTAAGTTTTCCTTTGTGATTAAAGAAGAAATTAGGAGACTGCGAAACATGTGGAGACATGTGGAGGCTTTGTATGGGATTTGTAGTTTCAAATTAATTAATTAAAACGATAGCCAAAGAGTCCGTTTTCTTTGTAAGATGTATTTTTAAAGAGAAACGTTGATTATCTGAGGTAAAACCATAGAGAAGCAGAATTTATTGTTTACTGCATTGACTGCAACTTGGTATATTTTTTGAGAATAAATCATCAGTCGTGACGCCGATGTGTTGCTGCTAGAGTTTAACTTCTATTTAAGTCTTCTAGTCAAGTTAGGATCATGCGGTGGGCATCACGGTAATTACAGCATAACTGGATATGATACCATCAGCGCATTGTCAGATCTAATTTGGAAAACAAGTTTGCAGATTGTTGGCTAGAATCTAAAGTATCACAGATTCATTTTTTAGACGCTGAAATGTCAATAATCCTCTTGTACACAAACAAAGAAGCTGCTATCAATAGAAAACTTAGGGTAACGTACGGGTCTCGATGTTCCAAAACAAAAGATTTTGACAAATACGAACGTATCGTCTGACTTAATTATATCTAAAAATAATGTTTTATAAGAATTATTTTAAAAACAGGCTTATATTTTATTATTTTATCATGCCTCATAACTCCTGTTTATCTAGTATAAAAACTAGCTGGTTCTGTACAATGTTCTGTACAATGTTCACCACGCAATTTAAATTTTCCCGTCCTATACAATATTTCTTCTCCAATTTAACTTTGTATTTTAATAAACGGTTTTATTTACAAAAATAACCAGATACCTAGACAAAGTGTAATTTTACTATTTTACGCCCTACAGGATGATTTTCCACAAACTGTGAAACCAATAAATTTTAGATTAACTACAGGGCCATAAGTAGGTATATCAGTTTTACAAACTTATGACCACTTACGGAGACGAATATTTTAGTGGAATAGCATAGGCCGTCTCCATCTTCCTCGCAATTGTTTAAGTTGCCGCGCACGTAAATGGCTTTAGCTCCCTTGTTTTGTCCAGGTTATATTTTTTTTTCCCGAGCGGAGGGCAGCCCACAAAGGGGTGTGTTATATACCAAGCAAAATTAAAAAAAAAAACATACAAAAATATGTTTTTTCAAAAATTCCTTGCTAAAAAAAATTATGCCGCTGATATCTGCATTCCATTTAGGTATAAGGGGATGCATTTTCATATTTTAACACAAATATGACGTGGTGCAGAGAAGTAAAACATTACCTTTTAATGAATAAATACGATTATACGAAATTATATTATATTGTGTTTTAATAAATTTGAATGATATTCGTACCAATCGTAATAAAAAAAAATATAGGAATTATAATTTTCTCAAAAAAAAAACATTATGAGTAAACATACAATTTCAGTAAGGCCATTATGAGTAAAATTTTTTGGAATAATGATTATTATGAGTAACGATAATATAATTAAAAATATAAAAAACAAAATTATGAAGAGTGAAGATTATAGGGTCGGCAACGCGCAAGTGATACCCCTGGTGTTGCAAGCGTCCATAGGCTACGGTGACCGCTTACCATCAGGCGGGCCGTAAGCTTGTTTGCATGAAATCGCTAGCATTAGATAGTGAAACATTTAAGTAACTAACGGCATCGAATGTAAACTTGTAAAATCTTTTTTTTGTCTGTGGAAAATCAGAGTTTACAAGCAGTTGGTAGGGATGTGATATGTATGGTAACTATCTGCATTGAAATAAAGGGACAAACGAACGATTTCCTGGTAGTCAAATATCGGTAAACCGTCCTTTAACCACCTCGAGTATCCAAGCTTTTCTAGGGAGTAAGGGACTCCTCGAGAATGCGTATGTTTAGCAGTGGTTAGCTTACTCTAGTGACTCTATCGAGGAGGTCTTGTATTGTCAGTGTTAAGAGGATACACTTCGCGGTGCCTCGCAGCGGGCTTCAAACAAACGAATTTCTCACTTATTTTTGACACTTGCTAATCAAACACCACGAAATTTTGAAGACATGTTCTAGTAATAAAGATCTAGGTTTGCAGTGTGCCAGTTTTCTATCAAATTTTATAGTTCAAAAGTTATACAGGATTCTAGATTTTCATACAAATGGTTTTAAAAAGATTTCTAGTTAATAGAACGTTTTACAAGATTTTGGAAAAACCACAGACCTAGGTATTCGGCTTGGGATTATGACTTCGAAATTTCACAGTGATTGATCAGTAAATGTCAAAAACAAATGAGAAATTCGTTTGCATAAAGGCCGCTGTGAAGCGCCGCGAAGTGTATCCTCTTGCCACATCTCGCGTCTTAAGTGCAAAACACACAGAAGGCGCGGGCATGGTGCGGGCGCGGCGCAGGCACGGTGCCGCTTCAAAACTTTTTGATACAAAACGTATGAAATCGACGCATTGTGAATTATACTCAAGCGGCGTGGCACAGGCATGCCGCTTCACTGCCCGACCCGCGCCGTTAGCAGTCGCGACCGGAGCGTGCAGAGTGAGATGCATATTAAAATTTGTTGATTAATGTAAAATGGAATTATTAACACTCTAAAGCGAACTGTCCTGTCAATGTAAACAGAAATCGAACCGCCAATCAAGTTAAAAGAGCCAAGCTGGTATTTGGGTGCACCTGCTCAGATTTGGCAGCAGTACTCCATATGGAGCCAGACTTGTGACTTGAAAAGTAACTACCTCAAATGAAGTACTGCTTCGCTCTGTTGAGTACTTAAGTTTTTTGGACGCCAGCTTCGCCTTGTCTTCCAAATGATCTCAGAACTGAACGTACTTGGAGATGTCAAAACCAAGGATCCCAATGCTCTTGGAGATGGTAAGGCGTGTATTCTGGAAGTGTGGGACTTCAGTGAATGGGGATTAAGCGGTTAACGTGCAGACTTGAGTCTTCGCTGGGTAGGACAATCGGCCTCTTGGCTTAGCGTTCACCTTCACTTCTATCGAGATCAGGGCAGAGTTGCAGTTTCTATAACTGTGCCGGTAGTGATTTGTATAACAGAGCCGCTATGTTTGTCCGACTACAGGAGCAGAACACGAAACCAATTCATATGCAGAAAGGTGCGAGACAGGGAAACGTTTTTTCTCCAAAACCGATCACCACAACGTTGGAAATGTTAAGACTATGACATCAATATAAAATTAGATGGCGAGTACATCAGTCTCACCTTTGCCTTGATGACGATATATAGTAGTCATGGCAGAATCGCTGGATATGACAAAGAGATGGAAAGAGGTAATCGAAGAATCTAGCTCCGCTGGGCAGTGTTCGGGGAATGTCAACATGTAGATGTTTTCGTCCAAAATACCTCAGTGCCTAAAAGCGAAACCCTACAGATAATATATGTCGTTAGTGATGACTTATAAATATCATCATAAATAAGCTCCGAGTCACCGGTTAAAGCCGAAGAAAGCCAGTGGAAGCAGGTGGCTTTAACCGGCCGTTGTGGTGACATATAGGAGAGGCCTACGTCCAACAGTGGACGCTGTCTTCTGGCTGAGACGACGTATGCACCTGAATGATCTATGGCACTAAAGCCTTTTTGTTTAGAAACTGTACAGCTGGTCCCTCTATAATTTATTTTTCTCCCAGTAACACAAGTAATTTACACTTACACAATAAAAAAAAAAATATGTGAATTAATACATATGTACTTACTTATTACTTAAAATGTTATATAATGACGACACTTATTAGTTGGACCGTGATTTTGAGTTCGTGTTTAGGGGAATCATATTTTGTTTGTATGCCATCTTTTGTTATATCTGTCCCTGTTTTGCCTAAATCCTGTAACTTTCTGGCAAGATATCTTATGTTTACCGTTAAACTTTCTACCCCATGTGAAAGCTGCGGAACTTGGTACTGATTCATTTTTACGTTAAATTCTCAAAAATATATGACTTTATTAAGCGTAGCGCGTGCAAACTAAAAAATCCAGCTAAATGTATCTTTCATGAAATTTAATTTATCTTTCAGGGCAATGAAAACTCAATTCCTATGGAACTATGCTCAAACTGTAAGTATTGGTATTTTTTATTTATTATTATTGTATCTACCTACCTACCTTACTTGTACAAATGCATTTTGTCGTTACGAGTACGTCACATAACTGATTAATTATTGTTGAAATATTTATTTAAATTGATAAGAAATTATTTATTGATATATTAAATTCAATATACTAACTTAATTGCTGCATTTAATTGTTAAGTAAACGTAAACTGAAGGAATCTTAAACTTTGTGCTGATATTGATTAACTTACAACATTTGCATCTTGTGTTCTTTAACTCCCAACTAATAAACAATTTTACTACACAAATTTAAATAAATGTGTGGTCTGTTATAACTATTCCATATCCTTAGTGAGGGACTCATATACTAATGAATCAGGGAAAATTGTTGGGAGTTTTAGTTCGAAGATAGTCGTAGGTGTAGGTTGATTCCGATTGATAATGTAAGGTCTGTTTTCAGCGCGCGTTAACTGCATTGATTTTAAGGTGGAGAACTGTGAGTGTCGTAGAGCGAGTCGCGCTGTCGCCTCATCTCCTTCATGTTACCCACGTGGCCACGTGGCACGCCCGCGCGTCCAGAACAATTTTTTACCTTTAGTCCAAAATAATCTTTTTAATAGGTCATAAAACCTGACATAGAAATTTAGCTAAATTACACATTATTATCTAAAAGTTATTTAAAGCTTTTTCATGTCGGAAGAACTATTTAAGTCAATTTACTTAATGATAAAAATAACGTAAACGACACTAAAAGGATTAGGGTCTTAACAAATATCTTTCATTACTTTACTTATATTTTTCAACTTGTATATTTCTGTAACTCTATTTAGTGTGTTTAGATTATCTGTAACAAATCTATTAATGTCGATGAGTAGGTAGTGTCAGACTAGCATAGTTCCTCCATCCTGACCGTGGGCAACAAAAATTGTTCTGGATGGCCACGGAGCTAGTGTACCTATAGTTAGTGCAACCGCGCGGCGCCGCTCATCCCATCTGTCGACGTCATAGATGTTACACCTCATCTCACAGTAGTTACTGTATGTCATTCAGGTGCGAGGAATCTATGCAAGGGAGGGAGGTCAGCTGCCGAAACTACACGAGTTTTATCTAAAATACCCCAAAGTGGAGTGACGTGATATATAATATTTCTCAATTAAAACGAAAATCTACATTTTTGCTTGACACATTTGCATATTTGGTTTTATATAAGTTTTAAATAAAATTATCAACTAAGTTATCAAAATAACGACAGCAACAACTTCTGCTAATAATAATTCTATCAGACGGTAAGGTTCTATCAGACGATAAGGTTCTATCAGACAGTAAGGTTCTATCAAATAGTATAGTACTAGTTGACAGTAAGGTTCTATCAGACAGTAAGGTTCTATCAGACAGTAAGGTTCTATCAGACAGTAAGGTACTATCAGGCAGTAAGGTTCAATCAGACAGTAAGGTTCTATCAGACAGTATGGTACTATCAGACTGTAAGGTTTTATCAGACAGTAAGCTTCTATCAGACAGTAAGGTTCTATCAAATAGTATAGTACTATCAGACAGTAAGGTACTATCAGACAGTAAGGTTCTGTCAGACAGTAAGGTTCTATCAGACAGTATGGTACTATTAGACAGTAAGGTTCTATCAGACAGTAAGCTTCTATCAGACAGTAAGGTTCTATCAAATAGTAAAGTACTATCAGACAGTAAGGTTCTATCAGACCGTAAGGTTCTATCAGACAGTAAGGTTCTATCAGACAGTAAGGTACTATCAGGCAGTAAGGTTCAATCAGACAGTAAGGTTCTATCAGACAGTATGGTACTATCAGACAGTAAGGTTCTATTAGACAGTAAGCTTCTATCAGACAGTAAGGTTCTATCAAATAGTATAGTACTATCAGACAGTAAGGTACTATCAGACAGTAAGGTTCTATCAGACAGTAAGGTTCTATCAGACAGAAAGGTACTATCAGGCAGTAAGGTTCAATCAGACAGTAAGGTTCTATCAGACACTATGGTACTATCAGACAGTAAGGTTCTATCAGACAGTAAGCTTCTATCAGACAGTAAGCTTCTATCAGACAGTAAGGTTCTATCAAATAGTATAGTACTATCAGACAGTAAGGTACTATCAGACAGTAAGGTTCTATCAAATAGTATAGTACTATCAGACAGTAAGGTTCTATCAGACAGTAAGGTTCTATCAGACAGTAAGGTTTTATCAGACAGTAAGGTACTATCAGGCAGTAAGGTTCTATCAGACGGTAAGGTTCTATCAGACAGTAAGGTACTATCGACAGTAAGGTTTTATCAGACAGTAAGGTTCTGACAATAAGGTTCTATCAGACAGAAAGGTTCTGACAATAAGGTTCTATCAGACAGTAAGGTTCTGACAATTAGGTTCTATCAGACAGTAAGGTTCTGAAAAATAAGGTTCTATCAGACCTTAAGGTTCTGACAATAAGGTTCTATCAGACAGTAAGTTACTATCAGACAGTATGGTACTATGAGACAGTAAGGTTCTATCAGACAGTAAGTTTTCTATCAGACAGTAAGGTTCTATCAGACAGTAAGGTTCTATCAGACGGTAAGGTTCTATCAGACAGTAAGGTTCTATCAGACTGTAAGGTTCTATCAGACGGTAAGGTTCTGACAATACGGTTCTATCAGACAGTAAGGTTCTATCAGAGAGTAAGGTTCTATGAGACTGTAAGGTTCTATCGACAGTAAGGTTCTATCAGACAGTAAGGTTGTGACAATAAGGTTCTATCAGACGGTAAGGTTCTGACAATAAGGTTCTATCAGACAGTACAGTACTATCAGACAGTACAGTACTATCAGACAGTAAGGTTCTATCAGACAATAAGGTTGTATCAGACAGTACAGTACTATCAGAAAGTACAGTACTATCAGACAGTATGGTACTATGAGACAGTAAGGTTCTATCAGGCAGTAAGGTTCTATCAGACAGTAAGGTTCTACCAGACAGTAAGGTACTATCAGACAGTAAGGTTCTATCAGTAAGGTTCTATCAGACAGTAAGGTTCTATCAGACATTAAGGTTCTGTCAGACAGTAAGTTTTCTATCAGACAGTAAGGTACTATCGACAGTAAGGTTCTATCAGACATTAAGGTTCTGACAATAAGGTTCTATCAGACAGTAAGGTTCTGACAATAAGGTTCTATCAGACAGTAAGGTTCTATCAAAGAGTAAGGTACTATCAGTCAGTAAGGTTCTATCAGACAGTTAGGTTCTATTAGACAGTAAGGTACTATCAGACAGTAAGGTACTATCGACAGTAAGGTTTTATCAGACAGTAAGGTTCTGACAATAAGGTTCTATCACACAGAAAGGTTCTGACAATAAGGTTCTATCAGACAGTAAGGTTCTGACAATTAGGTTCTATCAGACAGTAAGGTTCTGAAAAATAAGGTTCTATCAGACCTTAAGGTTCTGACAATAAGGTTCTATCAGACAGTAAGTTACTATCAGACAGTATGGTACTATGAGACAGTAAGGTTCTATCAGACAGTAAGTTTTCTATCAGACAGTAAGGTTCTATCAGACAGTAAGGTTCTATCAGACGGTAAGGTTCTATCAGACAGTAAGGTTCTATCAGACTGTAAGGTTCTATCAGACGGTAAGGTTCTGACAATACGGTTCTATCAGACAGTAAGGTTCTATCAGAGAGTAAGGTTCTATAAGACTGTAAGGTTCTATCGACAGTAAGGTTCTATCAGACAGTAAGGTTGTGACAATAAGGTTCTATCAGACGGTAAGGTTCTGACAATAAGGTTCTATCAGACAGTACAGTACTATCAGACAGTACAGTACTATCAGACAGTAAGGTTCTATCAGACAATAAGGTTGTATCAGACAGTACAGTACTATCAGAAAGTACAGTACTATCAGACAGTATGGTACTATGAGACAGTAAGGTTCTATCAGGCAGTAAGGTTCTATCAGACAGTAAGGTTCTACCAGACAGTAAGGTACTATCAGACAGTAAGGTTCTATCAGTAAGGTTCTATCAGACAGTAAGGTTCTATCAGACATTAAGGTTCTGTCAGACAGTAAGTTTTCTATCAGACAGTAAGGTACTATCGACAGTAAGGTTCTATCAGACATTAAGGTTCTGACAATAAGGTTCTATCAGACAGTAAGGTTCTGACAATAAGGTTCTATCAGACAGTAAGGTTCTATCAAAGAGTAAGGTACTATCAGTCAGTAAGGTTCTATCAGACAGTTAGGTTCTATTAGACAGTAAGGTACTATCAGACAGTAAGGTACTATCAAAAAATAAGGTTCTTTTAGACAGTAGGGTCCTATCAGACAGTAAGGTTCTGGTTTTGGATAAGCATTTCTCTAGCAACTACAAAAAAAATCTAAAGTGACGCCAAAATAGAAATATAACGCGAAACCAAAATATATTGCAGTATTGTTGCGGGACGATGTACGATTTGCTCAGCTCACCTCCCTCGCCTCGAACTCCACTATAACGGTTGAGGTCGTGCCACACGCCTGCACAGTCTCGAGCAGAATGACGAGGGCCTTACTACAGTTAGTGAAACCCTCGAAAGAGTACACATCAGAAACGTCATCGCATATTTACATCTCTAACTATCGTAAGGCTCCTCCACATGGGCGTAGAAAGGTTTGGTTTAGAGGAAGAACAATAGTCCAGACCGGATTGGCACAAAATGTACAGGAACTGTTTTTTCTTCCTGTGAACTTTCTTCATGCTATTTCTTTTTTTGTTGCTTAAATTCTTATGTAGAAGGGGGCGGAGGTTCAGTTCCCGCTCTTCCCCTGCCTTTACCTGCGCCCATGCGCCCTCAAAGTTGTCTTAGTAGAATCGCTTTAGTCGTTAGATCAAGTAGTGATGTATAAAGCCCGTTGCGCGGATGGTTCGTGCAGCGCATGACGCACGACGCACGTTGTGTCTTTACATATTTAAAATCCTATATAAGGGAGATCTACTGACAACAGTTTATTGGTTTTAGGATCATATTGTTATTTATTTATTAAATCGTTCAATTGGTTCAATTTCGTAAAATTATTTATCACAAACACATAAAACCATTAGCAGAGATGAGTCGATAACTAAACAAATTCTTACTTGCCTTGTGCGAATCCTTATTTAGATTTATCTTCTATAGAAATAAACATTATATTTAACTTTACATTTTTGGTGGGTATTAAATTTCTAGTTCTTATTTTGCCAGAAAAGATTAGGTATACAAAGACCTACCTCTACGGACATATTTGTAGAATTTAGTGCCTAACAGGTAACCTACCTAAGTACCCTTTTAACAGTTCTACTGGCACCAACCTTATTCTGTAATCTTGCTGGTTTCGACATGTAATTTAAATAGTAATAAGATGATTTCAGATAGTTTTTTACAATTACCTACTATTAAAAATTTAAAATCTTTTTTCTTTTTATTTACATCACAGAACACTTCTAGTTAACTATGTTTAAATATAGTTCACTTTCATTTGCAATTTGGTAATAAAACGAGTTTTCTACTGATGGAAATAACAAAAAAATAAATTTTTTGGCAAATGATTCTTCGAAGCAGATCCGGCTAAAATTTACTAAATGTGTTCTTAGGAATATGGTTCAGGCCCTGAAAACACGATTAATGAACTTTTGTTCGGTAATAAAATCCTAAACTGACCCCATTTCTCTGTTTTTTTCTTAAGTGTAATCAAAAAAATTCTATGTTCTAAGTGATATTGTGACCGTACCTTTAAAATATTAACTTTAAAGAAACGGTAACTACGTATATTGTTTCAGCAAAAAGGGTTGATTTTAAATTATATATTATAATGTGATCTGTGTTTTTTGTAAGAAAGCTATAGTTTCTTAATCAATTAATTATAATTAACCCAATTTAAAATTATTTTATTCTAAAGATAAATTTTTACCACATTGCAACTAAATGTGAAGAACATTTAAACACAGTAAACAAGAAGTCATAATCATAATTTGTGAAAGGTGCTCGTTGCTGTCATTGCTCGGCGTAGACGCGGCGAACTGGTACGGCGGTCAGGGAGACCTGATGAAACGGCTGACCGCTGGCCGCCCGCAGGTTGAACTGGGGGGGAACCCAGGGATCACTTAATCTCCGCCCTGGGAGGCTGATCCGCCAACCAGTGTAAAGTCTCTGAAGTAGTAGTCGTGCCGCAGAAGAAGACCGGAGTGGACCCGGCTACAACTACGTATTATCTGTACCGAGCTTTGGCAGTTTTAGTACCGTACCTTTTCTCCTCGAAGCTGTCGGTGCAGTGAATCCTCATATTTAGTCTAAGTAACTTTTTTTTTAAAAAAAGGCCATAAAGAAATGGAAAAGAGTTTTTAGGTAAGAGGTAGGTATTCACGCAAATCTAACGGAGACGTAGATATCCTGCCCAGCCGATACATCATACCTTCATTATTCCAGCTACAAACTTGTGCACAATTTTGTTAGTCTTGCCGGTGTATGTATGTTCGTCCGGGAGGATATCTGTTGTCGCCGCCTTGATAGCCTTAAAGACAGGGACCTGTCGATATTGTGGGTGCGCGTAGATCACGTGTGTGCTCTGACCTATGGATTCTCTCAGCTGGTACTTTCTCCAACGAGAATACCAGATATAGAGGACCATACGAGCTCCTTATTGGACCTTCTGCTGACTACACGTCCGGACGAATATTCCGACTCAGTGGATGCGCCTCTTGGTTCCTCGGACCACTGTCTCGTTCCGACTCAAATGTCATGCACACAACCCGATCCTTCTGAACTAATTAATTTCGCGTCGTGTGTGGCATTAGAAGTCGGCAGACTGGGATGGATTGCGAGAATTTTATGTATCGCACCCGTGGAGGCAGATCTGCTTTAGCTCCGTAGACCCTGACGTCTGCGCAGCCGCAAAGTCAAAGTCAAGTCAAAGTCAAAATTTATTTATTCAAATTAGTATTTTACAATCACTTTTGGATCGTCAAAGTTATGAAATACTTTTTTTTAATCTTTTTTAATTTTGTCTCTAACATAGTCTGAAATAGAGTAATATGCCTTTTTACAAAGTAGTTGTTTGATAAAAGATTTAAATTAACTTATTGATAGCTTTTGAATATTAATGGGAACTTTGTTGTAAAAATGTATTGCCCCATAAAAGAGTTACTAATTTTGTGTAGACGTGTATCATGCACCTTATTTTTACTTCTAGTATTTACTTCGTGAACGTCACTTTTCTTGCTGAAACTATAGATATTTTTATGTACTTATAAAAGATTTTCATATATGTACTGCGACGCTAAAGTTAAAATATTTATTTCCCTAAACCTATCCCTCAAAGACATCCTAGATCCTAATTTATAAATAGCACGAATTGCCCGTTTTTGTAACAAAAATATTGTATTTACATCAGTAGCCCTACCCCAAAACAAAATACCATATGTCATTAAACTATGGAAATAGCTAAAATATAGTATTTTTGCAGTGTCGACATCGGTCAATTGTCTAATTTTCTTGATCGCATATACAGCAGAGCTAAGTTTTTTGGATAAGTTTAGAATACGAGGAACCCATTGAAGTTTGGAGTCCAGCGTTATGCCAAAAAGGACTGTTGAATCAACAAGTTCTTTTCTTATTAAGTAACAAATTATTAGCGTTAAACCAATTTACAATTTTAGAAATGGCATTATATAATTCATTATAACATATCGGTCTTCTCTTAACATTAAAAAGTAAAGAGGAGTCATCAGCGAATAGACAATGTCATGGTTTTTTACATGATATGGGAGATCATTTATGTAAATAAGAAAAAGAAAAGGACCTAAAATTGAGCCTTGAGGGACTCCCATAGTGACTGCTGATCCCGGAGATCTTTCACCGTTGACATCTTCACTGAGACAAACCTCGCTGGTATGGAATGTTATATTCCTAACTTATGCCAACTTATGGGAACTTATGCCAATCGTCGTTACCACCGCTGCGAAAGACCGATGGCGACTTGGCCCATAGTGCTAAAGAGAAAGCCGATCTACTGGGCAGTCTCTTTGCCTTAAATCGAATATGAACGATGAAGGAGCTGTACCACCTACTACCCCGTGGTGCGGTAAGGGCATGCCGGAAGTCTCCATAACACAGCGGGGGGTCAGGCGGGCGTTGCTTTCTCTAGACGTTCATAAGTCGAGTGGGTCAGACGGTAAACCAGCAGTGGTGCTTAAGCAGTGTGCTCCTGAGTTGTGTCTTGTACTAACGCGCCTCTTCGCGCTTTTGTACCACACTAGGCAATTTCCGTCTTCATAGGAGACTGCGAATGTGCAGCCGGTGCCCAAAAAGGGCGATAGATCAAATGCATCGAATTACAGGCCTATCGCTATTACCTCTCTTCTCTTCAAGGTGATGGAGCGTGTGATCAACACACAGCTTCTAAGATACCTAGAAGTACACGATCTGGTCAGTGACCGTCAATATGGCTTTCGCCACGGTCGCTTGACTGGTGACCTTCTAGTGTATCTCACACACCGATGGGCACTAGCCATTGAGAGTCAGGGGGAGGCATTGGCATGTAGCCTGGACATAGCGAAGGCGGTCTGGCACCGGGGTCTTCTATCGAAGTTGCCATCTTACGGAGTGCCCGAGGGTTTGTGCAAATGGGTGGCTAACTTTTTGTCCGGCAGACGCATACGAGCCGTAGTTGACGGTAGTTGCTCAGATAGCATCGACATAAATGCTGGAGTCCCGCAAGGCTCTGTGCTGTCTCCTACGCTGTTTCTACTGCATATCAATGACATGTTGGACATCAACAACATGCATTGTTATGCAGATGACAGTACTGCAGACGCTTATTACACGGGTCGTCCAAACATCCCTCTTTCCGTTGTGGAGGAAAACCGCGGAGAACTTGTGTTTCAAATTGAGACCACACTGTCCAAGTCCAACTGGGGACGGGTAAACTTGGTCCGATTCAACCCTGCAAAGACACAAGTCTGCGTGTTTATCGCTAAAAAACCCCATTCACTGTAGTCCCACAATTCCAGAACACTCCACTTTCCATCTCCAAGAGCATTGGGATCCTTGGCGTTGACATCTCCAGCGAAGTTCAGCTCCAAAATCATTTGCAAGACAAGGTGAAGCTGGCGTCCAAAAGCTAGGTGTACTCAACAGAGCGAGGCAGTGCTTCACGTCGGGACAGAGTTTGCTGCTTTACAAGTCGCTAGTTCGGGCCCATATGGAGTACTGCTGCCATCTCTGGGCGGGTGCACCCGGATACCAGCTTGGCCCTTTTAACTCGGTTCGACGGGCTGTGAGAATTGTCGACGATCCCAAACTCCTTTGCCGTATCGAACCCTAAAGTCTGAGGAGAGTTTGCCTCCCTGTGTGTGTTCTACACCTTGTACAATGGGATGTGTTCTGAGGAATTGTTTGAAATGATGCCCACGGCTACTTTCTACCATCGCACCGTTCGCAATCGGCAGGGAATTCATTCTCACACTCTAGAACCGAAATGGTCGCGTACAGTGCGGTTTCAGAGAAATTCCTCCCGCAAACGCTTGGGTTGTGGAATGAGCTCTCTTTTGCAAAAAAAAAATTAACTCCATTGCGGCGATATGGCGGCCATTTGGAACCGTCCGAAAAGTATGGCATGGTGATGTTCGTGAATGGCTACTCGACGATGATAAGCCGTGCACAAATTAGCTTCGTACAAATGGTTTAATTGTTTTTTTTTTTTTAATTAATGTGTTCGCGTCGGTATAGCGGGCTGTAAGTCACACCGGAGAAGTATGGCATTTCGCTACCGCCTACTTTTTTTTTATGGACTATCGGAAAATACCAGGATTTTTGTGGAACAAATCGTTCGACACTCATAATTTATCCGACACGTTCACAAATCGTTCGACACTCGTAATTTATCCGACACGTTCGACTAACACCCACGCGATTGGGCCGCCGGTACCAGCGCTATGACCATCATTTTTCTTTTCGTCATTACGTAGTTACGTAGTAGACCCCTGAAGAACCGCCATAGTGGTTCAAATCACCCAATATTTTGTGTCACTGTCTCCCGGTCTATAGAACAAAAATATGACCGCGGGCGGCCGATCGACCGGCGAGAATGATGTTGGTCGCTTCGTGCCGCGATGGTTATTCATACTAATAATAAAAGACATAAATTTTGGCGGAAAACATATCGATATTTATATCTACTTATTTTTTAAAATACTATTTTGGACTTTTAGGTACTTAATGAAAAAAGTAACGTTTGTAATGGGTACAAAATGGCTTTTCTTACCCTCGAAATATAAGATTTCAAAACTAGCTTCTACCCTCGGGTAAGATAAAGAGTAATTTTGAAGACGGTACGAAATATACTATTTTAGTTAATGTTAGAAACTATCTGAAATCATTACTTATTACGACTAAAATTAAATGTCTGATGTAGGTAATACAGACAGATTTTATGTGTGATGTAGGTAATGCAAAGAGATTGTATGAGTGATGTAGGTAATGCAAAGAGATTTTATGAGTGATGTAGGTAATACAGAGAGATTTTATGCCTTTCATATAATGTGTAATTTACAATATGTAGGTAGGTACATTTATGTATATTTTATTAGTTAATTGAACTATGGAATGCTTTTTATTTTATTGTTTATTTTACAATCCTTAGTCATAATAAAGACTTTAACTATAATATACATATGTACCTATTGCTCGATGTAGTTTTATATGTAAGTAGTTTATTTATGAGACTATTTTGAATGTTGTGTTTTTCTGTAAAAGATGTATGTGTAAGGTAAATCGGACGATTTTTTTTATACAACTGCGTTACACTGAACATCTGTGACTTAAAACATTTCGCCACTCAAAATGCGTTATTTTCATGTAGGTGTCGCTACCTTTCATAGTCCAATAATAATCATATGGACATTCATGTAATGCTGTTGGATTATTATACTTAGACTTGGCATAAATCGCACATCTTAAGATGCCCTTTAAAATTACTTTTAAAAAGCCTTTTTCATCAACGGTAAGGGATGACTGTGACTGTGAGGTATCATTGGAAAGGCAATTTATCCAGCTCCAGAAAAAAAAATATTGCGTTTTTGTTTACCCATTTATAAAAAGAAAACAAATAAACAAAAAAATACTTTTTTTAATTCAAATATTTATTTAATTTTATAAATGTGAATAAATTTAATAATTAAAGTCGTTAGCAAAAATAATAAATTGTTAATAATATAATGTTAATATGTATGGGAGCAGTAATCAGGGCAAGGGAGGTATTTTATTTTTGTTTTTTTTTTATTGAATTGGTAAATAAACTAAAATTTTTCTGAAATCTGAATAAATTACAGTTGTCCTATACCTATATGTAGCTCATAAGTCATTGTTTGATTCAGTATGCATTTTTCAAGGGATACGATTTTTGTGACGCCTAGTATATAACCTGAGTTGTTGTTAAATTCTTACATTTAATTAATTGAAAACTAGGTATTTCATATGTCACGGGATTTAATGCATCAATATGCTTTTTTAGACTTTGGTAAAGGCGATATATGGGATGTTGGAATATTATGTGCCTGAACTGAAATGGGTGAGAGTATTAAGAGTATAGATTAAGTTAATGAATGTATTTTTTGTCCTTAACAGACTATTTTTTCTCACAAAAAAAATAAGTAAATAAGAACGTCGCCAAAATGATCCCGTTAAGTGACATGCTGGTTGCGTAAAATCAAACCGTTAAGCCCCGTAGTATCAGGTAGTAATTGTCTAGATAAATCAATGCCGATGTCAAACTGCCACGAACCCCGCCCCTATAGCACTAGCGGCGGCCTTACCCATAGCACTAGCGGCGGCCTTACCCATAGCACTAGCGGCGGCCTTACCCATAGCACTAGCGGCGGCCTTACCCATAGCACTAGCGGCGGCCTTACCCATAGCACTAGCGGCGGCCTTACCCATAGCACTAGCGGCGGCCTTACCCATAGCACTAGCGGCGGCCTTACCCATAGCACTAGCGGCGGCCTTACCCATAGCGAGGCTCCGGGCGGCTGGTATTTGCGAGGCCCTTTGTCCTTCGTTAAAAGTATGTAAAGCGAAAGTAGGTCTGATTGTTTGGTTTAGGTATTTGCCATGTTTGACGAAACATTTTAAAGTTATACAAATAAATAAAATTTGAGTTTTATAATTTACAACATTGCAAGGTTTACAAAATTAACAAATACAAAGATGATAAATTTTGAAATTGATGTTTGCAGTTTTTTTAAGACTAAAATCTTTAATAAAAGCACAATAAATAATCGATTCGATCGATAAATAACGAATAAGCTACGTCATTTTCGATTGAAAGAATAGCAGGGGCTGAAAGCCGATCTTGTTTTATCGAATTCCTCAAAAATGTTTTAATAATTTTGAGCCTCGAAAAACTCCTTTCAGCAGACGCAACTGTAACAGGTGCGGTGGCAATAATTCTCAAGACTATTTCGATAGTGGGGTAAATTTCAGTAAATGTTTACGGGAAATAAATCAACTTTAACCCGGATTGGACTTTTTAATACAATCTCAGTTCGGTCTACATCAGTAATTGTTATGGTCCACAAATCGGGGTCATTTTGAGGATTCAATTTTTCCATTCCAAAAGTCATGGATGTGTAGATATAGACTCTGGCTCAGATTCGCATTCTTGGCTGGATATCGTTTCCGTTAGAAATCCAATCCAAAGTTAGAAAATTGCTATGTCGATTCAAACTGTGAATTAGAAAAAAGGAACAATATGACGTGACGTTTTCAAAGTGTAAAGTGACGAACTGTATAAAGTGACGAAAACAAATAAAGTCCAGTCTGAATTAAGGAGATGGCAAACCCTTACGATTACATTTAATACAGGCCTGAGTACTTTTTGATGTGAAAAAAATAAATATTATAGTTCAAACCTTAATTAAGTGTATTTGCTAATATTATAATAATTTGCCTATTGAACATATAGAATAAAAAACTGACACACTATTTTTAATCCAAATTGTTTGGAACACTAAGAATGATATTTTCTTGATTCTCATTTCATAAAATATATATTAATATGACTGAGTGAATTTGCTAATTTTATAGTTCTAAATAAATATTTTTATTTTATACCAACAAAAACACAAAAAAACGAGATGTGCACATGCTTATGCTTGTATAGTGTAATGTATTTGTACACCGGTCGAAATTATCAGTTGTTTTGCTCCTTAAATACAAAATTTACTAATAATTTTGTATTTAACTCAATTTTGTACTTAATTTTGTACTCGATGACAGCGCCACCCACCGGATTCAAATAAGCGGCATAGAAGTTCAATGAGGTACACACGTACAGGTTTTTGTTGGTTGCGCTGACGTGTGGACGTGTTTATAGAAAGCTATTAATTTGTATATCGAAGAGATTAACTGTGATTACCTAAAAAATGCCAAATCTGCGACGAATACCATCAAAACTTGAAAAAGCACAAGAAAAGGGACTTATTCCAGTACTACAGAGCCGCGGCTTGGGTTGTCGCTCACGGTCGCGTCCCTTCAACCGGCGTGAGTCTCGAACCCGAAGGTGAGTCACCGCCAGGAGGGGAGTTCCCCGTTACGCTGGTGCGGTTGCGATTGAGTGGGGGCGAGAAGCGCCCCAGCACTCTTTGATACCTCGTGTTGCCATTAAAATTGTTTCCATAGTGGGCTTTATGGCCTCCTTATAGTTTTCTAAGGGTAGATATGTGGTTTGTGATTGTGGTCCTTGGTTCCTTGTGGGTAGATCCATGTATCTGCTTTTTGGATTTATGTAAGGGCAGATCTATGTTTTTACGCTCTCTTATTGTAGCATTTTTTTGACGTCGAAGTAAGCTTTCGTTTGATATGCCTATAGTTCTGGTAACTGTGTTTTTGGCATCTGCTGGGTTAAGAATATAGTTTTGGGGTTGTTTAGTCAACTAGTGTTAATACAGAGACTTATTAACACATCCAGGAATTGGGTTTCTGAGTTTCGTCTTACTCGGATTCTTTTATAATTTAGCCAGAATGAGTAGTAGGTCCATTTGCCAGAGCCATGAGTGTGGGATTTAAAGTTAAGTAACAATGCTGACATATATTTTGTAGTTAGGAAACAGTGCTCCCGCTATAGAGTGCCGTTGTTCAGACTTTCTTGTTCCCATCTTTTAAACTACTGACACAGGTGGGAACTGGACTGTTGGCTTTATAAGGACTGCCACACTTTCCACAGGTAGGTGCTCTGACACTCCAGTGTCACGCATTACACAACACCTCCCAAGTAGCACATTAGCGTGAATTATATCCGAAAACAAGCTATATTGCAGTTTAATACTGTAATTTAGTAAATAGGATAAAACTAGTCTTACTGTATACGCAGGATTTCGTACACTGTTATACGGCACAGCTGACTTATGACTGCATAATGAAGAAAAAATCAACATAATGCATTAGTGTAGAATTCGAAATCTCTGTTGTCTAAACTGTGGCAACATATAATTACTAGCTGTTTTAAAAGACTCAAGCATATAAACGGCTGCTGAACGCAAAAAAGACACCTCCTTTATAATGCCACAAGCTGTATTAAAGTATCAAATATTACCATTGGATTTTATTCGTTGTACAGTAATTCTTTTCTATTGCTAAAAAATAAGCTTGCTACTATAGCTGAATAAAAAATAGTATAGAATGTCTCATTGAGCTGTAAATTGGTGTAACTACACCAAGTTGAACTCAACTTCACTTTAATTTTTAAGCATAAAGTGAAAATATCAGCTATTGTACAGCCTCTGTATTTATGAGGGGGTAATTATAGGGTGTTATGATGTCGTGTTTTCTTATTTCATAACCTCGCAATGTGGTTGGGGAACGAACGAAACTATAAGCACATTTAAAAATCATTCGCTTGTTGTCGAGCGGGTAGGTTCACAAAATTAAGTAAAGTATGTACGAAATGATATTTATCAAGATTTTTTCATGCTTAAAATTCTCTTTGTTAATTTTGTTTTTACCCTTTGACAGCCAATAAAACAATTTCATTCCATTGTACAGCTAGTGTAATGCTTTCAGCAGTCAAATAGAGTTTATTTTCGCCGTGTGACAGGAAAGACAATGTCAAAGGAATCGAGATTTCCTTATCCCTAAAACACACCCTTAGACCGTTTGTTAACCGTGGTACACCCAGTAGTACACCCAGTAGTACACCCAGTGGTACACCCAGTGGTACCACGATTACTTTTTCCTAACCGTGGTACACCAGTCTCTGTTGGTTGTATGAATGCGATTAATACACGTGTTTTCTTTCTTTCCTTAGACAGCCATCAAACTAATTTTATTCCATTGTTCAACTACAGTAATGCTTTCACCTGTTAAATACAGTTTAATATCGCCATTATACAGAAAAGAGAATGTCAAAGGTATTCAGCAAGAATTAGTGCCAGTTAACGCCATTTTGAGCTGAACAGAACCGTTTTATTATGACAAAAACTAAATTATATTTAATTGATTTGCAATATATTTGTTAGTATTAATGTAATAAAACAGTCTAAATTATTTGTAATTAAATCCGTAAATAATTCTTACACCATATTTATCCTGTAAAATATATTTAATAAAACAGTATTATTTTGAAGGCTCGTGAAACATTTAATATTATAAAGAGGAAAGATTTGATTGTTTGTTTTGTATTCAATACGCTCTGAAACTACCGGACCGATTTGAAAAATTCTTTTACCATTAGAAGCTGACATTATCCCTGATGAACATAGGCTACTTTTTACCGCGGGAAAATGCTTCATTCCTACGGGAAAACGGGAAATACGACAACGGGTAGTAAGAATTATCCTTCCGTACATTCCTAATTACTTCCTTTTTCACAAAAATTCTAAACGCCTGAACCGATTGGGTTGAAATTTTGAAGATGTATTTCGATGGTTTTCTGAATGATTTAAAAATACGATTGGACCCGGTAGGTGGCGCTGCTGTTGGTATGTCAACTATTAAACAGCTTGAAATTTTGTATGTGCATTTCCATAGTTTCACAGACACGAATGTATTATGCCATTAAACAGGAAAGATTTGATTGTTTGTTTTTTTTCTACATAATTGAGGAGTTGCCGTAAGAACCTACGCCGATAACGAAATTCAGGGCGGGCGAAGCCGCTGGCAGAAGCTAATCCTATACACATTCACAGTAAAGTGGCATCCGCAATACAATTGATCAACAGATATTATAAACATATGAAAAATTATATCCCTTAAGATTAAGTGAAGAGGAGGACATTTAGTAAAATATGTTGTCGCCGTTGATAAACATATTAGTTATTAAGTATTCATATATAATAAACAAACATAAACACTTACATACTAATAATTAATTTAAGGAATTAGTTTATCTGAAGAGAAATATTAAAAAGAATAACGAAACACTTCAATAAATACTCGTACCAATTACGTTTGAATGTATTTTTTTAGTTTTTTGAAGTAGCGAATTCACTTGGTCATATTAATATATATTTTATGATATGTAAATATATAAGTAATATGAAAGCCAAAGAATAGTCTCAGAATTTAAAAAAAAATCTAACTGTTTTAATATACAAATTATTATAATATTAGCAAATATTTAGTACGTCCAAAAGTGTACTCGGACTGTAAACAAAATTAATCAAATTCTTGCAAATTTAACTCGTTTGGGTTTGTCATCACCTTAATAGTGGCCACCCCCGGTTCTATTTATAGCGTAGCGTACCGTAGTACTGAGCGAGAAGCTTATTCGTTAATACTTAAGTAGCTTAAAAATTAACTAGTAAGTACTTAAATTTACACCTTTTAACTTACCTTTTACGTTGCGGATCGGCACAAACGTTGCCGTGCTGTGTCGTACTATCGCGAACCTAACACCTTTTACGAAGCGCTACTTTACGACACACGTTATTTGTGTTTGGCTTTTAAACAGGATTTAAAGCATGGGCATATTACAAGTGTCGTGTCGTGTTGCATAGAACGTTATCGAAGTCATATATTTTGGATACAGGCGTATGCACACGCACAGGCACACGCTTGTCTTAATTACCTACTCTCCAGCAAAGTGTCCCCGCCTTCATACAAAATATATGGCTTCGATAACGTTCTATGTATTACATCACGACACGACACTGTAAGTACGAATTCGGCTTAGTTTCTTTTTATGACAGTTTAATTATTATTGTTATGTAAGACGACTAAATAGTTATTGTGACACAGTCGACGCTGACGAGATCCGACGGCTGGGCAAGCGCTTCCGAAAGCTGGACCTGGACAACTCGGGTGCGCTCTCCATCGACGAGTTTATGTCCCTGCCGGAGCTGCAGCAAAACCCGCTCGTCCAGCGTGTCATCGACATCTTTGACGCGGACGGGAATGGCGAGGTAACATACTGGTTTTGTAAAGTGGAGCAGATAGTGTGTGGTGGCGCTCTTCGTAGCAGAGTTCAAACCGTTGCTGAAATCGCACCAGGAGTTAAGCTGTCATCTTTGTTTAGCATAATATAAGTAAACTCAGCTTTAAGTTATCTTTTCACGGAACGCGTTCCCTAAAAACTTAAAGAAAACACTTCCCGATATAAGTTCAAGAATTTGTTACACATTTTTTATAATTTCATGAAGCACCAGTTCACAAAATTTTAAGGTAACAGTTGATTATTGTCCGTCGGCAACAATGTAAGTATCACGAAAATTCAATTGAACGTTATGAGAGCGGACAGAAATAAATAGTTATTTATGCGTAAAATTGCATTTTTATAAAAAATACAACTATATACGTAATATGTAATAGGTTAAGTTCTAAAACAAGAATTGCTTGTTTAAATATGTTAGATTTAAGATCATCTTAATCAGACAATTTAGGTACATCATTCATTTTTAATGTAAGCATGACACTTATGTATTTATAATATGTATCTATACCTGTGTATGTATTTAATTATATATGTACGTATATGTTCATATAATGTAAAACCGCTACAACAATTTTAATCTTTTCGATTTGATTACCCCATTATATATTTTTGTATGACCCAAAGGTCGACTGGTAGGTAACGTCTATGGCATTAAGTCCATTATTATTTCATTGCAATAGAGTTTTCTTAATGGTATTGTTTTTCATGAGATAAAAAGCATCGCCTAATTTATATGTTCTAACCAATCGCTATCATACAATTCAAAGGCGTTGATTTGGCAGTTGTCAGTCAGTTCGTAGGGGGTAACAAGCGGTTGGTATGTGAGTGGAAAAAAACGCTTAGTAACCAAAATAGCAAATACGAATAACCACTACGGATCGCGACAAAACCGCGAAGATCTTCTGTCTAAAATTGAGAATGCTTTGTCCAAAGTCTAACTGGGAACGGTAAAACGTCCGATTCAACCCTACGAAGACACAAGTTTGCGCGTTTACCGCTAAAAAACCCCGTTCACTGAAGTCTCACAATTCCGGAACATCCCTAACCATCTCCGAGAGCATTGGGATACTTTGTGGTGTTGACATCTCCAGCGATGTTCAGTTACGAGATCATTTGGAAGACAAGGTAAAACTGGCGACCAAAAAACACTTCGGGGCACAGGCTCCTTTACAAGTCGCTAGTCCGGCCACTCCATATAGGGCCATCTCTGGGCAGGTGCACCGGGATACAGCTTGGCTCTTTTGAATCGGTTCAACGACGGGTTGAGAAAATCAACGATCCGAAACTCACAAGCCCTTATCCCAAGTATCGAACCCTTGAGTCTAAGGAGAGAGTTTGCCTCTCTGTGTGTGTTCTACCGCTTTTATAATGGGATGTGCTCTGAGGAATTGATCGAAATAATACGCACGGCTTCGTGCATTTGCATCGACAGGGAATTAATCCTCACACTTTAGAAGTATTAGAATTGAAATGGTCGCGTAAAGTGCGTACAGTAAACTTCCTCCCGCGAAAGCTTGGATGTGGAATGAGCTCCCTGCCAAGGTTTTCTCCAAGGACAAAGAAATTATTAGATTTTTAAAGGTTCAGTAACGCGTAAGTGACACCCCTGGTGTTGTAAGCGTCCATAGGCTACAGTGACCGCTTAGCATCAGGCGGACCGAAAGCTTGTTTGCCACCTTAGTGGTATAAAATCAAGCTCTCTGTCAAGGTTTTCTCTAAGGACTAGAATATGGGGTTCTTCAAGAAAAAAGTTATTAGATTTTTGAAGGGTCGGCAACGCGCGAGTGATACCCCTGGTGTTGCAAGTGTCCATAGCCTACGGTGGCTGCTTATCATTAGAATTTTAGTGGGATAATTATTTTTAACACCTACTTTTGTATCAATACGAAACTAGAATTCTATCAAACTTTTACATCATTCATACCCCAGAAATATCTCAGCTTACAAAGGGAAAGAAACTAAACAAGATATACCCAACGATCGACTTGAAAACAAAAGAGATACATTTTGGTAACAACCTTAAGTTAATAAGAAAATCCGCTGTATGTAGTTCCTCTCGACGAACACTGGGATTTAATTATAGAAAACAGTTAAGAAAAACCGAAAATCTAACCTAGCACTAAGGAAATGTCCAATAGATCCAGAAGAAATAAACTTTAAAAAGTGGCAGGAGTTGAAGAAACAGAATCCGAAAAGATAAGTAATGATTTGGGAATAACAACTACATCTCATCTAACATTAGACAAGGAAAAGAAATATTGAGATACTTAGAATAATCTAATGAAATCTAAATAGCTAGTAACAAAACAAGGAAAAGGAACTAACAAAGAAAACAAAATAGGCAAAATTATAGCTAGATAAAATATAAATACTAATAGACTACTGGCCCAGAAGCGAATGACCCTGTGAAATGTCCCACCGAGAATTACGTTTAATAGCCTGCGACTACAGCGCCATGCGCCGGGCTGATTTGTGAATCTAAACCATCCAGGGCGCCACCCAAACGCATACAAAAAAAATCATTCAAATCGGTCCAGCCGTTTAGGAGGAGTACAGTGACATACACACGTACAGTAGAATCATGTATATATAGATTTAAGCGGAGCGGAGCGGCACTCTAGTTTACAAATATATAGTATTGTCTATATTATATCACGCGCGGCGTCGCGATACGCGGAGCGGATTCGGTTGTCGGCGCTCTCTTCAGTGAGCGTGGTGCGACCTTTCACTTCAGCGGGCCTAGTATGATCCTTCACTTCAACGGGCGTAGTGCGACTGTTCACTACGGCGGGCGCGGTGCGACTTGTCGCTTCGGCAAGCGTGGTCTTACTGATCGGTGTATGCAATGGACAGCGTGTCGGAGCAGCCTTAGAAAGCCTTTCCCTTGAAGGTGTCTCCGGTAGGGTCACGTAGTCATGTGCATTAGCTAGCGGGTTCCGTATAATTATGTCAGTTATTACCTACGGTCGGTACTCGGGTGTAGAAAATTTATTTATTTATATATAAAATATATGTGAGCCAATTCGAGGGGTGAATTAGTATATTATATATATTAGTATTTGCTCGGGCCCGTCTCACACTTGGCCGGTTTTTATTATTTGTTATACTTTAGAGTTTACACTATTTTTCACTGCAAGTCTGAAGTTTGTATGTCTTTCTGTTTTTACGATAGAGCAATTAAGTTAACTTTTTATTATTAGTTAGATAATCCCCCATTATAAAACATATTCTGTGAAAAATTCAGGCTTCAATCTATTTCGGTCTAAAAGATAGTCTTTTAATGGTCGGACAGACAGACAGACAGTGTAGTCTAAGTAATAGGGGTCCATTAGCATCCTCTGGGTACGGAACCCTAAAAACTAACGGTAGAACTACTTATAGGTAAATATGTAACTACTTTGTAATGTCACGTGACTTATTTGCCTAAAAATGTTTTCAGGTTGACTTTAAGGAGTTTATTCAAGGCGTGTCCCAGTTCAGCGTGAAAGGAGACAAGCTGTCCAAGCTGCGTTTCGCTTTTCGCATTTACGACATGGACAACGACGGGTTTATCTCAAACGGGGAACTGTTTCAGGTACCGTCAACCCATCTCGTTTATATACAACAGTAGCAGTTCAGCATCCACAAGAACATTAGACAGATTGTTTAACAGTCAGTAACACAAAGTACAGCGCAGAGATGTGGTACTAATCAGTGTCGGTAAAAGTGATGAAAACAAAAATAACTTTTTGGTTTTTCAGTTATAAATTTCAGTATTTAACTCCCCCTTGGCATAAAACTGTCGCTAGATCAGTGCTTGGGACTGCGTCGGCGTCGGGTAAAGAGGACCTATGTCGCTTAGCCCTCCAAATTTTACTTAAATATTAACGTACAATGTAGCTTGATGAAAATTTAATAAATAACAAATAAAATAAGATTTGGCCACTCGCCGCGGACATTCAAATATTTTAAAGTACAATCGTAAAGAAAAATACTTATTATACGTATTGTGCCAGGCTTGATTTGTTTGGATCTTCTGATGGTTCTTGGATTAGGATTAGGAATTATTCTTGGATGGATGGTTATCGATGATGAAAATTTTTTCTCGTTACCGCAAAGTTCGCATGGTCATAAAGTAATAAAATTTAAAAAAAAAACTTTTTTTTACTAAATTTTTAATAATTATTTATTTTGATTGTCATCTGTCAAACTAGAAAGGGCTATAATCTCCGTAACTGTTGATCATAGACTAGCAGATTCCTTGCAGAAATGATAGATCTCACAATTTATGAATGAATTTCGCAAAACCTTCAATGAAGACATTAAAAGAGTTGTCCAGGCGGAATTAAGCTCTACACTTAGTAAACTCAAGACAGAATTTTCCGCAACTACAGACTTCTTATCGGCTGAACAAGATTCTATCAGGCGAGAAATAGAAATCAAAACAAAAACTATTAAAAGCCTTGAAAGTGATAACATTCGTCTGCAAACTGATGTCAGTAAATTATGCAACAGACTCTCATCGATGGAAAAAATATCTCGTAGCTGTAATCTTGAGCTGCAGGCTGTCCCTGAAAACAAAAATGAAAACTTTTTAGCATTATTTAAAAAACTTTGTGAAATTGTAGAAGTGACAGTAAATGATTCTAATATTTATGCGTGTCCGAGAGTTGCTAGAATGGATTCTACATCAAAACGTCCTCGAAATATATTAATTACCTTAAGTACGTCTCTTCTAAAAGCTTTAATCATCTCAGCAGTACACCGATATAACAAAAAAACCACATCGAATACTATCAGCTCAACTTGTTTGGGAATAGCAGGAAGTAAGAGTAGGATTTAAGTAGCAGAACATTTGTCTCCGGAATGTAAAGTTCTATATGCGGAAGCGAGAAAAGCAGGGAAGGAAAAGGGATATAAATATGTGTGGGTAAAATTTACATGCAAAGAGACGATAATTTTAATAGTATTGTCATTAAAGACACTAAGACTATAGAAAATTTAAAATGAAATATTTAGGTTAAAAAATTTTGATCATAATATTTTAGTTTTATTTTTATTATTACTTTTAAGTGGATGTTTTTTATCAAAACGTAAATGGTTTAAGATCAAAGTGTAAAGATTTGTATTTAAATATTTTAAATTGTGATTATGATATAATTTGTCTTACGGAAACCAATTTTGATGGCGGTGTCTTTTCTAAAGAATTTATTGATGATAGGTATGTAGTGTTTCGTAGAGATCGCTGTACTAGTAGTAATATTCAAAAGAGCGGTGGTAGGGTTCTTGTCGCATTAAGGGAAGGCATTATTGGCTACGTTAGACAACAGTCATGGGACTCAGTATTTGAGGATATTTGGATAACAATTCAAATTAAAGCTCTTTCACACTCTAGTTATATACACTTATGTCTTTGTTATCTTCCTCCTAATCACAACGCTTCTACGCTATCCTCTTTTTATGAGAATTGTTTTAAAGTAATTTCCACAAATAATTTAGAAACTTCACCAGTTTTAATTGTTGGCGACTTTAATACGCCTAATATTAGCTGGGAAAAAGACCCATATGGTTTAGGTTTTTTACCAAGTAATCCTATGGATCAAAAGGCGACAATACTTACAGATGCTATATCTGTAATGGATTTGGCACAATTCAACGGAGTTTATAACTCCAACAATAAATTACTTGATTTAGTTTTGTGTAGCAGGTTAGACTGCTCAGTGTTACCATGTGAACCGCTAGTCAAAAGTGACCTTCATCATCCTTTTCTTATATAAAAAATAAATTATCTCTTAGAAATGGTTGAAGTGAAACCAAATTCTAACAAAAAACGGTTTAATTTTTGAAAATGTAATGTCGAAAGAGTCAACACAATCAAACAGGAACTTAGATCAGTAAATTGGTACAAGCTTCTAAAGGAAAATTAAGATATAGATGTTACTAATTTTTATAATCTTATTAATAAAACAATATCTTTAACTACCCCTCTAATTAAAATTGATATTCATCGACTCCCTATCTGGTATAGTGCTGCACTAAAGAAATGTATTGCAGAGAAGCGTAAATATCACACTCGTTATAAAAAATCGGTAACCCTAGGGATACGATACCTTTAGTATGCTTAGAGCGAGATGAAAGAACATGATGAAGAGATGTTATGATAAATACCTATCGAATGTTGAAAATTCTTGTTGTAACAACCCTAAAGCTTTTTGGAGACATGTAAATAGTAAAAAGTCTTACAACTCATTTTCACAGCATATGTCATACAATGGTGTCGATAGTTCTGATGGGCAAACAATTTGTGAGTTGTTTTCCCAGTTTTTTAGTTCTGTGTATTCTAATTCCAAACTTTCTGTTACTCGTTCCGAAAATACTTTAAATTCAAATAATATTTTATCAATGTCTTCTTTGTACATAAGCCATGAATCAATTAAAACACGGTTAAGAAAACTTGATTGTAACAAGGGCTCTGGTCCCGATGGTTTACCACCTTTTATAACTAAAAATTGCGCAGACGAATTATCTGTGCCCCTGTACATCTTATATATATATAATAGGTCACTGGCAAGAGGTACTTTTCCTAACGCATGGAAAGTTAGTCACGTGATACCCATTTTTAAGTCGGGTGACAAATCGAAATGTGAAAATTATCGAGGTGTAAACATTCTTTCTCATTTCGCAAAAGTTTTTGAATGTCTAGTTTATGACTATATTTATAATGTAGTAAAGACAGATATCTGTAATGAACAACATGGTTTTGTTAAAAAACGTTCAACAGTTAGTAACCTTCTAGAATTTAAAAACTATATTTGTAGTGCTTTTGCTAAAACAAAGCAGGTAGATGTCAATTAACACAGACTTTTCGAAAGCATTCGATCGTGTCAATCATGAGCTCTTATGCTACAAATTGCTCGCCTATGGAATACAAGGAGACATGCTCAGGTGGATAAAATCTTATTTACAAAGACGGCATCAAGTAGTGGCACTGAAAGGTTATTTGTCCGTAGCTACTGAAGTTCCATCTGGTGTACCTCAGGGGTCTCACATCGGACCATTATTTTCATTAATGACCTAGTCGAAACCATACAGTCCGAATGCTTAATGTATGCTGATGATTTTAAAGTTTTTAAAGTCGTTTCTGAAATGAATGATTGTGTGATTTTGCAAAGAGATATAAACAAAATTGAAGAGTGGTGTAGACAACGATATTAAATGCAAATAAATGTAATGCAATTACTTTTACTACTAAAAAGAGTACAATTTTATACAACTATAAGATTAATGATCATGTTTTGAAAAGAAAAGAAGCCATTAAAGACCTCGGAGTTTATTTTGATAGTAAACTTACATTTAGGGAGCACTATGAATATATAATTAAAAAAGCAAATCAGTTCTGTTACAAAAAATTCTAAGGATTTTAAAAAGCCTAAGGTTTTTCTTTCACTTTATTATAGTTTAGTAAGAAGTATCCTTGAATATGCATCCATAATTTGGACACCTCATTATAAAATACATAGTAACCGCATTGAAAGTATTCAGAGACGATGTCTCAGAACAGTAAGTTGGAGATCGGGTCAATCTCGCATGCTAATAGACTATGATAGCAGGTGCAAATATTTTAATGTGACAACACTTCACAAAAGACGGGAGCTAGCTTTACTAGTTTGTTTGCATAGGATATTGCATTCGACAATCTTTTATCATTTATCATGTTTAACACAAGGCACCGCTGTCGAAACTCTAAAACTTTTACTTTCAATGTTTTTAAAAATAACACTTCTTTCTTTAATCCTCTTGTAAGAATGTGTCGTTTGTATAATGAACTTAGCTCTACTAACCAAAATATAGATATATTTGAATCTTCTCTAAAACATTTTCTCAGGGATGTCGATAAGGTCACTTAACAATAAAACGGGAATTATTATTTGTTTGTTAAAATTTATAGTTAGCCAAATTTTAGTCGAGCATTTATTTATTTCTTTTATCATAAATAGATAAGTAGGAAACTAGCAATATTTTATGTAAATTGATATGTATATGTATGTTTGTGTATATGTATGTATGTATGTGTATGTGTATGTATTTGTATATATATATGGATATATATTTGTTATATATGTTTAGTATTTATATGTATGTAAAGGTCATGTTAATATATGGTTGTGTATGTATTCATGGTTAGGCATTTATATTAAACAAGTGTATAACTGTCCTGGTTTATGTAAATTGTTCTGCAATAACATACATGTTTTGGTATGTGTCTAGATTAAAGACTTTAGATCTAAGATATTGTTACAGTCATTGTCACATACTATTTTGTGTGTTCAATTAGTAGTTTTGGAGTTACAGCCCTGCCTAGTTTGAATGTTATGATCAGAAATAAAGATCTTGATGAGATCGATCATTTTTCTAATTTGATAGCTGTCATTCAAAATAATATTAAAAACAAAAAATTAAAACGACTATAAACGCTCGACATGTACCACCGACCGCACTAGTTGTGCCGTTCAGTTGGTCGCTGGGGGAAAAACGACCTTTTCTTCGTCATTCCGTCGTAATACAAACACACGGCAATCTTGTTCAATGGTACAGAACTCCTACTCGCACGTGGCCGGTTTCTTTTAGTATTTTTGTATTCGATTGTACTATAAAACATTTGAACGGTGGCCCGGTAGTGCTATCATTTGTAAACAGATTTAATCAATCAAAGTAGGTACCGTTGTGATAAATGCACTTTTGCCATTTAATAGAGAGTTCATTGATTCCTTTGCTGAAAAAATTGAGGAGGCGAGAAACAACAAAATCTTTCAAATTCTAAAAAAGGTGGTTATCGGTTGGAGCAAGGTCCGGGGAGTATGGTGGTGACATTCCAATCCCACCTCCTCTAGTTTCGCCACTGTCCGTTGTGTAGTGTGTGGTCTTGCGTTGTCCTGAAGCAGCAGTGGGCTAGCTTTTCCATTATGGTTTCCAACTGTCGGCAATACAGATCTACCGTAATCGTCTGACCAGATCTTAGGAAGCTTTAGTGAATGACACCAACGCTGGTCCACCAGACACTAACCAGTGGTCCACCAGACACTAACCAGTACCTTTTTTTTGAATCAAATTTCGCTCTGGGCAGGTTTTAGCCGGTTCTCCTGGATTTAACCACTGTGATGAGTGTTTCCGATTATTGTATAGGATCCATTGTTCATCACAAGTAATGATACGATTTAAAATCCCCTCACAATAAGTGACGGTTGAGTAACGTGACGCAGCAGTCGACGCGTGTTTTTGTTGTTTTGCTTCACTTAGTTCATGCGGTACCCATTTTGCAAGCTATTTCACTTTTCCAGTTTGTTTCAAATGATTTATAATGTTTTTATCACTCACACCGAAGCCTGCAGCTAACTCTGACGTGGTTTGAGATGGATCCGATTCCACGATCACTTTCAATTCCTCATTGACAACTCCGGCCGTCGACCAGGTTTGTTCTGGAGGTCAAAATTTCCAGAACGAATGCGTTGGAACCAAAAACGTAATGTGTTTTCTTTTACAGTGGCTTCTCCGTACACATCATTAATCCTTCGAGCTGTTTCTGCAGCGCTAGTGCCAAGATGGAATTCGTATTCGAAAATAATGCGTTATTTTATGTTTTCCATATTGAGCACAGAACGATGTCAAAGCAAAATTGAATGACGCGAAAACAAATGAATTATACATTTGAAACACAAATAGACAAGCTTAAAATTTAAATAAATTTGAATTTGGAATTCTTAACTAAACGCCGGCTTATTGAGATCAAAAAGCGGTAAAACATCAATTTGATATGTAAGAACCTAATATATTGGGATGTGTTCTGAGGAATTGTTCAAAATTATGCCCACGGCAGGGAATTCATCCTCACACCTTATATAACCTAAATGGTCACGTACAGTGCGGTTTCAGAGAAACTTTCTCCTGCGAACGCTTAGGTCGTGGAATGAGCTCTCCGCCAAGGTTTTCTAGAAGGACTACAGTATGGAGTTCTGCAAGAAAGAAGTTATTCGATTTTTGAAGGGTCGGCAACTTGGTGTTGCAAGCGTCCATAGGCTGCGGTAACTGCTTACCATCAAGCAGACCGCAAGCTTGTTTGCCACCTTAGTGGTATAATATATTAAATTGACTTTCAGGCAAGTGCTTTCACAAAAATCACCAAAAATGCAAAAAATATACCCCTAAAGCAGACATACTGACAGAACATTAAGCTACGTTCGTTTTCAAATCGAATCCTAAAAATTTGAAAATTGTAATTGGCATCTGAGTGAACACATTGAAACTGCCGACTTGATTTTTTTTAAATTGGTCTAATATTTGAATATATCACCCTTGAAACCTCAATGGATCTTAGTTTCATCGACATCAAAGAACTGTTGCCCGAAATTTGGATCCGCCATTTTGGAGCCTTGAAAAGCAAAATTTATGAACCAGCACAAAATATTGTACACTTTAAGTTTATTAGTTCTGTCTGTGCTACATCGCGGCACTGTAATTAAGTTTATAAGTTCTGTCTGTGACACATCGCGGCGTTGCTGTAATAACATTAAGTCACTACGATACGTGGTTAGAATGACAGCTGTGAGTATTTTTGTAGGTGCTGAAGATGATGGTCGGTAACAATCTGAAGGACACGCAGTTGCAGCAGATCGTGGACAAGACCATTCTCTATGCGGACAAGGATGAGGACGGGAAGATCTCCTTCGAAGAGTTCTGCAACGTGGTCGGGAACACCGACATACACAAGAAGATGGTCGTCGACGTGTAGGGTGGCCTTCCCCGTCCTCCCCGCTCGACTTTCCCCTCGCACCACGACGCACGACATTCTTAGATAGAACACTCACTCGGCTCGCGGGACAGGGACACTTCTATGTCAGTCAGTTTCACTTTCCATGCATTAATTGATCTTAGGGCAAATTTTCCCTAAAGAAATATTCGCATTCTTCAGAAATATTGTAAATAAATCAATTGCAAATATTTAAATTCACGTTACATTTGTTCACCAGTAGTAGTTAGGTATCAAAGTGTAGTTATCCTTCCATCGTGAATCATATGTTGATTGTGTAATGTAATTATTTCGTAATAACGTATATTCCCTTAGCAGCAAACGCACCGGTTAAAGCTTTTTTTTTAACGTTTCTGCTCTGAATTGCTATAATCTATTTTAATATTAGGTTATGAACTGTTGATTGCGAATAATTTCATGTGATGTCAAAAATAAAAAATAAAAGCAGAAATAAATTTAAGGTGTGTGTATTTACCGTAGTAATGAGTAGAGTTTGAACTGAAGCAGAGTATTATTGTTGGTATTGTGTGTGCGCACGTTGTACGGCACGGGCACGGGCACGGGTACGGGCACCGACTGCGCAGTGTGCACCCTTGTACCGGGATCTGTGTCTGTTGGTCCGCTCTCGGCTGGGCCCGGGGAACAAAATATTATTTTCATAAAGTACTTAGATTTACAAGATATAACAAATCAGTTATATCGGTTGACGGAATCGGTCCATGTTGAAGGGACATCGTCTTAATTTTGTAGTTTTGAAGAAAACGCATATAAAGGTACTGCAAAATTATTTTCTTAGTTATTTGTATGTTTTTTGTTTTATCCTACTTATAAATTAAGTAAATACTGCCGTTTTGGTCTGAAACTAGTGCCTAAGTAAGTTAAATTGTGTTATTGAAAAAAAAAGTAGAATGATTTTGTTTTAACATACATTGATTTTCTTGTTTTTAACTACTTTAATTTTAGATCGAAATGGGTTTGAATTGAGTACTTTGAACATTCGTACAGTAGCAATGTATTATGGGGAATTTTAAGACCTAGTTTGTACCTCATTCCTCACTGAGCCTTTTTCAATATAGAATGATCCGTGATATGCAACGGATTCTGACATTTCTTTGTATAGACACCGAGCGAGCAGTCGTCCCACGAGGCCTGGCCCGCCCTGTAACAACCGAAAGTTTGTAAAGATATTGAGCGAACAGTCATCCCGCGAGCCCCCCTCAAATACCAACTGAACGTTGCCCACGGTTACTGATAGTTTTAAGATATTTTCTATACATACGCATACAAGACATACGTCACTAGAGTACGGTAGTAAAATAGTTTTTTTTTATATATTTTGTTGTACTTAGTTATGTTGGTGTGTTGTTATTTAGTGTTTTACTCCGGGCTGGTCCGTCTCGCATTGTTATTTGTTGTGCACAATCGTCAACTAACGTCTACCCTTTCGCTTTGGCTTACACGTTTAAAGTGCCCTACCTCACGAGTTTGCTTTTTTTGTTATTAAACAATCGTATATTGGCAAAATTGAGCATTCCAAAACCAAATTTTTTTAAAATAAAACCTACAACAAGTGCAGCCGTAAGTTAGATGAGTACCTAAGTACCTAATCTATAATGCCTTTTTTGTGGCAAAATTGATTGTGTTATAGTGGTGGTTCCATTATAACCCCCACCTCTGTTAAACTCTCAGGAAATGTGTGTTCTAAATTTCAACGGCAAGGAAACGCTAGGACAAGTACAAGCTAGGACCAAATGCTGTAGGAGCATAATCAATTGGTAATAAGTAATCATTTTGATATGAGTATGAGTTTTCCTACGCTAGCAAAATAGCACTTACAATATGAAGCGTATAATTTATACTCAAATACCTAATGTATTTTATTCTGGTTTCTTTCGGGTACTTTTCCTGTCTTACGATGTTGTACAGATTTTACCCAATTTCCTAATCGTAATGTCAATGAAAAGCAGAGGATGTGCCCTTTTCCGGCCAAACCTCCCCAAGCATCAGAGAGTCACCATATAAAAGATATAATCTATTATCTGCCACAGCGAACTCGAATTTAGAGGTCGATTACTTCCCAATAGTTTCGTGACCAGCGCGCAAATCGCTCGGGCAGTAGATGAATCCCTAATAATGTCACCTTACCAGTAGTTTTTGCTCGACCGTGATCGTTTTGAAGGTATGGCCTTAAACGTGAACTCGTATCAGATGGACTGCCGGTATATTGGTCTGTTTAGAGTAAATAACGTAGAATCGTTTATAATTTGTTTACAAATTGAGAATAACAGAGTTGATAGTTTTGATGTAAGGAGGCACAAACGTGACTGGATTTTATTATATAACAGGATTTTTCCAGAAATAGGTATTTAAACTTAGGTATTTTAACTTTAACTTTGGCTTCACATCAACTCTGTATTTCTCAAATTCATGTCAAGTCTAAATTAATTACAATATATTGCTTTGGTAAACACAGACTTGAAATGAATTTCTCGAATTGCACATTATTTTTTATATAGGTACCTAATGTTTGTTGAAATAACGTACGAAATTTTATTTAACCAACTAATAGATACTATTTATAATGTAAACTTAATTAAATAGGTCTCGTTTTGTTGGACAATTTGTAAACAAATGTAGTTTTAATAGTTTGTGGATAGGCTTTTATTGAATTTACTGCCAATACTTGTGGCAACTTTAAGAGATAAAAGGATACAAGTTTAATAAATTGAAGGAACTTTGACCTTTAGGCTACAAAGTAAGTCTCTTTGTGCGTTGATAACTAACATCTGTTGTTGCTGCTAGCTGTACTTTCACATCGGGATAATTGATGAACAAAATACATATGATAGTAACAACTTTATAAGTATCAAAACTGTAAATCCTTCCAGAAGATTCATAATTATTTAATTTAGTATCACATATTAATATATATATAGTGTAAAAGTTGTCATGTTAAATTATAGTAGGTAGTTGTTTTGTCGATGGCACTGGTTTTGGGCTCCGAGCGAGAGGCGAGAGGTCGTAGCGCGAGTAATGAGTCAATGCCGTCTCACCTCACTTGATTCCATCGAGAGGTTCCAAACAAAACCCGGAGAGCCCAAGATCGGTGTCCAATTTGTAAGTAGTGTTTGTTCTGCACAAGCACTGACAGTATCTAGTCACGTCCCACCCTCGCTCCAGGAACATGTTCCGAGTTCCGCATTCACACGGGCTCCTCGGACGTTGTCGGAACGTTTCGACTGCGGTTGTTTATTACGCCATTAAACGTTTACGTTAAAAATTTACGCACTCGAACAACGATGGTAGTAGTGGGTACGGTACCCTCCCACTTAGCGTGGCACGAAATTATTTTGATCGGTGTCTATGCTTTATTTTGGTCTGAGATAAAACTAGAACCTGCGCTACTATTCCATTCTGTAAGTTACCAAGTTATGCGTTGCTAAGTTTCATGAACAAATGCTCGTGTACATGAGGTCTAACGTGATCATTGCTTAGTTGTATCTACAGAACTATTTCACAAATGGTATTTTTATATATAATAATTCTAAATTGAACCGCAAGTCGAATTTATTTTTTAATGTTACATTTTAGTTTTGTTTAACCTTTTAGATTCGTAATAAGCAATGATTATTTAGTGATCGTCTTGTGAGACGACCATCAAGTGCGACACGTTCCTGCGCGCGGATGTGGATAATGTAACAAATCCTGACACTTTCATTAGGTATATTATATATTAATCACGGTTAATACTAATTTAATTTTACTTTAGCAATATGAATGTCCAAGCCTTAGTCACGGTGGTTCCTTCACTTGTGGACGCACACCGCTATCTGTCATTCACATCTAAACGTGGCTCGCAAAGGTATTTTTAAGACGAAGTTCCACAAGGATGTAGGTAGGTATTTACTAATGAATGATTATCCTATATTTTGTTACAAAGATTCCGTTTTAATTCGCTTTTACTCCGCCGAGTGAGCTTCGCCCGGGTAAAGTTGATTTTCCTCCAGCTTCGAGACGGGTTTGACAGCCATATCTATGGCAGTGTAAATAATTCAACTTGATAGTTTAAAATATTACTCTAAGCCGGTCGTTCCAAAACTACTTTTTCGACTTCTACGTTGCGTTTTATTTGGTTATGAGATTTTTTTATTTATTTGTTCGTAACCTTGAGGGTTTGCTTTTAATGCATGTATTAAGATGTGGATTCGGAAGAAAATATTTTTGTTAAAAGTTAAATAGTGTGCGTCGACGCAGTGAGGGCGCCACCCAGTGGAGACAGTCTCAACCTTACCTCTAATTTAAATTACCTATTATCTAATAAATTTTCAAATTTCAATTTTTGTCTCATTAGATGTTTCCTTATTTTTAGCACCTTCTAAATAAACAAGTTGGTAATGACTTTGGTTTGTAAAATTGATATAAGAAAAAAATTAATACCTGTCTACGCTTCAAAATATGCTACATAGGTAACTCAAATGAGGTCGATTTCGAAGTCGTTTGGTAGCTCTTCTGCAAGGGAGGGAGATTTTTGCTTACTTTTAAAAAATAATGAAGGAATATTCTTTATTACACAAAATAAATTAACACAGCCGCAGCAGGTTACCATTTCAGTCGGTCTTATAGTTAAAAAGCGACCTCTGCACAAGACAAGAATAAATGTGCGAAAGTGATTTTCGTAGACTGGCGGGAAATTGGGATTTCACAACATTGGGCGCAAATATGTTGGCTAGGTTCGTAACATTGAATTAAATAGGTACAGGAGATATAATAGATTAAATATTGTATATTACAAACTTCGTATTTCTTGTCGTCAATGCTGTTCCTAGGAATTACATTGACATATATTTGATTGTAATAGCGAGTGTTTTAAGGAACGAATTACTTTTGACAATCACACTGTACAATATAAAAACAACTCCTAGCGACTTATAAATTTAAAAAAAAAAAAAAATATTTAATTCCAATTTATAACATGACAGCATACAATTATACTAAAGCGTTACAAATGTTAAATTAAAATTAGTAAATCATCGCTTAAAAATAAATACAACATTATTATTTTCATAATTAAACAATTCATCAAATTAATTAAAAAAATCCAATAATAATACATGTATTTATTTCAATCATAATCTTAGTTTATATTTACGCTAGTTTCTCTAGCATCCATCTCGTATATTCTCTTGCACTCACTTATCAGGCTTGCTATTCCACTCGCAAATAGATCACACTGTGGTGCTGTGGCGAGAACCGAGCTGAGAAGGGCGCGCGCGCGCTCTGCCGGGCTCTGCCTGCGTTGCACCGTACGCCCCAATGCAGGACCTACTACGCAGTGGGTTCTTTCGCGTAGTCTACCTGTTGTATGAGCATTGGGCACAACAAGTCTTAGAAACGCTTCGACGAGTGCCGGACAGTCTATTTTGTTTCTTATGATACCAAGAGCAAATTTCGTCAGTGTTAGAGACCTCCTAAGCTCTAAGGAGTCGTAACCTAATTGACCCTGTATAAAAAGAGTAGGATACAGGTAGGGGTAATAATTATAGACCTTTTTGTACAGGTGTCGTAAAAACCTCTTTTGTATTTTTTCCAGCATTAGAATATATTTGTCCTCATGCGGGCTCCATACTACTGCACTCGTCTCTAGTACGCTACGCACAAGGGCTCCATAGAGTGCTCGAGTTGCAGCTGTTGAGAGCGAGGCGGCATTCCTCATAACGAAACCCAGCCGATGGTGTGCGGAGTTCGCGACGTGCTGCGCGTGGTCTCGTAGCGTCAGCGCCGGATCGAACCACACGCCTAGGTCACGCACACGCTGCACGCGCAACACAGGCGCGCCGCCCACCACATACTGGTGCTGTCGCGGGCTGTGCCCACGCGTGAACGTCATCGTCTCGCATTTACTAGGATTGAAGTGAAGTCGATTAGCCACACTCCACTCGTACACTGCATCCATATCACGTTGAAGTAGTTCGTGGTCTATTTGTGTTCTACATGCTTTCAGAAGTTTGACGTCATCAGCGAAGATTAGCACGGTTGACTCATGAACAACTTTTGGTAGGTCATTAATCAGGAGCACGAACAGAAAAGGTCCTAGGTTCGAACCTTGACTTATACCAGACGGCGTAAGGTAATGGTCGGATACGTGCGTCCCATATTTTACAAATTGCTTTCGGTTAGATAGGTAGTTGGCAAATAATTTTAAGAGTCTGGGAGTAAAGCCTATCGCCCCCAACTTAAGAAGAAGCGTGTCATTATCTACTCTGTCAAACGCTTTTTGGAAATCGAGATAGATAACGTCTACCTGACTTCCCCTATCCACCTCTAGAGAAACCTTATCTACGAACGTGACTAAATTTGTATCTACAGAACGTCGCAGCAAGAAGGCGTGCTGCGCGCTCGTTATATAAGGTAGGCACTGCGGCATTAGTCGACCATGGAGGGCGGTCTCGAATACCTTAGCTAATGCACATAATATTGCCACTGGGCGGTAATTTTCGACCTTAGATTTAGAACCCGATTTAGGTATCGGTGTCACCCTTGATATTTTCCATAGTGTTGGGTAGTAGCCGGTCTCCAGAATAAGATTAAAAATATAAGTAATTGGCGCAATCAATTCCTCCAAACAACCCTTAATGATGTATGCTGGGATATTATCTGGTCCGGGTGACGTACCTGGTTTCAACCTTTTGACGGCTGCGCGTACGTCATCTGGGTGGAATGCGTGCATGTGCACGCGGCGGCAATCAGCGGGCGGCGCGCGCGTGGCGGCTGCGGGGTCCAGCGCAGGCGGCCGCGGCAGGAACACGGAGCTAAAGTGCCCAGCGAAGGCGGCCGCCGCCTCGCGCCCCGTGCACTCCACGTCCCCACGCGTCACCTTAGTCTCTAATCCCCCTGTCCTTCGGAGACTGTTTACGTATTGCCAAAATTCTTTGGGATTTGCACTTAAATTTCTCGAAATCATTCTCGTGTACGTTGAATGGGCAATTTTAACGTCGGCCTTAATTTTGTTACGCAATAGTTTAAATTGTTCGTGATATTTGTTATCGCCAGTACTTTTCCACATACGGTGGACATAAGCTTTGTGTTGAATATCGCGAATGATACTGGAGTTGTAATAACCGGATAAATACGACTACTCCCCGACCGATTTCTTATTTTTTTGGGTACACAATAGTCAAATATATTATAAATTTCTTGATAAAAATAATTAATTGCATTATCAACGTTCTTAAAATTATATATTAGTTTCCAATCAAATTGTTTAATTTTGTTATATAATGTATTATAATCTCCTTTAGAAAAATTCCAGTCACACTCAGAGGGGATATTGGAAGGGTCAATTCTTATCACCGGTTTAGAGAAGCTGTACCCAATGCTCACGACCAGCGGTGGATGGTGACCGTCCACTTTGACCAGGCACTCGTCCGGCTTGGCGGGCCTCACTCTAACCGCGTCACCCAGCTCCGCACTCGTCAGCACCACATCTAACATTCTCTCATTCATGTTACTTACACAATTATACTGCATCAGGTCACACAGGGAACTAAAACATTTATAATAATTAATTGTTGACATTGTTACTGGCACTAAATAGGTTTAGGTCTCCGAACACTAATGTTTTTGAGGTGGGTTGTACAGAACATACGTATTCCACTCTATTGAACCAGTCCATATAGACGTTATCACTCGAGTTTGGTGGTATGTAGAATACGCAGACGTATACAGTTTGTCCATGATAGGAGAATTTCGCCCACAGGTCTTCACCGTCCTTTGTCTCGTAGCGCGGCAGGCACTCAAGGAGCAGAGGCGCGCGTGCTGCCAGTAGTACACCGCCGCCTGCGCGCGCACGTCGGTCGCGACGTAGCACGGTCCAGGCTCCGCCGCACAGCTCGGCATCGCTCACGGACTCGTCGGTGTTGGTTTCAGTCGCTGCTACTAGTTGTAGGTTGTCAGACAGGATAAGATTACTCCTCCATTGCATAAGTTTGCTTTTTAACCATCGTACGTTTTGATAGTATACTGTTAATGTATAAGTACATATTTTATGTTGTTTTATTTTATGCTGCTGTTGGCCGTTCGAGCCGAAAAAACCAACGCTCCACAGAGACTCCTTTTGGCCAAAATTGAGGCTTTGTGCATTCCTCAAAAACATTTTCTGGTACACCTACCTTAAAGGATGCGTAATCAGTTGGTCGCTTAGATGTCGTTTTGATTGCAGAGTAGGTACTTGACTCATTCTTTGTCTTCAAAAAATTAATAATATTGTCCGCCGTAGTGCCTGGATGCGCGCCCCATAAATGTAAGTACTTAATACTATTAGCTGCGCATAAAGTATCACTTGCCTCTCCACTCCCGCGGATTAATACATCAACCTTACAAATACACACATCTTCATATATATAAGAAACACAATATACATAATATTTCTTTTCTTTTATGAGTTCCTGAAGTTTAGCTTTGAAGAAAATATATCATACGACATGCCATAGTAAAGATGCAGTCAAAACATTCACAAGCAAGTTTATAAGTCATAAGAGTTGTTTGTGATGTTCGTAACAAGTGTATTTCCATGGCAAAGATGTAGTTGGGGTTTTCATTGGCCAGAATTGTGCCTCGATAGCTCAATTGGATTGGAGCAATTTAAGAGAGGTAGTGCAAGTACTCGCTCGATTAAGCTGACCGAACAAATAAAGCGGGGCATAGTAGGGAAGTACCTCCAACTTACAGAAAACTGCGGCCGTGTTGTGTTCCTGGCGGTGAGTAAGGTTGCCAGAGCTGAGCGGACAGCGGAGGACCGGCGGTGCTTATTGCTGTCATTGCTCGGCGGAGACGCGGCGTGCTGATGAAACAGCTGACCGCTGGCCGCCCGCAGGTTGAACAGGTTCCCGAACCCAGGGATCACTTAATCTCCGCCCTGGGAGGCTGATCCGCCAGCCTGTGTAAAGTCTCTGAAGTGGTAGTCGTGCCGGAGAAGGAGACCGGAGTGGACCCGGCTGCTACAACAGAGGGGGATCAGGGGCCTTTCCGCCGGCCGTGCCAGCAACCGTATTATCTGTGTTAATCTTCGGCAGTCTCAGTACCGCACCTTTTTGTCTTCTAAGCTGTCTGTGCAGTTAATCCTCAACCCTAGTCTTAGTAACTTTATATAAAATAGCCAGGTAGATCGTGTCACCGAGGCGAGAAATCTAGGCGTATTAATGGATGACAGTCTCCGCTTTGAAAGTCACGCTTTAGCGATTGTACGATATTGTTTTTATCGCCTTAAAGTTTTGTATCGCATTCGTGATTTTATAAGCGAGGAGCTACGTATGAAGCTGTGTGACTGTCTAGTACTTTCAAGGTTAGCTTATGCAGATACTGTTTACGGCCCTAGGCTGCTCGCAAAAACAGATAGAATTATACAGAGATTACAAAATGCCTGTGCAAGGTACACCTTTAATGTACCGCCACGTAGCCATATTACCCCCTTTTTAAATGCATCAAACATTCTTAAGATGTCCTACCGCAGAGAGCTGCACATGGCTACACTATTGTTTAAGGTGATAAAAACCAATAATCCAACATTTCTTTCCGATAGACTAAAGTGGCGAAGAGAAGACGATACTTGGTATATGAGAGTTTTAAACAGTGCTTTGAAAATACCACAACATCGAACTGCCGCTTTTCGAGGAAGTTTCAGATACGCGGCTACCAAATGTTGGAACAACATACCTCCTCCTATTCGTGAACTTAGTAATGTCCAAAATTTTAAATTTAAACTAAAGAATTACTTTTTAACAGTCCAAAAGCAAAATGAGTCGCGCGCGAGCGGAGTGGTCGGTTTGTTCCAACAATGCAGCACAATGTTAAAAGGCTAAATAGTAAAAATATCTTTAATAATGTTAATGATTTTTATATGAGTTTATTGTATTTATATTTTACAAATTTTGCCTGCATATGCATTTATATTTTCCTTATTTATTATTTTATATATACCTTATATATACTTATACCTATTTACCTTAAACTAGAACACATAACCGGTGCCTCACGGGCACCTTCTATTAAGGGCAACGCTGAAAATCAGCGCTGCAGCACCTTGTTACAGCATACGCTGAGTCGATGTCCTGTTAGGCATCACAGCACCCATATTTAAATATGTCTAGTTAGATCCGTATATTTTTGTTTTGTTTTATATTTTCGGATTTAAGTGTTTTTTGTTTTCTTATTTTTATCTCCATTATTTTGGTGTACCTTTATGTAAACGTGTATGTAACAATATGGGTGAAATGATGCTAAATAAATGTCTGTCTATGTCTGTCTAAATAGGAAAAGAGTTTTTACAGCGGCTACTCCATCCACATACAATGTGGATTTTTGCAATATCGAGGTATTCACGTAAATCTTAACGCAGTCCACCATCACCTCGAGACTGCGCAGCTGACCATTCTCTTTCTAACGGAGACGCAGATATCCTGCCCGGCCGACACATCATACCTTCATTATCCCGGCTACAAACTCGAGCACAATTTTTTGAGTCGTGCCGGTGTATGTATGTTCGTCCGGGAGGATATAAGCTGTCGCCGACTTCATAGCCTTGAAGACAGGGACTTGTCGATATTGTGGGTGCGCGTAGATCACAGCGGCCACACTCGTATCTATGATCGTATCGTGACACGGACGTAACTCGACTCCTCACGCACATGAGTTTGACGACTGACAAAGTTCTAGAGCAATATCCCACAGCAGAACTAGTTATTTAGGGAGACTTTAACGCCCACTATTGCTAGACAAGGTGAAGCTGGCGTCCAAAATACTTGGTGTACTCAACAGAGCGATGCAGTACTTCACGTCGGGGCAAAGGTTGCTGCTTTACAAGTCGCAAGTCCGGCCCCATATGGAGTACTGCTGCCATCTCTGAGCGGGTGCACCCGGATACCAGCTTGGCCCTTTTGACTCGGTTCAACGACGGGCTGTAAGAATTGTCGACGATCCCAAACTCACTTGGTATCGAGCCCTTAAGTCTGAGGAGAGACTTTGCCTCCTTGTGTTCTACAGCATGTACAATGGGTTGTGTTTTGAGGAATTGTTCGATATGATGCCCACGGCTACTTTTTACCATCGCACCGCTCGCCATCGGCAGGGAATTTATTCTCACACTTTAGAACCGAAATAGTCGCATACAGTGCGGTTTCAGAGAAACTTTCTCCCGCGAACGCTTGGGTTGTGGAATGAGCTCCCTGCCAAGGTTTTCTTTAAGGACTACAGTATGGGGTTCTTCAAAGAAGAAGTTATTAGATTTCTGAAGGGTCGGCAACGCGCGAGTGATGCCCTTGGTGTTGCAACCGTCCATAGGCTACGGTGACCGCTTACCATCAGGTGGACCGTAGGCTTGTTTGCCACCTTAGTGGTATAAAAAAAATTAGTAGAGCACTTACACGGACTGTAAGGATTGTAACAGGTTCAGTCCTGGCTCGAGGTTAATCTTTTGGCTGCATCTTTGATATAAAAGTATTTATTTACATTGACAATACAAAAACGATTGACAAAATTTTTCTGGCGCTGCCCGCTTTGACAGGTTTTGACGGAACATCCTATATTAGCGGAATATGTAAACTGGAGTCTCTGACTTTTGCTCTTTTAGAAGTATCCCCGTTAACCGTAGAAACGTTCGCGGACGTAGAGAAGTTCACGGTTAGGCTGTACAAACTAAAATCTCCTGTAAACACAACAGATGAAGCAGGGCACGCCCTCTTCTCCAGAGTTAGTTACCACACCTGACGCACTGCCGCCGGCTTCAGATGCAGCTCGATTGCATATCCGGTGAACATTATCGAACATTTCATCAGAAGAAACGCACCCGTTTTGGAGAGATCAAGTGGCTTTCTCCAACAGATTATGGGTGGCGTCACCAACCAAGTGCTTGCCACGACGAATCAAACTAGCCCAAACTCGATGGGGCGGCGTTTTTTCATAACAGAGTTCCTTTTGATACCTTCCGGCTTCATCATCAGACCCTGAATGAATATCATGTGCTTGCCATGACGAATCAAACTAGCCCCAAACTCGATGGGGTTGCGTTTTTTTCGTAACAGAGTTCCTTTGGATACCTTCCGGCTTCATCATTAGACCCTGAATGAATATCATGTAAGTCCCGTCCTTGCCACGACGAATCAAACTAGCTCAAACTCGATGGGGTTGCGATTTTTCGTAACAGAGTTCCTTTGGATACCTTCCGGCTTCATCATAAGACCCTGAATGAATATCATGTAAGACCCAAGTGCTTGCCACGACGAATCAAACTAGCCCAAACTCGATGGGGCTGCGTTTTTTCATAACAGAGTTTATTTGGATACCTTCCGGCTTCATCATCAGACCCTGAATGAATATCATGTAAGACCCAAGTGCTTGCCACGACAAATCAAACTAGCACAAACTGGATGGGGTTGCGTTTTTTCGTAGCAGAGTTCCATTGGGTACCTTCCGGCTGCATCATCAGACCCTGAATGAATATCATGTGCTTGCCATGACGAATCAAACTAGCCCCAAACTCGATGGGGTTGCGTTTTTTTGTAACAGAGTTCCTTTGGGTACATTCCGGCTTCATCTACAGACCCTGAATGAATATCATGTAAGACCAAAGTGCTTGCCACGACGAATCAAACTAGCCCAAAGTCGATGGGGTTGCGTTTTTGGTTACAGAGTTCCTTTGGCCTATCCAATGTCAGATGTCCAAAAATGAAACAATGGTACACAAGAAAACGCTGCGTTGCCAGATCGTGCATTATATCGCGTAAGAACACTTTCGAGAACCCCCCGCCCTACCTCAGTTTGCATCCGCGATGCGTGCGAGAAGACGTTTTGATGAAAATGTAAGTATTATTAGGATTCTTTATAGATTTTTCATTAAATTATGGTTGAAACTATCATATTTTTCATTATTACCTAACAGTATCAACATATTTCTTAGGTTCACGTGGCTAGATCAAGTGTTAAAATTGAGTGTAGTGCAGTCATTGGAGCGTTATTGCTCCGAATTTTTTTGTGAACTGATTTGCATGAAATTTTGGAATTAGGCTCATCTTACCCTTAACTTCAAAAGTGAAAATGATCCGAACTCCGCACCCATCCTGGGGGTGGTTGCCACCCCTTCTCGGTGGTGTATTTTTTTTTTCAAAATAACCTCGGGTATCGATAGAAGCGTTTGTTAACCGTGGTACACCCAGCAGTACACCCGGTGGTACCACGGTTACTTTTTCCTAACCGTGGTATCACGGTTAGTTTTTTTTTCTAACCGTGGTACACCAGTGGTTGCATAAATACACGTGTTTTCTTTCTTCCTTTCTAATTTTTAACCGAATTCAAAAAAAGAGATGGTTCTCAGTTTGATCTGTATGTTTGATAGAATGTATGTTTGTATGAATGTATGTATGAATGTGTGTATGAATGTATGTTTGTCCGCAATTATCTCGCGTTTGTCAAAAAATCAAAAAAAAAACGACTTTGTGGCGCACCATTTTTTTACGGCACTGCGCGCTTACTTATTATTATTCATGGATCTATCGATGGTTAAAATGCCGTACAAAAATATATGACCAAAATGTACTCACTCTACCTGCACTTTTGAATACCCACCAGCACTCAGTTGGACAGCTTACAAGTGACGGCATAGTGCTGAATCTTATTATTTTATGCTCTTATATCGTCCTTTATACGTCACCTGGTGGTTCATATGACCCATCCATTTTGGACATGGGCCTGTAGTCTATATATATTATGGACATATATTTTGGTAACGTAGGCATGAATACATATCAACGTAGTTCATATATGTATATATAACACGTTTTCATGAAGGTAAGTATGTGTATTGCTCGGAGGGGCCAACCACAAAAAAGCCAGGTGATCTGCTGTGCGTGCTCCGTTTATTCGTTTCGAATTTCTTATATATATATGCTATACAATGTGAACAGTATATTTCCGCCTGCAAAGGAATGAGCAATGCAAATGTTTAATCATATATATTTACTGTTTTAATTTAGGAGTAGTTTTAAGGGTTGAAAAGCTTGAGAATATGATAATAATTTTCGAGAATGTGGAATAACATTTAAATCCTTTTCATTTCATCAAAAGAATTTTTTTTAAACATTTTATTATCAAGGGGTTGTTTTTAAGGGTCAAAAGGGTGTTAAAAATTCGCTAATTAAGATAGAGAACATAAAATATTATTTACTCTATACTTAAATCTTTTTATGTCATACCAAAGTATTTTTTTCAATTTACGGGTTGTTTTCAAGGGGTTAAAAATGATTTTATGATGAGGTAATTGTGTTAGAAAACACTTTACAGTTTCACCCTTTAATATTAAACACGTTTTCTAGCGATAAAATGGCTCAATGTCAATTTTTCCATTAAGGGCTTGTTTACACCCCTTAAAAATAATAGGCAGAGATAAAAAAATCGGAGGTAAGACCCTATTTTTCGCTTCAATGACTGCACTAGTGGTTTTTTTGAGGATAGTAAAATATACTTTAGGTAGTCAACAATAAAACAGTTGCCCAATGGACTCAATAAAACACCGTTTCATTGTGTACTATCTTGTTGCATTGTATAGTACCATGTAATATCAAGTACTTTCTGTTCGATTTAATATTTTTTGTGGCTAGAAATTAATCTTAACATTAAATTTTTGTTTTTTTTTTAAGATGGCGCGTACTTAAGCTCTAAAAGGAAAGAAAGGCGATCGTCTAGGGGAAAATATGCTTTGAGCTAATCTAATGCACAGACAAGGAAAAAGCTGCACAAGAGTGTAGTGTATATTATCCTACGCTGTTTCGATACATAAAAAAATATAGATAACGCATCTTTACCAAGCCAAAGATTTACTCCTAACGACGAAGTTAATAAAACATTTTCAGTCGAACAAGAAACACCTCAAAGAATATCGAAGAATGTGCGTTAAAATTTACGGATTATCCTCTAAGGACATCCGTTAAATGGCTATCAAATGGCAAAAGTAAATAATATCCTGCTAGTTGGGAAAAAGATCAAATGGCAGGTATTAAGCAGTAAGCCTGAAGCATGTAGCTTGGCACGTGCATCCGCATTTAAGAATGAAACTGTCAGATCTTTTATTTAAAACCTGAAAAATGTCATGGAGCGTCATCCTTACTTTGGTAACGGTTGTAGAATCTACAACTTAAATGAAACTTCGACAACAACCGTTTAAAAGCCGCAAAAAGTCATGGCGCTTAAATGCAATCACAATATTTGTAAGATAACTAGCTGTGAGCGGCTTATATTAGTGACAACATGTGGATTGTATGTGTAGCAGGACAAGCGTTGCCACCAGCTCTTGTTATCCCGAAGAAATTTTTCAAAGATTTTATGATGAATGGCGCTCAACCAGGATCTCTTGGACTTGCAGCTCCAACTGAATGCGGAGCTATTTGTAAAAGTAATGCAGCATATTATTATACACACGTCTGCGAGCCCAGAAAACCCTGATCTATTATATTGGAAAACCGCGAATCCCGCCTCAGTATTGAAGCTTTAGATTTGGCCAAACAAGCTAAGGTTACAGTCTTTACATTGCATCCTTATACGACTGCAAAGATGCAGCCGCTTGATGTGGGCTTAAATGCCCCCTTTAAAGGTTATTATAATAGAGCCATCGATTCGTGGCTGATGTGACACGAGCTGAGAGTCCATCGATACTTGAAGCTGACGAATTTCTATTTGCAGGAATTCCCGTACAAGCCACCGAAGCTGCATGTGGTGTCCAGGATGTCAAAATTCCCACAAGGAAACTCAACAAAGCAGATTCTTATTTTCTGTTTAGATAGCTAACTCCTCTTGTAGAAGGAATTCGTGCAAGTTCTTCTGGTATTAAAACTAATTTTATATCCCCTAAAGAATTTATGGCTCCATTGAAGGCTGGTCCGCGAACTGGAAAGCGCAAACTGTGTAACTAATTGTAGATAATATGACAAATCTGAATCCGAATAAATACAACCTGAAATTAGTTTGATGTAGAACGTTTCAAAAAATCTAACAAAGTCGTCTGACGAGTCAATAATTTATAATAATAATGTTAAGTTTACACTTCAAAGATGTTTTTCTTTTCTTGTTTGAAGCAAAAGAGTCGGTTCTACTTCGTTTGGATGCCATAGTACTTAGTACATCGCACAACACACAAAATCGTTATTTTCTTGTACCTACGTGTCGATTCCGCGCTACAAGTCTGAGCCTGAAAAATCGAGTAACTCCGAATTCGCGTATGTCGAGGTAGTGTAAGTCGGGGTATTACTGTACTATTTCTCTTACAGATATTTTTTTACATTTCAATATATCTAAGACAACATATTTTTTTTACTTTGTTGTTTTTCAAAATATAGCAGCGTTACCGAATGAATGGTGACTTGTATTTTTTTTATTCTTATGGTTAAGTTTTAATTTTCTTTTCATTATGAAAACGAATACTTAAGCGATAACCATAGGATATATATATATACAGAAAAAAGAGACATTTATACGAAACCCTAAAAATAAAGTAGGTACTATTTCTCTTACAGATATTTTTTTACATTTCAATATATCTAAGACAACCTATTTTTTTTAACTTTGTTGTTTTTCAAAATATAGCAGCGTTACCGAATGAATGGTGACTTGTATTTTTTTTTTATTCTTATGGTTAAGTTTCAATTTTCTTTTCATTACGAAAACGAATACTTAAGCTATAACCATAGGAAATTTATATATGTGTTAATAATAAAATAATCTTTATTTCCATTGAATTTTAATTCAATAATCAGACCGGTGCAAAATGCTAGTATCGATTATCCTGTTTATACCTGGCTACCCGAGAGTTGTGACCGGAAAAAAATAGGCAACCTAATGTTTGCATATTCTATGGGCTTCATACTTTCGAAATTTAATTTTTTTTTTAATATCCTGGGCTGAAATTTGTTATGCAACCCATATGCAATATATTTATTGACATGTTAAATTAAATATATAATACGTTTCATCAAATAGACATCTCGGTGAAGGTCGTTTTATATCGGGATCCTATACCACTATGTTATGACAAATAAATAAATAAATAAATATTTCGCTGTCTATCGATCCGTCCGTCTGTCACCAGGCTGTATATCATGAACCGTGATAGTTACAGTTTCGCAGACGATGTATTTCTGTTACTGATTTAACAAAAAATAATAAAAAACAATAAAAAATATTAAAGGGGGCTCCCATACAACAAACGTAATTTTTTTGCTCGATTTTGCTTGATATTAATATGGTAACAGGTAGACGCTTAAAATATATTTAGTTATATAGTCACTTCAAAAATCAATTAAATTAAAATAAAACAAATATTTAAGGCATTATGGGAGCCCCTCCTATTAAACAAACGTGATTTTTTTGCCATTTTATAGATAATGGTACGGAATCCTTCGTACTCGAGTCCGCCTCGCACTTAAAATTGCGTGGAACCATTCTGTGAATCTCGCACTCACACATTAACATTATCAGAACTGTCAATAATATTCACCTTAATTCGACGAAATTAGGTTTAGTTTTCTTAATACTAAATACTGGAACCAGTTTCTTTAAACCGTTCTTATTACTTTTGGTTTCTTAACCTAACAAATTAATTAGGTGCAAACTGCATTGTCGTTCTACATACGTATTGTTAATTTCACATCAAATGTTATCTGCCCCGTGTTGTGATTCGTAGGCGATGCGACATTGATTGGCAAGCCTATGGTTCAAATCACGCTACTTCCGTTTTGAGTAGTTTTAACATCTAGTTCTCTCTGAAAAGGACCAATCGGTATGAGAACTTTTTGTTTTGTTTGCAAGAATTAAAACATATGCAATCAAATAAAAATGGTTTTTATTAAAATTTTATAAATGTTTTTGATAAATGTCTCTTTTTTCTATACATATATAACCTATGGTTATAGCTTAAGTATTCGTTTTCGTAATGAAAAGAAAATTGAAACTTAACCATAAGAATAAAAAAAAATACAAGTCACCATTCATTCGGTAACGCTGCTATGTTTTGAAAAACAACAAAGTAAAAAAAAAAGGGTTTGCACTCCGGGAGTGCCGGTAGAAGTGAAAACCTTTACCTACACACGATTCGCGCTTAACATTCAAATATGTTACGAGACAACTCGTATCGTATCGTATCACATTTTAACATGTGTAATCCGCACTTTTATTATTATGAATAATAATGTTTGTTTATTTACTTTTTTAACTTAGTATATTTGACATTGTAAATAAACGCGACGCGAGTTCCGTCTTACGAATTTTCTATGAATTTTCGATCAGGACACGTGACCTGACGCGATTTTACCATTTTTAACCCATACCAAAAAAAGTTCACAACGCCGCTAAAGAAGTTTTCACTTCAAAAATATGTTATGCATATGTTATTGAAATGTAAAATAATATCTGTAAGAAAAGTAGTACTTTATTTTTAGGATTCCGTGGGTAATAAGCGGAACCCTATTACTAAGACTCCGCTGTCCGTCCGTCCGTCCGTCTGTCCGTTTGTCACCAGGCTGTATCTCATGAACCGTGATAGTTAGACTGTTGAAATTTTCACAGAAGCAAGCCAAGGAATAACAGTAATGTCCGTGTGTGGAGTAATCCAATCCTGCACTATATGCGCTCGACAACATTTTGTTCTGCATAATGGGTTCCATTTCTGCGCCACAAATAAAGCCTCCCGTTTTCAGATGATGCAAACGACTTCTCTTCGGTGAATATGGTGTTCTCCCAGTCAAAATCTAAATACTCCCTTGCAAACAACAATCTATTTTGTTTATGGGTATTAGTTAAAAAGGGTTTTTTTAGCTGGCTTTCTATGAGCTCGACGAACAGTGTGTATTAAACATGTTCCCAAACACAGCAGTCGGTATGAAACCATTGTTCAACCATAAATCTTCGCATCGGTCGCATCAATGTGCCGCGGACTTCCACTTCGAGGTTGAGCTGATAAATTCCCCTCCTCTTGGTTGCGTAAGATCCAACGCTTTACGGTAATCCACTAAAAACCAAATAGCCAGATCAAAATAAACATTTTTCAAACTACTGAATTATGTTTTAAATTTTTTTTAGATTATAATATTTTTTCTTGAATATTAATATTGGATTGCATATTATTTTTAGCAAAGAAATTAAATAAAAACACCAAACAACCTTATCAAAACAAACACCTACAGTAACACATCCACAACGACAAAAAATGGGTACCTAAGAAATTACCGCATCTAACTTAATAGCTAAATAAAAACACCAATCAACCTTGTCAGCACATACCCCCAGAAACAAATCGGCAACGAACGACAAAAATAAAATGTCTACCTTCGTAGTGTTCGCATCTAACTTAATAGCTATTAGAAAATTGGTCTAAGCTGTTTAACTGAACAAAATATTCATAATTCGTAAAATGTAACAAAAACAAAAAGAAAGGCATAAGGTGAGATTCGAATCCACAACCTGCATTGCACTGAGTACACCTATTAAGATCTGATACGTCTATCCGCTAGGCTACGGATACATTAAATTTCTTAGTGAAATTATTATATACAATATTAAATGAAACTAATATTACTCAGGTTCTAAAAGACATATTACTTTATTTCTTTAAGTGTGTGAGTGACTACGCCTAGCTGCCATTCTATTTCGTTTTGAAATTCTATATGCAGTTCTGCAACTGACCGTACAAGTTGAGGGTGTTTTTTACTTTCTTTTGATATAAGTTTAATTTCTTTTATGTATTCTGTTTTTTCCTATCTGGTAACGCCACCTAAAAATCGATGTGAGAGTACAATTTTTACCCCTAAGTTTCCGAAAATTCTCTTCGCTTGATCGCTAGATATTTCTTCAACTATAATGTAGCTTTTTGAATATAGTAATAGAGATCTAGAAGAGAATAATAGAGAAATAGTATCCGTATTTAGGACCTTGTTCAACAAATTTTTCTAGCTGATCTTTTATATAATTTAATTTACCAAAACAAGCTGAGTCATTAGCGTACCAATCTAGTATATATTTTTAGGGTCTCTGCAACTTTGAATTAGAGGTAATAACCCAACTGCATACATTACAATGTTAAAGGGTCACCTTGTGTAGTTCCTTCTTTGCTGAGAATGAAATCTTTAGAGCCCGAACAAATGACTGCATAACCTCTGTATGTGTTGAATAAGAATTTTTAACAACGGTGTTATCACCGCTACGAGAATGCAACACAAACTGTATCTATAAATGCATTTTAATATTTTGTAATTTTTCACAATGTCATACGTTAATATTAAGTTATATATTAACACAATAAAACTCTTTTCCTGATGGGGAAGGGACTAGCTTTAGAATTAAGAAAATGTAATAATAATAAGTTGTGAAATTGTAATAAGTTAGGTAAAAGTAGAGTAGGTTTGTTTCATTTCCCCTCTTTACTATTTGTTGTTATCAAAATTGATATTATGTGAGTACCGACATGTTGTCGACTTAGTACGCACGACTATCCCCAAAACAGCGGGATTTTTACTTTAGTATATAAATGTGAAATATTTATAGGCAAAACTGCCATTTGTTAGGCAAAACTATACCGAACTCCTATATACAGTTCTATATAGACCCTATGCACAGTTACTAAGATACTGGGAAAATAGGTAACTTTTTGAGTTCTGTACATTCTTCCTCCCTCACACCTATGATAATAAATTGCAATAGGGATACAAAAAGGATGGGTATACGGGTAAAAAGGGAAAGACTGTCTCAAACTTTACATGTACTTTACTTTACACTAGGGTCATTAAGTCCTTATGCCATGCTTTCAAAAAAAATGTCACAGGTTAAATGCAAACCTTTTCCCCTATACGTAGATACCTATACCGTTACGGTAAGTAGTAAGGTTGAGGCACAAATTACATGTAAACTTAGTAAATACAGTAACTTATATCTAAGCAACTAGTTTACATACGAGAAGGATAAAAGTATCACTAGATACCTCTCATAGGCACCTACCGATATAACTGGGTTTCACAGAGGTAACTCAAAGCCCTGAAGTAGTGCGTCTTCTACGAAAAATATCCTGAAAATTTGTATCTCACATTTTCACATGACGAGACAAACGGACAGACACAAAAAGTACTGAAAGATATGTCTGAATTTTAGAACAATTTTTTGAGATTCAGCACAAAGTGTAGTCCTTCAGTACAAGTAGGAAACCCTGAGAGCTGTATTTCAGCTTTCCTTACTCTCCTACTACGGCCTAACCGTAGACAGTCGCATATACTAATAAGTCGTTAGAACCGTCTCCTAAAGGTCTAGCCTAGGACACCTAAAACCACATTATAGCTCCTACCGTTTGGCTATAAAACATAAAAACGTAAAATAACGTTAATTTATAGTCAAGCCACGAATCGTGTGACTGTAATGGCAATAGCCAATAGAAACCTCAACTGTCAGCAGCAGATTATAGGTATATAGTTATACCTCTTTTGATGTATGGTTATATCAATGACTATGTGTTACTTTTCACTAAGTTTTCGTGTGGGCTAGATTTTCAATCACCACAGTAAGTACATTGACTTAAGCACAAAATCTAGAATATTCCACGGAACAACCTCTCCCTCTGATGGAGTTTTTTATTTTTATACAAAAATAGAACGAAAATTTGTTTCCATATCAGTAATTTAAGAGACTTCAACCATTCCAGCTTCTGATACCAGCTATGATATCTATGATAGCTATATGTGTAAGAATTTTAGAATGTTAGAAAAAAAAAAAAAAACTTAGCAGCAGCTGGTTACAAAATTTTATATTTTAAATGATTTAATGGATTAACAAATCGTGGAGCCTTCAAATACACATATTTGTCATCGCATCGCAGTGCTCCCAAGTGCATTTGGTTTTGTGGATACACCGAAGTGCTCTCAAGTGCATTTGGTTTTGTGGATACACCGAAGTGCTCCCAAGTGCATTTGGTTTTGTGGATACACCGAAGTGCTCTCAAGTGCATTTGGTTTTGTGGATACACCGAAGTGCTCTCAAGTGCATTTGGTTTTGTGGATACACCGAAGTGCTCTCAAGTGCATTTGGTTTTGTGGATACACCGAAGTGCTCCCAAGTGCATTTGGTTTTGTGGATACACCGAAGTGCTCCCAAGTGCATTTGGTTTTGTGGATACACCGAAGTGCTCTCAAGTGCATTTGGTTTTGTGGATACACCGAAGTGCTCCCAAGTGCATTTGGTTTTGTGGATACACCGAAGTGCTCCCAAGTGCATTTGGTTTTGTAGATACACCGAAGTGGCCGATTTTAACATAGATATTTTGATTTCCATTCACCACACTCTTTATTGTGATTACTACATTCGTTTCGTTACCAGGCAACAAGTTTTCTCTTCCTCCTGAGCAAAGTGCTGTCAACATTTTACCATTTCGCATTTCGCTCAAAACATCGTCTAAAATTCTACAATCGGACAGAGATTTTCGCCCCTCTATCAACTATTACGTCGTGTCATTTTGGCAAAACTTCAAATGTGTCAATAAAAGAAAATAGAAAATACAATCAAAAAAAGAAGATTGAAAACTATATTTTTACGTATCTATTATGTTATTTAGAGTTTATATTTTATAGGTTGATATATTATGTCTTTTTTTTGTATTTGGTTGTGTATTTTTAGGTAAGTTTATTTTAATAGGTAACTAGACATTATATTTGTAATTAAATATTTATTTGATAAGGTTACATTGCTTTCGCATGTAGCTTGTGGAATGTATTCTGCTATCCCTCCATCATCAGATAATCTTATAAAGTGTACCAAATGTATCCAACCAAAATATTTTAAAAGACAGAGAGGCCTCAATATTCATATAGGAAGAGCCCACAAAAATGATTTAACCTGCTCCTCCCCTATCATAGTGCCTGTTCGGTGCGCCAGTCCCTCTGTCTATACCAGGCCTTTTTGGGAAACAATAAGCCACTTTAAAGTGTCCCTTCCCATAATAAAAAGAATACCAAGGGGTGCCCGCATTACAGTGGCTAATAGTTTGACTCAGGATATTCAAAAAGCTAATACGGAAAATACAAAGCATGCTTGGGAACACTTGTTAACTTTTCCATACAGGATTTTTTACGTTAAATCCGATCCATGTAACAAATCATCTCTTACATAACGTATAAAACAGAACTGTATCAATAACAATAGTTTTCAAAATATCGATTTCCCTTCACAGTCAAAATAAAGACATAATTCGAAGTACCGATTAGCTAAAAATAAATTGAGTGATGGTGATATACAAGGTGCGGCACGTCTACTTTTTTCTAGCGACGTCATTGCTCAATATACGCCAGGTACTTTACAAAGTAAACATCCACCTTTAGCAACTAACACTAACCTTCCAGATCCTCCTCAGCCTTCTGATTTACCTCCTCAAGTTAACTCAGAAGATGTAACGTACTGATATTTTCAACCTATTCAGTTAGGCTTTGGTTCCAGGGGTGGTACTGAAGCCGCCGTTCATTCTCTTCGCACTTTTCTTGAGAAGAACGGAGTCTTGACTGGAATTAAAACCAAAATCCCATTTGCATATAAGTTCCTTTGGCAGTGCTATGATTCACCTACTAAATTATTAATAAAATTTGTTATTATCATCAACAGGGTGTCTGCAAGGTGATCCCCTTGGACCAGCCATTTTTAGTCTTGCCACTCATCCAATTATTGAAGCTTTAAATTCAAGATTTAATGTTTGGTATCTTGATGATACCCTAGGAGGTGACCCTATCACAGTTTTAAATGATCTAATTTATTTAACAAAAGCTATTGAAAATATAGGCTTGCAATTTAATTTTTCTAAATGTGAACTATTTATTTCAGATAGCTTACCTTATAATAGAAAAGTCCAAAAAAGTTGCTACTGACATAAAAATAGTAGATAAAAAAAGTCTTCGCCTGCTAGGGTGCCCTATTTTTGATCCTGCGTTCCCAAGCTTTTTTGAAGAATAAATCCTACATTTCGAATCGTTTTTACAACATTTACAGAGAGAGAGAGATAAGTCCTCATATCGCATATTTTATTATACGTTTTTGTTTGTTTTTACCAAATTTTACATATTTTTTACGTTGCTCCCCCCTTTGGAAATCAGTGGATTACTTAAACGATTTGGATGAAATAGTTCGTAAAACTCTCATATCAATTTTAAATATAAACATTGAAAATAGGTCGTGGCTTCAGGCCTCGTTACCGATTAGATTTGGAGCTTTAGGAGTACGTACAATTTCAAGTGTTGCCTTACCAGCCTTTTTAGCTTCAATTTTTAGCACACAACCACTTTCTAAAAAAAATCTTTTCAAATCAATTGGTGACATAGAGATTTATGGACTCAGTGAATCTAAAAATGCTTGGTTGATGGCGTGCCCAAACACAAATCAGCCAATTATTCTAGAGTCACAAAGACAATGGGACGAGCCGCTATGTCGACTAGTACGGAATAATCTTATTGAAACGGCATCTAGTTCTGCAGAGCGAGCTCGTCTTCTTGCTTTGGCTGAGTGGGAATCTGGGCTTTGGTAAGGAGCTCTGCCCTCTCATTTTACGGGAACTTTAATGGATGCAAACACATTCCGAATAGCTATCTGCCTAAGATTAGGAGCATTTTGTAATGTGACTCACAGCTGCCGGTGTCGTAATTTAGTGGATAGCCTAGGTCATCATGGGTTGTCTTGCTGAAAAAGTGCTGGCAGATTTCCGCGTCACTTTCTCCTGAACGATATTATTCGTAGGGCACTTGCCAGTGTCAATGTGCCGTCCATTTTAGAACCAATTGGACTGGCGCGTGACGATGGTAAGAGGCCCGATGGCCTAACTCTTATACCTTAGAAGATGGGACGCCCTTGGTATGGGATGCAACTTGCATTGACACCTTGGCCACATCTCATCTTCCAACTACCTCAAGAAAGGCTGGTTCAGGAGGTGACGTTGCTGAACATCTTAAGCGTAGAAAATATGCAGCTCTTGGTAACGGCTACATTTTTGAAGCTTTTGGAGTGGAGACCATGGGATCTTGGGGACCGAGCGCCCATCGTTTTTATAAGGAAATAACCAAGCGATTGATCTCCACTTCAAAAAATCAGAAGGCTGGTTTATATTTTGGACAACAAATAAGCGTTGCCATACAACGTAGCCGCTGCCAGTCTTCTGGACACTTTATCACCTGGCAGCAACATCCAGGTCCTTTGTTAATAGTTTAGTTATTTATTTATTTTAATTCTTATTTTTAGGTGAGAAGTATAAGAAAATAAAATCGGTCTGTTGTGGGCAATTCGCCTTTTTTACTGCTCGCTCTACATAAACCGTCTAAGAAGAAACTCCTCGTCAAGGGCAAACCTTGTGCCTCAGATAATCGAAGGGTCTCTCCGCACAAACTGGGCCAAAAAATTCGGGCGTGCCAAATAGCGATTGGACGACTCAGTGTATTAAAGGCATTAGTTGCATCAATTAGAAGGAGACATTCGTCATCTTCTCCTTCATTAAAACAAGTGGTCATTGCATGAATTCCAGCTGTCAAAAATATTGATTCATGTGAAACATTGCTAAACATATAATTCAATAATAGATCAATATGTAAAACACTCAATTATAAACACTTAAGCACCAAATTATTGAACATAATTATAATTTTTGAAATTAATATGGTTTTATTTAGGTAATAAGTATTTCATATCACCTACAAAATGTTACTATAATCATCATAACAATATTTAGGGCGTTTGCACCAGAAATATTTCCGACTTCGACCTTCTATTCGTTTAGCTGTAAATCGCGAACGAACACTCGTACGACGGTTAGTTAGGTCTTGTTTTGCACGTAAATGTATTTACATTAATTCGCTTCTTGGTTATATTATTACATTTTTGACCGTTTTTTTAATAAATTGAGCGCAAATTAAAAAAAAAAGTACCTATGCAGTTTGGGTAGATTGTGCCCTTCAAATAATTTATGTGTGAATGTTGTCGAGAATTTAATGTAGATTATTATTGTCATTGATAGTTTTCTTTTATTTTTAATAGTTCAGTAAAATATTGCTGATCAGGACACGTTTTGGGGGGAAAGGAGCGGGGGAGGGGTTGACACCGTAGAATCGTGTTTAGCGGGGTTAGCTGTCAAAAGCAGATGCAATTTGAGATTTTTCCGACAGTCTAATGTACTTTCTTTTACGTCACAATCATAGACTTCGAGTTCTGTAGTCTGTAGGTACTATGGACTGCGCAATAGGTTCACTAAGTTGGCAACACTTTATAAGAAACAAAGTTAACCTGTCTATGAGAAAAGACACCAAACGTTCGCTTCGTCTCTGTCACACTTTTGCGACCATTTTTTTCACAGCTGGCTAGGAAATGTGCTGTCCAATTCTCTATTTGAGCGAGTGAATTCTATAACTTGGAACAGCAGCTACAAGATTAAGTTTAAAAAATTTCAAATGGTCCACAAGTCTTAAACTGAAATCATTCGTTAGCCCAGGGGGAGTCAATGAAGCAAAAGGCAAATCAAAGAGAAGTAAAAGAATATGAACATTCAAGATGTCACTTGACAGGTGAGTTAAAAAATTGTGAAATCTAAATATCAACCGAATACTTATTGAAATAGCTGAAGTTTGTTAATTTATCCTTAAGTGCACCAGACGCCGGGTCGGCACAGCCGTGCGCCGTTGTGTAAGGACTGGGCAAGCTCAGTGTTGGTAGATATTAGTTTATTTACGTAATTCGAAGTAGGTGTCGATCGAGCATTACCAATTCGTGGAAAACTTAAACGTGGTAAGAAACCCGCTGAAGGCACAAAAGTTTTACCTATTTCTAGAACAAACATGTTTTCTGTTTTACTCATATTACCTACCGACTATCAATAAAAAATATTAAATTAATCATACATATTTACAAATAACTATCACCGTTATTATTTTTCTCAAGTTCTCATAACTACAATAGTCTTGCCTATTTCTCTTTAAATTTCAATAACTAAACTTTTGTCTTTGCTGCTCTCAAGGTCAGGATAATAGGTCCCTAGGTAATCTTTTCTATTTTCCTCAAATTGCTTCATATAATTTTCATCACCCCTCTGTCCAAGGTCTCAGACTGTGACGGGAGAACTTGATCCGATCAAACCCTACGAAGACGTCAGTCTGCGCGTTCACCGCTAAGAAAATCCTATTCACTAAGGTTCCACCATTCCAGAACTCACCCCTTACTATCTCTAAGAGCACTGGGATTCTTGGTGTTGACATCTCCAGCGATGGTCAGTTCCGACATCATATGGAACGCAATGTGAAGCCGGTGTACAAAAAACTAAGAGTACTCAAAAGAGCGAAGCAGTACTTCACCTCAGTGCAAAAGTAAGTTGCTGCTTACAAGTCGCAAATCCGGCCCCATATGTAGTACTGCTGCCATCTCTGGGCTGGAAGAATCGTCAATCCCAAACTCAAGCTGTATCGAATTCTTAAGTCTGAGGAGAGGTATTGCCTCCTTGTGTGACTTCCAACGCTTGTAAAATGAGATGTGTTCTGAGGAATTGTTCGAAGTTATGCCCACTGGTACTTTTTACCATCGCACCGCTAGCTATCGACAAGGAATTCACTTAAATGGTCACGTGCAGTGCGGTTTCAGAAGAATTTTGTCCCGCGAACGCGTTGGTTTTAGGACTACTACTAAGGGTCGGCAACCCGCGAATGATGCCCCTGGTTTTGTAAGCGTCCATAAGCTGCAGTGACCGCTTACCATTAGGCGGACCATTGGCTTGTTTGCCACCTTAGTGGTAATGAGCTTGCAAGAGAGGTAAATAATAAGTTATTTATCTGGGAAAAAGTAGGTAGTGAGGTACACTTTTAAATTGAATAAAGGTCGGTGGTGGGCCCGGTTATCCTTTGTTAACCGTGGCTCCATTACAGTGGCTGGTTACATACTCGCACCACAATAACGTGGGAAAGGCCTTTTTTATCGACTTTTGTTCTGCCTCTAGCGTGGCAGATGGTGACCCCATGGCCGCAACACTGTGTATTTAGAATAAAGAGGCCAAGTTATGTCCCACAAGTGAGTGTTAGTAAATCATAACTTAAGAGCAGGCAGTTCAGAGACTGAATAATAAACCCACTTTTTGAGGTCTTGACCATCTTATTAATAGAAGCATTATATACATTTTTATACAAGTCAGTCCATTTTTACCAACATACAACAAGTCAATGAGTTTTTTTAATGTGTATCGATCATTTTTTTTATTTTTTGTATCATAATTATATTGTATGTGGTTAGTATTTTTTCATCACACTTACTCCTATACAGTGTCATTACGTGCAGACAAAAATTGCTAAGACTTTAATTACTCCCACGGGTTTTTTCCTTATAAATTTTACTTTCCTTAAGGCAAAGCCGGTGTTCATAGGCCGGTTATGACATAAGAAACCTTTCCTGTGCACCGCGCGCTAAATACTTCGTCTATTCATGTATAAAAGCGCCATTTGTGGTTCAAGATATAAACTACGCGCTAAGCGAGCAAATACAGATTTTTACTTCAGCCAAAACTTTTTAATTCATAGATATCTATTCAAACTCTAGATACCTCTAGTGGCGTTATTTTCTATGCTTCTGTTCTCGCCATTTTAATTGTGTTTTTGTGAGTTTATTTATGTTTTCACCTTAATTTTTTTTAATAACTTTATTTATTCGCAAATGTGATGAAAAATATTGTATGTAACACGGGCGGTACAGAAGTTACAAACTTGAGTCATTAAAGCCTTCGGCCTTAGGCTATTAAATAGCATCTCGTTAGTAATTTTCTCCTTACCACCTCTCATTATAATGTCTATTAACAAAAGTAGACGCTAGTGAAATAAGGAACAAGAAATACTTTATATGATAACTTATATAGAAACATAATTTATTCTAAAATTTACAAATTGACTACATGACTAACTACTAACTACCTAAATACTTAAAACTAAATTTAAGTGTTAGCAGTAACTCTTTTGCTTACCTAATCGTATTTAAAACGACAGGTCTATGTTTAATAAACGCTAATAAAGTAAACATAGCACAAACACAATGTCAACTCTATAGGTACCTACCTACCTGCATGCGCCGCGGGGTACGCAAAATATAAAAGGGTTTCATTGTACTTTATTGGGAACTTTGACTAGCTTTTAAAAATTCAGCAGTCAAATCAAACAAACCTAGTTGCTATCGACAATAGTTTAGTGTAGTCAGCTCCCTTGGCGTGTGTCCTTTCCTTGAGTATGGTCCGCAGGATGGTGGGTATTGGCACATGGATGCGCGTACCCAGCGGAGTGCCGTTATCGTCGATCAGCACAACATTGTTGCTGTCAAACTTGGGCACTTTCACTTTTTGTGTCTGCTTAAGCCCAACAAGTATACCTTTCTTCTTTTCACCTTTGATTGCCACCATCACGCGATCCCCAATGTAACCAACTCCTGAAAAAATTATTGAAAAAGAGATTTCATTCAGTGATAAAATAAAATATCTGCTAAATAAACTTTTTATCTATATGTCTAGTAGTTTTCATTATAACCGAATTTTGATATTATTAATTTTTATTCTATCAATACTTTATTTCAATTACTTATATTGTTTTAATTCAAAAAATATTTTAAATAATATGTTATTATTTTAAAAATATAGTTGAGAAAACATAGAAATTTGAGTAAAATATGATTATAATGAAAACTATAAGCATACCTATGGATGTATTCAATAAAAAGAAAAGTTTTTCTTGCGTATTTTAAAAAAATTGATTAACTGACACAAAATTTTTGTGACACAGTCGCGGAATTGATGTTTGCGCTAGAGTCGCACCTTCATTTCCATACATGTATTTCGTTGACGCGAACGCGATAGAAGCGTTAAAAACTCACACTAGGGCCTAGTGCCTTGGCACGCAGAGCCATGCCGATATGACATCAGAGCCTTGCCTATTTGATCTTTTGTGAAAAAATATCAAAAAATGGAAGGAGATCAAGATGCACTTCCTTCTAGCAGCATAAGCTCTGATAATAATGATACAGTCACACGAACGATCAACCTATAGTTGATAAAGATAGTTATGAGACAGTCTTGTTTGCAAACAACTTTTATTAAAACTGAAAAGATGTGATATATTAAATAATGGTAACAGCTGTCTTGCTAAAGTTGTCCACTGGTTCAACATAAATAATTTACCCCTAATTAGCAAGAAAACCAAATGTATTTTAACACTAAAGAACAATGTACTTATCCGTTTTTACAATAAAATCCCTGCCAGAGTAACCAATAACAGATACTTGTCAAAAAAAGCTTATTATACAAGAACAGACTACCTTGATGATAAACACGCATGCGATTAAATATATTTTTTTAACTCTTAATTTTCATTTTTATTTATATATTTATTTGATTTACCCAACCGAAAATGCAAGAAAAAATACTTTGAAAAAAATACTCAGACATGGTTGTGACATCCGCCCATTGTGGTGACAATTAGGGATGGATAGGGGTAATTGTAGGTGTAGATGGGCATGACAAATGATGATGTATGAATGTAAAGGTGGACTATAAATGTAAATCTAGTTAATAAAATAAAAATATCTCAATTTGTTTCTATTATCTATATCAGTAGTGCCCAGAGTGGTCTAGGTGGACCCCCAGGGGTCCACGGGATACTCGACAGGGGTCTACGTTGGCGGAATTGAGGAGTACAAGACATATATTGATTATTTGTGTTTATCTTGAGGACTGGGTGTTTTATATGTATAATAATTATGTATGTATTTGAAAAAAGAAAAGTATAAATATGTGTTTGCATCCGTCTGGCCTACACAGCGCAAGCTTTGCTTAGTTTGGGACCAGACGGCACTGTATGTAATGTCCAAAATAATAAAATTTTATTGTAAACAATAACTATACTGAAAATAATTACTAACATTGTTTCATTTATAAAACAGTGTTAAGTTTCTTTATTAGTTGTGTTTATACCTAAAAATTTGTTTCAGGGAAACTTTGACAAAGTTTTTATCCAATCAGAAACATAAATAAAGGGTTAAATTGCTAGGATCAGATTAATAATACCCTGATACGTAGTATAATACGAATAATTTGTTCTGTGAGTTTTTTTTATATCACTAAGGTGGCAAAACAAAGCTTGTGGTCAGCCTGATGGTAAGCGGTAACTGCAACCTTTGGACGCTTGTGTTAAAAGTGGAGAACTATGTATCTTATATGACAACACTTACTTCCAGTTAGACATCGTATTTCCGCCCACTCTAAGTTAAAATTAAGTTACTCTGTGTTAGCCATTTCTGCCTCTAATAAAACGCTCTTTATAATTTTAATTTTTTATTTACTTTTGCAAACTGAACACGCCTGGTCAAAGGCGGATCCAGAGAGGGTGCACTCAGGGCAATTGCCCACCCTGAGATCGTAAATTCCACAAAAGGAAAAATTGTTTCACAATAAAATTGTTGCGTATTTGTCGAATCTAAAGTAAACATTGTCACGATCGTGCCTTATATGTAAGAATACCTTAGATCATTGCTTAGAACAGTTGTGAAATTCGGTGTTATGGTCGGCAACAATATCTGAATCTCGGAACCGATATTACAATTCCAATACTGAGTAGATCAATATCGTAATCGAATCAGTCAAAGTTTCTGTCTACGTTTTTAAATAAGACGCCAACTATGCCAGCCCGCGCTCCGCCTAGCGTGCAATGTAATGTTGTCTCACTTACAACTAATTATACAGCTAAAGAGTTAGAGAACGCCATCACCGCTTACGTATTGTGCGTCTCGCTTGCTTGCACGAGAGTTATAAGATTCCCTTATTTCTCAGAGCGGCCTCCGGAGCCTCCTGGTACGTCCGAAATGCGGACCTACACAGGGACTTCTAGCTCCCCACGATTCTCCAATATTTTAAAGCCCTGGCGTCCGCTTTCTCGAGCGCCACAATATCACCCTAATCGACTAATTGTGTAATCCACAACGTATCATTTCTCGGACCGACCTCGGAACGGTCGTAAAACTATCGTTAGGCGGCCTCGGGACGTACTAACGGCTGTCCGGATAGCGAGATTAGTCTCTACGACCTTCCCTAATAGGGCCTCCCCCCTAATACGACAGGTTCGAGACTCACGCCGGTCGAAGGCACGCCCCCGAGAGCGACAACCCAAGTCGAGGCTCCCCCCGCGGGGAGCCTCTGAGCGTTGGGCGCTATATGGGCTGAGGCTCCTTCGGAGTCTCGCCCCAAAAAGCCCGGTGAAGCAGTAATGGCTGCAGCAGCCAACTGCATAGTCAGTGAGAAAAAAAAAAACCTGAGCTTCATCTTGAGCGACTTTCGAACTTTGTAAAATTTTTGAGCCCAAGTTAAATGGCCGAAGTCTTTTATTCCTTGGCTGGTGTCGCGATTACATAGCTACTCACTAGATTGCTCTGCTTACTTTATTAAGCAAGTGCTCAAAATGGCTGTAGGTACTGTCTGATAATATATAGAATATATTCATATTCAGTAATGTTGAGACGGCGATTAAAAATAACCTCTTCTTGCATAACAGTATAAATTGATTGAACTTATTAAAGTTCAAATAAATTAATATAAAAATGTTTATATATAATTTGTGTAAGACGAAGGTACGTATCGCATAGTTGTTCGATGCAGATCTGATACACTCTATCATCCTGATGCACGTATTTTATATCAGTTTTGCCAAATAGTATTTTTCGTCAACTGAATATTTTCGTAGTTTCGTTCCAAGTTTACCTTTAGATAAATGAAATAAAAGCCTTAACATTGTTAAGAATACTCAATGAATCATGTTTCTCTCGAAGAAACATGTACATAATTTTATTTTAGTAAATAAGTAGTTTAATTTCATTTGATTCCGACTATTTATCGGTGGTGGCCTAGGGGTTTCGATTTAACCTTGCGTCCTGAGTGGCGGAGGTTCTAGCCCCGCATGTCACAATTACACAAGTACATTGATTATTCACGTCTGCATAAGTCAAAAGATATATATGTGAAGTCCACACTCCGCACTAGGCCCGATGGCAAAAATCACTCTCGGCGAGTGTGGGCCGTGTCCCAACAGTGGGAACGTATGAGGCTAATAAGGATTATTTTATCTTAATTAATTTTAAGCTTTTTTACTTTATTAGTAGAATAAAAGTTGGAGTGCAGGATTTTCCATGAAACGTTCGTTTTCTAAGAGATAGATAAATAATACACCGTGTAAGGGACATCTTGACAAAAACTTTGGCAAAAAGTAGCATTTTCAGTTTATAAAAAAATTACAAAAAAGATTATCTCGGAAATGGTAAATTATAGTTTATGTCATTTTTGTATCGTGTGGAAGCGCGCAATGTATTGCAAACGTTTCTACTTCACCACGTAATAGTAGTAATAGTAGGTAGGTATAAAAACATAACGTGCGCGCGGACACAGAATGTCGGTATAGCCGCACATCGATGCTTACTGCTTTATCTTTACCGCGGTGTGACCTTGTGCCTATTGTGTCTCTGACCTCTAGAGGTCAGTGCTATTGTGTGCTGTTGTGTAGGTACGTTGACCTTACTCAAGAATTTATTTTAAACGTATCTAACAGTTGATTTTAAATTTGATTTACATCGCAGTTTCAGGTGAAAATAATGAACTTATTGTTTTTTATTACTTTTTTTAGGTTAAATGGGGTTGTAATACACGGTAATAGTCATAATGAGTAAAAAAAACGCCAAAAAAATACATAAAAATCATGAAAAGACCGACGTAAAATTCCAACGCTATAAGGTTCAGAATCATGTACTAAACCTATGGTTTTAGTTTTCGTCACGATGTCCCTTACACCGTTTATACTATTATTTTTTTAAATTATTGATTTTTTTATCAAGTTCATTCTGAGTTTATTTTTAAATTGATAATGAGAAATATGTTTATGATTTTGAACATAGTACATACTATAAGTACTTAAACACATTGTCAGTAAAACATAAACTAATTTCTTACAATATTTTCAAGTAGTCTGATTTAGAAATAAGATTTTATTCATGGGGCGAGCGCACTCGACTTGTTGTAAAGTGTGTGGCGAGACGGGTAAGTCATATCACCGATCATCAACCATCTTATAGTAGTCCACTGTTGGTCCTTCGCCTGCCCAACGTAGCTCTTATGGGTAAAACTTCCAATGAATGTTACAGTAACGTATGAATAAGTCACATAATATAATAAATTATTATTGAATATGTGTAATTGTGTATTGTGTTTCTTATGTTGAGTATTACTAGAAATTGGTTTAAAATGTCTTCTTTCCGTATCTAATCTAACTTAATATTTGCAATTCCGATATTAGTATCGGAATTCCAATATTGAAATCCAATATCGAAAATCAATATCGGAATTAAAAATCTTCTGGTATTACATGCTCTACCTACAATACAGTAGTGATCTAGTATTAGACCAGTACCTTTATTAGTCATCGGACTTTTATAAATTTTACTTTTCTTAAGGCAAAGCAGGCGTTCATAAAAGTGGTAATGACGTACTGTATATTCTATCAAGTCTGTAAAAAAGCAGTGTCTTAACTATAACTTAACTTAACTATTGTTAAGTGTCTCTTCGGTGGTGGCGTGTGTGTTGGGTCGTTACGTTCCCTAAAACATGGTTGAGCGAAGCGATGGCTGATTCATATGTCATACTCGTGAACGGGTGCCGCCTGTGGAGGCTGGTCTGCTCTTGCAAACTTCTTTGTATTCTTAGTATTTAGTCTTACTTTTTTGTTTTGTTTATTAATACTGTAAGACATTGATTATTTCTTAGTGATGAATACATAAACTGTCTTTTGTTTATATTAGATACTTTTTTATGTTGTGCTTGTGCTTTATATTTCATGTTTTTTATGTTTGTAATGGAAAGTGGAAAGGAGGGCATTTTCCAATATTTTAATTGGACGCTGTAAGAGAAAGGGAGAAAAGAAATGCCCTTGCTGAGTTTCTTGCCGGTTCTTCTCAGTACAAGGTCTCCCGCCCTGGAGACTTACGAACCGATGGCGTAGTGAGATTCATAAGTGCTCAATTATTGTAGCCTAATCTGAATAAATTGAATTTGAATTTGAATTGGTTTGAACTTTGGACAAAAACCAGTCAAGATCAAAGTTCTCGAAAATGCCACAAACTGTACTTGAAGTGCTGGAGAATTGTGACATTGACATCTTTCTTACAGTTAGAAGTCTACTTCTTGCGTTAGCTACCCTTCTTGTGAGCGTTGCAACTTCAGAACGTACTTTTTGTTCAAAATGAGTGATGATGATGATGATTAGTGATTGGGCAACTGTGGGCATCCATGTAAGCAGAAAACGATTGTATGAGTTATATAGTGAAAGAAAGTTTAATATAAGTGAGAAATTTAATGATTATGTTAAAAAATACTCTAAATTATTTAAAGTAATGTGTCGTATAGCAAAATCACGTTTTTTAAGTGAAAAAATTAAAAATAGTAATGATAAAATAAAAACTACTTGGAGTATTATTAATGCTGAGACTGGAAAATCGAAATCTCATAAAACTGATTATTGTCTAGAAGTTAATGGGACTATTTTTAACTCAGAAACAGGTATTGCCTCATTGTTCAATAATTTTTTCCTAGATATTCCATTATCAACCACCAACTCACTAAACTCATCTCCATTAATAGCAGAGGCTCTGTTAAAAGATAATGTAAAAGAATGCCCAAAAGAATTTAATTTTAGACATGTAAATTATAATGATTTTATCAAAGCATTAAATTCTCTAAAAATAAAAAATACAGCTGACCTCTGGGCCCATTCAGTTACCTTAGTAAAAACCATAATTTCTGCGATTGCTCCCCAACTAGCTATAATATTTAATAAATCTATTGATTGTGGTGTATTTTCTGATTTAATGAAAAACAGTAAAATTATAGCTATATTTAAATCAGGTAGTACTACTGACCTCTCTAACTTTTGACCTATTTCTATACTACCTGTTTTCAGTAAAATCTTTGAAAAACTGATCTTAAATCAAATGAGTAGTCATTTTACTTCACAACTGACTTGCAAACAGTTTGGGTTCACAAAAGGTCGGTCTACAACCGACGCTTGCGTTGAGCTTATTCAACACATATTTGATGCATGGGAGGATTCAATGGATGCCTTGGGTGTTTTTTGTGATCTATCCAAGGCATTTGATTGCGTCCAACATGAAACCCTAATTAGGAAACAACAACACTATGGTATTAGGGGTACTGCACTTAAACTCATTAGCTCGTACCTGGACAATAGGATTCAGACAGTTGATATAAATGGGAAGCGCACCCCTGGATCTAAAATTAAAATGGGCGATCCACAGGGCTCCATCCTGGGACCATTCCTATTTCTTATATACATCAATGATCTGCCGGAGGTCGTTAAAAACAATCACGAGATAGTGTTTGTTCGCAGATGACACATCACTTTTGTTTAGAGTTAAAAGACGCGAAACAGTTCTAGATAATGTAAACAACTGTCTGTCTAAAGTTGTCCACTGGTTCAATATGAATAATTTGCTTTTAAGCAGTAAGAAAACTAAATGTATTCAAATTCAAATTCAATTTAATTTATTCAGTTTAGGCTACAATAATTGAGCACTTATGAATGTCACTACGCCATCGGTTCGTAAGTCTACAGGGCGGGAGACCTTGTACTGAGAAGAACCGGCAAAAAACTCAGCAAGGGCATTTCTTTTCTACCTTTCTCTTACAGCGTCCAAATAAAATATTGGAAAATGTCCTCCCTATAATAAAAGGACACTTTCCATTACAAACATAAAAAAACATGAAATATAAAGCACAAGCACAACATAAAAAAGTATCTAATATAAACAAAAAAACAGTTTATGTATTCATCACTAAGGAATAATCAATGTCTTACAGTATTAATGAACAAAACAAAAAAGTAAGACTAAATACTAAGAATACAAAGAAGTTTGCAAGAGCAGACCAGCCTCCACAGGCGGCACCCGTTCACGAGTATGACACATGAATCAGCCATCGCTTCGCTCAACCATGTTTTAGGGAACGTAACGACCCAACACACACGCCACCACCGCAGAGACACTTTGAGAGAGCATGACACACTCAAGCAACTCCAATAATACTTCGATTGTACTAGTTACAATGTGTGTAGTAAAGGAACAAAATATAAGCGGAGAAGATTGGAAGGTTCGTAATGCTTTACTACCGAGAAGCAACGGCAATAAACTCACTAGTTAATCTTTTATACATCATATAAAAATACAATATAGCCTTACACTAGGTAATAACATAATATACAATGTTTTAATTTAAAAAAAAAATCAATTAATTTTTCCAAGCATTTTTATCATTTATGTATTCATCAACTTTGTAATAGCTTTTTTTCATTAAAATATCTTTGACATATATTTTAAATTTATTTGAGGGTAAATTAACCACATGTTCTGGAATTTTATTGTAGAAAAATATACTTTGTATTGCGAAAGAGCTATGTACCTTCTGAAGACGACATTTTGGAACTACCAATTTATCCTTATTCCTTGTATTAACACTGTGGAGGTCACTATTTTTAGCAAATAAGTGACAATTTTGGCGTACATACATTATACAAGCAAAGATATATTGGCAAGGAACAGTTAAAATATCAATTTCCCTAAATAGTTCCCTAAGAGAAATTCGAGGTCCTAATTTACAAATTGACCGTACTGCTCTCTTTTGCAAAATAAAGACTGTATCAATATCAGCTGCCTTACCCAAAAGCAAAATGCCATAAGACATGACGGAATGGAAATAGCTAAAGTACACCAAGCGAGCAGTGTCAACATCTGTAAGCTGCCTAACTTTCCTAACTGCATAGGCAGCTAAACTGAGTTTTCCGGCAAGAACTGAAATGTGAGGGTTCCACTGCAGCCTATTGTCTAATGTAATACCTAGAAACACTGTTGAGTCTAATAGTTCTATTTCTTCTCCGTTTAGGGATAATTTTGTACTTATGTTTCTGACATTTGGCATCATAAATTTTAAACACTTAGTCTTTTTCGCATTAAAAAGTAAATTATTTGCCGTAAACCAATGAAGAACCTGAGAATATATTAAATTCTTCACGCCAAATGTTAGTCAAGTAAGAACCAGTGTACTTATAAATGCGGAGCAATTAGATGTTGTAGATAGCGCTGTATTCTTAGGCATTACTTTAGATGCAAAACTGCACACATAGCTGGATTGGCGAATAGACTTAGTTCTGCAGCTTTTGCGGTTAAAAAGATTCGTCAACTTACAGACAAAGCCACAGCCCGGCTAGTATATTTTAGTTACTTTCATAGCGTGATGTCCTATGGTATCTTATATTGGGGACACGCAGCTGATATACTGACAATATTTGTACTGCAGAAGAGGTCTATTTGAGCAATATACAATTTATCTAACAGACAGAGAGGGAATAATTTAAATAGATCAATATACTAACTTTACCTGGTCAATATATATTTGATAATTTAATGTATGTTCATAAGAATATTAATCTTTTTTAAAAAAAATAGTGATTTTTATAATCTAAATACAAGAAATAGACACAAACTGGCTCTGATCGATACAAGGCTTGAAAAAATTGATAAGTCATTTAAAGGACAATGTGTCCGTTTTTACAACAAAATCCCTGCAGAAGTATGTAAACTGAAGTTAAAAAAGTTTAAAATTTTTGTTAAACAGAAACTTGTCAAAAAAGCTTACTATTCAATTATGTTTTGCTTGTGCTTTATATTTCATGTGTTTTTATGTTTGTAATGGAAAGTGTCCTTTTATGATAGGGAGGGCATTTTCCAATATTTTAATTGGACGCTGTGAAAGAAAGGGAGAAAAGAAATGCCCTTGCTGAGTTTCTTGCCGGTTCTTCTCAGTACAAGGTCTCCCGCCCTGTAGACTTACGAACCGATGGCGTAAAGACATTCATAAGTGCTCAATTATTGTAGCCTAATCTGAATAAAATTATATTGAATTGAATATTGAATATTAAAGACTATCTTATAGATAAAAACGCATGGGAATAACTAAAATATTGTTATCATAGTACTTATATTTGGAAATGTACCAATCGTTATAATTAAAATTGAAAAGAGCGACAGCTGGAGAGTTTCTTTCGCCGTTTCTTCTCCCCAGAACGCCATCTTGATTCCGAAACGGTAGTAGTTTATGAATTCCCTGCATATTATACTGACGTCAAAAAAGGTGATATTGTATCCTATTTTTGAGAAATAAACTATTTGAATTTGATGTCTGAAGACCGTATAAATGAACTATGCCTATTACACATTCCTATAGAAATTTCTGTGGACATAAAATAGACGATTTTAATCTAATAACATAAAGATTATATAATTGGTCTTAAACGTTTGGAAATGTAAAACTGTGTTTGAGAATTGTTGGCAATTTTGTTAAAAAATCTTACTTTATCTTGCTTTTCATGGGATTATTTATACCTAGTCGGTCCTTCAATACTGTCTCTGGCACAAAATTTAGAATTCCGAACATGAATGAAAAAATATAAAAGCGGCGTCCGATTAACGATTGTTTTCTCACAAATATAAAGCAAAAATAATTTAGTAAACACTTATTTTCGCGATGGAGTGAACGCTAAAAGAGGATCAAGTAGCAGTAATTGCATTACACCGTTGTGACAACACAATTTTCAAACTTTTTTAAAATTTGAAAATATCACAGAGGTTTGCGAATCGAACCATCAAGAGGTATAATGAACACTCAAGTGTCGAAGACAAGAAAAGATCAGGCAGACCTCCCTCTGTTAGGACTCCAGCAGTCATCAAAGCGATCAAGGCCTGCACTGCAAGATATCTTGTCCGGAAAAAAAATAGATGGCTTTGCAAATGGGTTAAAGTACTAAGACTGTCAAATAGGTACTCAATGAAGACTACTATATATAATGTAGTAAGTCGTATTCGCGATACCAGTCAAATAATTTAGAGACTGCCTCCCTTTGACTCGGGGACAATAACTGACAAAGTTCGGAAGTCGTTCAAGGCGAGGCGACGTTCTCGTCCTTGCCCTTCATTAGCAGTAGCGCTGACTATATGATGGCAGAGGGTGTTTGTGCCCCCAAATGTTAAGTGTCTGCGGCGCTGAGCCTTAATATTTTATAGTTTTACTATGATTTTGGGGACTCGGACCCTAAGATTTTTTTTAAGGCAATGTGCCTGTTGGTGGATAGTGTACTGGGTGCTGTATGACAGTTTGTAGGACTTTGGTGGAAGAAAGTACGAAAGCTGTAATAGCATTCTGTAAGTATTTAGCAGCTCAATAAGAAGGTAGTGAGACAACATCAAATCGCCCGCACGACGGAGCATCGGCTGGCACCGTTTACGTCTTTTTTTTAAATTTCAACAGAATACTTGACTAATTCCGATATTACGATATTGAACTACTCAGTATCGGAATTTTAATATCGGACTTAATGTTCCAAGATTCCGGGATTTCGATATTCCGCGATTCCGATATTCCGCGATTCCGATATTCATGCCCTAATGGGTATTCCAAATTCATTGTTGTGAAAGTTTTAAAAAATAATAGAAGCTTCAAAGAATATGTAGATTTAGTTGAGTACAGATGTAATGCGCAAGTGATAGCATTGCATACTGATAATGGAAAATAATACTGGAATGATAATTTTAATGAATTTGCAAAATAAAAAGAAATAGTCTTGGAATACACCGCACCATACACACCACAACAGAATAATTGAAGTAAACTAGCGAATAGGACTATAATGGAGCTCGCTCAATGTTATTTGCAAACAAGTTGCCTTTGGAACTATGGGCAGAGGCAGTGAATACTTCAGTGTTATAATTCATAGAAGAATAAAAGATTGTATTAGTCCTTATGATAAATGGATGGGTAAGAAACCCAAATTGGATCACATGAGAACTTTTGGTACTGAAGCATTTATTTTCATACCTAAAAAAAACAAAATAAACTTGACATGAAAAGCAAGAAACTAATTTTAGTAGGATATGTTGGACTTTCAGATAACAACAGGTTATATAATTGAGAAAATTCAGTCCGCTGAAAATTTGAGAACGAAGAACAGAATAAAGAGTCAGAGTCATCAAAGTGTAACAATGAAATGACTCAAAAGAGACTAAAATATGCCTGTTCTTCTCCCGCACAAATTCATGAATGAATTTAACTGAGATCAGTGAACCATTGACATATGAAGAAGCAATCATGTGATGAAGCAGAAAATTGGAAGCTGCCTATTGATGGAGAGCTACAGTTGCATCACATTTGTAAAACTTGGGAGATTGTTGACTTGCCACTAAATAAACAAACAGTTGGGTTGGTTTATGTGCCAAGGATTACTCACAACAGTATGGAATTGATTACATGGAAACATTCTCTCTAACTGATAGATTTGACACCATCATCATATGGGATACAAGAAGAAATGGACATTGTGCAAATCACCATTAAAACTGCATTTTTGTACGGCATATTTACTGGACAGGTGTCTGAACTTCCATGATCACACCATAATAGTAAGAGACCAAGCCACTTTTGTCCTCAGTCTTCTATATCCCATGATAGGCAAGTACAGTAATATATTGCTTAGAAATAAGCTGACTCTTTACACCACTTGCATCAGCCCCATACTAGCATAGGCTAGTTTCATTTGAGCTCCCTACAATTCCCCAATACCTTAAAGACTAGCTTTTTCAAGCATACACAAAATCACCCTAACCGATTAATTGTGCAATCCACAAGCTTTCACCCCCAACCGAACACTGCACGCTATCCTGATAGCGAGACTAGTCTCAACCACCTCCCCTAATAGATCCTCCCCCCCTCACACGACGCCGACTTCCCGGGTTTTACAAGGTATCAAAGAGCGTCGAGGCACTTCTTGCCTACTTACTCGCAATCGCAACCGTGTAACTCCCCGAAAATTGTCCTCACTTTAGAAAGAGACAAAGTTAACCTGTGGTATCTTTTCTCATAGACAAGACACAGACATTCCCTTAGTTTCTGTCACCCTTTTGCGATATTTTTTTTACAGCTTGCTAGGGAATGCGCTGTACTGTTATCTATGTTTATGATTAGACAATACACGATCTTGGGGCTAGAAATTGGGGCTAAATAATTATACTAAGGGGTGAAGAAGCCTTAAATGGGCTAGATCTAACCCGAAAGGGCCAAAATTGCATTACTGCGCGGGGGTACTTGTGTCAGAAAGGTTATATATTCTTATGTCCTGTCTGCTTAGGTTGGCAAGACAATCGTACCCTGAATAAACTTAAAGTGTCAATAAACATAAGGTACTTACTTTGTTTGTTGTAAACACAAATTACTTTCGGTGGTTTGCCTTCTGCCATAGCTCGTTTACCAATATCAGAGTTGTCAACAACTCGGAGCCGCGTTAGCAATCTTACTTCATTAAGGCTTGTTGTTGTGTGAAATTTACATCGTATCTGATATGGGCTTAGTTTATTTAGTATGTTTTTGAACATTTTTAGCTATTGTTATATTCAAGGATTTATTTTTTGTGGCTTAAGAAGACTCAAATATTTGCCAATGTCAGTTTACACGAAAAAAAATTAGAAAGATGCTGTTGTTGGGAAACGGTTATTTATTTTTTCATTTACAAAAGTCTTGGCAAGAAAGCATCGGCCTAGTGTGGCCATTAATATACAATCCTGCTAGGCTGCAAGGCAAAATTTGCTAAAACCTGGATAATACCTTACAGCAATGCACCATCGATGGAACTCTTCAGTCTCTTCATGGAAGGCAGACTCCTCGACCAATTACTCAACAGACGGACAGACTAAACTTTGACATCATCGCTCACATGACGCCCACCTACTTTTCCCATAACGGTCGCTGCAGACCTGACGTGCTCGACGTAGCATTTCTAAAGAATATAAGGCTCTATAGAGGTACCTGACGAACTTGACTCGGACCAACGCCATGTCCTCCTCCGATTAAGTTCCCCATCAGAAACTCCTCCCGACACTAGAACCGTTACGAATTGGGATAAATTCGGGCAATTACTCGAACACCCAAGCTCGCTATTGAATCACTCACTAGCCACCTGACCGCCACCGTTGGAGAGTACTCAAGGCAAGTGCCGGTTGGTGACTACCACCACCTAATCTTGCCTCAGGACATCTGGTCGCTGGCTGGTCAGGTGGCTGAGCGTAACGCAGCCCGCCGCAGACACGATCACGCTCCCACTACCGAAAACAAAACTCGCTTCAACGCGTTACACCGCCGTGTAAGAACAGCTGTAGCTGAGCTTTGCGCCCAACGTTTCGGTGATCTGATGGATAATATTTCTTTTTCTCATCTAACTTATTGGCCCCAGAGCCTTGAAACCAGACACCTTCAACTCCCTCCCTCGTTAACTCGTCCCAAGAACGTTCCCGCGTTTGATGACGACGAAAAAGCGGATTGCCTTGCATCTAGCTTCCAAGCTCAATGTGCCTTAAGCACACAACCTTCAAATCCCGATCACGTGCGGGAGGTAGACGGTGAAGTGGAGCGCTTCTAGCAGCCATCTTCAACGCTCCTATCGAAAATTGCATTTTTACTTCTCAATGGAAAGATGGAATTGTTATAGGCATTCACAATCCAGGGAAAGCTCGTACCGAGCCTTCCTCCTACCGCCATATAAGTTTACTAAAGGCCCTTGGTAAACTTCACAAACGCCACCTCCTCGCTCGCCTACAAAACGCTATAGTCTTCAAAGGCATCTTAATCGACGAGCAGTTTGGCTTTCACGCCAAACACTCGTACGTCCATCGATTCCTCCGTATCAAGACTCATTTTCACTGGCTTCCAACCAGTATTAGTTAAGCCCCGTCACACGGGCGCTGTCTTTTTCGATGTAGCAAAGGCCTTGGACAAAGTCTGGCACAACAATTTAATTTATAAACTGTACAACCATTAGAGGAGGCCTTTGCTAAAAAGCAAGCAGAAGATAAAGATGATATCCTAGATATAATTTAATTACTTAGAAACTTTACCCACTGCTACAAAATTTCCTGAATAAAGGCTTTATAATAAAATAAAAAAAACAATTATCAGTTGCCAGACCGCCTCGTACTCATCATACGAGACTATTTGTCGAACCGCAGCTTTCGCTATAGAGTCGAAGGCGGGTGCCTTCTCTTCCCGTTGTCCCATACAAGCAGGAGTCCCGCAAGGGTCCGTGCTCGCCCCTATCTTGTACCATCTGTACACGAACGATATCCCAAAAACGATAGGTACCCAATTAGCCCTCTTCGCGGACGATACCGCTATTTACACGACCAACAGGCAAGTGAATCGAATCACTAAGAGACTCCAATTCGCAATCACCGCCCTAGGCGAATGGTTTCGGAAATTTAAAATCGATGTGAATCCCGATTCTCTGCTGTCCTCTTCGCCGTTGGCCGCCCTCCGTGAACATCTCCCCTCTCACTCTTTGGCTGTGCCACTTGGCAAACAAGACTAAATAACTTGGTGTGACCCTGGATAGGCGTCAAAATCTTCGCAATCACACCAAAATAGTTAGAAACCGAGCCGTTTTTGTCCTCGGTCGTCTATATCCCATGATAGGTAAGTACAGTAAGATGTCGCTTACACTACTTGCACCCCATACTGGCATCGTCTATGCGTTGTCTAAACGCAACCTCCATAGACTCCAGACCCTCCAAAACTGCTTTTCAGAGCGGCTTCCGGAGCCTCCTGGTTCGTCCGGAATGCGGACCTACACAAGGATTTCGACCTGGTAGCCCGCTTTTTCGACCGTACTTAAAATCACCCAAACCGATTAATTGTGCAATCCACAAGCTACCATCCCCCCGATCGACCACGGCACGGTCGAAAAACTATTGTTAGGCGGCCTCGGCACGTACTAACGGCCCAAGACGACGATCTCGTTATCCGGATAGCGAGACTAGCCTCTACGACCTCCTCTAATAGCCCCCCCTCACACGGCGCCGACGAGAAAATGTTGAGCACCTTGCGAACCTTATCATTTTGTTATACTGCATTTATGATCAATAGTATTCAGCCTTCTATTGCGATTTTTACGTGTATTGGAAACAGGGGTTAAAACATTTTAACATTTAAGAGGGACAGGGATCACTTAATCTTCAACCTGGGAGGCTGATTCACCAGCCTGTGTAAAGTCTCTGAAGTGACCGGAGTGGACCCGGCTACTACAACAGAGGGGGATCAGGGGCCCTTCCACCCGCCGTGCCAGCAATCGTATCATCTGTGCAATGCTTCGGCAGTTCTAGTACCGCACCTTTTGTACTCTAAGCTGCTTGTGCAGTGAATCCTCATCTTTAGTCTAAATAACCCTTTCAAAAAATATGGCAAGAAATAAAAGAAAAAGTTCTTTATTCAGCGACCACTCCATCCACATTCAATGTGGATTTTTGCAAAATTAGGGGTATTCACGCCAATCTTAACGCAGTTCACCATCATCTAGAAACTGCGCAACCGACCATTCTTTTTCTAAAGGAGACGCAGATATCCTACCCGGCCGACACATCACACTTCATTATCCCGGCTACAAACTCGAGCACAATTTTATGAATCGTGCCGGTGCATGTATGTTCGTCCGGGAGGATATCTGCTGTCGCCGCCTTATTAGCCTTGAAGACAGGGACCTGTCGATATTGTGGGTGCGCGTAGATTACGGCGGCCACTCTCGTATCTATGCGTGCCTATACAAGTCTGATAGCGTTGACACGGACGTAACTCGACTCTTCACGCACCTGAGTTTGACGACTGACAAAGATCTAGAGCAATATCCCACATTAGAACTAGTTATTTTGGGAGACATTAACGCCCACCATCGTGAGTGGCTCAGTTCTCGAACAAATAACTATGCAGGGATATCTGCTCATGAATTTGCTCTGACCTATGGATTCTTTCAGCTGGTACTTTCTCCAACGAGAATACCAGATATAGAGGACCATACAAGCTCCTTACTGGACCTTCTGTTGACTGCACGTCCGGACGGATATTCCGTCTCAGTGGATGCGCCTTTAGACTCCTCAGACCACTGTCTCGTTCGGACTCAAGTGTCATGCACACAACAACTAATTGGCATCGTGTGTGGTACTATAAGTCAGCAGACTGGGATGGATTGCGAGAATTTTATGCATCGTACCCGTGGAGGCAGATCTGCTTTAGCTCAGAATATTCTGACGTCTGCTCAGCCGCAGTCGCTGAGAAAATTCTCGCTGGTGTGGAATGTTATATTCCTAACCCGCGAGTAGCTGCCGGCGTCAAAAAACGACCGTGGTTTAATAGGTCATTCAGAAACCTAAAATTCTTAAGCAACTGCATATGAGGCTTGGACCACGGCTCGTAATAATAAGGATCCGAATATTTCTGAGGTAAAACGCAAATCTTGTAAGAAAGCAACTGCCAGAGCAAAATTCCAATTCATCGGCAAAATACGTGGGCGACTTGCGAGCTACCCTTATGGGAGTCGTGCTTTGTGGTCGCTTGCCAAACGTCGTCACCACCACTGCGAAAGACCGATGGTGACTTCCCCAAAATGCTAATCTACCGATCTACTGGGCAGTCTCTTTGCCTTGAACTCGAACATGAACCATGAAGGCGCTGTACCACCTACTATACCGTGGTGCGGTAAGACCATGCCGGAAATCTCCATAACGCAGCGGGAGGTCCGGCGGGTGTTGCTTTCTCTAGACGTTCATAAGTCGAGTGGGCCAGACGGTATTCCAGCAGTGGTGCTTAAGCAGTGTGCTCCTGAGTTATGTCCTGTACTCACGCGCCTCTTCGCGCTTTCCTACCACACTAGACAATTTCCGTCTTCATGGAAGACTGCGAATGTGAACCCGGTGCCCAAAAAGGGCGATAGATCAGGGGTCTTCTGTCGAAGTTGCTATCTTACGGAGTGCCCGAGGGTTTGTACAAATGGGTGGCTAGCTTTTTGTCCGGCAGACCCATACGAACCGTAGATGACGGTAGTTGCTCTGATAGCATGGACATTAATGCTGGTGTCCCGCAAGGCTTTGTGCTGTCTCCTACGCTGTTTCTATTGCATATCAATGACATGTTGGACATTAACAACACAGGGCCGTAGCTAAGGGGGGGCATTGTGGGGCAATGCCCTACCTTAAAAGTACCATAAACTAAGGTATAATATATATATAAATTGATTTCCCGTACTATAAATTAATTCCATTTTGCTCTTGTTTTCCCGTGATCCCACCCAATTACCTTCTACTTAATTACTAACGCTCACAAGCAGGTAAATAAATGAAAGATAGGAAAATTACTTGCGCCGTACCCGTGCATGAAACCATCGCTTTAACTTTAGCTACAGCCCTGCAACAACATACATTGCTATGCAGATGACAGTACTGGAGACGCTTTTTACACGGGTCGTGTAAAAAAATCCCTCGTTCCGTTGTGGAGGAAAACCGCGGAGAACTTGTGTCTCAAATCGAGACCTCACTGTCCAAGGTCTCTGACTGGGGACGGGTAAACTTGGTCCGATTCAACCCTACAAAGACACAAGTGTGCGCGTTCACCGCTAAGAAAACTCCATTCACTGTAGTCCCACAATTCCAGAACAGTCCCCTCTCCATCTCCAAGAACATTGGGATCCTTGGTGTCGTCATCTCCATCGATATTCGGTTCCGAGATCATTTGCAAGATAAGGAGAAGCTGGCGTCCAAAAAACTTGGTGTACTCAACAGAGCGAAGCAGTACTTCACGTCGGGGCAAAGGTTGTTGCTTTACAAGTCGCAAGTTCGGCTCCATATGGAGTACTGCTGCCATCTCTGGGCGGGTGCACCCGGATACCAGCTTGGACCTTTTGAATGGCTGTGAGAATTGTCGACGATCCCAAACTCACTTGCCGTATCGAACCCTTAAGTCTGAGGAGTGATTTTGTCTCCCTGTGTGTGTTCTACCGCATGTACAATGGGATGTGTTCTGAGGAATTGTTCGAAATGATGCCCACGGCTACTTTCTACCATCGCATCTCTCGCCATAGGCAGGGAATTCATTCTCATTCTTTAGAACCGAAATGGTCGCGTTCAGTGCGGTTCCAGAGAAACTTTCTCCCGGGAACGCTTGGGTTGTGGAATGAGCTCCCTGCCGAGGTTTTCTCTAACGACTACAGTATTGTTCAAGAAAGAAGTTATTGAATTTTTGAAGGGTCGGCAACGCGCGAGTGATACCCCTGGTGTTGCAAGCGTCCATAGGCCACGGTGACCGCTTACAATCAGGCGGACCGTGTGCTTGTTTGCCACCATAGTGGTATAAAAAAATAAAAAAAAAACTGATAGCAATATAGTAGTTCTCGCACGGCTTGAAGCAGTCTCCGTCGCCAGCCATGTTTGTATGCTATTCAGCTGGTTATAAAGGTCTCTATTTAATTTCTTAGCTTTGAGTTTAAAATATAATATAAATCAAACTTGATTATTGTTAGTGGTTGACACAGAACATTATAAGTCATTAGAAGTGCTATGTTACTCAAACAGTACTGGAACCGCTGTCGCCACAATACATTCGCAATTTTGAAGAGCCGAGCGTCTTAGCCAATCACGATCAAATAGGCGTTGTCAGTTTGAAAAGTGTCACGATCAAAGGCTCTGTCGATAAATCCATATCGATAAATTTGGCGTATAAAGATAAGATTTTTGTTAGCTATAAAATTAAAAATCTATTCATACTTAGGTCAAATTATTATTAAACTTTATGAAATCCACTTTTTTACTACATAAAATAAAATATATCCTTATTAACCAATCTATACATATAAAATGCTTTGAATGAAATGAATGACTGACTGACGGATCAACGCACAGCCTAAATCGCTGATAGTACAGGCCTGAAACTTGGAGGGTGTGTTCGTCGTATAACGTATACATCGGATACGAAAGGATTTTCCGAAAGGGTCAAGTGCGAGTCGGACTCGCGCAATAAGGTTAAATTAGTTGTAATAAATTTGGTATGGTAAATTTTGTTATGTACACGCCAGGGAAAGTTTCTGAGAAAAAAAAAGGGTCAAGTGCGAGTCGGACAGGGTCAAGTGAAGAGTAAACCGATGGTAATGAAATTTTAGTAGGTTGTTATTCACACGATCGGGAAGGTTTCTAAATTATTAAAACCTTTAGGTTGGTGCGGCAGATGTTTTAAAAAAGAAACATTTGCCGGGTCAGCTAGTCTTATATATGAGGCCTTAAACGAGAAAATTTTACATTTTTGACATGACGACTAGACTAGGCGACTAGGTGTCAAACGAAGATACACTGTCCCTGTGCATGTGTATTTATATTGTTTTTAGGTTCATGAAAAACTAGTAATTTGTAAGATTTATTTTATAGGAGCAAAACATAAGTTCCCTTGTAATTGTGTGTCTATGACGTTCAAAGATCTAGTTAGGAATTTCATTGGCAAGAATTCTGCTTTGATAGCTTAAACGGCAGAGCGCTTACACAGACTGTAAGGGTTGCAGGTTCAAGTCTTGGCTCAAAGTTAAACTTTTTCCTTTGCTATGAAAATATTTGTTTATATTGATGATGTAGCCATGGATATGGCATTAATGAAATGTTTTCTTTAGGAAGTCTCGAAGAACGATTATTTTGATCTATAAGAACTAGAACAAACGAACTAAAACATCTCGATTTCCGCACAAAACAAAAATTTATGTGATGAACATTTATGATTTTCTTTAGACTGGGCTACTTTTTCGCTTCCCAACGTTTTAACCGACTTACACCGATTTTGGTCATCCTGTGTGCAATGTAAAACAATATTTCTTAAGATATGAAATTCCATTTATGCTCTGGCTTTCTGTCTAAGATCTTTATTTCGGATGACAGCTGTCAAACCAGAAACAGCTTTATCTCCGCTATTTTGATCGTAGACTAGTAGTTTCTTTACAGAAGTGATCGATTTCATGAAAATCTGAATTCAGTTCTTCAAATCAAAATTACACCCTAGCGTAGGTATAGCCTTAAAACAATAAAAAAAGCTTTTTTTTATTTATATAATAACACTTTTTATATATGCAATGCACGGTAGGAATGGTAGGGTAGGAGAGGCGACGAAACGCGAAGCGGTCTTGGGACATTATTTATACAGTTAAGTGTAACAATAAAAGTTAACACATATTCAGTAGAGTGGTTAATAAAACTCGCAATTTCAAAACCTCAGGCCTATTTAATATAATTATTGCAAAAAAGTATGATATTGGCAGTAGCTACGTAAATCATTTTTATAAAACATTAAGTTCTGATTCGAACTAGACACTCTGAAAAATGTCGATAAAAGCAATAAAATATCGTAGAACATCAGTACCAGAAAGACACGGATCGATCATACAACTCTGTTGCTCAAGGCATTTATACATTGCTTTCTAGACACGGTCCCTGTTGCGGCTCCGAGGAACATTGACAGGAATGTATATAGCTTGTATATTGATACTTTAAGATATTGTTTATCAATGTCAATTTTGATTTAAAGGTTATTTTTCTTGTAATTATGTAAAAGCTTATAATTATATATTCTTCTACTCACCAATGAAAAGATATTCCTCTCTTTGGTATATTTAATACCTAGCTTCTTGCTCTGCAAGAGATTACTGCACAGGAAGGCATTTGAAATATTTTTGCGCAGCAACACACAGCGATGTAGTCCGCGAGCAACTAAATGACAGATTCGCGAGTTTCGAAGTGAAGTGCGCGTCTGCTCAAGATCGTGGCGCGCTCGCCGTTTTACATAGCATTTCTACTGGGGTACACCCCAGTCTTATAATGTTCTGTGGTGGTTGATTTATTGGCAATAGGTGTACAGGCTCGCCGTACATTGCTAGTGCGTTAGCATTTACGCCAGTGTGTCATCATTAATAAGCCGATGAAATCAAATTTAACAGACAGCTCGCGAACGGACAGCAAGAGTTCCACGTGTTCTCATAGCATAGCATTTAATTATCAAATAATTATAAGTTTTTAGCAATTATTTATACTATTAATTACTATTTAGCTAATTAGCAAATAAATTTACTCTTTAGTTTACGATTTATTTTATATTATTTTAAGTATTTTTTACTTGTATTCTTAGTGTTTTTTTACTAAACTGTTTTATAACTATCATTTAGCATTAAGCATTAGTTGCAGGTGTTAGTAACAAACCCAACATCTTCATTGTCCTTCGAGTATTTTGACCTAGCGCGCGGTTTGGTTAAAAGCAGGACATAATTTTCAATGGTATCTATCAATAGTAGTAAAAATAATAGTTGGCATATTTTAAATCCTCCAAAAATGCAATACTGACTACACTCATAAATATGTACAGCCACGTGAGCTGCTAAAATAAAAAGATTTACTAAACTTCTTGGAGAACAAAAGAGTTGTTTGTCTCAATATTTATTTTAATTATTTCGCTTTTATTTTTTTTATTAGTTCGCTTTAATAAGTTCTTTACCCTAGGCTTTACCTAAATACAAAATTTGACGCTAGTTAAATTTACTTGGAAATAAAATATAACATTCGGTACAAGTCTTTTACTTCTACGGAAGCTTCTCGTAAATAAAAAAATAGCATAGGTGTATCTAAAGGCTTATCACATAAAGCAATCTTTTGCTAGCAATCTAAGAAAATCTCAGTTTTCTCAATTGGTGAATTCAGATCGACAAACCAAATGGGTTTTGCAACCGTTAAATAACATGTGCAGTAACTTAGTTTCACAACCTATCAACAGTAACTCAGCAAACAATTTTTAGCCAAGTTTTCTGCCAAGTTAAAATGCCTATTGTGCAATAACGAACACGGTGCATTTTTGCTTATAATTTTCAAACATGTTACCGTACATGAAGAGAAAAACTGTTGAGAAATACAATTTTTATACTGGTTGTTTGTACGACCACAAAAGAAAAATATGCACATCCTTAAGGTGTCGCGAATCTCATAAAACTGTACTGCAGGAAACATTTGCAGTATCAAGTATTTCAATGCTCGGCTCGACAGCAAAAATATCTAGGACAGAAAATGAGCAGCATAGACTCAGCAATAGTTAACACGTGTCGCAACAAAGTGACTCAACCGAAATTCTTTTGTCAACTGCGATGATCAAAATCCGTGCTGGAGATGGTACATACAAAACCATGAGATATCTTATTGGCTCTGGATCCCAAGTGTGCTTGATCTAAGAAAACGCTGCACAGCAATTAGCTATTACCAGAATAGGCTGCAAAGGTTCCATATCAAGCGTTGGATCGAAGGAAAGTAGTTGGATAGGTCTTATGAACATTTCATGCACATCAATAAATAAAAGTTACCCATTCCATACCGACGTTTTTATCATGCAAAATCTCATAAAATAATGATGAATTTCAATGATGAAGAAACACATTTGGTCGGACGACCTAGGACGGTGACTGCTTATCATCAGGTGACCGGAAGTTTGTTTTGCGTAAGTTAGTGGTATAAAAAAATTAAAAACAAAAATTTTGGTTTTATTTTCAACTATAATTGGTACATCGTCAGCGAATATAATACATTGATGCTTTGTTATATTTAGCAAGTCTTTTATATACAAGACAAAAAGAAGAGGACCCAATACACTTTCTTTAGAGACTCTAAATTTCCTGTAAAGATACGCAGATCTGTGTTTTATTTCAGCGATACCGCTCTGTAAATTTGTTAAGTTGCTTTTCGTGGTTTAACAATGATTGAACGATTAAAGCGGTTTAACAATGTTTTTTCCAAATTATATAGGAAGCGTCCCTGCACAAAGGATATATTTATTATATGTGTTAATGTCAGTGCATTGTTTAATGACATGAGAAGATACTGCATCATAGATTTAGTGTATCACTTCTGAAAAAGTGTCATTACTCTCACGGGCTTTTTCTTTGTAAATTTTACTTTACATGTGTGATAGTTTTCATCAAAATCTTCATTTCGGATGACAGCTGTCAAACTAGAAACGGCTTTAGCTCCGTAACTGTTGATCGTAGACCAGTAGTTTCTCCAGAAGTGATAGATCTCATCAAGATCTTTATTTCGGATGACAGCTGTCAAACTAGAAATCTCATTCTCATTGTCTTTCTCATTCTCATGAAATCTATCACTTTCGTAAAGAAACTACTAGTCTATGATTAAAAGTTATGGAGATAAAGCAGTTTCTAGTTTGACAGCTGTCATCCGAAATAGAGATCTAGATGAGATCTATCACTTTTTTAAAGAAACTACAAGTCTACAATTAATAGTTTCGAAGATAAAGCCGTTTCTAGTTTGACAGCTGTCATCCGAAATGAAGATCTTGATGAGGTCTATCACTTCTGTAAAGAAACTACTAGTCTACGATCAAAAATTATGAGTTCATCAAACGATACGAAAATGAATTTAACGCCTGATTAAATTAAAAAAGAGGCTCAAGCTGTTATGGAAAAGCTTTTTTATAATCTTGGCTTGTGTTTAAGATACTCATATTCGAAATGAAAACTATCTAGAATAATAGTAAGTATTTTTCATATTTGGCTTGTATTAACTTTCCTCATATTCGAAATGAAAAGTAGAGTGTTTAATTCGGGTGAAATTTCAACCTCGAACTATTGGCCAAAATATCTCGTCTGAAATGGGTGCCTTTCATCCCTTAGTTTACAATCTACTATTGTAAGCTCATGCTTGTTTTATGACATCACCGAGAAAGTCAATATTTCCGGTAAGAGATCGGTTTTTCGGATATTTTTCAATTATTTTTATTAGATCGAGCCTCGTTTCTTGTTTGTGCCGGTTAATCGCTGTCAATCGATGTTAAAGTTTAAAAATATAATTATAAATTTTTATCTATTTAACATTTCAAAATTGTATAATATTTTTTATATAATACTTATTGTATTTTAATCAAACAATCATATTTTATTTATAAGTATCTTAAAAAACTTATCTGAGCAAACCGAAATATATTAAAAGGAAATGACTATAAATTAAATTATATTAAAAATTTAGCTGATATTCAGGTGGCAGGGTGGCAGGGTGGCAAGAATACTGACTGCGTTACCTCGCTGGATAGCGATGCTAATAATTTGTACTGGGAATGAGCCAGCCCTCAGCCCACCAGCGGCAAAGACCAGCCGCCAGCCGAGATATAACTTGAATAAACTTTTTAACACTTGAGCAGTCATTATAACAATAATGCTACTCGTTAACGTGACCGAAAGCAGGGCTGGCAGAGCGGGCTGATGTGTCAAAGACATCAACGACATCAAACAATGATCGACGACGGAACAAAACTGAGAGCTGCGGGATTCAATTACTCATTTTGTATTTTATTGAATCCGAGGAGTATCGATTACAGCGCGTCGTCGTTAAAAGTGGCACAATCTCGATTTCACGCGATCAGCGCGCTGATTAAAGACGGTAACCCAATAAGGAGCGAATTGCGCAGGAGAAAGAGTCGGTTGGGGCCGGCGGCGCGGCGGCGGGGACGGGCGGCGCAGGTGTCGGGTTTTTTGGTACTTTTAGGAAAGTAGAACGCTAGATTAGATTGGGGTCATTAAAAATGAAATCAGGGGTTAATTATCATACGATTGACTTCTCGTTGTAACGTTGCCTGCGTGGAACTTGCTTCACCTACTAATTGTATTATTGCACATCACATATCGGGTGTCCTACTTCCTGTCTATGCATCTTTGAGTTTCAACAAACTCTATGTCAATAATTAGTTTTTTTTTTTGTCCAATAATAATAATAAAATTATTTATGTATTCGGATAGATTATATAAACATTTTTCTTTTAATCATAGACGTAATTTTTTAACAAATTTATTGCTTTTTCCGTAGTTATGTTATCAGGCAGTTTAAGAAGCTAAAATTCTTTAGCAAACTGCATATGAGGCTTGGACCACGGCTCGTAATAATAAGGATCCGAATATTTCTGAGGTAAAACGCAAATTAAATGCTGCCTCGCGGTCCAGTAAGAAAGCATCTGCCAGAGCAAAATTCCAATTCATCGGCAAAATAGATGGGCGTCTTGCGAGCTATCCTTCTGGGAGTCGTGCTTTCTGATCGCGTGCCAAAGCTGCCGTAGGGTTTTTTGCCAATCGTCGTTACCACCACTGCGAAAGACCGATGGTGACTTGGCCCATAGTGCTAAAGAGAAAGCCGATTTACTGAGCAGTCTCTTTGCCTCAAACTCGAATATGAACGATGAAGGCGCTGTACCACCTACTATACCGTGGTGCGGTGAGACCATGCCGAAAATCTCCATAACACACCGGGAGGTCCGGCGGGCGTTGTTTTTTCTAGCTAGACGTTCATTAGTCGAGTGGGCCAGACAGTATACCTGCAGTGGTGCTTAATCAGTGTGCTCCTGAGTTATATCCTGTACTCACGCGCCTCTTCGCGCTTTCCTACCATACCAGGCAATTTCCGTCTTCATGGAAGACTGCGAATGTGCACCCGGTGCCCAAAAAGGGCGATAGATGTGACCTTTTAGTGTATCTCACACACCGATGGGATCTAGCCATTTGATATCGAATTTGCCATCTTACAGAATGCCCGAGGGTTTGTACAAATGGGTGGCTAGCTTTTTGTCCGGCAGACGCATACGAACCGTAGTTGACGGTTGTTACTCTGATAGTATGGACATTAATGCTGGTGTCCCGCAAGACTGTGTGCTGTCCCCTACGCTCTTTCTACTGCATATCAATGACATGTTATCCATCAACAACATACATTGCTATGCAGATGACAGTACGGGAGACACTTATTACACGGGTCGTGCAAACGTCCCTCGTTCCGTTGGAGGAAAACCGCGGAGAACTTGTATCTCAAATCGAGACCACACTGTCCAAGGTCTCTGACTGGGGACGGGTAAACTTGGTCCGATTTAACCCTTTAAAGACACAAGTCTGCGCGTTCACCGCTAAGATAACCCTATTCACTGTGATCCCACAATTCCAGAACACTCCCCTCTCCATCTCCAAGAGCATTGGGATCCTTGGTGTTGACATCTCCAGCGATGTTCAGTTCCGAGATCGCTTGCTAGACAAGGTAAAGCTGGCGTCCAAAAAACTAGGTGTACTCAATAGAGCGAGGCAGTACTTCACGTCTGGGCAGAGGTTGCTGCTTTACAAGTCGCAGGTTCAGCCCCATATGGAGTACTGCTGCTATCTCTGGGTGGGTGCACCCGGATACCAGCAAAGAGGAAATCTCCTGCCAGGCGAGGTGTTATGCCTGGGGACCGTCGTGGTCCACTTATCATTCTGTTCGGTTTCTATATATACTCATCGACAGAAGAAACTTTGATAGCGCGATGTAGGACGCGTGACGTCAGCCTTGCTTGTAGCGGTATAATATGATCCGCTACATCACTCCCTTCCCAGACCGAAGGTCGATAATTCTTGCAGTGATGCTTGCGTACGATCTTGAGAATGCCGAGTATGCGCCGTCCACAGTGAGTCGGGAGGGCGTGTAGTGCATGCCGAATATCAGCAGTCTGTGGTGAGTCAAGACTGATACGTTGGCATGGAGGTTGCGTATGGCCACGGTGAGTCGGGTCCAAAGAATGATTGGCTGTGTGTCCCGTTGAATCGAGACACTGGCGTGAATTAGCGGCAGAAGCGACGAGCAGAGAATGCCACGCTGGAGTGAGAGTACTCAACAGGGTGGTGTGATGCTGTACAGTTGCGTCGCCGGAGAGGAGCTGCAGGAACTAGGAAGCGCTGAAGTGCTGCGGATAGGTCCTGATGAAAGCTCTGAGATGCGAAGCGCACGGTTGAAAACTGGTCCGTGTACCTGGTAGGAAGGAGTAGGCTGCTGGCTGCGGAAGGTGCGTCAATGTTCAGCTCGGGGTCACCAATGTGGTGCGGCGGCAAAGAGGAAATCTCCTGCCAGGCGAGGTGTTATGCCTGGGGACCGTCGTGGTCCACTTATCATTCTGTTCGGTTTCTATATATACTCTTCGACAGAAGAAACTTTGATAGCGCGATGTAGGACGCGTGACGTCAGCCTTGCTTGTAGCGGTATAATATGATCCGCTACAGACCTTTTGACGGGCTGTGAGAATTGTCGATGATCCCAAACTCACTTGCCGTATCGAACCCTTAAGTCTGAGGAGTGATTTTGTCTCCCTGTGTGTCTTCTACCGCTTGTACAATGGGATGTGTTCTGAGGAATTGTTCAAAATGATGCCCACGGCTACTTTCTACCATCGCACCGCTCGCCATAGGCAGTCTGTTTGTTACCTTTTTACGCGTAAACCGATGTACCGATTAAGATGAAATTTGGCATGGCGATAGTTAGAGTGAGTCCCGAAAACGGACATAGGCTACTTGAAAACGTCAAGTGTGAGTCGGTTTATTTTCTATAATTACAGAGTTGCTGTTGAAAACCTACACCTATAACGGATTTTAGGACGGGTGGAATCGCGGACAAATTCCGCACGGAGAAAGTTTGAATCCCAGGGAAGGTCATAGGCTACTTGAAACGTCAAGTGTGAGTCAGTTTTTCAATAGCTAAATTTAAGGCGGGTGGAACCGCGGGCAAAAGCTACTAATATGTAATTCTTTTGAAATTAGTGGTTTAAAGATTAATAAACATAAAACTATTTTTATGTTTTAATTTTTTTTTCCCTACAATTATAATTTTATCCGTAATGTTTAAAATAAGTTTTTTTTTGAAATATACTGTTAAATTGAAAATAAAAATGTCATATATTGTAAAAACATTAAATATTTAAATAATGGAGAATATGCGCATCTTAAACTTCTGCACATATCAGCCGGACTACTCATTTTTGTAACTTAAATATTTTGTCTACAAGGGAAAGTGATCCCCAGAATTTTAGACCATTTGTCATGGTTGGGTAGAAGTTAAGTGTCCCAGTATGCTGTTGTTAGGATGGGTTTTCCGAAATATTTTGTACAAAAACCAATAGAGGCCAATACCTTACAAAGTACTGATCTGTATGTAATGTACATTTTAAAATTTCATCTGTAGTATGATCCAGAAATTTGCTCCGCTGAATCTCCGTAAAAATCTAAATTTTCTAACAAAACTGTGTGGTCAACCATATGAAAAGTTTTTGACAAATCAACAAATATACCTAAAACATTTTCATTTTTATCTAATGTTTTTAGAATTTTTATCTGTCAAACCAGTTGCTGCTGAAACGATAGACTTTCGTTTTTGAAACCCATGTTGATGATCTGATATTATGTTTTCCTTTGACTTTTGTAAATAGCTCTCTCGAATATTTTCGACATTGAAGATAGTACTGAAAGTGGTTTATAATTTTCTAGTATTATTTCATCTCCCTTTTTAAATAGTGGTGTTAATCGATCATATTTCAAATTGTCTGGAAATAAACTTTTTATTAACATTCGATTTTTAACCAGAAATATTATCTTTTTTTTTGTATATAGATAAGCTTTTACATAATAATAAGGAAAATAACCTTTAAATCAAAATTGACATTGATAATCAATATCTTAAAGTATCAAAATACAAGCAATATACATTACTGTCAATGTTCCTCGGAGTCACAATAAGGACCGTGTCTAGAAAGCAATGTATAAATGCCGTGAGCAACAGAGTCGTATGATCGGTCCGTGTCTTTCTGGTACTGATGTTCTACGATATTTTATTGCTTTTATCGAAATTTTTCAGAGTGTCTAGTTCGAATCAGAACTTAATGTTTTATAAAAATGATTTACGTAGCTACTGCCAATATCATACTTTTTTGCAATAATTATATTAAATAGGCCTGAGGTTTTGAAATTGCGAGTTTTATTAACCACTCTACTGAATATGTGTTAACTTTTATTGTTACACTTTACTGTATAAATAACGTCAAAATTCTAAGTTTAAATACTTTTTAATGTCCGTAGCGAATTGGTTAAAACAGAACCCTTATAACTTTGTCATGTCCGTCCGTTCGTATGTTACAGTCTTTGCACCGATCAAGAAAAATGTAGTTAGGTGTCCTATGGAAACTGGCCTACAGTTTTGTAGTCAACTTGAGAAAAAAAAACATACAGTTGTGTGAGAGTGTCGTTGGATAGGTCTGCAAGAAACATTGGTTGTTTCTGAGTAACTTATAGCGAGTTATTTGCTTCCAAAACAAAGTCTGTTTATAAATTTTTTTGGATATGCACATTCTCATTCTACAGAATCCTAAATCAATGCGTGTATATACGTGTTAACCCCTTACGCAATCGGCCGCTTTTTTTAACCGACTACCAAAAACGAAGTTTATCAATTCCACCCGTATGTATGTAATATTGCAAGAATTGCCCTATATTCATATTTTAGCATACGGAAACCCACAAAGGCAAACAGGTGTGCCAAATTTCATAAGTGTATTTATGTATCTTTTTCTACATATATATCAGAAACTTATAATCGGATTTTAATATTTTTTTTTGTTAAATAAGATATGGTCTGATAGTGTGTACAAATAACTAGACTACTTTTTATTCCGGACGATTATAACTTCCCTAAGGAATATCTATACCCGAGTTCTACCTGGACGACCTATAGCTACTGCTGTGGCAAACTTCCTTAAGTACTTTGTTCTGAAGCCATGAGTGTCAAATAACTTATTTAGGTACGAGACAGAAAGACAGAGCATGAATGGAATTTCATATATTAATAAATATTTTTTTACATTTCACACGGGATGACCAAAATCGGTGTAAGTTAGTTGAAACGTTGGGAAGCGATTTATACATATTAGACGTAGAAAACGCCCAGTCTAAAGTAAATCATAAATGTTCATCACATAGTTTTTTGGTTTGTGCGGAAATCTAGCTGTTTTAGTTCGTTGGTTCTAGTTCTTATAATATCCTTGAAGAAAACATTTCATAAATGCCATATCCATGTCTACATTATCAATATAAACAAATATTTTCATAGCAAAGGCAAAATTTTATTTTAGGACTTGAACCTGCAACCCTTACAGTTCGTGTAAGCGCTCTGCCGGTTGAGCTATCAATTCAAAGCAGAATTCTTGCTAATGAAACTCCTAACTACATCTTTGAACGTCAGAGACACACAATTACTGGGGAACTTATGTTTTGCCCCTAGCAAATAAATTTTACAAATTACCAGTTTTTTATTAAACTAAAACCAATATAAATACATATGCACAGGGATAGTCTATCTTCGTTTTACACCTAGTCGCCTAGTCTAGTCCTCATCGTAGTTACAACAACTTTGATTAATGTCTCAAAAATGAAAAATTTACTAATTTAAGACCTCATATATAAGACTAGCTGACCCACATCTGCCACACCAACGCTATAGGATTGTACTTATTCAGAAACCTTCCCTGGCGAGTGAATAATAACTCAATAACATTGCATTACCATCGGTTTACCCTTATCGCGCAAGTCTGACTTGCACTTGACCCTGACGAATCGCACTTGACTCTTTTTTCTTTTTCAGAAACCTTCCCCGGCGTGTGCATAACAACTTTCCGAAATTTGATTACCATACCAAATTTATTACAATCGATTTAACCTTATTGCGCAAGTCCGACTCGCACTTGACCCCTTCGGAAAATCCTTTCTTATCGGATGCATACGTTATATAAAGAACATACCCTCCATGTTTCAGATCCCTTTGATCAGCTGTTTAGGCTGTGTGTTGATCCGTCAGTCAGTCATTCAGGAAAGCATTTTATATGTATAGATTGGTTCATAAGGTTTTATTTTATTTTATGTAGTAAAAAAGTAGATTTCATAAATGTTAATAATAATTTGACCTAAGTATGTGTAGATTATTAATTTTATAGTTAGCAAAAATCTTATCTTTTTACGCCAAATTTATCGATATGGATTTATCGACATAGCCTCTCCCTAACATTTTTCAAACTGACCAAGGCTATTTGATCGTGATTGGCTAAGACGCTCAGCTCTTTAAAAATTGCGAATCTATTGCGGCGACAGCGGTTCCAGTACTATTTGAGTAACATCGCACCACATCGCTCTTAATGTTCTGTGGTAATATTCCGTAAAAGATTGCTAACCTTTTTTGAAAGAAATAAGATATACATTGCGGTTTCGCGACAATCGATGAATTTCATACGTCATTTCAAATGCACAATGTATTTCTTATTTCTTTGGATTTCAAACGAGAATTGTTAGCTGTCATTTTACGGAATCGAGCCGCTGGTCTATTTTTTCATTGTATGAAAATGAAACTTGTAAACATTCACACATACAAACAACACAAAGTCTGAAATCAATGTATGTTGCCAGTGATGAGTGTGATGACTTATGGTATCTACAGAAACGAGGTCTCTTACTGTTGGCCTCGTAAATAAGCTCAGAGTCGCTCATCGAGCTATGGAAATATCTATTAAATATTTATAAGTGTTTCTTTTAGCGATGAAACAAGGAAATTCGTTAAAGAACAAAATTACTGACTTAGCTCAAACAGTCAGCACAGTTAGAAGTGGTCGCACGTTGAACCGATAACAGGTAGGGAAGAAAGGTTCTCGAGAGCTTCTAAGATACCTAGAAGAACACGACCTGGTCAGTACTTCACGTCGGGGCAGAGGTTGCTGCTTTACAAGTCGCAAGTTCGGTCCCATATGGAGTACTGCTGCCATCTCTGGGCAGGTGCACCCGGATACCCTTTTGACTCAGTTCAACGACGGGCTGTGAGAATTGTCGACGCTCCCGGGTGTCTTCCGCTAACGCGAAACATTCACTTGGCCATATATTTAGTTTTTATGCTTTAGACCTTAAAATGAGACAAACAGAGGAAAGAAGCTACTGCTGTTTCAATAAATGTACTTATGCTATTGTATTAATATGTTACGGTTAAAAGCCGAAATGCATTTATACCTACTCGCAGGTCTAGCCGGCTAAAATTTGGAACACTCAGTTCTGGCTTTGTTAGGCTTACTTAGTACGGCTTAATTGGTTGTAGCAGCATACGGGCTTAAGCCGTAAAATATACATACTAGTATATTCAAAATTTAAAATCTTTTTAAACCCAGTTGTATAAAAAGATTTTAGGAACACTTTTGAACCGTCAAAACGAACTACAACTAGCTTAAATTACAATACTTACTGGTCCAGAAATACTAACCTTTACCTCTTTTTCTAGATTACCTATTGATAATATCTTTGTAAAACTATTAACTGAACATAATATTACAGTAAATCAACTTATAAATACACATTTTGTATTGAAACACTTTATAAGCAAGCTTTGTAATGTTTATAATTTAATTTAAAAAAAAAACGAAATTTTAGTCATATTTTCATTGCCTATTGTTTTTATATTGCACACTTATATGCATAGTGCCAAGTGCCGAAGGTTCTCAATTCAGTAATAACATAGTATATTATATATGTACGTATTTTAGTTTAAGACACTTTACCACGTAGTCTACATCGGAATGTACTTTGTATTTAAATAGCTTTTAGAACAATTTTGTTATGTTATTTTTTAAGTTAAGAGATTTATTTTAGTGGCAACCCTGAGTCGGGATGACACCTTTCTTTTAAATCCTCTTTAAGATGAGCCTATAATACTTGATCCTACCTCGTTCTTTCCGGCGCATTGTGCCGCTGTCTAAACACCCCGCGCCCCTCGAAAACCACACAACCCCCGCCCTTCCGGATCCATTACACAGTGTTTTTGATAATAGTTGTATGAATTGTACGTCCGGACCGCGTGTCGGTTTCGCTGTTGTCTCCTTCCATTCATTTAGGCGAACCTTTCGTCGTCACTTATTTTTAGACAACTTTAAATGAATGACTAGCTTTTGCCAGCGGCTTCACCCGCCCTAAATTTGGTTATCGGCGTAGGATTCTTACGGCAACTCCCCAATTATAGAAAAAAAACGTAGAAGGTGAAAATATTTTTATATAATAGGTACCGCCCTTCCCCCTCATGACTACCCGCCGGCCTTGCACATCATAAATGGGCGCGCAGTACTTGATCATTATTGCGCTGACATGTTATTTTAAAACTGCGATATCTCCTAAGATATATCCAGAAGCTTTGCCCGATGATTGCTCACACTTCTGCAGTGCAAGATCACGTTAGCTGGTGTCTCCTCGGCATCCAGACAGCCTCTGCATAGGGGACTGTCAGTGTTGCCGATGTTAAAGAGATGTTTATTCAGTTATCAGTGACCTGTTAATATTCCAGCTATGTGGCGGAGGTTTTTCCTACTGAGTTGCAGTAGTTTGTGCGACAGGTGCTTGTCCAGTGCCTTTATTACGCCCAATGTTATTTGTGAAGTTGTTGGTTCTGTCACATAACCACGTTTTAATTTGGGTAAAGCATATCGGCAAAATCGGTCCGAGTTCCCTTATTATAGTGTCTGATCCCCTCTCAGCTAGTTGGGTCATCTGCATTATTGCCCAGTGTGCCACTGTGGCCAAGTATCCACTGAAAAGTGACCTAAATCTTTAGTGAAATTTTTTGCAGCTCACTGTGACACTCCAGGATTAGTCCGCTATTGATGCAGCTGTAATTGCGAGGACAGGACCGCTGTTGCCGCTCGGGTAATCCCGGCACATTCTGCCTCGAACACGTTTAGTGGCTGTGGTACTATTGTTGATGTAATATAAAAAATGAAATTAAAAATAGGATACAAATGCATTTTTTAAGGTTTCGTCTAACGCAAGTATCTAATAACTTTACTTTACTTAGTTTTTTTCTGCTAACGGGCATAATCTGATCAAGGCACAGCCAAGAAAAATAATGTTTGTGACGATACCATAATTATGCCTTAACATTTTGTAATACAATGTTTGTTTTTATTCAAGTTTTAGCGCAAAGATTTTCATTAGTTAACAATTCTCAATGAACGTACTACCTATAGCAAAATGCATCTTTAAATTAGAATGGCGCGTTCAAATATTCAAGGTCAGTAATTTTATACATTAGATGAGAAGTAATGATTTATTTTATGAAAGGTTTAAATCTAACAAAATATAAGAACAAATGACTTGCGAATCATAGACATCAACTCAAATTAATTATTAAATGTAGGTAGTAATTATAACTTTCGATTTATGAATTCGGACTCAGACAAAATAAAGTTGCGTTAAATTTTGAACCTGTGGCGCGAGAATGAATGGTTTAAAGCTAACTTTGATTAGAACTAAAGTTGATTGGAGAATGTTTTAAAAGCGTTGATTGGTGATTTGTTTGAACGTATGTGATTGGTGGTAGGTTTAAGACGAGCGCTGATTAGGAGTTTTATAATGTTGAATATAACCGCGAAAGTTTATGTTACTTGGAACTTTTATAATATTGAAAACACCCGCGAAACTTACCTGAGTGAGTCGTTTAACAACCATTGGGGTAGCCTCATACAATAAATATTCTAAGAATAATAAAGAGTAATTGTCTTGGTTTTCACGTATTCTGTATAAAAGTATGACGTGTTAGTTAATTTGAAATAAACCGGAGTTTGATAAAACTTTACGAACATTTAGAACATAATATTAATATCTTATTAATTTAGGATAATTAGGCCGTTTTATCTAGACCGTGCATATTAATCTAGGACTCTATAATAGTAACCCAACCAACATGACTAGAATTATACTTATAAGAAATTCTTTTTACTTTGCTAAAATTAGTTAGGGTCGGACATCCGTCCGGAATAAAAAAAAATAGGATGGGGGGGGGGTTGCTAGAGAGGGGTTAGTGGTGATAAAAGTGCGTGGTCCTATACATACAGAACATTCAATTGCCGTCGTTTAAATTGTCGAAACGCTGCCCGACCAATAGTCCATAGTCTACGCTTGTAGGTCACTAGAAGCTAGAAACCACTTGGGGTTAAACTACAGCTAGATCGTGCCACTATTACTGGTTAGTAAATACTTTTATATTAGAAGTAACAGTGAAAATATTGTGTGTTCGTTTTGAAATTATTTAGTTTGTGTTTTAAAAATATCTTAATTTTTATATTAGAAGTTACAGTGAAAATATTGTGTGTTCGTTTTGAAATTATTTAGTTTGTGTTTTAAAAATATCTTAATTAATTTTAAAACATCCAAATGGCCAGCCTTTGCCTGTAAGAAATTATAGTAGGAAGAAAATTTATAGACTTTGTTCAAGGACATTTTTATCTACGTACAGCAAAACCTTCAGTAAAAGTAGAAGTGGGAACTAAGATCATACCAGCCATAATAATTATATAGCACACTAAAGAGCTAGGTCTGCCAAGAGATATAGTAATTACTATGTGTAATCCATGTCCATCCTTAGCGGCGTTAGTAGGGTTTTACTATTTTGGCTGGTTAGCTAGTGTAGGTGAGCGTTGTTCATCGTAAGGGGGCGCCCCTTAAACCTACTTTCAGCTCGCAAGTCCTGAACGCTAAGCTACCTGGTTCCCACACTACAAAACGAATGTATTTAGCATTCGTATGGATTTTACTTTCAAATGTGGAAGAAGCATCAATTAGGGTTCCTTTGTGTAGGGATGACGGAAAATCATATAACTCATTAGTACTCGTGTCCCTTTAGTTCTTATATTCGCGTATTTGCTTCGCGGTCTCATTATTTTAATGCAAAAGCTTAAAAGCAACAATAGATTTCTCACTTCTCCGACCCCACCCTCGTCCACGGGTACCTGGGCTACAAGTTATATTTAAATGATACTCTGATACAAGCTTACATCATCATGGACGCTTCAGACTTACAAAACAGTTACTACGACCAACAACTGTATGATCTCTGTATACAGGAAGAAAGAAAACTCATCGGTCAAGAACTACGCGCAAATAAGGGTTATAGTCCAAGCTCACAATCTGAGGAAACAAAAAGGGTTACTAATATTTTAACATTAATCCGACAATGGGAAGATAGAATATTTGAAGACAACAATTGCAATGAAAATAGTTTAACGTTGTCTTAATCACCTTCTGTTTATAGTCCAAATTAACATGAATTGTATCAATATTTTTTAATAAACTTGTCTTATAATTTTTTTGTTTTAATTATTAAGGAAGGTAAATAAAATTATACACAGTTTTATGTTACACTTTCAAATTTATTTCAGAAAAATTATTTTAAATCGCTTACTTAACATTAAATCATTATACATTGTGTTGTCTGTGAATATATTAAAAACAGAAGTTAAATAGTTTTGTATTGTTTTATTATTATAATAGTATTTTTTCGTATTTTTTTGTAAAAATAGTCTATGGTACTTAATAGGTTTACATCCAAAGGAATCAAAGTATTCACCAACTCTATTACCATCTATGTAAATAGCAATCCAGTGAGAACCTTCTTTAAAATCTTCATCTAAATTGCTTATAATAAAAATCGGAAAATTTACGTGAATCGGGATACGATTAGCAGCGAATACATTATTGCCCGCTAATGGATCGATTTGTTTCAAAAATTTACGTATTTCACATGTATCCATAGCATCTTCACTTTACTTAAAGTTATTACAAAATGAGATTATTTTAAGAATGCACATATATTTATATTACAGCTTAACTATTGTAATCTACATTAACATTACGATTTTTATTGATTTCTATAACGTTATCAAACTCGGCGTATACAATGCAATTAACCGTACTTTTCAACGAATTCTCAAATCTTACTTATAATCTTACACTACCATGTCTAATTAATTTTAATTTAAATGCTGATTTTATACAACCTACAAAAGACTTAAAAAATACTTACGATTTTCAAACTTTTAACTATGTGCATTGTCGTGGAGATGATTTTGATTTAATATTTTCAATGATTGTTAATGAGATAACAAATAAGATTTGCAATTTTGAAAAAAAAGATAGCGGCTGGAGCCTACGTGCAATCAAACATATAAATATGAATGTCAATAAATTTAATCCCCTACGTGGTTCATCGTATATAGATATACTATAGATATTAAACACAAAAAAGCGGTAATTAATGTGAAAAACTATGACCACCAATGTTTTCAATGGGCTGTGCTTTCAGCTTTATATCCAATAAATAATAACGCTGATAGAGTCTGTTCATATTTTAGTCACCAAAATAAATTAAATTTTAATAATATTCCATTTCCCGTTAAATTAAGGAATATAAGTAAATTTGAAAATCAAAATGATGTAAGTATGAATGTCTTTGGTTTAGAATACGACGCAAAAAATAAAAAAAATAATATAGTAGGACCGCTTCACTTTACAAAGTGTCGAAAGCAAAAACACATTAATCTACTTTTAATAAATAATGGTTCTAATTATCATTATTGTTACATTAAAAATTTATCTAGATTAGTAAGTAAACAAATTTCATCAAAAAATGAAGCTGTTCATATTTGTGACGGGTGCTTGCTAGCATTTAGAAATCAAAATGAATTAACTAACCATCAAAGGTTTGATTGTAATCACATTAAAAACGATTTACCTAATTCACAACAAAAAAAAGGATGTGGTTTGGTGAACCAATTTCTAATAATATAATGTCATTTGATAAATTTAAAAGAAAATTGAAAATTCCATTTGTCATTTATGCTGATTTTTAAGCACTTTTAACACCAATTCATAGTTGTGATAATAATCCAAACAAATCGTTTAGTAATAATATTGAAAAACATGAAGTATATAGTTTCGGTTATTATATTAAATGTTCGTACGATAATAATCTGTCTACTTAAAGGACCTGTACTGGGAAGGATTGTGCTAAGGTTTTTATGCAGTCTCTAGTAGATGATTTAAAACAAAGTGCTTAAAAAAAAAACAGTTTCCATAAAAGCCCTCAGCCGTTATCGGTCGAGAATGAGAGAATTATATCAGAAAGTTAAATCCGTTACATTTGAGAAAAAGATTTAAATAATGAGTCTGTTATAGATTATGACACACATACAGGTTTATATAGAGGAATAGCTCATTCGATTTGCTCTTCAAATTATAAAGTCCCGCGATTCGTTCCAATTTTTTTACATAACTTAAGTAATTATGATAATCATTTTATAGTACATGCGCTGAACAGTGTAGACGGAACAATAGAAATAATACCACAGAATAAAGAAAAATACATATAATTTTCTAAGTGCATTCAAATAAATAATTGTAGTATGAAATTAAGGTTTTTAGATTCTTTTAAATTCATGTCTTGTAGTCTTTCTCAGTTAGCAAAGAATCTTAATACAAATCAATTTCATGAACTTCATAAAAAATTTCCAAATAACGAAGATTTCACCCGTTTAACACGTAAAGGCATTTATCCTTATGAGTTTATGACATCCTATGAAAAATTACAAAACACGACACCACCAACAAAAGAAAATTTCTTTAGTTCCTTGAATAACGAGCATGTAACTGATGAGGACTATGCACATGCAAAAGATGTTTGGAATAATTTTAACTGTACAAATATGTTAGATTATTTAAAAACAGATGTATTATTATTAGCTGATGAGTTTGAAAATTTTCGAAATTTATGTTTTGAAACATACGGTCTTGATGCCGCACAGTATTACACTGTACCCGGATTGAGTTGGGATTCTATGTTAAAATATACTCAACAAAAGTTCGAACTTTTAACAGATTTTGATAAACTTGCTTTTATCCAAAAAGCAATAAGTGGTGGGGTTTCTCAATGTAGTAACCGTTATGCAAAAGCTAACAATATCTTTATGGAAAATTATAATAGTGACTTACCTTCTTCTTATTTAATTTACCTTGATGCTAATAATCTATATGGTTGGGCTATGTCACAATACCTTCCGACGAGTGAGTTTGAATGGGTTTGATATTAACACTAATTTTCAAGTGCCTGATAACTCGGAATATGGTTAAATATTGGAAGTAGATTTAGAATATCCAGATCATTTACATTCAGATTTTCCTTTGTGTCCTGATCAGATATGTATCGGTAACACAAAAGAAAAAAAATAGTTCCAAATTTGAATAATAAAAATAATTACATAATACATTATCGAAATTTAAAACAATGTTTACAAACTGGATTAAAATTACTAAAAGTGCATAGAATTTTAAAATTTAAACAAAGCAATTGGGTAAAAAAATACATTGAAAATATTGAGAAAAGAGTAAATGTAAAGCTGGTGACTCATTGGGAGAATCGCGGAAATGTTCAAGGTGCTCAATCATTGCTAGCAAGACCTGAATTTCATAGTTTATCTATCTTATCAGAGTCATTCGATGCTATACAATTAAAAAAGGTAAAAATGATACAAACGAAAAAAGATAACAAACCAATTTATTTAGGTTTTTGTATTTTAGATATATCAAAAACACTAATGTATGAGTTCCATTACGACTATATGAACGTAAAGTTTCAGAATAGTTTAAAACTACTTTACACAGATACAGATAGTTTAGTTTATCAAGTATTTACAGAAAAATTTTATACCGATATTAAATCAGATGTTGCTATGCATTTCGACACCTCAGACTATGAAATTAACAATAAATATGGTATACCTTTGAAAAATAAAAAAAAAATTAGGACTGTTTAAAGATGAAAATAATGGTAAAATATTTAGAGAGTTTGTAGGACTACGCTCAGAAATGTACGCGATTGACGTAGAAGATAAATTTGTTGCTAAAGCGAAGGGTGTAAACAAAAGCGTTGTTAAAAAATTTAAAATTGACAATTACAAAAAATGTTTATTCAATAATACTAATGAAATTTGTGAAATGCTTCGGTTTAAATCTATTAAATATATAATTTTTACTCAAAAATGTAATAAAGTTTCTTTATCTTACAATGATAGCAAAAGGTATATAAAACCGAATTCTACCGATACGCTGGCATGGGGTCATTATAGCTTAAAAAATGTTTAGTTTAGAAAATAATGTAAAAACTTTCTAAATTGTTTTTGTAAAACGTTTTTATTGAATGTATCTAGTTTTAAGAATTTAATTATTTAATTTAAATTTCAGTACTGTGTATCATTAAAAAATATTGTAGTTTAAGAAATGTATACAAGTTGTAAAATGAATTTTGTATTATGTTTAAATATTAAAGATTTTAATTTAATTTTGAATTTATTATGGATAGCAATTTATATGGCTTTTCTCTGTGCTTGAAATAAGCCTGTTTAATTTAATTTTTAATATTATTACTATTGCTAATATTTATAGTGCTTTTAATTGAAAAAAAAAGATTCTCGGTTCTCTAATTATTTGTTTTACTAACTCTACACCTGTTTATCCAAAATATAATAAATGATTTTTACATTATTTCTGTATTTTATTTAAAATTTATGTTCAATATGAACAAATAACATTTGACTGTAAATCCTTATGAAGCTAACACGTATTTAAAAGATGTTTAATTTCTCGCACTCTTTTACGGCTATAGTAGCAGGTCCTAGTGGATGTGGAAAATCTAATTTTGTTACAAATTTTATAACTGCGCTAGAAAAATATGTGACACAGATTTTAAGCATATATTTAGGTGTATGCAGCCACTGTATAATATTAGTAATGATATATACACTCAAGGAATTCCAGATTTAAATATGTTTGATGGTAATGAACCTCAATTACTGGTAATAGATGACCTAATGTGAGAATCGGATGGACGAGTTGTTGAAATTTTTACTAAAGGGAGTCATCATAGAAATTTAAGCGTTTTCTATATAACTCAAAATTTATTTCATCAAAGTAAAGGTCAACGTGATATTTCACTAAATTTTAGTTATATAATTTATTTTAAGAATCCTCGGGACCGAACTCAAATACGCCATTTAGCACAAGTTTTTCCTGATAATTCCAAATTTGTAGAGGAAGCCTATAAAAATGCCACTAGTGAACCGCATGGTTATTTGATGATAGATCTAAAACAAAAAACAAATGACATCATCTGATATAGGTGTACCGTTATTAATAACTTTTAGTAAAGTGAAGATGCTATGGATACATGTGAAATACGTAAATTTTTGAAACAAATCGATCCATTAGCGGGCAATAATGTATTCGCTGCTAATCGTATCCCGATTCACGTAAATTGTCCGATTTTTATTATAAGCAATTTAGATGAAGATTTTAAAGAAGGTTCTCACTGGATTGCTATTTACATAGATGGTAATAGAGTTGGTGAATACTTTGATTCCTTTGGATGTGAACCTATTAAGTACCATAGACTACTTTTACAAAAAAATACGAAAAAATACTATTATAATAATAAAACAATACAAAACTATTTAACTTCTGTTTGTGGTAAATATTGTTTTGTTGAATTTTGTTAATATATTCACAGACAACACAATGTATAATGATTTAATGTTAAGTAAGCGATTTAAGATAATTTTTCTGAAATAAATTTGAAAGTGTAACATAAAACTATGTATAAATTTATTTACCTTCCTTAATAATTAAAACAAAAAATTATTAGACAAGTTTATTAAAAAATATTGATACAATTCATGTTAATTTGGACTATAAACAGAAGGTGATAAAGACAACGTTAAACTATTTTCATTGCAATTGTTGTCTTCAAATATTCTATCTTCCCATTGTCGGATTAATGTTAAAATATTAGTAACCCTTTTTGTTTCCTCAGATTGTGAGCTTGGACTATAACCCTTATTTGCGCGTAGTTCTTGACCGATGAGTTTTCTTTCTTCCTGTATACAGAGTTCATACAGTTGTTGGTCGTAGTAACTGTTTTGTAAGTCTGAAGCGTCCATGATGATGTAAGCTTGTATCAGAGTATCATTTAAATATAACTTGTAGCCCAGGTACCCGTGGACGAGGGTGGGATCGGAGAAGTGAGAAATCTATTGTTGCTATTAAGCTTTTGCATTCTCAGGTAAAAGTACAAAAGTAAGTTGAAGAATGTTAAGAATTTGTAAAAGAATAAAATTAATATCCCCGCTTATCTTTAGTTTCAATGAATAACTTTTTACAATCACAGTTCATCTCTAATTTTTTTGTGATATTATATATGAAATCCCGTGTACTTAGATAATGCTGGTCGTCATGTGATTGTGTATAATATTTAACTTTTAAATCTGCGTATTTCCAATGTTCATCCGAGGGTATATCCTTTATCTTTTTCATATTATATATTTCAATTTTTAATAGGTGACTCGCAGACGTTGCGTCATCATTATTGGTAGAAATATAAAAGATTCCATTTTCATTCCCTTGACTAACACACGAAGATTTTGCTTGGGTTTTTCTTTTCGAATTTTCGAAAAATTCGTCAATACTTTTGATATTTCGCTTAGTTGTGCTTTTCAATTTTTTTTGAACAGTACAGTCTTTTGTTTCTTCTTGGCTCATATCCAAAGGAAAATAATAATTTTTAAGGTATAATTTTCCGGGGATAAAGTCTAAAACAAGTAAATAAAAATTGTAGAACAATAAGTAAATAAAAATCAAATTAATAAAATTGTATTTATGAATTTTCCTAATATTGCTAACAATCTCTGTTGCTGGGTTAAAGAAAAATAAACAAACTTTACTATTTGATTAGATTGAATAATAAACTAACACACAGTAATTGCAATGACACATAGATAAGTGACAATACATGTATATTTGAATCCAGTACTTTACCTATTTCCGAGCGCACAATTTAAAATTTTATACCAACAAGTCTAAACAAAACAAGAATAAATAATGACAGTAATTAGTATGTAATACCGTTATCAAATAATAAAACAATAACACACATATGGTATAAAGAAAATTAAGTAATTAAACTCACCTCCATTTAACGGGATATGAACACAAAACACTGTAGGTATTACTTTGAAACTCACAAATAAGACTGTAGAATGAATTTTACTGGACCTTCTTTTATACTAATCATAGCATACATGTCTGTACATGTCTTAATATCCAGGATGTGGCAGAGACCTCACACCAAGGGTAAGAAATAAATCAACGTCTTAATTTTGAAGCTTAAGTTCAAAGAAAGGAAACCAAACAATATGTTATCTATTGTTATTACAATCCATTATTACCGGAGTCGTTGCTAGCCACAGAGTATTACAAAATATTAATCCTCAGGACGACGTAGAAAAGATAAGAAACTAAAAGAACCAAACAAAATAATGAATTATATATTGTAGTTAAAATCCATTGTTGAAACTGAAAATAATGTAAACTGTTGAAAATAATTAGGCAGCGAATTAAAAGAATTAGACCGCGAATTAAAATAATGAGAGCGCGGATGAAAATAATGAGATAGCGAATAAAGTCGATCCACACGCGAATAAAAATAATTAGACCGCGAATTAAAATAAAGAGACCGCGAATAAAGTTGATTCACATACGATCCGCGAGTGTGTAGAGAGCGTTTTCGCGTTTCACATTTTTCGAACGCAAGCCGCACGAACTGTTTCAAGTGGTTTGACCGTTCGAGACTACATCTCGCATTCGAATCATGACAAATGTAGTTCAAAATTATTGGGTTCTAAACATTAATTCTACTGTTAGCGTAAACTATATGCTTTAAAATTCATTCATGCTTTAAAGGTCAGTGTATTTAAATGGGCGAAAAAAAAAACACTTATTTTACCAAATATGAAATTTGTTTCACCTTTATTCCTTTCATAATACATTATTAGTCTTTTCTCAATTGATTGATTGGCCGATTTGCGCAATTATCAAAGTCGCCCATGACAATAATATTCTCCTATTTCTATTGATTTCCATCACAACAAACACTAGGTTAACATACACTGATAAAAATGTTTGAGGTCCGAATTTTACTTTAATGTATAAATGTAAAACATATGCTATTAAACGGGTGCTAAGCTACAGGTAAAAATAGGTATTCTTTCTTCCTCACTCCTATAATAATAGACTGCGATAGGGATACAAAAAGGATGGGTCTATGGGTAAAAAAGGGAAAGACTGTCTAAAACTTTACATGTCTAGGGTCACTATGTCTTTAGGCCATGCTTAAAATAAATATCACAGGTTAAATGTGAATTTATGAAATACAATAGCCTATACTTAAGCAACACGTATATATACGAGAAAAATAAAAGTATCACTAGATACCTCTAACAGGCACCTACCGAGATAACTAGGTTTAATAGAGGCAACTCAAAGCCCTGAAGTACAGGAGCGTAAGAAAGAACCTGAAAAGTTGAACATTTTTTTCATGACAAAACAAACGGACAGACACAAAAGATACTGAAAGGTATGTCCAAATTTTAGGTCCATTTTTTGAGTATCAGCACGAAGTCTGTAGTCGTTCAGTAGAGGCAGAAAAGCTAGATTTCCAGCTCTTCTTGGAAAATTCTACTATACGTCATTAGAACCGCCTCCGAAAGCTCCAGCCTAGGACACCTAAAAGGACATAATAGCTCCTACCGTTGGGCTATAAAACTTAAAAACGTATAAGAACGTTATTTTATAGTCAAGCCATGGATCGTGTGACTGTGACGGCAATAGCCAATAATGTAATGTCAGTAGCAGATTATAGTTATGTAGATATACCTATACTTTTGATATATGTCTATATCAACTACTGTATGTTATCTTTCACTAAGTTTTTGTATGAGCTAGATTTTCAGTCACCACAGTAAGTACAGTGACTTAAGTACTAAATCTAGAAGATTCTATGGAACAACCTCTCCCTCTGACGGGGTTTATTTATTTTTATATAAATATAGAACGAAATTTTTCGTTTGAAAATTCAGTCATTGAAGAAATTTTAACAAGTTACTAGCTATGAAAGCTAAGAATTAAAAATTTTGTACATATGTGTTTGAATGTAAGTTCGAAATAAGTAAAATAAATTAAAGCTAAGCACAATGTGTAAGTGTTTTCTTTACCATAAAAATGCTGCTATTTTAGATAAATCTAAAAATAAAAAAGTAGGAGAGACAAGGTAGGCATAAAAGTAACGGCCGCGGCCGATCGAAAGTAATAAACGCTTCGTAGAATCCTTTAATGGTCGAAGCTGTCCGAAGCCATTAAAGGTTATTCGACCAAGCTAACGAAGCGAGTAAGGCCTAAGTGAGGAGATGCTAAATCATTTGTATCTTTGTTTGTGTACACTTTATTGTATAAAAAAGAAAGGAGCAGCAATTTTATCAATACGGTACCTAATTTTGTTGAGTGGGGTGGACGTCGTGATTTTAATTCTGCGACACTGAAAAATAAATAAAAAATAAAGCACTTTACCAACTAGAACTTATTGCAAAAATAAAAAAAATATTTATAGTTAATATAATACGAATATTACAGCAATACAATTAAAATGATTGATCGGTTTACTAAGATTCTTTAATAATTTTGGCATCAAAACAGTTGCAATAACCATTTCAATATTGTCAAAGCAATAAAGTTAGAATTATAGGTCGTTCAATAAAGCAGCTTGTTATTTTAACAAAAATATATTTGAATTACTCAAATACTCCTATTTGTTGATGCAATATTATGATAAGTCCTTACAATAAGAAACTTTATTGTTTTAATCATTATGAAATTATAAATTCAAAATAGTACTATGGTCTGAAAACAAAGTACTTCATTAATTACAGGCAATTTCATTATTGAATTGACAAAGAAAAATATTAGCATCGTAAATGAAGTTTAAAATAATAATGCAATTTTATAGGTTCTATAATGTTGGCTGACGTCACGCGTCCTGCATCGCACTATGAGAGTTTCTTTGGTAACAAGCATATATATCACTTGGTCCGTAACACAACGTAACAAACTGGACCGTATAAAATTGAACCACGGCGGTCCCCAGGCATTACACCTCACCTGACCGGGGATCTCCCATTTACCGCCGCGCCGTAATTGGTGACACCGAGCTAAACATTGAGCCTCTTCCACAGCAAGCCAGGCTTCTTCTTCTACTAGGTACACGGACCAGTAGTCAACCGTACACTTCTCATCACATAGCGCCTCCGACTCACTTTAGGCGGCGCATTAATTTGGCATTTTCAAGATTGTACGTGCGCAAGCATTACTACAAGAAGCATTGACCTTCGGTCTGGTAAAGGAAGTGTGTAGCGGATCTCCTTCACACATTCTTGTTAATCGGAATTACGTTACTTTGTAGTAGGAACAATACATCTTTTTTTTATAACAAATAAGCAGATTTGTACAAGCTATAATTAGTCTCTTCAGTTTTAAATAAGAGCTTGATAGAAGTAACAACGTACCTCACTACATTCCAATAAACATCTTGATACTAACTGCAATTTGTATTTTTATTTTAAGAAAAAAAAAAGGGGCTTTGTGGGAGCTACAACGCGCCTTTTTTATTTCAAACAAGCAGCTTTATATGAGCTATAATAAATCATTTGAGTTTCAAATAAGATAATTGATGGAAGTAAACATTTTCCTTTTGATTTTAAATACATGACCTTAAACAGACAACAATATACTTTTTTAATTTTAAATAACTGACTTTGTACACGTTACACCAAGTATTTTTAGTTTCAAATAAACAGCTTAATAGACCCTACAACAATTTGATTAGATTTTAACAAAGATTATAACTGTTGTCAAGATACTTTAGGGGTCATCCATTAATCACGTGAGGTTTTTTTTAGCATTTTTTAACCCCCCCTCCCCCTTGGTGATACGTGGTGAGGTTTAAGAGTAACACTCCCCCACCCAAAATCACGTGTATTTTTTAGTACCTACAAATAATCCGAAATTTTTTAGAATATTTTCTTTAAATACAGGTATAAAGTAAAAAAGTAATCTAATTTTATTCTAGAAAATTAAGGACCATGATAAAAATGTCTAGACAGAAAGATTGCAGGTTGTTTTTTACTGGCATAAAAATAATATTGAATGGTGGAATTGAAATGGTTTAATCATGCGAAAAATATATATTTTACTAGTACATGAACATATTTAATGTACATTGGCCTCGGACCACGGATTAGCAAGACTTTCTTCAACACATGCAACTGGATAAGAATCTTGCAAGTCAGTTGTTGGCACTGTGCTTTGTTGAAGATCAACATCAGTTTCATCAAGCCACTCGGCTCTCTCTCTCTCTCTCATTTTCGCACACTACGCAGATAATCTTTTCGATCTAATCTTTTCGATCTACCGATCGATCGTCGCGTGAGGATGTGTGAAGTACGAACATTGTGCATCTCTAGACTTTTTTGAAGTGAAAACTTCTTTAGCGGCGTTGTGCACTTTTTTTGGTATGGGTAAAAAATGATAAACTCGCGTCAGGTCACATGTCCTAATCGTGGAAATTCGTAAGACGGAAACCGTAATGCCACGCCTATTATAATTTTTATTTTTAGTATTCGCGATTATGAGTAGTGGATATGGAATTTTAATTCTATGACAGATTGCGATGTCAAATATACTACGTCAAAAAAGTAAATAAACAAACATTATTATTTCTTGACAATGTCAAAGACATGTCTTGTGACATATTTGAGTGTTAAGCGCGAAAAGCGTGTGTAAAGGTTTTCACTTCTGCCGGCACTACCGGAGTGCAACTCGTTTTTTTTTCTCTCTGAAGGAGTCTCAACCCATGTAGCGCCCAACGCTCAAGGGCTCCCCGGGGGCCTAACGCCTCGGCTTGAGCGTACCGGGAGGCCTTGGAGGCTGCTCTGAGGAAGCGGTTTTGGAGGGTTTGGAGTTTATGGAGGTTGAGTTTAGATAACGCATAGACGCCGCTAGCATATCCTAGTATGGGGCGGATGCAAGTGACGTAAAGAGTCAGCTTATTCCTAAGCGACATCTTACTGTACTTGCCTATCATGGGATATAGACGACCGAGGACAAAAGCGGCTCGGTCTCTAACTATTTTGGCGAGATATTTGGCCTTGTTTTGCCAAGGAATGGCACGATCGAGGAGTAAGAGGGAAGATGGTCTTGGAGGGAGGCCTGTGGTAAAAAGAACGGCAGAGCTTTTGCCGGGATTCACTTCGATTCTCCATTTCCGAAACCATTCGCCTAGGCCGTTATTGCGGATTGGAGTCTCTTAGTGATTCGACTCACTTGCCTACCGGCGGTGTAAATAGCGGTTACGTCCGCGAAGAGGGCTAAAAGGGTACCTACTGTTTTAGGGATATGGTTTGTGTACAGAACATACAAGATAGGTGCCAGCACGGATCCTTGCGGGATTTCTGCTTGTATTGAACGAGGGAAAGATAGATTGCCTTCCTGTAGCGACTCTCTAGACTATTATTGCTCAGGTTAGGTTGCTTGTGACATGAATTTACATGTCCCTTGACTTTCTTCCTTGTACAGAAGTACAATCCACGCCGCACGTCCTTTCCACAAGTTGCTGACGATCCTTCTGCAGGCTAGGGCAATACAGGTAATAAAGCAATTTGTTAAAGCCCTCCTGCGTTGGGGTAATTCCAAGAGACCGACGCAGAAGAATTGTAGCAAACGTCTTGCCATCATGCTCATGAGGCTTTGGAATACATAGGCCACTAGACGACTGCAATATCGGAATATAATATTCCTGTGCGCCAACGACTAGCTAAAACTATTAAAATCCTAAGAAATTAATATAATAACTTTTTTATAACGTATAAATAAAAAAATATTTTTGTTTTGCATTAGCCCACAAATCATTAAATTCTTTCTGAGCCACACTAGGTTTTTTTTCCTTTCATATACACTGCAAATAGGTCTTTACACAGATCACCTAGTTAAGGCATATTTTTTAATGCAAAACATACGAGGTAATGGTTTACGCATTTATTCGGCGCCAAAATATCAAAATAACTTGCGACTGGCAAGCCGATCCCGGCAGTCGTCGCGGCGCGCGGGGACTTTGTTCGTTGCCTGGCAATGGCGAGTTAAGGTCGCACTACCCGCCGCTTTCGGTTTAGAAATCGCGCGTTTGACGAGAAAATAAATACACGTGATATCTTATTACACCAACCCTTGTGATATTTCGTGATTTTTGCCATGGTTTAGCACCTTAGTAGTCTGTAGTAATTGTTTGATTTAAACCAATGGGAAATTAAAACCCACCACCCTCACGAATCACGGTGTCACCGGCTAGGCGATTGCTTTACTGCTATGCTAATAGTTTTGAAGTCCATAACATAACATTTCCATTACTGCGTGCAATAATGTTGTGAACTATTCAATACCTACGCGCGCGGCAATGGTACCGGTAATGGACATCATAACAAATCCCATTGAAGTAGAAAATCGCCATGAAGATTTTAACTGTCAATTGAAAAAAAAAACAATTCGACAAAACATTACCAATGCGACAGTGGCATGAGTACCTAAATAAATAATGTGCATAATAAATAAACAGTAAGAAAGGGTTTAAACCAGTGTTCTTAAATAGACTAACTACGGATACATATCTCCAACTGTTTATCATCAGTCCAGTCAAACCAGAGTTTATCATCAGCATTGTGGAACACAAGATCATTCTGCCCGCAAATTGTGCGCAAATACCTAAACCTAAACGCTGTCTTTAGTGATGTACCTACGTAAAGTGAAAAGGCCGGGCCGGATAGAATGGTTTGTGTAAAAAATATTTCAAAAAATAAATGTAGTTACATAATAATGTAATATCTTGTTTAGATTATGAGGTAAACTTTGAAAAACGCCAAATTACTGTAATTCGCACTGCTGCATACTTTTTAGTATTTTTGATTTAAATTAAAAACAAGTTCTTACCAGTAACATCTAGTGATGTTATTACACTAATTTGATAGCCCAAAGCCTGTGTCAAGTGTGATGGAAAGTTTTCACCTTGCTACAATACATATTCGATTGCTGGCACGGCTAGCCATGGGCTAAGTAACTCCGGACAAAGATTGAATATGTCACATATCATTCCGATTAAAGATACATATCCGCTTCGAATATCCATATCCGCTTAATATATCCGCGGAAATATTCAATTTTCTGGCACACCCCGGTCAAACGAATCCTCGGATCAATTTCGTACCTTTCAATCACGAGTGCACAAATCGTTAGTATATCCCTCGTTTGTTGATAGATACTATTTGATATCCCTTAATACTTGATAGGCTTAGGACTATCAATCAAATAGTTATGAATAAACATATTTGATTGGCGTATTTAAAAATGAAATAGTATGTACAATGATTATCTGTAATAATTTACATAATTTTTTTTTTTGTTTTTTTTTTATTCCTTTTTTTATTATATGAGTTGTGATAGGTATGAATCGGGCTTTGTTTGACTAGTTATTTCTTAGGTTAGGATACATTTTCAGACTATGACTGCAACATTTATAAACTATTTTTTTTATTCACAATACGCAATTTTAACTCAAAAATTTTATTGGTGTAAATGTTTACACAGTTTAGTACTTATACACAAACAAATCCTACCAGGCAAGTAAACGATAATAATTATTTATAAAGAAACCCTCATCAAATACACTAGTAATCATTGACACTTATATTTTTCTAACAGATATTCACGCCCACGTCACAAAACAGAGGTGATACTTAAAACTATTGTAGTTAGTACTAATCTATAGTATGTACATATCTACGTAAACAAACAATTGAATTGAAGACAAAAAACGTCCACTTAATAAATAAGCGGCTTAAGTGCTTTAAAGCGTATTGCACGGAAAGTCGTATCCCAATGCATATACATTGGGTTTAGCAGGCGTGATTTTAAAAAGCGCTGAGATCGATTATTTATATGCAAGACACGACAACGTTACTATTTCGCTCTCTAGTTTCAACGCTAGCTCACGGACACGGGCGACGCTATCCGCTGTTTATTTGGATTCGTTCGTTCACTCCCTGGATATAGGACATGTTTATTTCCCGCAAAGTGAAGGATTTGTAAAATATCCGGCCTCGGATATATATCCAAAGATATAGTTATGTCCGGAGTTACCCAAGGCTACACGGCGGACAGAAGGGCCCCTGATCCCACTCTGTTGTAGTAGCCGGATCCATCCCGGTCTCCTTCTTCTACCCCGTTCAACCTGCGGGCGGCCAGCGGTCAACGGTTCCATGAGGTCTCCGCCGTACAAGCATGCCGCGTCTACGCCGAGCAATGACAGCAACGAACACCGCCACCGGTCCTCCGCGCAGCGATTCTTCAAGAGCTCTGGCAACCTTACATACTGCCAGAATTCGCGGTCGCGGTTTTCTGTGAGGCGCAGGTACTTCCCCAGTTCGAGCTGTCATTCGGGCGAGTACTCGCTGTGCCCTACCTCTCTTGAAAGTGTCTGGTTTCGTCTGTAGGTTTGAAGTTTGTTATTGTAATATAGGTGTACAGTGGTGCGTAGGTATGAAGTTTTTTATTGTAATGTAGGTGTACAGTGGTGCGTAGGTATGAAGTTTTTTATTGTAATGTAGGTGTGGAGTGGTGTGTAGGTGTGAAGTTTGTTATTGTAATATAGGTGTGGAGTAGTGTGTAGGTATAAGGTTTTATTATTGTACTATAGGTGTGATGTGGTTTGTCGGTATGAAGTGTTACTATTGTAATATACGTAGTCTGTTCAAAAAGTATCGCGAATTTCATATTTTTACAAAAAATATTTATTTATTCATGAATATCTATTTTGTCTCCTTCAAAGTAATCCCCCTCCACTATAATACACTTAATATACACTTTCGCCAACTTTTTTTCCAATCCTCGAAGCTCTAAAAAAATCATTTTTTGTGATCTTGTTCAGCTCCACCTTCGATGCCGTCTTTATCTCCTCAAACGTGGCGTAGCGTCGTCCTTTTATGGGCCACTTCAGTTTTGGGAAAAAACGGTGGTTGTGGCCAGGGCCGCAGAGAGAAAATCAGGACCCGGGGGTATCCATGTGCACGACTTTATTCGGTACGCAGCTCCACAAACCAATAGCGCGTTCTCATTGGTAGTTGCTCTTGGGGCGCGAAAATTTGAAAGGATTGATTCTATGCAAACAGTCAAAATCGTCATTAAAGTGAAGTGAATGTTTTTCGGAAAATCGCGGGCCCTTCTTAAAACTGCGGGCCCGGGGGATCCCACCCGTCACAACCCCCCCTCCTCTCGGTGGCCCTGGTTGTGGCACCGTTACTGTGTTGTTTTTGGCCAAATATTCGCGCACAAGCAAGGATGTGTGTGCAGGGGCGTTATCATGGTGCAAAAGCCAGTTTTTGTTCTCTCACAAATCCGGGCGTTTTTAGGCGGATTGCTTCACGCAAATTGCGCATAATTTGCAGGTAATATTCCCTATTGACCGTACTATCCTGTGGCAAGAACTCATGATTCACCACGCCCCTGCAGTTAAAGAAAACCGTCACGTTCGACCGAACTTGGCGCACTTTTTTCGGTCTTGGCTTATGCGGCAGCTTACATTGGGATGATTAAGCTTTAGTTTCCACGTTGTAACCGTAAACCCATGATTCGTCTCCAGTTTTGACCCTCTGAAGCACATTTGGGTTGTCATGGACCGAGTTCAACATCTCCTAAGCAATGTTACCGCGATGCTGGTTTTGGTCGAAATTGAGCAATTTTTGCACGAATTCCGCGGCGACCTGACTCATGCCCAAATCATTGGTTATAATCGAATGGCATGAGCCAAACGATACGTTTAGATCCTCAGCAACTTCTCTAACGGTGATTCGTAGATTGGCCAATACTATTTTCTTCATTTTATCAGTGTTTTCATCTGTTGTTGACGTGCTCGGGCGTCCGGCACGCTGTTCGTCGTTCACATCTTCTCGGTCCTCTGAGAAAATTTTGTACCACCGATAAACGTTGCTTTGGTCCAAGGTAGCTTCACCATATGCCACAGTCAACATTCGGAATGCGTCCGCGCACTTTATTTTGTTTTTCTCACAAAATTTGATACAGATTCTCTGATCAATGTTTTGGAATAGATAAAAATCGCAGACGAGTTAAAGCATAAATAATACAAGCACAACAGCCTGTTGAAATTGAAATGTCAAACATTTGAGGTAAACAAATCTATTGGTAAATATCCGACGGCAAAGCGAAAATAAACAAGTGGTTAAATGTTCTGTCTTAATGTCAGCTTTGTTAAATTTTTTTTTTCAATTTTTAGTCTATTTAAGTGTTCCGTACCTCAAAAGGAAAAAAGGAACCCTTATAGGATCACTTTGTTGTCCGTCTGTCTGTCTGTCCATTTTCTCAGCAACGCGTGAGGGTATTAAGTTGAAATTAATATAAATTTATATATATATAGTAAAAATCAAGCTTCTAAGTCAACGCAATAAAAAATATGGCCATTTTCGTCGCATATTTTGTCTTTCACTCCAAATCAAAACCCATGCGCTACTTCCCGTTGTCCTAGAATCATAAAATTTTACACGAAGCAATGTCTTACAGCAAAAATTTAGGAAAAAACTGGTTGCCTGTAAAGTCGGTATACGGGCGAAAGTTTTACGTGACAATGATTTTATGTCTGTCTCTCTCGCTCTTAGGCGGGCGCGTGCCTCTCACTCGCTCTCATTGTGAGCGCATAACGTGAGCGGAGCGTAACGCAGTTTCTTGAAGTGTCACCCGGCAAACCAATTTATAAGACGTTGTCACGTCAAAAAATCCGTAATTTGTTAATTTGTAGTTATAACACATAAAAAAAAGTTTGTCTGTCTGAGAAGACCCTTTTACTCAAGAATGGTTGGAGGTATCAATTTTAAGTTAATATCAAATACTAATGTCTACAGTCACTTCAAGTTGTAAAAAAACCAAGCTTCCAAGTCCATGCAATAAAAAATATGTCCAAAATACGGTTATTTTTGTCGCATATTGTGACACAAATAAATCAATACCTATAGGGTACTTCCTGTTGACCTAGAATCATATATTTTGGCAAGAATCAATGCAATATAGCACACATAAAGAAAAAAATCAGAAAATTTGTTGTTACATCACAAAAAAAAAATTTTTATAAACTTATTTGCAGTTGGTAAACTAACCATGACCGATGTCGATGTATTAGGCTAACAGTTGTCTAACGGCAAAGTTAAGTTTGACCCTCAATCAAAAATCAAATCAAAATCAAAATCGTTTTATTCAAATGGGTTACTAAGAACACTTTTGAATCGTCAAGTAAATTAACTACAACTACAAACTAATTACAATACTGTTTTATTGCGTGCGTCCAATAGGTAATACTTGTAAAATCACAAAAGAAACATAATATTATAGTGAATCAACTAATAAATACATGTTTTGTATTGAAACACTTAATAAACAAGATTTACAATGTAAATAGTTTGATTTAAAGTCAAAGTCAAAGTCAAAATGGTTTATTCAAATAAGGATTTTACAATCACTTTTGAATCGTCAAAGTTATAAAATATTATTTTTTGAACCTTCCCGCCGGTTCACAATGTTGTTGATATCTACCGAGAAGAATCCGGCAAGAAACTCGATAGTTACTCTTTTAAAAATACTATCAATAATACAAATAAACTAAAATACAATTAATGTTTTAAATAAAAAAATTTTAGTCGTACAATTTTATGTTATTTCCATTTTAATTTGGTTTACCTATGCATCCTGTAATTGAGCATCATCAGTCCCAAGGATTTTTATCATTTACATAGTCTGAAATATTATAGTATGCCTTTTTACAAAGTACCTGCTTGATAAAAGATTTAAATTTACTTATTGATAGATTTTGAATTTTATTGGGAACTTTGTTGTAAAAGTGTATACATTGCCCCATAAAAGAGTTACTTATTTTGTGTAGACGTGTATCATGCACCAATAGCTTATTTTTACTTCTAGTATTTACTTTGTAAACGTCACTTTTCTTGCTGAAACTATTGATATTTTAATGTACATATAAAAGATTTTCATATATGTACTGCGACACTAAAGTTAAAATTTTTAAATTTAAAAAAAACAATCAAAATTTACGTAATTTTTCAATTGTCTATTGTTTTTCAGATTGCATGTGATACGTTAAAAGTCTTCAATTACACAATACAGTTATCCTTTTACGGAACCCTTGGTAAGCAAGTCCGACTCGCACTTAAGAGTATCGGATTCGCAGCGCGCTCCATAGGTACAACAGGATTTTTCTCCTATGATGAATATCAATCCCTTAAACACAATGTTTTTTGTTTTAACAAGACCAGACAACTAATACCTAGGTCTGTGGTGTTTCAGTTTTACGTTAAATTGTGTAGTTCTAAAATTATTAGAATGCAAAAACTTGTAATTTATGGTCAAAACAGATGCAACTTCGTGCTTATTATACACTATAACAAAAACGTTTCCGAAAATTTTAAAGCACCACAGACCTTTATTGAAAAAAAAAAAATATTTCTAAATAAAAAAACTTTACTGTCATTCTTACTAAATTAAATGAATAAACACAATAATTCGAAACACAAAAATCTTTAGTCAAATTGCAAAAATCGAATTCTATCATGATGCTGGCTCGCTTGACAGCCAAAATCAGTCGCGGGCCATCCGTGAGCGAATCAAGCGTAGTGGTTATATTCTCTTTGAGCGAATCTTCACTTGTATTGCGTTTGACGTAAGTAGGTAGGTACCTAAGGAAACAATTACGAAAATATCACTGTTGCATGTTTCGTTGCGCAGCAAGTTGATTAGATTTTTTTGACCTTTAACTAGGTAGGTATTTAGCGTAATCTATAAATAAAAACGAATCGCAAATTTTGTTGCGCGAACCGCGAAACTCGAAGACGGCTGGACCAATTCGGGTATTTTTTTTTGTTGCGTTTATTAGTGTTAGGGAAAGGTTTTTATAAAAAAAACGGTCAAGTGCGAGTGGGACTCGCAAACTAAGGAAAACTCGAAGACGGCTGGACCAATGAGAGTAATTTTTTTTGTTGTGTTTGATAGTGTTAGGGCAAGGCCTTTATGAAAAAAAAACGGTCAAGTGAGAGTCCGACTCGCGCACTAAGAGTAAACCCATTTTAATGAAATTTTGGTAAGTTGTTGTGCACACGCCGGGGAAGGATTCCGAGAAAGAAAAAAAGGTCAAGTGCGAGTCAGGCTCGCGCAAAAAGGGGAAAATGGTTTTAATGGAATTTTGGTAAGTTGTTTTGCATACGCCGGGGAAGGTTTCTGAGAAAGAAAAAAGGTCAAGTGCGAGTCAGCCAGGGTCAAGTTCGAGTCGGACTCGCGCACTAAGGAAAACTCAAAGACGGCTGGACCAATTAGAGTAATTTTTTTTGTTGTGTTTGATAGTGTTAGGGCAAGGTCTTTATGAAAAAAAAAACGGTTAAGTGCGAGTCGTACTCGCGCACTAAGAGTGAACCCATTTTAACGAAATTTTGGTAAGTTGTTATGCACACGCCGGAGAAGGTTTCCGAGAAAGAAAAAAAAGGTCAAGTGCGAGTCTGACAGGGTCAGGTGCGAGTCAGGCTCGCGCAAAAAGGGGAAAACGGTTTTAATGGAATTTTGGTAAGTTGTTTTGCATACGCCGAGGAAGGTTTCTGAGAAAGAAAAAAGGATCAAGTGCGAGTCGGTCAAGGTCAAGTTCGAGTCGGACTCGCGCACTAAGGAAAAATCGAATTGGTTCAGCCACTTCGGGTATTTTTTTTGTTGTATTTGATAGTGTTAGGGCAAGGTTTTTATAAAAGAAAAACGGTCAAGTGCGAGTCGGACTCGCACTTTAAGGGTAAACTGATTTTAATGAAATTTTGGTAAGTTGTTATGCACATGTCAGGGAAGGTTTCTGAATTAGTACAACCCTTTCACAATAGGTTGGTGCGGCAGTTGTTTCAAAAAAAGAAACACGGTTCACCGGTTCAGCTAGTAGTACCTATAAAGAGCACTGCCTAGAGCGTGCAAAATAATAGTAGGTACCTAACTGTAATTAAAAGTGTTACCATTTGATTTGCAATTTATTGAACCTCGATCAGACAGGATCATGAGTAAGTTACACATTCCAACGACAACTCCTCACTTATAGAAAAAAAAAACCGACTAACACCTTGTCCTTCTTCGGGACTCAAACTATCTCCATGCCAAATTTGACCGCAGTTCCCTCCGCCCTGAATTCGCTTATAGATGTAAGATTTCAACGGAAACTCCTTAATTATTAAAAACCGACTCAGACATGACGTTTTCAAGTAGCCTATGTCCTTTCTCGGGAGTCAAACTATCTCCTTGCTAAATTTCATCTTAATCAGTAGAGATGTTTAAGCGTGAAGAGGTAAAAACAGACAGATTTACTTTCGCATTTATAATATTAGTATGGATTTTTATAATTAATACATACCTATTTAAAATTTTTCTGTATGATACCTATTTTTCAAAATAATTGTACCTACATCTACTGTGAACAATGTGTCACTAAGATTAAAAGTCTAGAAAGAGATTTCCAATTATTCCTAAGTAAAAAGAATAGAACATTAGGTATGAAATTATTTTTTTTATATTAAAAAATAAATTAAATATTATACATTGAAAATCAGCAAACAAGCCGACGGTCCGCCTGATGGTAAGCGGTCACCATAGCCTATGGACGCTTGTAACATTGCCATAATACAATCCTCTTTTACTCTAATATCGGCCAGTAAAGAATGTTCTAAATCTTAAACAAAAAAAGGCATTATTAGTCATTGTTATTTAAAATTGAAACTTGTAATAAAATAGAAATTATATTAGGTTATATAGGTATATTCTTATGATTTTTATGTAATTATTAAAATTTCTAAATTATTATTAAAAAATAAATTATTAATGTGATGGCAAACTGGATTTGTGTATTTTAGAAAATAATTTTTTTTTTTTTTTTTTTTATACCACTAAGGTGGCAAACAAGCTAACGGTCCGCCTGATGGTAAGCGGGCACCGTAGCCTATGGTCGCTTGCAACACCAGGGGTATCACTCGCGCGTTGCTGACCTTCCAGCAATCGAATACCTTCTTTCTTGAAGAACCCCATACTGCAGTCCTTTGAGCAAACCTTGGCAGGGAGCTCATTCCACAACTCAAGCGTTCGCGAGAGGAAGTTTCTCTGAAACAGCACTGTACGCGACCATTTCGGTTTCAAAGTGTGAGAATGAATTCCCTGCCGATGACGAGCGGTGCGATGGTAGAAAGTAGCTGTGGGCATTATTTTGAACAATTCCTCAGAACACAACCCATTGTACAAACGGTAGAACACACACAAGGAGTCAAAGTCTCTCCTAAGACTTAAGGGCTCGATACCGCAAGTGAGTTTGGAATCGTTGACAATTCTCACAGCCCGTCGTTGAACTGAGTCAAAAGGGCCAAGCGGCCAATACTTAACATTATCAACAACTGCTTCATAACTTTTAAAAAATGTGTTCACTGCCTACTGATAGAATGATGAAATGAAAGGTAATGATAAAGATTATGTAAAGCCGGCGAGAGGCAGCGCAGTGCAATTCTGTCACTAATTTGGCAAAAAACGTCAACGGATACCACTCTGGAAATATGTTTTTTTTTTGTTTAAGCTATTGGAGCTTACAATAGTTTTCTTACTAATTCCGGACAGTTAAATAGCAATGTTAAATTTTTGTGGATTTATTAGTATCCTAAGTTAGTGCTTTTAAACCGTTAATAAACCAAAATAAAAAAAATAACCAAAGTTCGGCTGCCTCAAAATGTTGGTTATACTTTTTTTAATAGACTATAAAAATCACCGCTGAAATTAGGCTGCTCTAACAAGCTAAGCTTGGCCAGCTTTATTTGTTTCCATGAAATACAGTATGTTAAAATCTATACATATAATAAAATGGTAGGAAAGTCAAAACTGTACATTGAATATTTTTTTAAAAGAATACTTGTGGTGTGATCTACAATCGATACCGAAGCCAAAAATATAGTTTTTAGAATTTTTGTCAGTTTGTCTGTATGTATGTCCGGGATAAACTTAAAAAGTACTGCATGAATTTACTTCAAATTTGGAACGAATATTATTAAGAAGTCGGGTCAACATAAAGGCTACATATTATCACGTAATCACCAACGGGGAACGAGCAGTGAACATTTATTTTTGCAACGCATTCTGTAACGTGTAATCTAATTTCATGTCGCATATAAACTTAAGTGAGATGTGAAACTAGCTAGATTTTTTCCACTCACACATAGCCATTTATTAACCGACTTAAAAAAAGGAGGAGATTCTCAATTAATCGGATTTTTTTTTATGTTTGTTACCCGATTTCTCGAAGACGCCTGGACCGATTCGAGAAACTCTTTTTTTATTTGAAAGGTTATACTTTTCAGGTGGTCCTATATTATTATGGCGAAATTAAAAACTTTTTTAATTAAAAATTAAAAATTAATTAATGTGAATTTGGAAGTGGTGAAACGCCTTTTATGTTGATGATTGTATAAAACTTTGTTACGAGTATGGATGTTTTCAGTGTACAAAAAATAAAAAGCAATCCGTCAATCAAAAGAAAAAAAATAAAAACTTTTTAACAAAAAAAAAACAACCGGCTTCAAAAAGATATTAAAAGTTGGTGTCTATGTACCTATGTAATAGTTTATAACACACTTTGCTTGCAAGACACCAACTTTAAACTGTAATTCAGGTCAGATTTTTGGAAATTAGTAATTATTTTTACCTTTTTAGTGCATCTTTTTGAAGCCGGTTGTTTTTTTTTATGTTAAAAAATCGTGTAAAGTCATAACTTAGATGTGTTATAATTTTTCACCATATAAAAAAGGTTTCCTATTTGCTAACTAGATGGCGATTGCGTCGAATTAGATCGCGCTATGGTTTCGTACACAAAAAGTGATGTTATGAGTACAGATGTCGCCACCTCAACCTGTAGAAACTGGGGTTACCAACGTAGCTATAAGTTATCGTGTGCTTGGTCGAATTTAACGTGAAAACATTTTCCTGAAAAATAAATAAATATAGACTTAAATAAACTTCAATCGGACTACAGCTTAGCTATCATTATTATGTGTGTAAATTCTCAGTGTTTAAATCATTTTCTGTTATCTTTCAAACTTAAAATAATCAAAATGCCTAGAAAACTTTACATTTTGGCTGCGGAGAGCCAAACCACTAATGTTGTTCATCGAGAAGTCCTATAAGTATGTATTTTTACCCTATTCTGTATTCTTAATTCTTTTTTTTTCCATCTGCTTCAGTCACAACTTATGTCTTAATCCAGCAGAATCACCATAAAGTCGTTTATTGAACTTTGGCTGAAAATCAGCACTTTTTGAAGTTCAATTTTACAAAAGACAGTCTCCCTCTGTTACTGCACTTCCTGTAGATATGAAATGTAAAGAAGAACGGGTATATGAATATTATTTAAAAGGCATAATCATAGGTTTTTTGATGCTGTATAGCGTTCACGCAGACGACGTCGCGTGTAGCAGCTAGTACTAAATAAGTCTATTCATGTAACTGTGTAGAACAGTGTGTTTATATTTTTTTGCCGCAAAACACAATGCTGTTTATCACATTAAAACTAGTTACCGTTGGAAATTTCAACAATTTATTTTATTTTATTTATTATTGATCAATTTCCAAATAATAAGAAAAACAAGAATACATATATAACCTAATACGATTTCTATTTTAAAAGGTATTATAAATAGTTAAAATTATGCATGGTAAAGTTTCAACACAAATAAATAATTTTTTATTGATATATTGCCCTTTTTCGATTCAACATTAGGATAGAAGAAGGCCGTAGTTAGGTAGAGGATGACCGATATTAGGGAAATTTGCCGTACAAATCTTTAAACGCTTATTATTCTTTGTCACGTTATTTAAGTTAATCACTATATGTATATACTCAATAACATAAAGTGTAAATGTCAAATAGCCCGACAATGCAAATTCAACGGTAGATAACTTCAAAGTTCAGGTATGGTTAGGACTGAAATTTGCGTTTCATGTTAAGGGGCCGACATTTGGGTGTTTTACCCTACTCAATCTCAAAAAATACTTACTACGAATATTGTTTACGAATTACAACCTTTATAGATTATTTTGGTATTATTAGTAATTATATATTGACCGCCAATGTTACATTTATGTTACCTTTCATTTCTTTAGTCAATCAGTAGGCAGTGTACACGTTTTTCAAAAGTTACAACTTACTACTTAACTTCATCAACAATTTCGTAACGTTATTTCGTTACGTACAATTATTTTGAAAAATACTAATTAAGTAGCCTATAAGTACCTAAAATATAAAGTATTAATTTAAAAATGGTAATAGGTAAGTAAATATTTGTACTTATATTTTACCATTATTAACATTATTATAATTTTGAAGTAAATTTTAAAAACGGAAGATACCGTATGTGTACGAGTTACCGAGTTACCTATTTATTTTATTATCGTCCTTGCTGGTCTCCGTGAAAAGATAAATGAATGTAAGCTCAGAAATCTCCTCCTATTTCAATATCATTCCTGCCTATAAATAAAGATTTAAAAAAAATAAACTCGCATAACCTTGGGGGGTTAAAAATTTTTGCCAGCCAGCCATTTTTTTGCCAGGAGTACCGTTTGAATGGCAATGTGTTCTATCAATAATCGTCAAAAAAATGGTACGTAATTAGGAAACACCCCCCCTTAAACAAAATTGGAACTAACCTAGAGGTCCGGAGCACTTTTGTCTGTGACCCCTTCACAGACAAAAGTGCTCCATAACAAAGTTGCTGTCGACGATGTACTGTATCGATTTTTGACACCAAAATATATGGTTATGGGTACACAAAAAAATTTCGAAAAAAAAAAATATTTTTTTCAGCACCCCATTTGTACACCCTAACCATAACGAAAATAAAAAAAAAAACTTGAAAATTTAAATCCTGTTTTTTTCCCTTGCACCCCCTTTTAATTACTCGTTGCACACTCTACATTGACTAGACTTCACGCGGCTAGAGGTCATGTTACCTCGCCCGAATAGTAGGTATATATCTACAGCTTCAATTTTGGGCGTAACTATATAAATAAACGTATAAATTTATTAGTCTAATGGCTTGGAGCATAAAATTGAGTGTTTTCTATATTCCGAAATATATTACTATATTTCGGCAAAAGTATAAGTAATTAACTTACAAAAGTGAATTTGCGGCGAGAAATTTTGCAGAAAGCTTCGTGAAATAGAGCACAGAAGTCCAGGACAGTCAGTCAGTGATAACAGAAGATTTTTGTTTGAAAAATTCAAAAAGTTTGTCCACGAATTACACGCATATCATTTTTGAAAATTTTAGCTTATCATTTGAGAACAAAAAAAACCTTTGAGCTGAACAACAAAAATATAAAGATCTGGTAATGTTTGAGTTGCACCTGGACCGCACAGTTCCTGCGGGTCTCGCGGGTCGCGCCGCCATGTTGAAGTAGGTGGTGAATCAAATAATCGAGAAATAATTTAATCAACGCCCTTCGTCCCTGTCGCCTCTGTCCCCGTGCGGTAGGGTTGAAGTTCCCGCTCTGCGACGCGACAGGGGTGAAAAAAGTGTGCGCCGTCGTGTGTAGTGTGGTGACGCCTCACCCTAGCGGCTTTGCGCCCACAAATTGAAATGAAATTGCATAATTCGAATGCGAGGCAACGCGAGAAGGCGAAATAAGTTGAAGCGAGGTAAGGGGAGGGAGGGGGGGGGGGGGCTCGTTTTTTCCTTTAATGAAGTCCATTTGAATTCTATTCTGATCAGCCCAAGGCGCTTCTATTTTGCATGAATTTCTACGAACTGCTGGGGAGGTGTTCGTTACTTTCACAATGTAGGTACTAGTCATATTGACTGATGTAAATAAAACTTATTTTGTGCGCAAAATGTTTTGTTAGCTGGAGAACTATTTGGACTTATATACTTTTGATTCTTGTGAAATTCTTTAATACTACATATCGATGAGTAATACCCAACAACTGTCATCAAAACAGTTAGTAAGTAGTTGTAAACGTTAAAAAACTAGGAATTTTGAATGAAATAGTGTGAAGCGTAAATAGCAAAAGAAATCTTTGGTGAAAATAGTGAATAGGAATCGCCTCTCTTCCTCTCTCTTTCTCTTTCCCCGATGCTATTTCGTACTCAGACGTATGCGTTAGTACCTTTCTATAACGTTGCGGCCGTCGGACTTACCTATCTATTTATATTACGTTCCTAGGTAACCTAAAACATATACATTTCCTACCTTGATACCTTGCAATCAATTCTTGAAAAATGATAGATAATTTCCTAGAGAAGGATGGTACGGCCGCGCTGCACCGCGCCTGTGTTGTGTTTATTATTATAGTCTTTTGATAAACATTGCTGCATCTTTTTTAAAATTAAACAATTAAAAATCATCTTTGTTGTTTGTTTACAAAGTTAACCATCTTTCTCATCGTCTCGGACTCCGTCGCTCCCGTCGCTCCCGGCCTCGTCTGAACACGTACCCAAAGTATTCAAATTAAATCAAACAATATTTATTCAAATAGGTTTTTAAGAACACTTTTAAATCGTCGATACGATACGGTCGATTTGCAAAAAACAGCTGGCAAGAAGTTATATTTAAAGTAATAATATAATACTTTGCGCTATTACATGAATAATTAAGGCTGAGAGTTTCTCTATAATATGAATAATTAAGGCTTACAGTTGCGCTATAACATGAATAATTAATTAAGGCTGAGAGTTGCGCTATAATATGAATAATAAAGGCTGACAGTTGTGCTATAACATGAATAATTAAGACTGAGAGTTGCGCTATAACATGAATAATTAAGGCTGAGAGTTGCGCTATTACATGAATAATTGAGGCTAAGAGTTGCGCTATCACAAGCATAATTGAAGCTAAAGGCTCATTTTGACGAAGAGAGTTTATCGTAAGTTTTGTGGCGAGTACGCTATTATCGTGAGCAATAACTGCCATAAGATTATCGTATCAATCTGTTAACATACAGTCAAGAACTAAAATCTTGCCTGCGATTATGTCATACCAGACTCCCAAGTAACTTATCGCCAACTGTGACTGATTAGACCGAAATATGTATCAAGTAGAGTCTTGCTTACGAGTTCTCGACTAGTATAAATAGGATCTCGTATGACATTTTTTAAGTTTGTTCGAGTTCCGTACAAATCGTTGTGAATCGTTTTGAGTTCGAGATTTGCCATTCAAGTTCACTGATTTAATTCGGTATTGTTCTCAAAATGACACAAAAAACAATCAAATTTGGAACTGGTGATAACATGATAACATGATAACATGATAATATGATAATATGATAATATGATAATATGATAATATGATAATATGATAATATGATAATATGATAATATGATAATATGATAATATGATAATATGAAGTTTATTGAACTACATAGAATTTATGAGCGTTTGTGGAATACAGAGAACGAGAGCAAAAAAGTCGAGATGCAAGAAATGCAGCTCCTAATGCTTTTTCACATAATTGGGAGATGTTTTTTTCGTTTCCGTTTCATTAATTCTTGTTTAAGAGAAGAGATAATTAAAAACACCCTTGCGCACTGCACTCAGGATAGCGATTGGCGACTGCAAAACTCGATATACGATTTGCTCTTACACAATTCTGTTGCTCATGTAAAGGGCGACAATCGCAAATGTCTACATGAAGAAATATTTTTATGTTCTTACGATAATCGTATCTTTGAGACGAGAAACTCTCTCCATCTAAATGGGCTTTTAAAGTTGCGCAATCAAATGAATTATTAAGTTTATAGATGTCGCAGGAATCCCCAAAATTCTACATATTTTAAGTTCATTTGTTTTAAATGAATGTTCACAAAAGTTAAATGCAAAAGGAGTAGTACAATTCTCGCATTTAGTCATTATATCTATGTCTATAGGTACGCGGGTAAAAACATTTTTAAAACTTGATTACTACTGTACAAGGTAATCTATAGTTTTACATATGTATATATAAATCATTGTAATAATACATTTTAGTACCGCAACGCAATAATACATTTAGTACCGCAACGCAATAATACATTTAGTACCGCAACGCAATAATACATTTTAGTATCGCAACGCAATAATACATTTTAGTATCGCAACGCAATAATACATTTTAGTACCGCAACGCAATAATACATTTTAGTACCGCAACGCAATAATACATTTTAGTACCGCAACGCAACGCATACTTATCTTGAGTTAAAGTAAAATTACTTTTCTCTTACTTGTTTAAAAACGAAGCCTCTTCTTCTTTGATTTGAAAGTTATTTCAAGAAATTTTAATATGAAAATATTTAAAAACAACTGTAAATAATACTTTATGTATGTACGTAGTACTTTTCAAACAGAAAGGTAACTTTTAAATGTGATAAGTGAAGTACTAACACAGTGCAAACGAGCTGGAAACCAGCGCTCTAATGACGTTCAGTCGAGATAGGTACATTATTCTCATTCTCCAGCTCTTCTGCTACCACATCCACTCCCGGTACTCCTCCCGGTACTCGAGAGCCCCACAATATTTCCCCAATGATTAAAGCCGCAGTCACTTCACTCGCTCTCCATTATGCGAAACTATCCGTCTATCTTACTTACCACGTTACCGACATTTCAATACTTTCTCGTTAACGTTAAGTCGTCTTGCAGTTTTTTAGGTGGCGCAAACGTAAACGCGATGCGGCCGCGTCGGGACTACGCCGGGCTCGCAAGTTCGCCTTCATAATTATTTGAGTTAATGATATAGTGCCTACACCGTTTTATAGAATGATTTCTTTTAGGCTATGGGCATGAAAGAGACGGTAATATATGTTTACGCATAGGCGAGAGAAGAATGTAGAGAAGGGTGGCGACTTTCTTTCAGATCATAATAAAGTGCTAAGGAGCTAGAGGTAGCGGGCAACTTTTAAGTCCATTTCTGTGCACCGTCACCGTCACTACCAAACAATAGTACAGTGCGAGGGTGTTATGTGGAGACCATTGTATCATTAGTACATAATTGTATGATAGGTACATAATTGTATGATTGGCACATAATTGTATGATAGGTACATAATTGTATGATAGGTACATATTAGTATGATGGGTACTTAATTGATAATAGGTACATAATTGAATGATAGGTACATATTAGTATGATAGGTACATAATACTAATATCTCGATTTAAGAAAGTGGGGACATCAATCTTCATTTATAACGACTACGATTATACGATACTAAGAATACAAAGAAGTTTGCAAGAGCAGACCAGCCTCCACAGCGGCACCCGTTCACAAGTATGACACGTGACTCAGCCATCGCTTCGCTCAACCATGTTTTAGGGAACGTAACGACCCGACGCACATGCCACCACCGCAGAGACACTTTGAGAGGGCATGACACACTCAAGCAACTCCAATAAAACTTCGATTGTACTACTTGCAATGTATGTAGAACAAAAAATTAATTCGATTCATATTGAGATTTACACACACAAGTTTACATTTAACATCACACGGCGAACACACGTACTCTGAACTTAAAACTGATTTATAGTTGCTTTTGAAAATATTTAGATAAGAGGAGAAAATTGGAAGGTCAAGCATTTACTAAATTATCATATTTCGTACAATAATATTAATTCATAAATATATATACACAAAGACACACATACATATACATATATGTATAAACTTACATAGGTACAAGTATAATAATATAATAAATATAGTATTAATAACCCGCTGCAATCCACCATCGGCCGCCCAGCGCCAGAGAGGTTGTATATCATGAAGTAGCCCAGCTCCCACACGACAGTTCGGCAACAAATGCACACCATTTAACGAATTGCCACTTCGGAAACAAGCCTAGGCGAAGAAGAAGTGACGAGCACAGTCGCCCTCTGTGTTAAAAAATCTTATAAAAGTTCATTTTTAATGTCTATAACTTTCTTCTGGTTGCATTTTTCTGCTGTCATTTTATTAAGTGAACTTTGCATTTTAATTTAGATTACTTATAGCTATATCATTCTCCATTTATGTATTTTATATATTTTATTTATTTATTATTAATACTTATGTAAGTATATTTTATTAAATTTATCATATATCTACATTTTAATTTGTGTGTATAAGTACCTATATATTTATTTTATTAGAATTAAAAATAAATGCACACCCTACCTGTTACCGCTTTTATTATTTTTCTTTGTTATGCATTTTTAGGTTATCTGGAAGAAATTGCCTACCGATGATAAGGCCTCCTATTGTACTATGTTTAGTTATTGTTTTGATGTTACTTTTTCTATTTTGTGTACTACTCAGCTGTTTCAAATGACCCGTGTGACCAAATTATAAAGAAAAAGGCAATTACTTAAACATAATTGAACCCAATGATTTTTTAAAAAACAAACACATAAACTTATCGACTTGTACTTTCTACCCAAAGTTCACGAAAAAATTCACCCAAATTGTTTCTCAAATGATTATAGTAAAATAGGGGTTGGAAGTTTGTGTAGATATACGTGCAAATGCATAAACCTCGGTGTTTGACAGTTTGCAGTTTCAAATTAGGGTTTATGTGTTTCATAGTTTTTTTTGGAAAATCATCACCTTAAGGATAAAATAGGGATTAAAAATATGTATGAAAATCCCGATATTATTGTATTATCGCAGGTAAACACGTAAAAAGACAAAAGCTGTAGTTTATTCTCAAAAGTCCACGCGGACGAAGTCGCGGCCGGAAGCTAATCATATATTAAAAGATAGTAAAGTAAAGTAAAGTTAAGTAAAATTAAATTTATTTGTAAAAACACAGGTAACAAAGATCAATGGTAATATATGTATCACAATGTCTGGCCATTAGGCATACAAATTTTTAAGCAGCATGCGTTACATACTTATATATAGATAGTCTTAGTTATAAATTATATTTTGCTACAGTTACAGATTATATTTTGCTAATTACAGATTATATTTTGCTAATTACAGATTATATTTTGCTAATTACAGATTAAGTACTCATTCAGTGAATAAAAAGCTTTATCTGTTAAGAATTTAAATAATTTTGATTTAAATTAGAGCGTGTGAGTTTCTCTTATAAATTCCGGTAATTTATTGTACAATTTCGGTGCCATGCCGAAAGGACTTTTTGCGAGTATTAATTTTTTTTTATGCCGCTGTCGTATACTTTTAAAAACAGAAAATTGCTTAATGTTGCACTTTATATTTTTTTTTTTTTTTTAAAAATACCACTAAGGTGGCAATCAAGCACACGGTCCGCCTGATGGTAAGCGGTCACCATGGCCTATGGACGCTTGTAACACCAGGGATATCACTCGCGCGTTGCCAAACCTTCAAAAATCTTATAACTTTTTTCTTGAAGAACTCCATGCTGTAGCTATCACAACACCACATATTATAAAATTGCACGCTAGCCATTACGCCACAGAGCATCACAACACGACATATTATAAATTTGCACGCTAGCCATTTCGTCAGAGAGCATCACAGCACGACATATTATAAATGGGCATTAATGTTCACACTAGCTATCACGACACACTATAAAATGTTCACGCTAGCCATCACGTACGTCGTACGCTTAGTCTCGAGGTTCAATAGGGAAGGAGTTCGAATTCTAGCACCATGTCTACTAAAATATACCTAAATAAATATTCCTGGACATCGAACACGGCGCCATCTCGTCCATACATGGATACCAGACAACTGATACAAATACTCATATAATTGTTTTTTAAAAGACCCGCAGACTCAAGGAAAGCACAAATGTTCATTACATAAATTTTTGTCCTTTGCGGGGATTGAGCCCACGCCCCATAGATTGGCAGGTATTGCTATTACTAACCCAGGAGACCCAGGAACGCCAATATAATATAAACTAATGTAGACGTCAATTCCTCTTGAACCCCACAGTGGATCCACTGTCTTTAATTTTAAAACACAATTTCAGCTATTAATATTTTCGGACCCATTATATTCTCGTATAAAAGAGTCCCCGCTTATCGTACGGGCCAACTATGGAGCCACCATACGTATGGTAAGTTAAAACTGCGAGACTTTTGTTCTCGGTTCTGTAAACGCACGAGTGTTTCCCACGAGAGTAGTAGTAAAACAGTTTATTGCACAATAGTGACAGAATAACACTATCAGAACCTAATAAATAACATACAATATAGGTGGTCTAATCGCTAATGAACGATTTCTTCCAGACAACCTTAAGGTAGAGGAGACAAAAAAGGTGTGATGGATAGAATGTGCAGTGAGTAGTAAGATGATATACACACATATACATAAAAAATATAAAGATATATCTAAAATCATATTATTACAAATTATATTGTAAAGTTTCTTAAATAACATTAATAACATAAAATTGAACTAAAATATAAATCTAAACTAATCTAAATCATACAAATAAATTTAAAACCCAAACAACATATTTAAAAACTAAATTAAAACTATTATAAAAATAAATTAAAAAATAATAATAATTAATTATATAAACTAGGCCCGAGTGGCATCGTACCCAGAACACTGGCTGCATTTCCTCTTTGGATAGCAATACTTATCATCTGAGCGAAATAGCAGCCAGCCCTTTTGTCACCGCTGGCGCAAATTCCTTAGCGCTAGGACCCCAGGGTCTCCACAGCAAATCGTAGAAATATATAATTTTGAAGAAGTGAATTGTATTTTTTTTTCTTATATTCAGCTAAAAGTGCAGCTGCACCTGCGTTTATTGAAGTTTTAGAAACATGAGAGGGGGCTAAGGAGTCAACACATGTTGCGTTCTATAGTAATGCACGGCCTCTCTCCCAAGGTATTGAAGATATACCAACTGGTCTCTTGCCATCGTTACGATTTATTCCACTGGGCTCTATAAGAGAGGGAACTTTAATGGTGGCAAGAGATCTCTTTATAATATCATTGAGTGATTGATGTCGAGAAAATCTACCAGCACTTTTCAAACATGAAAGACCATGGAGACCAAAGTTGTCTACATTAATGCCACACGGATAAATATGAGCCTGACAAATTGTTGCCCCGATTCTATTGCCAAGGGCTATTCGGAAACTTTCACTATCTAAAAGAGTTCCTAAATTTTTTGACGGTACAACATGGAGCCATTGTGCGGATTCTTTTTCTGAAACCGCCAAAAGGCAGGCTTTGTCTTGATCACTGATTGCATTTTGAACTAGGTTTTGAAAATTTAATTGAACTAGAGGAGTATCCCAGAGTTTTTGTATAGTTTTTTCCTCTGGAATACTCTGACTAGGACAAAGACTCTTCCAACACTCTAAGGCTTCTGTTGCTCCTATTAAATCAATTTGTGTGTCGTATAAGATACCTTTGCAAAGATCTATAGAACTGTATACAGAAGACAAGAAAGCTGGAAGAGCCGTCTAGTAGCAGTAGTCCGGTTGTTAGTCCGGTTGACCGAACTACTGAAACTTTTAAGTTGAAATAGTTCGGTTGTGATGAAGAACCGAACTATTGATACCTTTTTAGTAGCAACAGTCCGGTTACCTCATAATTTAAACAAAATATATTTACAAACTATTTTATATTAAAAAAATATTTTGTTAAGCAAATTAACGTTATCATAAAAAAACAAAGGAGTGTCGAAAAACAAATGAATATCAATTTTTTTTATCATAAAAATCCTTTTTTGGAAACTTTTCTTTAATTTTTTTTTATTATTATCAATTTTTAATCATAAGTAAAAAATATATATTTTTTTTTGCGGTAAAGTTAGTATTAATCGTTAAAACCATATATTTTTTTATCACACTTGCTCGTAAACAGTGTCATTACGGGCAGGCAAAACCTTAATTGCTCACACGGGCTCTTATTTTGTAAATTTTACTTTTCAAAAGTGATAGATTTCATCAAGCTCTTCGTTTCGAACGACAGCTGTCAAACTAAATAGGCCCATATCTCAGAAACTATTTATCATTGACCAGTTGTTTGTTTACAGAAGTAATAGATCTCATGAAGAGCTTTATTTCGGTTGATAGCTGTCAAACTAAAACCGGCTGTATCTCTGTAACTATCGATCGTAGACTAGTCACTTCCGTACAGAAGTGATAGACCTTATCAAGACCTTTATTTCGGATGACAACTGACAAATTAGAAAAGACTGCATCTTCAAAACCATTGTTCGTAGACAAGTTGTTTCCTTACAAAAGTGATAGACCTTAACAAGACCTTTATTGCGGATGACAGCTGACAAATTAGAAAGGGCTGTATCTTCAAAACCATTGTTCGTAGACTAGTTGTTTCCTTACAAAAGTGATAGACCTTAACAAGACCTTTATTGTGGATGATAGCTGTCAAACTAAAAATAGTTATAATACCTTAACTATGATACAAAGTACAAAACCTTTAGTACTAAACAGCCGGATAATTAATAATTTAAACAAAATATTTTCACAAACTATCTTATATTTTAAAAAGAAGACGTAAAAAGAGCGATTTTGTATAAAAATATTTGTGTTGAAATTTCTCCACAAGTTATTTGTAACTGTGCATCTCTAATGAAGTCGTCTCTTTCAATATACTTCTTGCTTCTTTAAGGTAGTGTCTTCATTCCAAATTTTTTGTATTGTTCGACTTGGAATTTTGAGAGAGTAATATCATCTTTCACAACGTATAAAATTTGTAGCATGGTTGGATTTTTTTTAATAAGGCCGTTTATTCCATCCTTCCACAATATTTGTTGTCCGATGGCGTTCGGAAAATACTAACCAAACGTTAATGAAATCGGGCTTCATCCAAAACTTTTCAAAGTATTTAATAAATTTTATAATTTTTGTATCATCAGAAGATATTTCTTTAGATTTTATGAAGTCCCAGCCCTCATTTATTGAATGCACAGGTAACAAAGGTAATGCAGAACATAAATTAATTATGTATTTGTGTTTGGTTGCTGTAAGTTTGTATTCCGCTGCTTTACGCCTCAAACAATTTCGGAAATGAAAATAGCAACCATTTATTGAAGCATTTTTAAATTCGGATTTTAACGCATTCATGGTGGCCATTTCGTAATCAACATGTATTTCTTTAGGATCCCAGTCTGGAATATATGACTTGATTAATTCAAAAACAATTCTATATGCCTTTACGTTTTTGTGTGACATGAAGGCAAATGCCAGCGGTATCACATTGATTGTCTCAGTTGAACTACCTATCCTACCTATGTCACCTACCTACCTACCTACCTACCTATGTATGCTTAATAACTGAGAAAATGGAATAAGGCTGGCCTTAAATGTACCATCCATAAAGTAAACTTTGATCATCTTCATAAGAGCCCGTGCATGACTGCTACAAAAAAAAATATTCTTATGTCGCCATCAAAGTAATCCGCTAGTAAAATGTCGGAAAATAACAGCGGAACTTGCACTTCAGAAAGGAAATTTGTACGTATTTTCTCTACTCCGGCATTGCGGTGAATCTTGCGATAAATTGTAAATTTTTTCTGCGAAAATGTAGGGATTGGAATGGGACAAGCTAAATCTAGGCCCTAATTACTTATGGCCACCAAACATTTGTGATATTCCCTGGGTGCAGGTTCCTTTCCTTCTGCAGCCTCCGCTATGCTTTCATTAGTATATCAATATAATTTTGGAATCCGGACTGCAAATATGATTACCAGTTTTATTGATTTTAACCTTTTCCTTAAACATAATTATAATTCAATCTATCATTGCTATCATTCTATTATTGTAATTATTCGTCTTCAGCATACTACCATAAATGAAAATAGGAATATAAAATTTTAAAAATAAAATAAAACAGACTTCAAAATTCCCTTTATTTCCCATCGACGAACTGAACGGCATAACTAGTTGATACACTAAAAACGCTAATAATCTAAAAACGCTGCGTGCTTTCTTTGCTTTGCAGACAAATGCCAAAAATTTGCTGTAAAGATGGGTAAAAATTGTCAAATGGCATCCGTCTTGAAACCGAAGCACGTATCTCAATGTTCTGTCAGTACTTACCTATATCAGCTTTAGATTTTTTTTTTCATTTAACGTTACGCATTTGGCTTTTGATGATTGAAAAAAAAACGCTTAATCAATTTTGATAAAATTCATATGGGAACACCTCTGAAGTATTACTTACTAAAAAAAATCATCAAAATCAATTCATAATTGTTGGAGTAATCGTGTACCATATAAAAAACACACACGTCGTATTGATAACCTCCTCCTTTTTTGAAGTCTGTTAAAAATATGTAAGTAACATTTACTATTGTTAACGTAACGTAACCTTTACAACGTATATTTTTAGTCTTATAGTCTTTGCAACGCCAGTAGCTGCTTTTTGTGGCGTATACAGAATTTTTATAGAACTGGTACCCAGAAAAGAGTAAAACTCTGCCTCGTTCTCGTTTAATTATTTTAAAGTCTCTTTTATCACACATTTTTGTCACAATAAGTAATTATCGACTTGAAAATAACATATACATGTAAATGTGAAGAAAGACTTTCAAATAGATATATGTCATGAATTATTAATACCAATGATGCAAATTATTATATGGCTATGGCATGGACTTAATATTAGCTTTAAGAAAACTAAAGAATGGCGCACAAGTTCGAATTAATGAAAGTTCGGTCAACCGGACTAACCGGTGGTTTTAGAGGTATAGCTCTTTAATTTGACAGCTGTCATTTGAAATAAAGGTATTGATAAGGTCTATCACTTCTGTACGGAAGTGACTAGTCTACGATCGATAGTTACAGAGATACAGCCGGTTTTAGTTTGACAGCTATCAACCGAAATAAAGCTCTTCATGAGATCTATCACTTCTGTAAACAAACAACTGGTCAATGATAAATAGTTTCTGAGATATGGGCCTATTTAGTTTGACAGCTGTCGTTCGAAACGAAGAGCTTGATAAAATCTATCACTTTTGAAAAGTAAAATTTACAAAATAAGAGCCCGTGTGAGCAATTAAGGTTTTGCCTGCCCGTAATGACACTGTTTACGAGCAAGTGTGATAAAAAAATATATGGTTTTAACGATTAATACTAACTTTACAAATATATTTTTTTTATTTATGATTAAAAATTTACGGTTCTTTGTCACAACCGAACTATTGCAACTTAAAAGTTTCAGTAGTTCGGTCACCCGGACTAACAACCGGACTACTGCTACTAGACGGGAAGAGCAACATTTGAGATTTTACGTATGCCTCCATACCAATGGCTCCAAAACTAATAGGATAAGCCGCTTGTTATCACAAAGAGTTCGATAACGATAAATTAAAAACCTGTTCAAAAGATTTTTTAAGACTGACATTAATTTTTTTAAGAAAATCTGTAAAGAGCCTAACTGGCGTAGAGCGGAGTAAATAGGTAAATTTCGGAACAAAAAGTGAAAATTTAAAAATAGAATAAGCAACATGGCTATTTAATTTGTTTAACTTAATAGAATGTCTTTCAAACTCTTAATGCCATCAGAAAATAAAGGGAAACCTAGAAAACAAATATTGTCTTTTTGATTATTAACAATGTAAGGAGCCACATCAGAATTTTTTTAATTATATAATATTTAGTTGATTCTGATTCATGATCGGAAATAAAAATTTCATTTTTCGCTGGAAACAGTGATTAAATCATCATATACTGTTTTAAATTTCCCTCCAATGACCCCATCATCGAGATACCATAGGTTCAATTTAGACTTTAATTTACTAATAATGGGATGAATAGATAAACTGAAGAGAGCAGGACCCAATGAATCACCCTGCTGAACGCCAGTAGCGGATAATAAAGTATGACAGCCGTAAATCAATTTTGAAGGTTGATAGTAACATTGCCAAACAAAAGGATAAATTTCGGGAAAATTGATAAGGACTTCGGTAAGGAGAGTACCTCTATCTATTGTATTAAAGGTATTGTATTATTATTGTATTAACATCAACTTTAAGTAATACATCCACATCTTTCTTTGACAGAAAGGAGCGAACGGAATGTATAGCAGCTTCACACCCTCCTTTGCTACCAAATCCTAATTGTTTTGGCTGAAATTATTGTCTTAATGTAGAAATTATAAATTTACATGCAAGTTTTAATGTTAAGCGTCTGAAAGTGTGACCGACAGCAATGGGGCGAATACCTCCATTTTTTTATTAAATGCACAGAGTTTGCCACCATAGAGTAAATGTGTAAAAGATAGGTTAACGTTACCTAATAACATAAAGTTGCAAAATTTTGAAATATTACTCAGGAGCGCTACGCCAGCATCACCAGCAGATAAACTGACAAGGTCTTTTAGGTGTTGTAGCGTAATCCCATCTATACTGCCAGCAGAACCATTTGGGAACTCAAAGTACCAGATAGAGTGGCCAAATCATCTATCTGGAAAAAACAATGTGAAGGAGAAGGAGGGTCTGGCAGTTGAGAAGTAAGGTTGATGGAAGGATGCTTTCAAGCGTAACATCGGTATAAGGAGCAAAAGAATCGTCTAAAAAAAATAATACGGGTAGCATTTTTTACATCACCGTCCATTACTTTTGTTTCAATAGTTTTAAAATAATGATTGGAATTATGTATAACTGGTGAAAGACAAGGTGGAAGGCTAGGCGGAGTGTACTAATAAGCGCATTTTATTTTAATTGAGCAGTTAAAGATTTTTTACAACTTTATTCAGAATGTAAATTTCTATATGCAAAAGTAAATAAGTTTTGCCAACTAGATTCACAATTTAAGCAAATACAGTTATTAATGTCCTTAGATAAAGATTTTGCTAATTGTATCCTGGCTCCCCTAGGAATTCTTTTGATAATAGGCGTAGATTTGGATAACTGGGAGAAATAGATTTCAAATATAGGATCACCAGAGACCTGAATGATATGAGGATCCGATACTGGGTTGTTGAACGTCTGAGGATGGAAAAGAGTTTGAAAAACCATGTATATGAAAACGAGAGGTATGGATTTTCAAACCTCTTTGACCTTTAAAAAGTTTTCCATCATTGCATTGTGGACAGTGAAGAAAATTTGGTTGAGAGAATGACGGGGCAACAGATGACATTAATAGTAATAAACAAAATATATAGTAATAATTAAACTAGTATATGAACACTAAAAATAAAAACTTACTTACAATATCACATGAAATAAAATATCAATTTACAATAATAGAAAATAATAAATATTTCAGAAAACACATAAATCTAATTAATAAATATTTCAAAATGTCATTTGAAAAAATAACAATGCCTATCTTGACTGATTCACAGCTACGACTTTCCAAAGAGAATTTAATACACTACCGTTCTCCGTGATATACATAAAACAACTGTGAATCTCGTAAACATGTTGATTTCTAGTAGCTTGTCATAGGTTTATGTTCTCATAGATTTCTTTAATCATTTGTGATGTAAAGAAATATTTTGTTTTGGCTGCACAAAGCACTTAGAATCGATTTTGGTATTGGAAATTATTTTATTGTACTTTTCTTTTCAATTGTATTAACAATAGAAGATGACTGTAGTTGGGTTTGAAGTTCGGCAATTGTTGTGCTCAGTTTGTAGGCGTCAGGCCTCGGTCTTGGTCTGGGTCTCAAATCATATTTGCTTTGCTGTTTTGCGAAATGGATTATTTTGATAAAATAAGTCCCGATATACGAAATGTGTATATTATTTCTTTATTAAAAAACTAAAAAAAATTTAGGTGGTAACATTTTATGATAAAATTGGAAATGGTTGCAAGTGATGACTTACGGAACGAGGAACATAGCTCAAACAGTTAGCAAGATGATGTGGCAATAGGCAGGCCACATCGCTCTTCGAACCGATAAAAGTTCGCGAGTGGCGACCACGGATAACACGAGTTTTTCCCGTTCGTCCATTAATTATGTCCAACTGGTTGTACGAACAAGGATTTTTTTTCCCCGAGGTCCAACTAAATAGTTGAACCTTAGAAAACCGAAATTTACCACTAGTCTACGATCAATAGTTTTGGAGATTTAGGTAGGTACCCATTTTAAAACTATCACTTGGAATAAAGCTTTAAGATTTTAAGTGCAAAACCTTGTCTTCAATTGAACTTGGTTCATATTCCGTAATAAACCCTCAGTGAACAACTTCCATCCTTTTAAAAGTCGGTTAAAAAGGAATAACGTTTAGTTCAGTGTAAATCCTTCATGAAAACCTCTTTAAGAACAAACACCCTTCTTAAAAGTCGGTTAAAAGCTTTAATATTATCATTTCGGGGCAGTGGTTGACATCCTTATTAACCGGATCAGCGCCCTCTGGCAATTATGCAGCGTCCATAGGCCACGGTGACCGGTGAACGGGAAAAACCTGATAACACAATATAAGATAGTTCTGATGTAGGTAAGGTAGGCTTCAAGGCTTATGAATTTGCTGCAGTATAGGTTAACAAGTTAAAAAAAGTTTTTTTGAAACTTTGTGAACCAGGTTAAATAAAGATTAAGTTCAATCAAAGGTTGTAGTAAAAGCAAAAGTAAAAAAAGTAAACTTTATAATTTGTTTTACTTTATATTTGTTAATAAGACACTTGTCGATAAAGCTTATTTATATAACAAGTAGATCATCTTGATGAGGAAAAGGTCAAATAAAGTGTATTTAACAGAACATACTTGGAAAAAAATTATAATTGCAATAAATTCAAATACCCATTGAAAAGAGCGACTACTGGAGAGTTTCTTTTCGCTAGAACTAAAACGTAATTTTCCTTACGAAATGGTAGTAGCTTGTATTTTATTGACTTCAAAAAACTATTATATGACACCTTTTTTTGTGAGAAAAAGAATACAATTTTTCAGAAATATAGACATAATATCAAGTGCTAAAAACTTTTATGTCTTACAAAAATGTAAACTGTTTTGCTGTCGGTACACCGGTACGTACCGGGCATTGGGAGTGCGCCCGGGAGTGGGCGCGCCGGGCGTCGAGTGTCGCGAGGCAGCTATGTGCTCACTCGTGACAACCATATATAGATAGATACCCAACTCACAACATTACATATGTAAAGACGTACTAAATGTATGTGTAAGGTTTTGCGTTGAAGGAATCACAATGGACTCCAGTGGGAACGTAGAACAAAAATTAAACAACTTATCCGTAGAACACGGCGACATGCTTATACTTATACTCACGGGACAGTTTAATATTTTAAATGCTATATGAAAAGATCATAGACATACGTATATATTATACGTGGTACGAATCATCTCACACTTTAAGTAAATAATGATAGCTCTTCTATCAGAGCTCACAGCTTTAGCTCATCTTAAACAGTTCCACTCTCATGTCAATTCTAATGGGCGTCCACAGCACACTCAGTGTTTCCCAGTGTAACTCTCCGCTCACCGCTCCCCGCTCCCCGCTCACCGCGGCGCAAGTTATTTTGACCTTTGAATACTGAATAAGCTGTCTTTCATTTTTACTCTATAATAAAAAATTAAATTCCAAAGCGTAATTTTCACTCGAATAATAAACAACCTCCTTGGTATTCTCATGCTCTGATTATATTTTATAGGCAAAAACATAAAAAGCATGCTTATAGGTGAAAGACGTACGGAATCTCCTAAAGTATGAAGAGTTCAGTTTGCTTCGTGCCAGGGAAAAGTCTATCGTGAGAGAGTGTTACAAAAACTTTATCAATAACGCAGAACTTAGTATTCACAAGAATTCCAATTTCTGGAGCAGTGTAAAGTTGAAGTTGTCATCTAATCAGCTATCAGTAACTATGACATATCAGTAACTATGACATACTAAAATGAGGTACCCAGTGATAAGTGATAGGCAGAAACTGTAGTAAACTTTTTAATGATTATTTCAACTCAGTATTTGCCCCGCTAAATTGCAATAAAAATCAAACAAAAGCAATCGAATCATATACAGAACCGCTCAATGACATATACAGAACCACTTAATGACATATACAGAACCACTTAATGACATATACAGAACCACTTAATGACATATACAGAACCACTTAATGACATATACAGAACCACTTAATGACATATACAGAACCACTTAATGACATATACAGAACCGCTTGTTATTGATTATTATTGATAATATCCTGACCCATATAAAATCCGTACCCGTTATCAGCAGCGCGAGCGTTGGCCCTGAAAATGATATACATACTATTTTTATAGCTAAATGTGCAAATAAATTGGCCTTACTATAATTTAGAAACCTAAATCTTTTAAAAAAAAATGTTGTTTCCCAAACATATACAAAAACTCTAATTTTCAAAGCCGGTAATAAAACAAAGTGACAAGGTTGCTTGCAGAGTGCAGAGCGAACTACGATCGAACGATCGAACCTATTTCGAAGCTCGCATATTTTAGAAAATAAAAATTGTGACAATAAAGCTAAATGAAACCTTTTCGAATTCAATGTCTTCGCACCAGAACAGATTTATTAGCGGACGTAGAGTTGACACCAAACTCATAACGTACACCGATTTAATTCAAAAACCCTTCGTTTTGGGACACCAGGTGGATTTCTGTGTACACTGATTTATCTTAGGGTTTTGGTAAAATAAATCACATAGGCGACCTCTTTATGTGGCTCAAATCGTATGGGTATAGGTATATATCGCAGTCGAGCTGTAGCTGTGAAAGGCTTTATATCTGACTTCCACACTATTTCCCCGGATTTTCCCCAAGGATCACATTAGGGACCTGTCCTTTTTACTTTATACAATAATTACTTATTTTAAATTTTAGAGGACTTATTTCATCTGTTATAAGCAGATATGCCAGGATCGTAGCAAGGGGCAGACTTTGTTCTCTGCCTACCCCTCTGGAAAACAGGCGTCATGTTATGTATGTATGTATGTATGTATAAGCAGATGATACAAAAATTTACAAAATTGTGGACTTCTCCCAAGACTGTGAAAAATTTCAGAGTGATTTAGATCGCTTTGTAACATTTTGCAACGATAAGTAACTGTTTATTAACGCTGGTAAATGTTCCACAATTACCTTTTTTTAGGAAAAAGTACTCTTACACTTAGATTATATCTGTCAGGAAATAGGATTGATCGTATTTGTGAAACTCGTGATTAAGGTGTCACTTTGTGAAATCCGCGATTCAGGTGTCACTTTGTGAAATCCGTAATTCAGATGTCACTTTGTGAAATCCGTGATTCAGGTGTCACTTCGAACGTAATTCAGGTGTCACTTTGGACGTGCTTCAGGTGTTACTTCGGACGCTAAACTTCTCTGCCTCTATAGATGTAATAATAAAAATCCCTTAAACAGCTTGGTTTCATTTTTAATATTTCTAAGCTGTATTTTTTATGTTTTTTGAATTTGCGAGTAGGTAAAATAGGTACCCTCACCTAACCTACCTGTTTTATCGCACACTCCGTTGTATGGCGCCATGCGGTAAAATAGGTGGTACCCTTACATAACTACCTGTTTTACCGTTACTATTTTATCATTGATCCTTCAAAAAGGGCATTTTATTCATCGATAACAGTGAATATAACTCACTTTTACTCACTGAGTGAATAAAAACATTTCGAATTAATAACAATTGACATTGCTCACTTATCACCCATTAATAATTACCGAATATATACCAAAATGTGATAAATAATAATATAGTAACTTAAAAGTAAGTAAAATATAGTACTTATTATTTTCTCGCAGTCAATGGTAAAAATTATAGCATACGTGAAAAAAAAACTATCGCGGTCCTTTGTAACTTTCGCTCCGCTCAGGATTCTACTCTAGCATCCTTCGCTAATCTCGGGATCCAACTTAGTCCCTCGAATTAAATTCACTTATTGTAGTAGGTTTAGATATATTTATTTCTCAAAGATTACAAATCACTTAGATCGAGAAATAGACATTAACTATTGTTAAAACTAAAGGTTATCCGTAAATGAGCTTATGCTTAAGTTAATTGAGTGTAGACTAAGTAACTATTTATACTTTATTCTAAATAAGTATATGGCTCATTAACAAAACTCGTTGTGTGCGTAGATAAGGTCGAAGTAGTTATCGTAAGGCTGAGTTTATATTGGACGTTAGTCTCCTATTTATTAAAACTGTTTAAAATATGACATTTTAATTTGCTTTTAAAGATTGCTAGTGACTTAGTTTCGGTTATTGTCTTCGGTAATGTATTATACATTTTTGCTCCTTCGTATTCGATACTTTTCTTTCCATAGTTAGTTCTCGGTGGCCGAGTGTAGATATGGTCAGCCCGTCGTAGTAATAATCTCGATATATTATATGTATATATGATATTGTATATGGCGCTTTGCCAAACTAAGATATAAGCACATAACTATATTTACACATGAATCTGGAGAAATGATATGCTATAATGGGTCTCCACAGCGAAGAAGGAAGGAAGAAAGGAAGAAAGGAAGGAAGTTTTTCATCTTATTTTTTATGTTAAATTGAATTCTGTAATTTAATTATCTTTTATTAATTTCCCAAATATGAATAACATAACATTTAACATAAAATAATTTTCGACATTTTACTTTTCTTAAACCACTATTCTTATATGTCTGTTTTCTTTTCCGTGCGTTTTTGAGTAAAGCTCTATTCAACTCTCGGCCGCGAAGCATTGCTGTACGCGTACTTATTATTGATGGCCGGCCGTTTACTTATACAGCAAAGACTTACTTACGCGGCCTCGTCAGTAATGTACGTACCTACTATTCCATCACAACACATAATCTCTTACGATTTCATTGTATTTATAGCTTGCATTGAAATTTGCGCAAAAGATTACTAACTACTGGCTTAATCATAATATACTAGCATGATACCGACTGCAGCGCCATGTGCCGGGCTGATTTGTGAATCTAAACCATCCAGTGTGCCAGCCAAACGCATACAAAAAAAAACCATTCAAATCGGGCCCAGCCGTTTAGGAAGAGTACAGTGACATACACACCTACAGTAGAGTTATATATATAAAGATGACTATGTAGGTCTTATTTTTAACCGGCTTCAAAAAAGGAGGAGGACCTCAATTCGTCGAAATCCTTTTTTTTATTTATGTTCCCCGATTAGTCCAAGACACTTGGACCGATTCTAGAAATTCTATTTTTTTTTAAAGGGTTGGTGTCTTTGTACCTAATAATACACTTTCCTTACATGACACCAACTTCAAACTCTAATTTAGATCAGACTTTTGGAAATAAATAATTTAACAAACTTCAATAAAGTAGGAGGTTCTCAAGTCGGTTGTATGTTTTCTTTAATGTTTGTTACCCTCAGAACTCTGTCATTTATAAACCGACTTAAAAGAAAGGATTAACTCTCAGATTGATCCCATTTCAATTTGGTAAGAATTGGTCCAAGCAAACCTTAATTATCGCTCCGCACTTAATACTTGCAAACTTATATTACGCGTACTCTAGTTGTCAACTCGACATTCTTAGGTTGGGTGCACAGCGGCGCGGCGCGGCCTGTTGCGGTGCGTATTCAAAAGTATAACGCATCAGTTTTGGTTCACGCTTTAACTTTTAATTGAACATTATTTGATAGGTATTATCATTGACCTTAAATTCACTAAAACCATACGAGTTGTCTTGGAGTAAAAATAAAAAATCCCTTTATCTGTAAAACTCGTAGTGACAACATTTCTTAACCGCGTTTCGAGCACTATGGCAGCGATCTGCGGATGTTTTTGGGTATTGTGTGGGGTTTAATATACTAAAGCGTATAGTGTGCGGAAACAAACTGCAACAAATGTTTAGCACACCACAGAAATACGCATGCAATTCTATATCGCAGTGCGCGCAATTTCGTTGTGCCATTTATACCTTAAAAATTCAATTTTTTGAAAATTTTTAAATTTATAAACTAAACGCACAGCACTTTACCGAAGTGCACGGTAGGCATAAAAATTCGAAGACCATTTTGAAATTTTACCCGATTCTTCTCGGTAGACTTCTTTTAGGTCCTTTTCTATTTCTTATTTACATTAATGATCTCCCATATAATGTAAAAAACCATGACATTGTCTTATTTGCTGATGACACCTCTTTGCTTTTTAAAGTTAAGAGACGACAGACATATTTTAATAAATTAAAATTAATGCCCTTTCTAAAATTGAAAATTGGTTTAACGCTAATAATTTGTTACTTAATGAAAAAAAAACCAAATGTGTTAAATTTACATTACCAAATGTTAGTCAGAGACAGACATGTATTAATATTAATGGCGAGCAATTAGAACTTGTTAATTCAACAGTCTTTCTTGGCATAACGCTGGACTCCAAACTTCAATGGGGTCCTCATATTCATAACGTAGCCAAAAAACTTAGCTCTGCTGTGTATGCGATCAAGAAAATAAGACAATTGACCGATGTCGACACTGCAAAAATAGTATATTTTAGCTATTTCCATAGTTTAATGTCATATGGTATCCTATTGTGGGGTAGTGCTGCTGATGTAAATACAATATTTTTGTTACAAAAAAGGGCAATTCGTGCTATTTATAAATTAGGATCTGGGATATCTCTGAGGGATAGGTTTAGGGAAGTAAAAATTTTAACTTTAGTGTCGCAGTACATATATGAAAATCTTTTATATGTACATAAAAATATCAATAGTTTCAGCAAGAAAAGTGACGTTCACAAAGTAAATACTAGAAGTAAAAATAAGCTGTTGGTGCATGATACACGTCTACACAAAATAAGTAACTCTTTTATGGGGCAATTTATACACTTTTACAACAAAGTTCCCAATAAAATTCAAAATCTATCAATAAGTAAATTTAAATCTTTTATCAAGCAGGTACTTTGTAAAAAGGCATACTACAATATTTCAGACTATGTAAATGATAAAAATCCTTGGGACTGATGATGCTCAATTACAGGATGCATAGGTAAACCAAATTAAAATGGAAATAACATAAAATTGTACGACTAAACATTTTTTATTTAAAACATTAATTGTATTTTAGTTTATTTGTATTATTGATAGTGTTTTTAAAAGAGTAACTATCGAGTTTCTTGCCGGATTCTTCTCGGTAGAAATCAACAACATTGTGAACCGGCGGGAAGGTGGGAGGGTTCAAAAAATAATATTTTATAACTTTGACGATTCAAAAGTGATTGTAAAATTCTTATTTGAATAAACCATTTTGACTTTGACTTTGACTTTGACTTTAGAAATCATCATTTGTGAATCAGATATAAAAAAAAAATTATAACTTTGACGATTCAAAGGTGTTTGTAAAAACTTTATTTGAATAAAAAGCTTTGACTTTGACTTTAAAGTCAATCTGTAAAAGATTTTAATACTCCCCGTATTATAAAAAAAATTAAAAAAGTCCCGCAAACAAGTACATTATTCTGCCCGAATCACGTGTAAAAATTAACATATAATTCGGGAACCGAACACCATGACACATAGCTGTGTTAATTTATAGAGGTAACTACTTATTAATAAGTAACAAAGGGTTCTCACGAGTAAAATAAATGGATATGAATACCACCTCGAGCGAGCGAGAGCTGGACTGAACATTAAATAGAATACCACCTCGAGCGAGCGAGAGCTGGACTGAACATTAAATAGAATACCACCTCGAGCGAGCGAGAGCTGGACTGAACATTAAATATAATGCCACCTCGAGCGAGCGAGAGCTGGACTTGAACATAAAATAGATTACCACATCGAGCGAGCGAGAGCTGGACTGAACATAAAATAGAATACCACATCGAGCGAGCGAGAGCTGGACTGAACATTAAATAAAATTTTATATAGAGTTAAATGCAAATTATTGTATAATTGTGATCCAACCCTACCTTCAGTTATTCAATTAGGGTGTCCTTGTTCCTGCTAATGCGAAAATTTTCCCAGATTCCGCCATTACGCTTTGGGGCGCCCTAGACGTTTAGGGGTCGTCTAATCACAGTCGCATTGACTCTGCTATAAATATAAATTGTTGATTTTTACCCGGCTACGACAAAGCCAGGAGGAGGGAAATGTTGTTAATGTTTTTGTAATTATTTCAGTTGTGTGCCTTGTTTTATTTTTATCTATATATAAAAGAGTAAACTATTGACGTGACAACGTCTTATAAATTGGTTTGCCGGGTGACACTTCAAGAAACTGCGTTACGCTCCGCTCACGTTATGCGCTCACAATGAGAGCGAGTGAGAGGCACGCGGCATGGTTAGCCCGCCTAAGAGCGAGAGAGACAGACATAAAAAGTGAAAGGCACAAGTTGTCACGATTCCGGACGGTTGTCCGACACTAATTTTTTTGCACAAAGGTTTCTGTTATTACGTAGGTAAGTATTAACAAATCATTTTGCAAAATTTATCCTCTAAGAGAGTTAAATGGGGGTAGAAATTTTGTATGGAAATCACTCATTTTTTAGCTAAATGCATACTAATTGGTAATTGGGCTTGAGGTTTAAAATTAATGGTTGAGGCGTTTCATCCTATTTTAAACAAACCGGTCGAGTGCGAGTCGAACTCCCATTACCATTATCTTTAAAAATGGGAAAAAACCACGTTTGTTGTATGGGAGCTCGCCTTAAATATTTATTTTATTTTAATTTAATTATTTATTTTTAAAATGAATATACAATTCTATATATTCTGTAAATATTTCAAACGTCTACTTATTGCCGTAATCAATATCAAGCAAAAACGAGCAAAAAAATCACGTTTGTTGTGTGGGAGCCGCCTTAAATAATTATTTTATTCGGTTTTTTAGTATTTGTTGTTATAGCGGCAACAGAAATAGTCCCGTTTTTTTCTCATTGGGTACGGAACCCTAAAAATTAACTCCCAGAGCATGAGCTATAAAAAAGATTGTGACATTTTATATGAGAATTGCGAATTTCTTTTGGGTATTGTGGTGCATTTCTCAAAAGTAACCACGTAAGTGTTTCACCGTTTTTGGAAAATCATCCAGAAGAGCGCAAAACGCGGGGTGAACATTTATATAAGGATTCCTATACTCGTAGTTTTGTAACTAATGACATGAAATGTCGCACAGTTTCTGTTATAACGTAAGCGAGATTCGTATAATAATTTAATTATTAAAATGTGTGTTGTTTAGAAACTCTTTATAATTCAAAGAAGTGCTACGGTGCGGCGTAGCACCGCATCGGCAATGGTGCGTAGTAGTAGCGAACAGGGACTCTACGTCGCGTAGTCGGTCTACGAATTATATTTACGTTCGTATAGATTACCTGCTTTATTTAATAATTAAAACTTACAATTACAGGCTTGTACCTAGGTTGATAAGGATTGTAGGTATTTTAGAGTGCACCATTATTATTAACAATTTAAAAAAATGATATAGAACATGTCTTTTATTTATGTAGGCATTACACCTACAGTGTAGGTTCTGCTTCTAAAGTGAGTTCAGCACTAACTTTTGTAGATATCGACTCGACTGCGACTGCGACTGCCACACCAAAGTTACGTGCACAATACAGTCAGTGATTTTGTAACGATTTGTGATTCAATTTGGTTAAATGTGTCAAGTTAATGTGTGGGAGGTGCGGGCGGTGGGGCGGGGCGCAGATAGTCATGTTTGTTGAGGAACATCCATTGTTACCTGCTTCGGATGACAAAAAGAGCAGAGAATCGATGTTGGTTGGTCAATAATGGGTAGGTTTGCTTAGGTAATAAAAATGTAGGTTAAGGTAATTTTGATATTTTGCAGAAGATTCGAGCTGAAAAGTAAATAAAAGCTTTTGGAACACCTATCAAAATTTAAAATAAGCTTAAAAGGTTTTCACCTTTCCTCTTTCATTAAAAATGGGGTTGAAAACGGATTAAAACTAAAACACGACTACGCGAAAGTGAAAACACCGAAATAAAAAAATGGCAACTTAAAAACAAAACCTAGATTTAAGACTATTAGGACAATATATATTCCATAGAAAAACTATTTCGGAAATACGGTTGAACGTGCGTACGTACTATGTTTATTATTTGATACCTGTCCTCTGCTGGAGTCCAGTAAATAGACCAGTGAGTAGGCAGTTTAATCGAATGACAAACGTAGATTGATATTTATGGACACAGTACAGTGTGTGGCGGCCACGCGGTCAAGTGTGAGCGCGTCGCTGATCCTTGGTCCCGGTCCACCTCGCTTGTAGAGCGCGTCGCTGATCTTTGGTCCCCGTCCACGTAGCTTGTAGAGCGCGGCACACGCAAGTTTATTCCTTAAATTGACATTTATGTCTCCCTCTTTCGCCAATCCATTAGATAATTGAAGCTAACTCCGTCCATTCAGAGATAAAGAATTAAAATGTTATAAGTCTGTATGGACGATAGTAAACTTTACGTACCTTCGTCTTAAAATGTTTATGTACATGTCAAATCGTATAATAAACTACCGGTAGATATAAAAAACCTACATCTAATGAAGTTTAAATCAAAATCATATAAATGGTTGTTGAAAAAATATTTTTACGATATTAGATAATTTACACTAATATTAACTTTAATGAAGAATGTTTTTGTGAGACGATGTTCAGTCTAACTTATATATAATCTGTGGATCTATAGGTATACAACAGGTGTTAGTAAAATTATTTTTTGTTAAATTTTTAATATATCTTTGAATTAAAACATTTTATACACAAAAATAGTTTATATTTTGTAATGTCTATAATGACAGACGTTCATAATTTTTTTTTAATATGACATTTTATGGAAGTAGTATCTACTGTATGACATTCCTCCCCATTTAGTCCAATTTTTCAATGAGACGAGTTGGACGTCTAATTTGGCGATGACTACGTCGTCGTAGTGGAGTCGCTCATAGAACTGGTGTTGGTCTTTCACCCGATTCAGGCAGTTCCGAATTATTTTCATTCAAACATCTCATATTTGAGGCTGGCTCGGTCGTTGGTGTATTTCTAGCATTTACAGAGATGTTTGGGGGTTCTATGAATGTTGCTAGATGATCACTTGTGAGTAAAAGATTAGGTGACATCATATCTGGTGATCTTGATATTTTTTCAATATCTTTGTTTTCAGTACCAACAGTTTACTGAAGTTCTTCAATCATTCTTGGACGGATGTGGTCAGCATGTCTTCGTTTTTCTATACCTTCAGGAGTAGTTATAATATATGAATATTTATTAGTTCTTTTAGTGACAACCGCTGGTTTCCACTTATGTTCGCATTGAGTTTTTGTAAATATTTTATCTCCCGGTCTGTAAAGAGCAGAAACTTCATCGGTTTTGATATTTTCTTGAATATTTTTATGCTGCAATGTTTTTCTAAGATTTGGGCGTACATTATCCAGAAGACATGGCAGTTGACGACCAAACATCATTTGAGCTGGCGATTTACCTGTTGTGCTGTGAGGAATATTTCGGTATGAGAACAAAAAGTTACGAAGTCTGTTTTTGGTACTTAATTTGTCCCCAGTACTAGCAGCCATTCTTGTCTTTAGGGTGCGGACTAGACGTTCTGCTAACCCATTAGTCCTTGGGTGATTTTTAACAGTATTCCTTAAATTCGTTTGATGTTAGTTGGGGATCATTATCGGATACTATAACTTGTGGTATTCCAAAAGTCGAAAAAATACCTTCAAGTTTATCGCATAATTTTGCTGTGGTTATTTTTATCATGGGTTTCACTTCGATCCATTTAGACAACGCATCAGCAAGTACAAGCCAATATTTCCCTTGAAATGGTCCTGCAAAATCAATGTGGATTCTTTCCCACACTCCATTTGGAATTGACCAGTAGTCCATTGAAATGTTACCATTTAAGGACCGAATATTGCATTTGTTAGAGGATGCAATTTTTTTTTTTTTTGGGACATGTGTGGGGGGTCAATAGAAGCTTAATCTCAAGTTTGAGGGATAGCCACCCTTGTCATCCAGCCGCCATCTTAGGAAAAGGGGTGAAAACACTTTTTTCGCGATATCTCGGAAACTATGCGTCTTACAAAAAATTCGCAAAGATATATTTTGTAGCAAATTGTTTTGCCTAATAAAATTGCGTCCTTTAACAAATGCAAAGCTCATGTAACATTTCAATGGACTACAGGAAAAAACAGGGAGTTCAGGATTGTTTGGTCTGTTTTCTTGGCATTTGTAACATTTTTTTTACATGGAATTCAATGTCTTCTTCGACTGAGGGTCACCAAACATAAAACCGTGCAAGAGCTTTCATTGAAGATGATCCAGGATGTCCAGTGTGCAAATACTCTAAGGTCTTAAGATGCAATGTTTTTGGCATTACAATTCTTCCTTGCCACATAACGATTTTTTTTTCAAAAGAAATTTCATCACGTTTTCTGTAAAACGGCTTAAGGTCACTTTCATTGTGATAGTTTTTCCAATCTAATTTTATACATTGTGATACTTGTCAAAGGATTGAATCATTTTTAGTTTCTTTTCTGATAATTTCCTCGTTTAATGTTAGATCTCGGACTGTGCCCTGCTGTAGTTGTTCACTTATTTTGTTTACTAATTTTTCAGTTTCGCATAATTGTTCATTAGGGTTAGGCATTCTAGACAGGTAATCAGCTACAATATTATGTTCTCATTTTTTGTATACGATGTTATAGTCATAGCTGCCTATTGTCAATGCCCACCTTACAAGTCTGTTATTAACAATTTTAGGTAAATTTCTTTGAGGTCCTAATATATGTATAATGCAATGAGTAGGTCTTTTCTCAAAATATCAGATCCTTTCCCGCACATGTTGCATTTGGCTTCAAAATAATCTATAAACTTTTCGAGGTAAATATTTACTTCTCTGCAACACGACATTTTAACCTGAAAAAAATATTATTCGATAGAGTAGCACTCCCTGATATAGAAATGATATATGAAAGTCGGTGCCAGATAATACTTTTCGATAAAAAAAATATTTACTACCAGATTTTTTTCTTCCCGCGAAATGGTCGAAATAACATATAAAATTCACTTGCTCGGCATTATAGCAGTTAAGATTTCTTGTAGCTGTCCAAATCATCCTTTACAAACTGATAAAATTAAAGAATAGGCTGAAAAAAACACAATTTACACTTAAAAACCATGTAATTACACTTTTTAAAATATTGTAAACGGATTAAGAAAAAGGAAACACGAACACTTTTTTTAATTGCAATGTTACCAGCCTCAAAAAAAAACTCCCAAATAACCAATAAGACAATTAGATTACATTACGTACTACATAAAATAGAAAATAACATAAATACAACTTACGTTTTATTATACAGAGTCTTGTTATGTTTACTGCCATAGACTGAAATAGAGCTTATGGTAAAACATGGAAGTAAGTGTGCAAAGCCGAGTGAAGCGTGCCACTGTACTTATTTAATGTAATCAGGGCGTCCCACTTGTAAACTTGAAAACTCGCGCATTAAACGAAGCGGAGCACATGAAAGTAAGCGCGCAAAGCCGAGTGGAGCGAGCCGCGGCAGCGGCCGACGAACGCCAGAAAGAACTTGTACTTATTTAATGTAGTCAGGGCGTCCCACTTGTAAACTTGAAAACTGGCGCATTAAACGAAGCGGAGCACATTATAATTAGTGTTTTTTATGACTTTATTTACGAACGGTTATTAACTTTGCCAGGTTTTGGACGTATTTATGCCTTATGGTTTTATGTACATCAATAAAAATGCTGAAGTTGTAAATCCAAATTTTAAATTAGTATTTTATATTAACTATTTATTACTTCAGGAAGAGAAAAATATCAATGCTCTCTCCTTCTCATTTCACATCCCTAAAATTGTGCGGTCGCGCATTGAAATAGGTAACCACAAAAATATTCGGAACTGAATCTAGCGTCAGTATTTGGGAGTATTTTTTTTAGGCTGGCAATATTTTCATAAAAAAAAAAATGTTGTTTCTTGTTATTCATTTGTCTGAATTGGTCTAAATTTTTTGTTTACGTTCTGTAATGGTGTATTTGTATGGTGTAAAATATTACGTTAAATATTTTTTTAAGGTAAAATTAACGTTTTGCACCATTTTATGAATATCATCTGTGTATAAAGGGATTTTTCCCTGTCCTTTACAATTTTTTTCATGTAAGATTGTTGTGTTGCAGAAAAGTAAAAAATTACTATTTTCGACAGCAGTAGTGAAAGGGTTAAATTTATCATTTTTAAAATTGCTTATAATGTTTGTTTTACCTTGTTTCTGCTGTTGTGATGTAGATACCACATCATCGTTTGAATGTGGTGTGTTTTGTTTTGTAACCAATAATTGTAATATTTGGGTAATTTGCTGTTGTTAAGTTTGTTGCATTTGAAGTAGTTCTGTGAATTGTTCGGCATTCATCGTTTTTTTTCCTCGTCGCCACTAATATATCTTTGAATTAAAACATTTTATACACAAAAATAGTTTATATTTTGTAATGTCTATAATGACAGACGTTCATAATGTTTTTTAATATGACATTGTATGGAAATAGTATCTAGTCTATGACAATTTTAATGTTAATATTTGCATACTAATGTTTAGCGAGATGCGTCGAAGCTCTCAGTATGTACTATATTCTATATCGCTCATCCTTTTATGTCACATTTATAGCAAATAAATAAATCATTTATTCTGATGTAGCGTTATTTTCGTTACAATTCCACCCCACGAAAAACATTTCTCAGCATCAAATTATCAAAACAGCGTACTGGCAACACCAGAGTGTCGTTTTTTCACTATGATTTGAAAAAAATCAAAAATAATTGTTAAGTTGTAAGGTGATCGTTAGAAAAACAGTTCTCGGTTACGCGATATGACGAAATATATTTTGGCAGTTGTCGAGTTTACGTCACAACATGATGACGTCACAACATGATGACGTCACAAGACGACATGATTTGATAATGTTGATGCTAGTAACACGCACGCTTCACCGATATCGATATCGATAGTATTAAGTATTAAGTATTAAGTCACACAAAAGTGTTAGGTAGTAAGCTTTTTGCCGTACCAGGCACAAACCAGAATATATTGGTTGCCCATAGCAGGAATCAAATATATTGGTTGCCCATAGCAGGAATCAAATATATTTTTTGCCCATAGCAGGAATCAAATATATTGGTTGCTTATAGCAGAAATCAAATATATTGGTTGCCCATGGCAGGAATCAAATAAATTGGTTGCCCATAGCAGGAATCAAATATATTGGTTGCCCATAGCAGGAATCAAATATATTGGTTGCCCATAGCAGGAATCAAATATATTTTTTGCCCATAGCAGGAATCAAATATATTGGTTGCTTATAGCAGAAATCAAATATATTGGTTGCCCATGGCAGGAATCAAATAAATTGGTTGCCCATAGCAGGAATCAAATATATTGGTTGCCCATAGCAGGAATCAAATATATTGGTTGCTTATAGCAGGAATCAAATATATTGGTTGCCCATAGCAGGAATCAAATATATTGGTTGCCCATAGCAGGAATCAAATATATTGGTTGCGCATAGCAGGAATCAAGTCCGGGACTTCGTCATGGCAGCCCAACGTTCTACAACTGTACTTGGATGTAACAACCATATAAATAATTTCTTAGTATCTTCCACCGTATCGGGAATACGTGTCATGATAATATAATATTACAATATGACTGTAATTTTTAACGCAAAGGCAATTTTCAAGGAACTAGTTATAGAAAACGATACGACGAACGAAAAGGAGTATTTCTCTGCCCAAGTACAACATATCAAACCACTTGAAATTGGATTTGTAACCGAAATTATTTATGTTCTTTTCAAAGTTTACAGGGCACAACCGCGAGACCGGTGCGCGATTTTCAAATCACATTTCCACTTAATTAATCGTTTACTTACAACTTGAATTAAATTTAGTATTAGCTAAATTTCAAACTTCAAACTTAGCTAATTGCTTGGCTTCTTGATACTTGATACGTAAATAGGTCAAAAGTAAATACTTATTAACAATTTTATTACTAGTAGATACATTGTAGATTGTTTTTCCAAAATTGCATGTTATTTATATATACATTTATATTGAGTCTGCCGCTGCACCTAAGAAAACCCCATTTACTGTAGTCCCACAATTCCAGAACACTCCCGTCTCCATCTCCAATAGCATTGGGATCCTTGGTGTTGACATCTTCAGCAATGTTCAGTTCCGAGATCATTTGCTAGACAAGGTGAAACTGGCGTCTAAAAACTTAGTGTACTCAACAGAACAAAGCAGTACTTAACATCGGGACAGAGGTAGCTGCTTTACAAGTCGCAGGTTCAGCCCCATATGGAGTGCTGCTGCCATATCTAGGCGGGTGCACCAGATACCAGCTTACAAAGGGCTGTGAGAATTGTCGATGATCCCAGACTCACTTGCAATATCGAGCTCTTAAGTCTAAGGAGAGACTTTGCCGCCCTGTGTGTGTTCCACCGCTTGTACAATGGGATATGTTCTGAGGAATTGTTCGAGAGGATGCCCACGGCCACTGTCTACCATTGCACCGCTCGCCATCGGCACGGAATTCATTCTTACACTTTAGAATCAAAATCGTCGGGTACAGTGCGGTTTTTGAGACAGTTTTTCCCGCGAACGCTTGGGTTGTGGAATGAGCTCCTTGCCAAGGTTTTCTCCAAGGTCTACAGTATGGGGTTCTTCAAAAAAAAGTTATTAGATTTTTAACGGGTGGCCATGCGCGATTGATGCCCTAGGTGTTGCAAGCGCCCATAGGGTGCCATGACCGCTAACCATCTGACGGACCGTTAGCTTGTTTGCCACCTAGTGCTGTAAAAAAAGTTGGACTCACGCTCTAATTATTCAGTACCAACACAAAATATTACATTTCATGCAGCAAATTTGATATAGTAGCAATCATAGCTTTGTTCGTAAGTTATAGGCGTCGTACCCGCGGAAAATGAAACAATATAATACGGAATATAATGTTTATTAATGTTGTTTAACAGAATTATGTAATTTATCACAAAAAAAATATTAAGATCTCGTGTAGTTTGACTATCGAAAATTTAATCCAATGCCCGTTTAGTCTTTCTACTATAGATAACTATCACCACCCATTATAATTTAGTTTATCCTTATTTCAGAAACCCAATAGCTTATCATATAACGTAGGGCAAAGATATAACTTTTTTAAAGCCGACTGCGCCGCTTTAAATTGTAGTTTTTACGGGATGTGATAGGATGTTCGTGATGTCGATGTGTTAGTCTTTAAAATGTTCTGATGTCAATAATATGATTATATATTATGGTTAGCATATTTTACGCTTATTGCGAATTATTATTTTTGCTCACATAAAGTTAGATGTTGAGAATTGAAAAAGTTTTTTTTTTCAGGTCGAATTTGCTAACAATGGGCCTGACATTTGCAACTTCTTCTCTCAGAGCTTTTCTTCAATATATGAAAGAACGAATCCAGTTGAACAACCGCACAATCTGGAGACTGAGCCAATGTCTTACCAGACGAGTAGTGTCACAATAAGCCAACAGCAAGTTCATACAATGTTGAAGAGACTGGACACTTCAAAGTGTGCAGGTCCAGACGGTATTCCTCCCATTTTAGTACAAAGATATTCCCGGGCACTTTTGATATTCCCGGGCACTTTTGATATTCCCGGGCACTTTTGAATCCACTTTCAGGAATATGAAGCCTTAATTGTTCCCATACTTAAGTCTGGCGAAACAACGCAAGTTAAAAATTACAGACCTAATTAAATTCTGTCAGTATATGGAAGAGTATTCGAGTCCTTGTGTCCTTTAATTAATTAGCAAGTCAAACATGCCTTATCAACTTATCAGCACGGTTTCACAATGTCTGGGTCTACAACAAACATGTTTTCCTTCTTATCGGAACTAACTGAAGCTGTGGACTCCCGGATACTCAGTGGACGTTATTTATACAAACTTTTGATAAAGTTGATCATACAGTTTTAATATCAAAGCTTTTCCATTATGGAATCACTGGAAGTTTCTTAATTTGTGTCATTCGTATCTTACAAATCGTACCTTAAGAGTTGTGGTCAATGGCTATACTTCAGAACCGTTTCCCGCCCGTTTCGGCCCCCCCCCCTCTCGGGGCTCTCAAATTGGTCAAGGATGTACAAAGCTGTTTCCAGCACTCTCAAGTATATCTTTTTGCCGATAACTTAAAAATCATAAAACAAACACAGAACTCAAAAGACCGTAAGCTTCTACGAAATGATCTTAATCGTTTATGTCAATGGTGTGAAAAAACTGTATGTTCCTTAACCCGGACAAGTGCTTTGTTGGTAATTTCTCAAGAAAAAGGCTAACCGTAAACAACGAGTACAAAATGGGTAAAATAATATTGAGTAAAGTAGACACGGTATGGGATTAAGGTCTATACAAAATACATAGACAGTAAATTAAATTTTAATGAACAAATTAATAAAATAGCTAATAATGCTTTTAGACTTCTAAGATATGTAATCAGGAATTGAAAAATTTTTCAGAGAACCTTCCACCAGAGTAGTCATGTTCTACACTTATGAGAAGTCGCCTTGAGTATTGTAGTGTGATCTGGTCTCCAAATTACCTGATTTACATTAATCGACTTGAAAGCATACAAAAGTGCTTCTTTTGGCATATGACATACCAGCATCAGCTGACAAAAAAATTTCCTCATTATTTTGTCAGTTTTAAGTATTTCACAACAAATAGTCTAAGTGAGCGGCGACAGATGTTAGATCACGACTTTCTATACAAGATCGTAAATGGCTTATTAGATTGTCCTTATCTGTTAAGCAAGGTTAATTTCATTCTGCTTGTCAACATTCTGCTTGTCAACATTCTGCTTGTCAACATTCTGCTTGTCAACATTCTGCTTGTCAACATTCTGCTTGTCAACATTCTGCTTGTCAACATTCTGCTTGTCAACATTCCTCGGGTGCGAAAATATGCACCTTTTAAATAAAAATCCTTCAGGACCAACTTAAGTCAATCTAGTCTACTTAACAGGTTTCAAGCGCAATACAACTGTATTTATTATAAAAATCTAATATTGACATCTTCTTAGATTCTCTTTTTAAATTTAGAAACTCTATAAAACATAAATCACTGTAAGTTTGAAAATTGTATAAAATACCGTTTTTAGAATAGAGTATCTGTACTACAAAACATTTCTAATTTTCTATTTTTTTTGTAATTTATTTCTTAGATTTTCCTTTTTTGTTTTTTTTATTATTATTTGTTAAGTAATCCGCCGTAATAGCACATTTTCTATGGAATAATAATTATACTTATTGCGTAATAGCACATATTCTGTAGAAATATAATAATACTTATAACGATACGAAAAAAAGGCCTTGATAGATAGATAGACAGGTCACACAGACAGAGCAACAACGTATATATAGGTAGGCTTAGTAATAGGGTCTTTTACTATTCGAATCCATAAAAGAAAATATAGGTACATAAATACTTATAAACGGTGGTGTATAAGCGTAGAATTTTAGAATGCCTTGTGGGTGAAGTCATGGTGAAAGTATAGTTTCATATACTTCGTATAATTTATACATTAGTGCGCTGAACGTTCACTTGATACTGATGCCACTGCTAACAAGTGAATGTGCACCGAACACTGCAAGAGACGATCGAATGTGTTTGCAGTAGTTAATACAATATTATTGTATTTTAAGTTTGATCGTCTCTTGTACTATTCGGTGCACATTTGACCGTCTCTTGCACTATTCTGCCTATGGAAAAATTACATTTTACATGCAATTACACAAGGGTTCAAATAAAATTTAAATTTGGGACCAACTATAAATGATGACTAGGTTGCATCACAAAACCCATTGGCCACATAATTAAAATTCGCGTCGGCTGAGTAATGAAAAATTTAGTTTATCTCACAACAACCATTAAAGTTGGGTCCTTGCATAATTCGCCTTTTTCTATTGTACAACAGTTCACATCCATTGGTGACCACCAACTTAGTAGTTGAACAAATTAAAAGTAAAAAAATACTGATGAAAAATCGAACGGTGTCTCCTAGACTATTCGTATTACTGGTATCTATGTAGTAAAGACAACAAAACGTTTTGGCAGCGAGGCTCTTTGTTTATATATAACGAGGCATTTCCGCGCAGTAATGACGTCACGTCGCAATGATACACCTACATCCCCGTCCCCCTCTGCTCTCGTCACTGCTCCCCCCCCCAGTCATCTCGGACGCAATGACATTAGTGCGATAGTGCCGTGAGCCGCCCCACAGGTACCCGGTAGTTAGGCGACTCCCTCATTATGAGAACTGAGGGTTTATGTACAAAAGAAGGGTTTTTAATATTCGAGAGTGTTTTAAGTCTACGTACAGCGGATTATTTATGCGTACCCGGGATTCGTATGTAGTAAATAACTACTATATATAGTGTATCTACTCTTGTGCTCTCGGGAACTTCAGGGGAAAGGGTTAAAAAACAACACAAAAATGTAAAAATATGACGGAGTGAGAGTAACGTCAGGGGAGGTTTTGGGGGAAAAATAATAATTCATTAATCAACAGACAAAAGACTCGATCGAACGCTGTGTATAGGCTAAAAAGTGTCAGTTAGTAAAAAAAAGCAATAAATTGATACATAGTGTAAACATGATTTCGTAACTTCCTATATTTTTAAATCCTAAGTCAGTTTAGACCGACGCTATTAGTTTTAGCCAATGAGACCGACGCTATTAGTTTTAGCCAATTCTAAGTCAGTTTAGACCGACGCTATTAGTTTTAGCCAATGAGACCGACGCTATTAGTTTTAGCCAATTCTAAGTCAGTTTAGACCGACGCTATTAGTTTTAGCCAATGAGACCGACGCTATTAGTTTTAGCCAATTCTAAGTCAGTTTAGACCGACGCTATTAGTTTTAGCCAATGAGACCGACGATATTAGTTTTAGCCAATTCTAAGTCAGTTTAGACCGACGCTATTCGTTTTAGCCAATTAGGCTTACTCTTATCGGCATATCCGCGTCAGTATGACAATCGCCGACAGGTAACATGCTGCCGGTGTAATAACATCTTTCCGTCTCTATGACAATCGCCGACAGGTAACATGCTGCCGGTGTAATAACATCTTTCCGTCTCTATGACAATCGCCGACAGGTAACATGCTGCCGGTGTAATAACATCTTTCCGTCTGAAGCCGCTCTCTTTTGCTGTACTGTTGAGCAGCATATATTATATATATCATAGTTATGGTCCCATTAGGTTAAATCTGAGGTAAGTAACAACGCAGTAACTAAAACAAACTGACTCGCATGTTGTAGATACGCCCCTAACTTATGAAATCATCTTTGTGAAGTGCAATTAACCTTAGATGATTCTTCTGAATTATCTTCTTCATGTAATGTATATCTGTATATTCTATTATATATATATTCTTCTGTATATCTCCTTCATGAAGCCTAGAATAGGGTCGTGGGTCACCCCCACATCTCCACAACGATACATCTACACGACAGGAACATCAACTATATAACTTTGTTTAAAATAATTAATCTTATCCGCGGATCCGCTAAAACGTTAGGATAAACCTGAGTAGGTAGAAAGCTGGGGTCGCCAACAGCTTCTACAGCTACAAAAGAAGTTAAACGAATATCCACGAGTAGGGCTCCAAACCTAACAAGCAACGCACGAGTAGCTTGGAGCCACATACACACATACACACATACGTACATTGAGATGTATAATCAAAATTTATGTAATTGTTTACTTATCAACATTGTCAAAACTGCATAAAACCTTTGTTAAGAAGACTAAGATATTTATACGAGAAATGGGGTTTAGGCCTACTGAAAAAAAAAATTGTGGACTTACAAAACCTAGGTAATTATAGAGCTTAAAGTAATGCTTTTTCTCTCAACTTATTTCAAAGCCCTTATTCGAAGACAAAGCTACCAGTATGGTAAGAGTTGCAGAGTGGCCAGCAGATCGTCAGGGACTGGTGAAAAAAGGCTGTCCACCTCATCATGATGTGAAGGTTCATCCAGCCACCTGGTTCCTGGTATAAACCTGCCGACATCATTACGTTATACATCAATAATTACTTGTCTTATCTATACTTGACTTTATATAATCTTGATAACAAATAAATATATTATAAAAGGAATTTCTGTGCAAAATTTCGATTCTGTAAACATAATAATATACGATTACTCGTACTCATTTTCATCCCTCGTTTTGGCCCTTATGGATGATATATATGAAAATGAAAAAATTTGATTGAAGAGTTTCACACACTTCAATCTTATTGTTTTAAATGAAAGGTCAAACACCCACAACTCGTTTGCAGCCTTGTTGGTTGTGTAGTCGGCTGCGGTGCAGAGAGTGTGTGTTCGATTTCCGCACTGGATTCTATGTGATAAACATTTGTGTTCGTAATTTGTGCCTGGGTGTATTTATTTATGATATATGAACGAATTTACAAAAAAAAAAAGTATTATATATGTATCTGTATCCGTTGTCTGGTATCTATAACACAAGCTTTGCTTACTTTGGGCCAGACAGCGCTGTGTGTAATAAACAAAAATATTTATATTTATTACAAATATATGCTTAAAATTGCTTTAGCTTAAATGTTGGATTTGCATACAAACTGCCAACTGTTTTGTTTCGTCCTATTGGCTGGTAAACCGAAACCGAAACCGAAACCGAAACCGAAACCCTTCTCGTATTTATAACGTTAGAGGAATGACTACTACTCACCTCCAATAGTTAGGTAGGATTGTTGCACCTACGTGGACTACATCTGTCTGTCCTAATGTCGTCTAAGGGGAACTATTGAGCCCTGAATTACAGCTTATAAGTATTAGAGGACAAAAAAAAAATTGGGACAGGATCTAAAACCTTCTACATATAGAACATAAGATACAAATAGTAGAAATTACTTCCCTGTTGTGTGGTCTAAAAACTAAAATTACTAAAACACTTTACGCTAACGCAATACCATACAGTAGTACTATAACTATAAGCGAAATGCGAAGAAAAATGCTTAAATAAATCCAAAAAAGGCAGAAAATGTATATTTGCTTTTCATAGGTTATTTTAATTAGTATTGCTAGGAAAAAACGCTACGTTCGTTCCAAATAGTAACGGGTGGGACACATTCTCTAGACGTAAAAATATCGGAGTTCTCATACGAATTTTCATCCCCTATCTTGTCCTGTAAAAGTTGATCTTCTTAATAGTGTGAAACACGTGAATCTTACAGGCCAAATACCCAGTTTCATGCATTTAGCTTTAAAAATAACGGATTTCGATATAAACCTTCACAAAAATTTTACATTTTACTTCTAAAGATCTTGTATTATTTTATTGTCTGTGGAATAATATATTTGTTGTATTTGACAAATTACGTTTAAATTTACTTTCTTAATGATTTATCGTTAATTTAATAATAATTTGTAACTTATCCTAGTCATATGCAGAAAGAAAATTTAATTCTTGTACTTTATTATTATTTACGCTATTTATATTATATTTAAATAATTATGTATAACTATAAGACGGAGGGTTAGTCTTATGTAAGTATCATTGATCACTTTGTTAGTGAGCCAATAAATAACTAACATACCTATAGATAATCAATCAATCGTTTACCCATAAATAACACCTTATATACTAATGTAAATAACTGAAAAAAAGAAAGATTTATCACGTTGAAGGGTATAAGTAGGTTACCTGGGTGTGCTTAAAAATTATTCGATTGTCAACGAGAGACAGTTTCATCGCGACACAATAGTCGCGATAAGATGGTGGTAAAATGTTTGAGTAATGATTTTATGTTCTCGAAGGTGATCGGAACTGTACTGGAGATCTGAATAGCTTTTAGGGGAGGAGGGAGGCCGCGGAAGAGTAGGGAGGAGGAGAGGTCCACTGCGATGGAAGTTATTGAAAATGTATTGGCAGTTACACTCCTGATATGTTGAGCAACGAAACATACTATGTATGTTTTATTTATTTACTTAAACAAATCCGATAGCTAAGGGTCTGTTTATTTTGGGGCAAAGAATCATTATTTTCGTTAATTTTGTCACCTATCATCCCTTCGATTAGCGTAGGTATGAAAATATGAAAATTTAGTATCATCTGTAAGATACTTTAATATTTTTGTTATTTTTCTCACTCTTATCACAGAAAAATGAAACTAGACCGCCGTCGCTAGTTATCTCTGTTTTTTCTTGATTTCTAGAAAACATAATTGACAGTTTTGACAGGGCCAGCCACAAAGCACGACTTGAAATTAACTTGACAAAACACAAAGGTTAATTCATAAACAAATAATGTCAAACTCTTTTCACATTTTCGCGTTATTAAATTACTCAAATTGGAGTTTAACGGAGGAAATGGTATTTTACCATATTTTATGCATCAAAACCCATTTTATTTTAATTTGTTTGAAAAAACCCCGAGGCAATTGTAATGCTGAATCCGAGTCATAGGTATGATTGTTTTACTGTTTGTGTTATATGTATATTAATATTGCATATTTACGTGTGTCTTTATGTATTTATATATGTGCTAGTTATTGCCAGCCGCTCCAAGGCTTGTTAGTTGACCTCCCTTGTTAGTTGTTCAAGTATTGTGTTATTACTTTAAATATTTAAGTTTCTTGCCGGCTCTTTTTTGGCAAAAATTAACATTGCTTAGATTGTGTTGGCGATTTAAAAGTGTTCTCAGAAACGTAATTGTATAAATATTATTTGATTTGATTGACATGTGCACAAATTCTTTGGCAGTCCGTAACATGGCAACTTCGATAGACGTGCTAAACCCAGTCGAACTCGTTCGCTATGTCCAATGCCTCCCCCTGACTCTCAATGACTAGTGCCCATCGCTGTGTGAGATACACTAGAAGGTCACCAGTCGAGCGACCGTCGCGAAAGACATATTGACGGTCGCTGACCAGGTCGTGCTTTTCAAGGTATCTTAGCAGCTGTGTATTGATCACACGCTCCATCACCTAGGAGAGGAGAGACCCAAATAAGAAATTTTGGTCGTGTAAGGGTTAAGAAGACCGTTTTGGTTGTATAACAATAAGATTAACGTGTATATGACGCAAAATAGTCGGAAATTATAAAACTTTCATTTGTATAATGATCGAATAGACGTCATGTAACTTAACATAAACTGTAAAGTATCATTGTTATAACCTTAACACGGATGCTTGATGTCAAAAGGTGAGCCGTGCACTAAAATATTTAAAAATTGTCATCATTATGTCAGACTAATCTCTTTTATCTGCCATGTGTGTAACTGAATGTTAATACTATAAAAGTAAAATTGGGTGTTAGTAACTCTTAGTATCTACCATTTTATTGGAAAATTAATTTCTCGCCGATTGTATTTTTAATTCTTCACAAGTTTTGAATGCTCCCTTCTAAATATAGTAAAATAATATTATTATATTATTTTTTTTTATTTAATATTACATTAATGCAATTTAATGTAGTGATGATTACTATTATACGAAATCTTATAACTTTAGGTAACACATTACATGACTTTCATTCATTTTTTGTCCGCCATTTTTACAGGACCGTAAAAGCAGTGAAAACCTAGAGCACAAAAGACATCGGTAAAACCATTAAATAATAAAAATGTTTCAAACAATAACTTATATGACCTTTTTAAAACTATAAGTTATTTAATTATTATTAATCTGAAAAGTCGTCTTTTAAACATTATTTAAAAGTCGTGTAAGTATCGTCAAAAGTTCTTATACGAAACGTGTATATGACTATACGTTATGTAAGAGGGAAATTTATGAACTTTATTTTATTATCATGTTGAAATTTATCTATAGTCTTATAAAAGAAATAATTGTGACCTATGTACGTTAACCTTGTAAGAGACGTTTAGCTGTCAAAAAGTCTTAAAGTATTCGTAACGATGATCATATATTTTTCGTTTAAACGACAAAGAGTTGCATAAAAAGGTTCCTTTAAGGTCACCGTTGCGACTGTTATAAGATGATTATAAAATTTGATCGTGTAAACGTTTTCTGGACTGAATTAAATGAAATGAATTGAATGAATAAACTATAATACAAGTAAACTTTGTAAAAAATACTATAACACAATTCCTTGAAATTTGAGATACCACTAGATAACCTCTTTATAACCAAATGTTATTTAGTCTCTTTATTATAGGACAACTTTGCTAGTTGGGGATGTAATAGCGATTGGCCTGTAATTCGATGGATCTCATTTGTCACCTTTTTCAGACACTGGCTGCACACTTGCAGACTTCCGCGAATACGGAAATTGCCTAGTGCGGTAGGAAAGTGCGAAGCGGCGTTTGAGTAAAGGACACAACTTAGGAGCACACTGTTTAAGCCTGATCACCTGATGAAATGTATCCGGCAGAGTAAACCTGTTATGGACGCGTGGCTTACGTACTACCGTGTCTCACGTGTGGCTTACATACTACCGTGTCTCACGTGTGGCTTTCATTGGCGTTCTTAGAATTGTCTCTGAAACTAAAATTAAAGAGGTCTAGGCTTTTCGGTTAATTGGCAGACGGACGTTGAAAAAGGAAAAGGGCTTGACCTGGAGAAAACTAAGCGAGAGAAAGACTGCGGTCACGCTGGTCGGGTGATATAAAGACCAAGATTGGACCAAAGTAGCTAAAGATAGAGAGGTATGGAAAGTCTAGAAGAAGGCCTTTACCCAGTAGAGGTAGGTTCAATTACCAAACAACGCTTATGTAAGAAAATATATTATATAAATTGTGTAGCCTAAATGCAACAATAATAAAAAAATAATAATTATTATAATGCAGAATCAGCGAGTCATCAACGAGATCCAAAAGAATCGACGTTTTTTTTCCACCTTTAATATGACTTGTTCGGATTATAGTAAAACTATGTAGGTACTACAAAATATACTATATCTTTTATATTGATATCAACTGTTTTATTTAGAATAACATGAGCTCTATATAGGAGCTTCATTAACCGCTACACTCAAACAACATGAGCTATATAGAGCTACATTTACCGCTGCACTCAAACAAAATATGCTTTATAGAGCTACATTAACTGCTGCACTCAAACAACATGAGCTATATAAAGCTACATTTACCGCTGCACTCAAACAAAATATGCTTTATAGAACTACATTAACCGCTGCACTCAAACAACATAAGCTTTATAGAGCTACATTAACCGCTGCACTCAAACAACATGGGCTATATAGAGCTACATTTACCGCTGCACTCAAACAACATGAGCTATATAGAGCTACATTAACCGCTGTACTCAAACAACATGGGCTATATAGAGCTACATTAACCGCTGTACTCAAACAACAATTCATGAAACCATAATCACAAAAGTGAATTTACCGACATGCCGAGGAACAAGTTGAGATCTCCATCAACCTACCAAGCTTGAAACGATCAGACCCTTATTGAACAGTAACCATCAACTGGTGCCTGGGAACATAGGTACCTACTATTAGAAAATATCGGTGCATCCATATTAACACTTACCGTTAGCCTGAGAACATATTATCTCGCTTTACTAAGCGGTCAATCGACAATCTGTTACTGGGATTCCACAATAGCGAGAACAAATAAACTTCTATCCACCTGAACTTTTTTTATGTTTAGTAAATTTTTTTAAGTAAGAGTGGAGTGTACTAGAAAAAGTACGAGTGGAGTGTACTAGAAAAAGTACGAGTGGAGTGTACTAGAAAAAGTACGAGTGGAGTGTACTAGAAAAAGTACGAGTGGAGTGTACTAGAAAAAGTATGAGTGGATTGTACTAGAAAAAGTACGAGTGGAGTGTACTAGAAAAAGTACTTTAAAATCAATAACTAATCAACGATCACAAACTTACAAACGGCGTCGAACTCTTAAGTCTGAGGAGAAAGTTTGCCTCCCTGTGTGTGTTCTACCGCTTGTATAATGGGTTGTGTTGTGACAAATTGTTCGGAATTATGCCCATGACTTTTATCATCATACCAATACCACTCACTATCAGTAGAACCTAACCAAAAATCTCTTAGAACCTAAATAGTCTCGCATAGCTTAGTTTAACCCACAAACACCTAGGCAGAGGAGTGAGCTCCTTGTCCTTGTCGAAAGTCTTCCCTTGGGACTTCAGTATGGGTGTCTTCTAGATGAATGGTTCTGTAATAAGCGAGCAATACCTACCTCTGGAGTTGCAAACGTCTATAAAGTACTATAACTGCTAGATCGTATACTTGTTTGCACCACATTAACAGTACTAAAAAAGGTTTTTTGACAGCTATTTAAAAATTCAATTCACAAAATGTGATAATATAGAAAAATCTTGCTAGTATTCTCTGTCGAAACCCTTTTGTACCTCTTGATATCATCCTCTGAGTTTTTCATTTCTAAAGCAATAATTAGTTAATTAAATTTTTTTTTTTTAACTAATTAAGATATGTGACCGTACATAACCACGTGTGAGACAATTAGTTTTCTCGTTATATCCCTCTCGCCTGCACACATACGAGTATTAACAATCGCAATACAAAAGACATCAACGGGCGCACAAGAACGCAAAACAACGCATGTGTTTTACATATTTGTCTCGTACTAGCTTGTTCCCGCGACATCATCCGCGTGGACTTTTTTAAAAAGAAAGCTTTCGTGGTTACACTAACTATAACATCGGCACTGTCATACAAATTGTTCACCCCTATTTTGACCTTTTAGAGGATGATTTTCCAAAAACGGTGAATCATGTTAATCTTTGTTTTCAACCTAAAGACCGAAATACCAAATTTTATGCATTTAGCAACAAAAAAGACGAATTTCTATACTAGCTTCCAACCGTCATTTCACCTCCATAGAGGTGAATTTTGCGAAATTATTTCTTATTGCTCGCCTACGAGAAACCAGAATTTTGAACAGGCCAAACCATGGAGTCCAGATATTATACTTGCCACAGGTATAATATCTGGACTCCATGGTTTGGCCTGTTCAAAATTATTACATGCTGTTTCAAGATACAGATTTATATTTTATAATAAATGAATGAAATACACTTTATTGCACATAAAACAGACAAAAATAAACTGTATAGTACAAAGGGCGGTCTTATCGCTATTAAGCGATCTCTTCCAGACAACCTTTGGGTAGAGAAATTTTTCTAAAAGTTTAATTATTTGTAGGAGGTGCAAAAATAATAAATCTTTATGAATAACGTTAACAAAATGATTACATAGTATTGAATAAAATTAAATAATACCATAATTATAATACTATTTATATATACATAAATACACAATTTTATATTAAAAACATATAATAGATACATACAATATTTAATGCTATCACGGTAAATATAAAGGATAAAAAAAACTATTTAATCATGTGAGTAATAATAAATGTGATTTCACTTTATTTTTAAAAATAATAAAGGATTGAGCAAGTTTAATTTTTACAAGTAAGGTGTTCCATAGATGAATAGCTCGAACTATAAAAGAAGAGTGAGAAAAAAAAGCTACTATGAGCGGGAGTTCTTAATAAAAAATTAGTGGAGTTTCTATAACTAGAAACACCAGAGCCATGAAAATCAAAGCGTTCTTTTAAGTAAAAAGGTAACCACTTGAGCTGAGCTCGGAGAGGTAATAACTTGAGCTGAGCTCGGAGAGGTAATAACTTGAGCTGAGCTCGGAGAGGTAATAACTTGAGCTGAGCTCGGAGAGGTTATAACTTGAGCTGAGATTGGAGAGGTAATAACTTGAGCTGAGCTCGGAGAGGTAATAACTTGAGTTGAGCTCGGAGAGGTAATAACTTGAGCTGAGCTCGGAGAGGTAATAACTTGAGCTGAGCTCGGAGAGGTAATAACTTGAGCTGAGCTCGGAGAGGTAATAACAGGAGTTATGACGTCAAGGAGAGGAATAATCATTTTACGGCTAATGCAATCACTACCCACTTTGTTAAAGGAAATTGCTATAATACTCTTTTTAACATCACAATCGGAGAATGACTTGAAGGAAAATAAAACAAAGTTTAATTTTTAATTGTTAAGCGTGAAGAAAGATTATTTATTGTATCTTGTTTCTTATTACCGTCAATGGTAACAGAAGAAGAAAAGTGTTGATTAATTCGCTCAACATCAATTCACGCAATGATATGCGTGAAAATTCATTGTGGAACTAACTAACACCTAGTGACTTTAGGAATTTCCAGACTTTAGCTGGATCACCGTTTGTGACAGATTTGTGAATATGGCGTCGTTGCGCATTCCTACAAACCTTATTGTAATGGTTTCGTAAAAGTTTATATTTAGTACATTTGTCTTCTGTTGGATTAAATTTGAATTTCTCTTTAACCTGGTTCTTTTTAGGGTTCCGTACCTGAAACGTAATTAGGAACCCTATTACTAAGGCTTCGCTGTCTGTCCGTCTGTCAGTCCGTCCGTCCATCCATCCATCCGTACATCCGTCCATCCGTCCATTCGTCCGTCCGTCTGTTACCAGGCTGTATCTCATGAACCGTTATAGTTAGACAGTTGAAATTTTCTAAGAAGATGTATTTCTGTTGCCGCTATAACACCAAATACTAAAAAACAGAAAAAAAAAATTTATGGGGCTCCCATACAACATACGTGATTTTTTTGCTTGTTTTTGTAGATAATGGTGCGGAACCCTAAGTGCGCGAGTCCGACACGCACTTGGCCGATTTTTTTTTGTTATTTCTTAATTTCATCAATGAGACACGGTGCTGCTTGATATTTTAATTTAACCGGCTTGATTGGAGCATGAATGTCATCATATAATTTAGTAAATAAAATAATAAATCCTAAGTGTTAGCACTATCGACAATCGATCAGTTAGTATTCTGAGCGTTATCAAAAAGACAATTTACATTAATACTACAGAAATTTCGCTGCATGATGATTTTTGATTTTCATTTAGGTGGGCGAATCTTATACGATAAATATATTTAATCGTGATACGATAATGCTTTTGCACAAGGTCAAGAAGAGAAGGGGAGCAGTTTGGAAAATAATGAGTGGCATTAAGAGGAAGGATATGAAGATTATAGGTTTCTAGAGTAGATTAAAGTTAAGAAAAGCGGTAATCGTCTTTCACTAGGCATGTGTTAAAGTCACCCATGATAATCGTATGATCATACAGAAGAAAGAATCAATCATATAGATTTTCAAACGAAGAGAAATAGTTGACATGTACGGAGGAGCCGTAAAAGACGCCAAGGACCTTAGTATGGGACGGTAATATTTCAATAAGAATATGTTCAGATGCATCCGAAAGAGGAGAATATTGGGGGAGGCTAACGATAGAAAAGGGAATTTGAGACCGTAAAAACATAGCTACTCCACCACTCTTTTATTAATGCAGTCATTCCGAATCAAATGAAAACCAAGAAGAGAGTATGAAGTGGAGGAGAGACATGGCTTAAACCACGATTCAGTCACAAGTACAGCGTGGATAATTTTAGTATCGAACGATGCAAGAAAATCAGGGTACTGCGCTGGGATGCATTAATATGAAGGATATTAAGATTTTTCATACAGTCTGAGAACCGAGAACAAAGTGTTTTATTAAGGGGCTGATTCATACTATGAAAACTACCTGTGCTGTTTAATCCATCACAGAACGATGGAGATAAATATTGACTGTATTATTATTATCCAAATTTTATAATTATTTATTTATTTATTTTGTTTGAAATCATTTTTATTGAAATGTCAAACGATAGATTCATCATCGTTTCATCATCGTTTGACATTTCAATAAAAATGATTTCAAACAAAATAAATAAATATTTATAAAATTTGAATAATAATAATATAAATATAAAATTACAAAAATAAACAAATAACAATGAAGATGTTTTACATAAATCTACCTGCCAGCGGAAATTAAGAGATCGGTCATGACAAAAATAAGACAAAACAACCAACATTATTTTTAAAACTATCGTGCTTAAGACGCGAAGAATATAATATTACTAACAAACAAATGAATACGTTTTTGCGACTTCTATCAGTTTAAGTAGCCTAAAAAAATACTAATAACGAAAAGAAAAGAAAAATTTAAAAATTTAAGCCATCACACATACATCACACATACATCACACATACATCACACATACATCAATGTAAAACGAGTGGGTTACAAGCAAGAATTAGCTTCTTGGTTACAAGGCAATCGACAAAATATCCGCAGCAGTTAATCTATGCCTTGTTATCAGGGCAGCTAATGCTGTCTCACAGTCTGAGCAAAATAATTTAAGTACCTAATAAAATGAGAAATGTAGGTAGAAAACGCATTGAAAAACGAACATATGGCAGAAAACAGTTTCACTCACTTTTTCACATTTTGATTAGCTATACTAGAAGTAGATTTGTTTTCAGGATGGCTAGATGCAGGTATTGACGAATTAGAAACCGGCTCACTGTTAGAAGAACTGGAAATATTGTAAGGCTCAGTTAAAGTGGTTATTTTGTGACGTCAACCATCCTAGCTTAATATACCAAAACGTTGCCGAGCCGCTATAAATGTTTCATGTCGCTGTTTCGTTAAAAACTCTGATAATGTTATTCCGGAACCTTTAAGTTTAGTTTTTGCAAACCAAACTTTATCTCTGACGGCTGTATCACATTATTTCACTTGAATTACTCTCACCTTATACTTTTTGGGCAGTTCTAAACGTTGAACACGCCTGATGGAGGTCTTTGCGCAATTGTTAACCTTCAGCTGGTTCACTTAAACCTTAATATCAGTGTAAGCTACAAAATCATCCTTGTCTTCAGTGATACCATGTACCAACGATATCTTCCGCCTGCAATGCATCTCCATGTGGACAGTTGAAATTGCATACGGGCTTCAAAACAAATGATTGGAAAGACTTTAAATCATCACTGAGAGAATTTAGGATGGCTGTATCTGCTGTAGGGGTGTTTTGCTGCAGTGATGACTCGAACTTATCCATTCTGTAGTTAACAGCATCTATTGTACTTATCATAGTCTACGGGAAGTTCTCCATCTTTGTTTGTGTTACAAAAAGTTAAGTGAGGAAGTGGTTCTGATCAGTGCTTAAGACAGAAAATAACAGGAAATGTTTGCTGGTTGGTAGAATTAACTATAGCACCATAATTTGTTATAAGATATGAATATAGAGTTCAACTATTTTTAATATTTTAATAAACACTTAGTTAAAATTTTAGGTGATTTTAATTTAACACCTACGTACAATCCTACTTATATCCAACATGCGAAGTGAATTAATTCTAATGAGAAATAAATTATCTTAAACCCAATATGTTTTTTAAAATGCAATTAGGCATTATTTAAATCGTTTCTAAAAATTAAACAAGTCAAATATTACTGTTTCAATTTAAGAAAAAAACAATTCATACATTTTTGGAATTTCTGGAGTTTACTCCTTAAGAAACGATATAAGACACGTAGTATGAAAATATGGATAGTAAAATCGAGCGTAACAATCAAGTTTTGTATAAGTGTAACGCTTCCCCTTTCCCTATGCTTTCCCCACCTATCTTATACTTTTGTTTGTAACGAATAAACTCAAAAACTACTGGACCGATTTCAAAAGTTCTTTTACCATTAGAATGCTACAGTATCTCTGAGTTAAATAGCCTATATTTATTACAAGTAAAAAATATGGATTCCTACTAAAACTTCAATAATGTAACCCAAAGCGTAAAAAATTAGCCATAATATGTCTTTCATCGCATGCGCTGCAGAAAATATTGATGATAGAACAAAAAAATGTTCTACAATCTATAAAAAACTATAATTCACGCTACCATATGTCCAGCTATTGTAGTTATATCACTATAACCACTGTTTTACATTAATTAGACCATGTTTTGCATACTTTTGTATTAATTTCTATCCAAATAAATCTTTCCGTATTCAAGACTGTTTCAGTACCTAACCTATTCAAATCGGACGGAAATTCCATTCAAAAGATTTTACAAATTAACAAATATCAATCTAAACGAAATACTAATAGAAAAATAAACGGCGAGACGGTTCATACGTGACCGGTTCATACGTGACCGGTTCATACGTGACCGGTTCATACGTGACCGGCTCATACGCGCGGGCCCTCCCTCACGTAGTAAACTCCAGTCGTGTGTCGGAGCTGTCACACACACATTTTTTTTCTTATTTTTGGTCAAACAATTTTATATTAATTTATTTTATTTTTAACTTAACTTTATTAATTATTTAATTTAACTTTTATTTATTTAACATATACGGTCTGAGAATGAGCATTTTCAGTATATAGAATGTTTTTATTTGTATAGTCTGAAATTCTGCAGTATTGTTTGTTGCAAAGTTTTTTTAACAGTTTTAAATTGACTAATTAATAGCTGTTGAATATTATTAGGAACTTTGTTGTAAAAAGAATTACTAATTTTGTGTACACGTGTATCGTCACAGCTTAATTTTACTTCTAGTATTTGTTTTTTGAACGTTACCTTTTTTTTACTGAAAAAAAACAATCAAACAAAAGTCTTCAAACAGTGTGTGTTGCCAGTGATAACTTACGGCACTGAGCGTGGCCGCTTACTATGGGCCTTATACGAAATCTCACCGAATTGCAAAGCTGAAGTGGCAATATTACACGGTTTCCAATTTTGTTTTTTCCAAATTATTGGATGTGGTATTAATATAAAATGATAGCGACAAGGCTAACACTCTGGTACAATGGTGTGTGAGATAATATTTATGGCTTGTCCTATGTAATTATGTCTAAAAATACTGTTAGTATCTATCACATGAAAGTTATTGTTATTGCTAGACATAGTATGCGAAGCTTAATTTTTTTTTTACCACTTAAAACTTTTTATCTTTACACTATTTGATTATTTAACTTAGGTACACCCATACAATAGGGTAATGCGAACATCACATTTTTTTAACTTTTAGTTCACTAATACTTGGGTAATATTGTCTTAAAAAATAACTAATGTAGTGAACGAGGTGATTTTGTCAGGCTTTATTAAAGTTCTCATTATATAAATATATTTCGATTCTAAACTGACTCTGACACACATTATTGATCACTGAGATGTTGGTGTGGATGGCTCTGAGGCGTTGACAATCACACATACTGGCATTGAATTCATAGATTAATAAATATTTACTGAAAAAATTAGTTGCAATGACTCAAAACGCTCTGCATTAAATCTACTAAATTCTATTAGCTCATTATAGCCCATGTGTGCTTCTCCATCTCTCTCAGAGACTTTTCATACTTGCAGGTCATCATCTGCAAGGATGTATGTAACTCTTTTATTTGCAAGTCGAGTAAATGTGTATCAGTTTTATGTTGTAGCCTACTGTTTTGTAAATGCTACATATTTCCAGATTTTCCATTAAATGTATTTTTTCTTTGCAGTTTATATTTAAGAAGCGTTTTTTGCTTTTTGACAAATTTAACATTTTTTTTTATAAATCACTTGATTTGAATGTATTTTTGTTATCTAATTTACTCTTTTAAACTCGTATACAAATTAAAATTATGAAGTAGTATTTTCGCTAAACACTTTAAATATACCTTGTTATTTTTTTAAGTAACAGGAGCACATAAACAGTAGGAGGATCAGAAGGTAGCTTTCACACAGATTCCAATTTAGAAGGAAAATATTTATTTTAATATCTGAAAAGCTGAAACGCCGACCTTTGATCTACCGCCCTTCGTTACCTGCGAGCGTCTCCTTCTTCTCCCCTTGCCCCTTTTACTTTATTTTTTTGCACAAAGATATGGAAATGTCTCTCAAACAAAATAATATGAAAAATAATAGAAATGAGAATGATGAGATGGTGATCCTCTCCAATCAGAGAACAAAACCGGCGTCCGGAGGATAATGCCTTACAGAAGTAACTGGTACCTACCTACTGGTACACTTCGGGACAAATTAAATGCTTAAATATATATAATTGCAGAATAACGACTAACGCATACCGCTAATATTTAATATCATCTAACAAGTTGACTCGGGAAACGTTGTTTTTTGTTACTGTTGTATATTTAGTACAAGAAATAGAGCGCAGACTCCGTATCTTGCTGTGTTACTTTATTCTTGAAACAGTGTATTGATTAATGATAGCTCCAACACACTCCAATGATAACATTCACATAAGATCCGTTCATTATTTACTTAGAAGATCGTGAACAGACAGACGCAACGATGGACTTTATTGTATACTATGTAGTTTGGTGGTGTTTGTTACTTGTAGTAGCTGCGTACAAAATTTCTTATTACTTTTTTCCGGGAACACCGCGCTGCATGCAATCTTAAATAAAAATTATGCATATAACATTTTTTTGTAAAATAGTTACTAAACATTCATATATTCGTATTTAACCAATTTTATTTACTTATTTCCAATAAACAGTTATAAGGTACTTACTGTAAGTTCATCCGGCCTGATTAGGCAGCACCGGGTGATCTAATAATACAAGTTCCATACTTACTTCACTACACCAGCTTCAACCAGTTTACCATTCACTGAATAAATTATATAATTATTTATTATAGATTAGGAAAATTAAACTATTATGACTATTAATAAACAGAAGATTACGTCATTACGGTCCTGAGGACCAGATACAGTATATATATAGGAATCTACCAGATATATATAGGTGAGGAACACATGATCTCGTAATAAATACAAGCGCATCGCTCCATCCGTTCCGTTGTTCCGATACGATCATGACGTAATCAAGGGGAAACAAATTAACTTTTGATGTGTTTTAGTACTATGAATATGTTTTATGTTTATTATCAACATTCCTGTTCTAATATTAGGTGCCTATATCAAAAAGAATAAAATTCATAATAATATGAAATGAAATAAGAGAAGATTTCTGTAGTTTATTTCTGCCATCTGGTATAGTTGAAGCTATTTGATATCTTTTACAATGTATCGCTAAAATCTAAAATATTTTTAAGTTCAAACTTAAGTTGACAAAATCTCCGATAATAAAATCGTTGGTAGCTTATTCGAGGATCCCGCAGTGAACAAAACGGCGGACTACAAAGCTATTTCGGTTTCAATTTACTAGCGGGCGGCGCACACTTAGCTGATTTGATATCGCTTCGATGGAACTCACGATTTATTTTGAGGCGAGCCCCCCGAGTGATCTCCATTGTAATGCGGGTCCTGTACTCGACTCGAACCTACCTGACTACGGAAGTACTCCGATACAGCTCTGTCTTATAATATCTTATATTAATGGAAATCAGCTCACGCGGCACAGACGCCCAATATTACTAAAATAACGTACTTAACGGAGCCTTAGCTTATACAAACAACTGACATGCTAAATTTGAGATGTTATCAAATATATCTACAAGAACAAAAAAAAAGTCCTAACTAACTCATCAACGCCGAACTACCGAAAATAGAAACATTAATATATTTAAAATATCATGTTCTAAGTGAATCAATAACGCCGAACTACAGAAACTAGAAATATAAATTTATATAAAAGAACATGTTATGACTGACTCATTAAAGCCAAGCCAAAACTACTAAAGCTGGAAACATAAATATATAGAAAAAGAACATGTCCTCACTGAATAATCAACGCCGCACTACCGAAACTAGAACATAGATATATATAAAAGAACTCGTCCAACTAACTCATAAACACTGAACTACCGAAACTAAAAACATAAAGATATAAAAGACATGTCCTAACTGACTCATAAACGCCGAGCGAAATTATTGACTCTAGAAGTATGAAATCATAAAGGTTCAATTTATAACGAAAGCCTCCTTGCCAAATCTATCGCCTAAAGAGGCGAAGTAGGGATATATTATTCAGTCATTCTTAGGGTTTCGTACCCAAAGGGTAATTAGCGGAACCCTATTACTAGAACCCCGCTGTCTGTCCGTCCGCCCGTCTGTTACCAGGATGTATCTCATGAGCCGTGATAGAAAAACCGTTAAAATTTTCGCAGATGTATTTCTGTTGCCGCTTTAACAACAAATACTAAAAAACAGAATAACATAAATATTTGAGGGGGCTCCCATGAAACAAACGTGATTTTTTTTCTCGTTTTTGCTCGATATCGATAATGGCAACAGGTAGACGCTTGAAATATTCACAGAATATTTATTAATATAATCACCTTTGTGAGCGAGTCCGACTCGCACTTGGGCGATTCTTCATTTAGATCTATGAAAATTGGTACTGGTAGCCAATTGAATGAAAAATTTCTTTCCCATCAAATTGTTATAATATGGACTCCCAATTATTAATGATAAGTGATATGTTTCTGGATTTTTCCTTATCGCCTGAAAAACGAGAAAAAGTTTGCGTGGGAAAAATAAGATGGCGCGGGTAATACCGTGATAACCTAGGTATCGAATTGGCTACCCATACATAAAGGGCATTAAAGCATTACAGATTATAACACAGACGTATGTATTTGTGTAATTATTTTTGCATATGCTCTTGGAGATATATTTAAACCCACAATTTGGAAATAGTAGATATACTCAATACCTTTCACTCACGATAACTGTGTGAAAATCCTACAATAGATACTATATAGGATACACGGACCTTGTTCATTTAAGAAGTTCGACTTTAGGAAGTTGATCAAATGTTCACTACTCAGAACATCTAGTTTAGAAGTTTTTATAATTTACTTTCTATCTTTATTACGAAGAAGTATAAAATAGAGCTGTCGATACACAGAGGGCGCGTCGAGCGCGGACGTCGATTTGCGACGTCACAGAGAGTGCTCACCCTCGAGGACCCTCCACGTAACCGTGTTCCTCCTCCTTCCACCCTCCGGGACCTCCGCAAGGACCCTGAAGAGGTTCAGCGAGCGACTTCTTTAATCGCTCCTTCCGAGCGATAAACTAGTTGGTCGTTATTTTCGTCGTTCCCACCCCGACACTCCCTGGCTCCTGCACACTTGCACACTTGCACACACAACATAGCACAAATTCACTAACTTTATTTACTTCATCTTCATTGCCTTACAATCGTGCTCGGTGCAGTCGAGTTCAGTATATTACTTTATCTAATTGTTGAAACTGTCATAAAAGTATAGAAGAGTCCGCTTAAATAATTCCTTTATTGTGTATTGTATTCGTCAGAGATTTACTTTTATATGATTAATTTAAGAAGATCTTAATCTTAACTAATATTGTAAAGAGAGAATATTAGCCTTCTATGTTTTTACGTACGAAACAGATAATCTTAAGAACTACTGGATCGATTTTATACATTTTTATCGTTAGTTATCTTATGTAAAGTTATGTATGTAATTCCAGATTCTGGTTCTAAAGTAACCCGATACCGATATTCTATAAGATACGAGTTGTTGCGGCAAAGTGCTAAGTAATTAGTAACAAGTACAGGTTCTAGCACAGTTCGAGCATAAACCTCTCATAGTTGAATGTAAATACCAAATTGTAATTAACGTTAAGCATGAGAAATGTGTAGGTACTTACTGATAAGTTGTGTGAGATACACATGTACTTGATTTAAATTATTAAGAAATAGTTGTAACCAAAAAAAAATTTTGTGTAACATACATTAAATCAATAATGAATGATAAAAATACTCTCTTTTCATAATTCACTTACCTATTGATTTCGTTTGAATTTATCTGAAAATACCTAAGGAGCGCATAAATACTTATATCCAAATTAAGTAAGATGTTTTCAATTCAAATTTTTCACAGCAATTTGGAATCTTGATACGTTTAGTTTATAGCTACGCAAGGCTTAGGACCTTTAGATAAACGTGTGGCTGGTTTTCACAGCAACTCGCCTGCACACCTGATACTCCTGTCTCTGCAGGCAGAAGCCAGCGCTACAATCTTGACAAAATCGTACACATCATTTTCCATACACCCAAGTTTGCGCTCAGAGCCACACTCACTTTACAAACTTTAACTTTCCATACACATAAGTTTGCGATCAGACCACACTAAAATTACAAACTTGGGACTGGACCGACACCAACGAAGATCTAAATACCGACATCGATTGCAGGTGTATCGTAAATTTAGGTACATAGATATGATATTAGATAGCGATCATCAAAATATAGTAATATTAGTAAATAATTGCAATAGAGGAGCCCTGGCGACGCGACAATCAGTTTATTGGCAATTTGGGGTCCGCACCCTCGAGCCGCGAGCCCTCCATCTGTGCCGCACACAGTACACACACACACACACACACACATACCGTACACACGCTGTAAAATAAACTAACGCTTAGTATATATTAGCACTTATGTTATCAAATCAAGCTCATGGCGCTTCAAATGTACTGTCAAATATTATTTAGTAACCCTATTAAGAGGCGGTGGTGGCCGAGGGGGTTCGATTTCACCTTGCGTCCTGAGTGGCGGAGGTTTCTGGTTCTTGTCGGATACTTAGCACTGCTCCAAATGGACGTATTTTGAGGATATTTTTCTTATGACGGGGTCAAAGAACTTTTTCATAGGACTGTTATTAAATAAGAAAACGTGACAGAAGAGTTAAAAACTCACAAAACTTACTCAAACTCGTCAGTTTAATTATCAAATTCATAAAATTTACTTTACCATCAATTCGGGATCAAAATTTTACGATCGAAAAAAGCCGGCAAGCTCCTTTCAGTGAGCGGGTCCGCGCACAACCTCTACACCTCAACTCGGTTCAGTAGATATGTACTGAGTGGTGCTCACCTATCTGAATATTATTATGCTATACCATTTTTGTTATATATGTATATCAATAAATAAAACCAAAATTCATACTATATAGGAGAAACTATCAATCCATTACACATACGAGTCCAGTATCGCGCTTCATCGACACACCACAGCTTCCATTATAAACTCACCTTTACCTATTCCCACCCATGCTCGTTCCCATGGCAAAAAATTTAACGAATGTTACTCAATAAGAATAATTAAATCCTTCAACACCGCAATTTCTACCATTCAACTAAAGACTTCGGAAAATGCCTATATTTGGGCCCTTGGCGCCTACTTTACTCCTGGGTTGAATAAAATGCATTAAATGATCAAAAAAAAATTAAAACCATCAAATGTGCCATAAATTTAAAATGGAATCTTACATTATTTTCTTACACCCATGTACATACCTATCAAATCAACCGTCATTCATAGTCAACACAGACACACACACACAAACACATCACATCAACTGTCATTAATAATTGTTAATAAAATATCCTTATATTATATATTATAACTTTATTATTTAAGTATTGACAACGACAAATAAACGTCGAAATATCTACCTAATTTTGGTTTTATTTATTGATATACATATATAACAAAAATAAAAAGCACAAAAGTGTAAAAATATTGTATTTGAAAATTATTCTATACCATACAAATAAAAACAAACAATTACAAACGTCACTACATATACGTAAATTATATAATGTTTTTATTGTGGATTAGATTTATAGAAGAGAAGAGATTCGTATGATTATATTTCCTGACAAGTAAAAATCTTTTGTAACGCCGCTGTGATATTCAAACGAGCACGTCCGCGCTGTACGCTAGTCATTGTTACGTCGAATTGATGAGTTGCCGCACTCAATTATTTAAAATAACTATTATTAATTCGCATGCTTGATGCCATCTTGATAACAATAGACATCTCAACCTTTTTGTATACAATAAATTCTGGAATTGTTTAAAACATGTCGAAATTATAGTTCGAGTACCAACTACAAATAGAACTGTTTGTGTTTGTACGTCCGGGGCCCGTGTGTTAGTTCCGCGGTATCTGTTTCTTTGTGTTAGTACGTCCGGGGCCCGTGTGTTGATTCCGCGGTATTTGTAACGGTCTGCACAATCTCACTCTTTCCGTCGTATCACCAATACACATCAAATGTTGTTTCTGTCTTTGGCACGCCAACTATTGTCAAAGCGTTATAATATATAATAATAATTAATTAATTCATCAAAACTCGTACAATTGCAAACATAAACTATGTGTACAGAGGCTTAGTTAAATGGTTCAGTACTCATAGTAGGTATTACCTACTTATTCAATAAAACGGTGTGCAGTTCATCTTATAACATAAGCGACCGTGATGTCTATAAAGCTAGCGTAGCCAAGTCATAAGACCACGATGCGACTTTTACCATGTTTCTTTTGCTATTTTTTGCCAAAAAATTGATATTTTTGCTCCACTGGTTTCCGAGATACCATGGCCCTGCTAGCTTTAGACTAAAGCTAGCGTAGCCTCCATTGTATTTCCGGATCTATTGCACCTATCTACACATTTGTTTGTTGGAAACGATATTCAAAGTTAAGCAACGTCGACCTCGGTCAATACTTGGACGGGTGACGGCTTCGCGGCACACTTTTTTTTGTTTCTGTTTGTAAATTGCGTAAACGGAACCCTTCTGAGGAATTTACCATCCTACGGACTGCCCTAGGATTTGTATAAATGGGTGGCTGGATTTCTGTCCGGCAGACAGACGCAGACGAGTCGTAGTTGACGGTACTTGCCCTGATAGCATGGATGGATGCTGGCATCCCGCAATGCTTTGTAATGTTTCCTACGGTGTTTCTGCTGCATATCAACGATATGTTGTCCATCAACAACATACACTGTAATGCAGATTTCACGGAGCCGGAAGATGGCTACAGGAACTTTGTCATAAAACTACGCAACCCCGTCGAGTATGGGCTCGTTTGATTTTTTTGACAAGCACTCTAGTCTGAGATAATATCCAGGGTCTGATCATGAAGCCGTAAGGAGACAAACGCATTTAAACAGTGAAGTCGCACGTAGGAGCTGAAACGCACTTTTTTATTTATACACTCACAATCAATTCTGAATACGCCTATTTATACACATTGACAATTTTAAATTAAAAACAAACAAGAAAATATGTTCCCGATTTCTAGAAGAGGGCATTTTCTATAAACCAATAGCTGTTTTTAGAAAAATCTATTTTCATTTATACGTATATAAGTACGCTTCCCACGTTTCCCCACACAAGTTGTTGCGCATAACTGTAAAATATTTTTTGTAGTATCTGTACATATCAAATTTGCGTACACATAGATACATACACATACAAAGTCCTACAAAAAATTAATTTGCATTTTTGGAATGAAGTTTCAAACTCAGAAAGCTGCTGTAATCCATACTTTCCAGAACTTCCTTGTGTCAAACTATTATGACGTGCTTACCTATTTATTACAAATATCACATTTTCTGCACATAAAAGTAGTTTTATCAGTACATAGCGGCTTTATTATTTAGCTAAATACGTATTTCGTAATCTTTAAAAATATTTACGCAATATACCTTTATAACGGCAACATAATACTTTAAGTAAGTTCTCTGCAGAGTGTCCCATAAGTAAATTCCCCGTGGGGTGTCCCATACATAAGTTCCCCGTGGGGTGTCCCACCTTGATATTGTGACGAAACCAATATTTGTGCCTTAACATTTTGTAATGCAATGTTTTTATTCAAGTTTTAGCGCGAAGTATTACGTTAGTAAATAATTCTCAATAAACTTACTACTTAAAGCAAAATGCATCTTTAAATTAGAATGGCGCATTTAAATATACAAGTTCAGTAATTTTATACATTAGCTGAGAAATTATGATTTATTTTATGAAAGGTTTGAAGCTAACAAACAGTTGAATACCGATGACTCAAATATAAAATATTACTTTATAAACTTACGAATCATAAACATCAACACAAAATTAATTGTTAAATGTAGGTAGTAATCTAACTCCCGATTTATGGATTCGGACCTTAAACAAAATGAGGCTGCGTAAGTTTTGAACCAGTGGCGCGAGTATGGATGCTTTAAAACGTACTGTGATTGGATGTTTGTTTGTTCGTTCGTTGTGAAATCCTTCAGGTTGTGTTTTAAAAATATCTGAATTAATGTTAAAACATCCAAATGTCGGGCCCGCTTTTGCCGGTTATAAATTGATGGTAGAAAGAAATCTCAATCACCTCAGTAGGAAGGGATATATTAACGGACCTTGTTTCTAGGTCATTTTCAGCTAGGTAAAGATAAATCTTCTATAAAAGTAGAAGTGGGAACTAAGATTACACAGCCATAATAATTATATAGCACACTAAAGAACTAGGACTGCCAAGAGATACAGTAATTACCATGTGTATATGGTTAGCTAGTGTAGGTGAGCGCTGATGTACATCATAATGGGACGCCCCTTAAACCTATTTTCAGGTCGCAAGTCCTGAACACATAGCTACCTAGTTCCCAATCTACAAAACGAATGGATTTAGCATTTGTATGTATTTTACTTTCAAACGTGGAAGTAGCCTAAATTAGGGTTCCTTTTTGTAGAGATGACAGAAAATCATATAACTCTTAAGTACCTGTGTCCTTTAGTTTTTATATTCGAGTATTTGCGTTGTTTGGGTTTTGTACTGACTGTAACAATGGTGAAAGAAAACTCAAAAGTAGGCATTATTTATGATCGTAGGTTTAGCTATATTTATTTTCTTGACTATTTTCTTTTACGCTTATTTGTATAGAATTGTTTGCTATATTACTCTGACGTACCTCTATAATAACTGGGTTTACTACTTATATAACACAACGGGTTTCGGATCCTACCACTTTTGACGGTCACGCTTGGCCAAATAATATCTTTATCGACATCAATATTAATTATTAGATTCTTTTGATACCTCTCTAAGTGAGTGTAGATGCTTCAGAAGTTTCCTAAACACTTCATTATTATTTATATTAATATTTGTAAAATCTTTGGTAAGTAGGGGCGTTACAATATCATCTTCATCAAAATCTTAATATAAAATTATTTTCAGTTTTCCACCGCCGTTGTAAAGTTCGAGTCTAACTTAAGCCCAACCTTAAAAACGTTTCTTGGGTTTTTGTTTATATTTATATTTATATAGGGAATTTAAATTTTTAATTTAACTAAAAATATAAAATTAGGCTTTTTTTAACAGTTTTTATGTTGAGATTTAATAACAAAATCAACTTTCAGAATATCCATATTGTAAAAAAGAATCATCCTAATTTTATTGCAAAATCCTTTTTAATTCTTAATTTTTTTACTGGAAACTTATTTAAAACATAAAAACTGAACTAAATGTTTAATTCGAAAAATCATATTTGATAAAATATTAAACTCTTTAGACGAACAGTTTAATTTAAATCAATGTATAAGTTTATGATTTATGTCTCTCCGGGGAACGAAATCATTGCAATGTTTACTTAAACCTTTTTCTTCGCATGTTCTAGTTTTTAGTTACAATATACTGTAGGTAAGTTAATTGCTAATCAATAAAGATCTTTTTAGACTTATAACTTAACTGCTAATAACTACAACAAATCCGACTTCAGAAATGCCCAGAAATAAACAAAAATCAAGAAAATTATTTAAAAGTGCATAATTTTTCAAAATTTGAAATGAAATTGAGCTTCACAAAAGATAAATATAAATAATTTTGTTTTAAATAGTAGATACCTGGCTCTATGGAGTAAATATCGATCTACTGACTGTAGGAGTTTAGTAAGAGTTTTATCAGTTATTGACAGAGTGTTAAATGAAGCGCATCAACTAATCACAGTGACACTACAAGCAAGCCACAAACAACACCTTCCGACGGGTGGCGCATGGTGCATAGCATATAGCGCATGGTGCATAGCACATGGCGCATGGCGGTGCGAGCAGTTTTCTGCAAAACAAATAAAAAAAATGTGGTGCTCCTTCGTACGAGTTGCATTCTAATGTGTTTGTGATTTCAAGAATTTGATTTTTGTGCCAGATTCTTGTGCAGAACACTCTTCCGTGGCGCACATCGTGATACATCGAAGAGTATATTTGATGGTTCCCAACACCCACAGACGATGGTAATAAATTTAAAATAATCACCATTTATTTATTTGAGTAACAAGAACATTCCTCGTGACCATCTCGGGGCCTGACCTTAGCTCAAACGCTACAAACTGTACCTGTGATATCTTAAAACCAGGTCCCTTGCTGTCACACTTAACATTTGATCACCGATATATGGCAAAACAATAAGAGTACCTACCGTCTTTTAGCTTTAGAATAATATATATACCTTTATATAACCTTCTTTATATAAAATTTGGGTTTTTACCTAAATATAAATCTTTTTATTATTTTTAGTTCATTTATATAAGGTTCTGAAGTGTGAGGACAACCTCCCAGCCGATGCGATGGTGGTCAAATTATTGTTTATTATAATTATATGTAAACCGTCGGATCCGATTCTGCAGCAAAAAGTCGAGGCTCATTGTTAACCAAAACACCCAAAATAACTACCCATTACCACCCTGTTAAGTTTATTTGTGTTTTTGTTTATCTGTCAGTCACATCTCGACGTTCGGTTGACACGGTGTTAGGTTCCGGTGATGGGGACAAAAAGGGGGGTGGCGAGCACGAGGGGGGGCAGGCTCTGTTATGCAACATGACGCCCCCTGACGGCTGACGTGCGTTATAATAGGTAGTTACTAATATAACGGGCGGACGATGGGACGATAACGCTTACGCCATGTGGTGCGGTACAATGGTGTTTGCGATTGTATTATAAGTTATTATTAAATTTACAATAAGCATTCACTGTATGTAATTATAATTCCAATGTAGGTACCTAAATAGAGTTGTAATCCTGTATGGAAAATAGACGTCAGCTGCCGTGTAACCTCTTGAGAGGGAATTCGTTGTTTCAACTTTGTTAACATTGCATGAGGGAAGTTGTAATCTCTATAATCAATTAGTATGACACACTGATTTATAAACGAGAACTTTTTACTTGTAAATAACACGGAAACAATCGTTTAATTTCGATCGTAGCATGTCTACGAGACCGCTACAAAGCCGTAGCGATGTCTTAGCGCTACCACCGGCAGCGTTCTACTGAAACGTAGACTCGTAGTCAATGAAAATAAAAATTGGAAAAGACGTAAATGAACTTCCATGCCCGTTTTGTTTCACCTTAAGGGGATTCGTACATCGGAGATCGCGCATTGAGCCACATGGATTTGGTCGCAGAAATTCCTTTTTTTAACAAACGGCTCCAAAGAAAGTTGGTGGAGCCCTGATAATGTGATCAAGAACAAAATTGACTTCATCGTGGCTAACCGGAGATATATACATTCGAAGTCGTCTCATTAATCAGCAGGTTTAATACCGGAAGCAAAAAAAAAAAACGCTTCTACAAAATTACAGAACAAGATTTATCGCGGATTGCCTCTTCCGGAAACTTGCACCTGAACAAGCTGGATTTCGAAAAGGCAGCAACGTGGAGCACAGCCACAAACTGCGGGAGATTGTACAGGAGACCGAAGAGAGATAATAATCACGGCCCCCATGTCTTGCTTTAGGCTGGTTAGTTAGTAGTTAGTTGGTTAGTTAGGCTGGGCGTCATTAGGATAGTTACAGGATCAGGTCTTGACGTCACCCATATCTCAATGTTTGAAGACTAAGGTCTTCAATTAGTGCGTGTTACCTGTCATAACCTAGGCAGTAACGTAGACACTGACAATTAGCTGGATCCACGCATTAAATGTCGCTCAGTGGGCTGTGGAGCGGGCTATGCATGGTGTTTCTTTGATGGATATGATAAGAAATTTGAAAATCTACATCTCACAGAATTAGCAAGCTGAAGTGGCAATGGGCAGGTTATATCTGTCGCAGAACCGTTGGCCGTTGGGGCATACGTGCTCTTGAGTGGAAACCACGAACTGTACTGGCGTGGGTCGTCCGCCAGCCAGGTTGACCGATGACTTGAAGTTGGTAGCCGGAAGTAGCTGGATGAGAAAAAGGAGGACCAAGTGCGGTGGCGTTCGTAAAGCATTTTTGTCCAGCTGTGGACTGTTATAAGCTGATTGTTTGGTTGAACTCAGTTCTGGGAAAAAATCTAAATATATTTAAATATAAGTAAAAATATAATAAGTAGTAAGCTTAAGATTGTTCTACATTAAAATATTTCTTAACGTCTAGTTAGCAAGATTTTTTTTAATACTTTAAAAGCAATGTTTGAAAAATGAGAAAGGTAAAAATATTCTATTTATAAATAATTATATATAGGCTTAAAAATGAATAGCAAGCGTCGTTACTTAGGGATAAAAGATTCATTTATTGTTAACAAAAAAAAGTTTTATTATATTTGTCGGTTTATTGATTGAATTAAACGTTATTGATCTTTGTGTACAAACAATCGTCGCAGGAAATTAAAACAAACAAAAGATATCCGCGCGCCGAAGGAACATCGAGTAACGCAATATCTCGGCAATCGATAGTGATGTGTTTTGCGTCACTCGACTGGTAGATAGGTCTATCGATCGGAGGAAGTATCGAGTAACGCGCGGTATCGAAGACTCAATCGAGGCTGACGGCTGACGGCCGACACAGAACACCTGTCACTTAGCGAGCTGTCACAACGCGCCCGCACAATCACCCGATCACAATAAGGGAGGTGCGCGATCTGTCGAGTGGTTACTTTGATATAATAACTATTAATACAATTAAAGAAATACGTTGGTCAATTCTGTGCATGGGTTTTGTTAGCAGCTGCGCCCTGCGGGGCTGCATGCGGCAGGTACGCGACGCGGCCCATTGTATTCGAATTATCAGTTCTGTGAACGGTGACGCAGCCGTTTGTCTGTGGTCAATGACGAGGTTTTGTCGACTCATCACTTTGTCGCTTTGTCTAATTGTCGGTCGCTCAGTAATCCGAGCGCCGAGCCCATGTTTGTTGTTAGATATTGCAATAATAAAGTTTTGTGTGCAAAATGAGTGCCTTTTGGTGAGTTTGAAGTGTGATGTCGAAATCGGAGATGACAGTTTTGACATTATTATCTGAAAGAGTCGAATGAATGTATCGAACGATTGTGAGAAAGATTTGTCTGAGAATGAAGGATATACACGTGAATAGAATGCGCACCATTATTTATTATAATTTTAGGTAAAATATTTCGTTTCTGAAGTGACAAGATGCGTGAAGTATTATTATTATTGCGGATATTAGAAAATCTAAAGTGCTTTGTCTTTAACAGTTTTCATCGATAGTCTCTTCTAACGTTACTAAAGTAAATAACTGTTATTGTTTTTTTTTTTTAGTTTTGTAGTAAACATAAATATCTAATAAAAGGTTATTATGGTGTGTGTGAAAATAAACTTCATCCCCAAGTTCTATGCATTACGCTAAGCTTAATTATTTTCTATCATAATTTAAATATGTTTTGTTGTAAAAGCATCGTGTCGATGATTCACTAACAATCAATGCGTAATAACAACATGTGGTAGTTCGGGACTCTTAATGCAGGAGTCCCGACACTCTCTTAGCCAGTTTTTTCTATGGTTGTTTTGTGTTCGTCTTTATTACCTGACTGACTGACTGCTTTGCCAGCTAAGCGAATTCATTCGCGAATATTGTTAGAGGAATAAATGGTAGCCGGATACAAATTAGGTACTAACTTGCAGATACAGGTCCTTATTTGCAGATACCGAACTGCGCTTTTGGATTATATTATTATTATAATGTATACATTATTCTTTATCCACTCAGAGTGGAGGCTATATAATATAATCCTCTAATTACATATAACAGTCTTATCGTTAAAAGTCCGCGACGACATTAAATGTCAATATGTTAAAGTTGATTCGCAAATTGATAGAATTTTCCTTTTACACAATATTGTTCTGATAAGTCGTTTGGATTCTACGATCGTACTTTTGCAAAAATAAAAAAAAAACGCATCTGACACAAAATTTCCTTATTTCTTGAAATTAAAGTTTATATGCGTTGTGCGTGGTGTGGTGAAGTAAGGTACATACACACATATATATATATGTATATATATATATCAAAGTTCAGAAGAAAATCCTTCTTTTCCGCAATGTAATCTATATAAACGAGTATTGCTTCTGTTCGTGTTTCGAAAAATCATAACCTCAGGTACTGGTACTGGCGTTTGAGAATAACTCAGGGTCGTTAACTGGCGGAGAAAAGTTCAAAATAATAAAATTTGGTAATCGTAGTTTTTGTTGACAACTGAAAATTACATGTTTCAGTATTAGAAAAGGGGGACCTTTGACATGGAGACAAAGTTTTTTCAAACTTAATACTTACTTTTTTTTTAATTCAACCCCTAAGTAATAAAAATGGATTGTGAAAGTTTGTATAATGTAATGTAATTAAATCGCGCAGGGAACTGGTTATTTGAAACTTCCTGAAATATTTAAATCATATTAACTGAAAGTATTCAGTAAGGTTACGAGCTAGCTCATAAATAATCAATTAACTATATTATAGATATTGTATTTTTTTCAATAATTTAGAAAAATATTAAATTACTTCAAAGTAGAACATACAAGCAAGATGAGTATGACATTAATATTTCCCAGTATTTGAATTTACTCTGATACATTTTAATTTATGATCAAAAATTAACTAATTGTTTTTTGTTGTATGTACTACCTACGATTTTACTTATTACTGTGGTGCTTTCATGCAATTTTGTGATGCGATTACCCCGCACGATTTTCCTACGTCGAGCCGCCATTTGCAATCGCAATTACAATTACTTTTACCCTTTCTCTGTACTTCAAAGTTCAGAAAATTGACAACTAACAATGTCTCAACCCCAGCCCTAATTTCAATGTCAGAGAATACAAAATTCATTGCACGGGCTTTACTTGTAAATATTTAAGGAAACCGCGACCTAAAGCTCGAGGCTGAAGTGAAAATACGAGTGATGAATTGAGCTGAGTGTAATTTTGAGATTCTTTTCTGAAAACTCGCTTGCTGATTGGCGGAGGTGCGCGCTGACGGGGACTTGTGATTGGTCGAACACTGAGCGGAAAAAATCCGGGCTTTGTGTTGACTCCAGCAATTTATTCACAACTATTAGTTATGGTTGGATGGACCGACGCCTGAGGCGTAGTGATGTTCTGAAGCATATCGATACAATTCCAATTTTCAAAAGACTATCTATAGAGTTGCAATGAGAAATGAATACCTAGATGTACCTATTTTTTATATCCCCGTACTTTAATTCTCGTTTTATAAAGGATGTAATTGCAACATTAAAACTCGAGCAACGAGTAAACTGTCCTTAAAATGAGATAGTGCGGCACGCTTCAGATAGATGGCGCTTATTGATAAATAGATTCCCATGTAATTTGCTTGACTTGAGATTAATTTTTAAAAAAAGGCTGATATTAAAATATATTTTTTACAAAAAGCTATACATATTGAGAGTATGAGTTTATGTTGCTTCATCAATAAAAAAAAAAATTCGACCTCCCCGCCTCTTACCGGGTCCAATTGGAAATCTTAGCCATCCAGAGACCCACTTCAACCAACAAATTTTATTTACACAGTTACAAAAGAGTTGTATTTATAAAGATTAGTTTAAAGGATTTAATACAAATAGCCAATGACGCCATCAAAATCTTATTACTTCAAGAGTCAAAAATGTAGGTACTTACTATATTTTTAAATTATTAAATATTTTTTTTCCTGGTCGTATAAAAAGCAGTGTATGTAATTACATGAAATTTGTCTTTTTGACACTAGTGTTGTGCTACTGTAACACTTCAGCGCATCTCTTTTTACAAAGTTTTGAAAAGAACTCACTTTCGCAATAATTGCATAAATATCTACGAGTCAGTAATTACAATTCCTCTTTTTGCTGAGATTATTCTGTCCAATTCTGACTTACCTCTTATATGTCGTTACGAAATGGCAAGGTGAATGCACATGATTCTGTCATTGGTGTTTCATTTTACCACACTACTCTAAAATTAATGATTTTTTACTTATGAACATATACAAAGTTACCTCAGTCTAGATACACTGTACCTATCAGAAGCAGTGTTGCGACGATAAGCTTACTACTGGGACTAAAGCGGTTAATGAGAAGAGAATGTATTCATACATTTTAATAGTTAACGGTTTAGTAAAAAGAAACAAATATCTGGACAGAAAATGTGTTTTTATTATATTTTTGAACTTTATCATTTTGTTGATCATCAAAATGTCCTAGATTTTTAATCGATACATCTATGATAACATTCACTGATTAAACATAAAAGAAGTAAATACCTACTGGGAACCTAACTACAGCAGTTTGAAACTGTAATTGTTCATTGTAAATAAGTAGCATAAATAGTCACTGAGGAAAGAAATTATTGTAATAATATAAATTCTGTCATTCTGACTAACACAAGTATACCTAGACAAAAAAAACGGGTTGCACTCCGGGAGTGCCAGCAGAAGTGAAAACATACTAGCTATTTACTTCCCATTAGTTCGTATACAGGTAATTCTATTCGCCACGATTCTCATCGTCACCTTTGTAGCAGATTTCAGTTTATTAATTATTTAAACAATTTCTGTAAATAGCTTGATAAGACGAGTCAATCCATAAGTAAATTAATCAGATCGTGAGTCTCGTTTGGCTGATATAATATTTAAAAGATCTTGATCCCACGAAAGTGACGCAATAAGCCATGAAAGTGACAAATAAACCTTACAGCCATTATTTTTTCATAATTTAAGTACTGTTTATGAGACTTAATGCTAATAAAATAATTAAACTGGCAAATAGATGATATCAATAATCAAAACTGGAAATTACCAGATTGGTCCGAGGTTCTTAATATACCTGATGTGTTATTGTCAATTTAAACAACATAACTTTGGTAATAATTTTTTATCATAAAACACTGCACTGCAAGTACTCGCTCGAATAAGCCACCTGAAAAAATAAAGCGGGTCATAGCGAGTACTTGCTCAAATGTGCGGCCCGAATTGGGGAAGTACCTCCCACCTTACAGAAAACCGCGGCCACAATAACACTAACATTAAGTAGCGTTGTGTTCCTGGCGGTGAGTAAGGTTGCCAGTGCTCTTTGAGGATTGGCTGCGCGGACTGCGGAGGACCGGCGGTGCTTGCTGCTTTCATTGCTCGGCGTAGACGCAGCGTGCTGGTACGGCGGTCAGGGAGACCAGATGAAACGGCTGACCGCTGGCCGCCCGCAGGTTGAACGGGTTCCTGAGCCCAGGGATCACTTAATCTCCGCCCTGGGAGGCGGATCCGCCAGCCTGTGTAAAGTCTCTGAAGTGTTAGTCGCGCCGGAGAAGGAGACCGGAGTGGACCCATGTACTACAACAGAGGGGGATCAGGGACCCTTCCGCCCGCCGTGCCAGCAACCGTATCATCTGTGCCTTGCTTCGGCAGTTCTAGTACCGCACCTTTTTTCTTCTAAGCTGTCTGTGCAGTAAATCCTTATCTTTAGTCTAAATAACCCTTTCAATAAATATGGCAAGAAATAAATGAAAAAGAGTTTTTTCAGCGGCCACTCCATCCACATTTAATTTGGATTTTTGCAACATTAGGGGTTCACGCCAATCTTAACGCAGTTCAACACCATCTAGAAACTGCACAGCCGACCATTCTTTTTCTAACGGAGACGCAGATATCCTGCCCGGCCGATACATCATACCTTCACTAACTGGAGCACAATTTTGTGAGTCGTGCCGGTGTATGTATGTTCGTCCGGGAGGATATCTGCTGTCGCTTTCTTCATAGCCTTGAAGACAGGGACCTGTCGATATTGTGGGTATGCATAGATCACGGCGGCTACACTCGTATCTATGCGTGCCTATACAGATATCATAGCGGTGACACGGACGTAACTCGACTCTTCACGCACCTGAGTTTGACGACTGACAAAGTTCTAGAGCAATTTCCCACAGCAGAACTAGTTATTTTGGGAGACTTTAACGCCCACCATCGTGAGTGGCACTGTTCTCGAACCTATAACTATGCAGGTGTATCTGCTCATGAATTTACTCTGACCTATGGATTCTCTCAGCTGGTATTTTCTCTAACGAGAATACCAGATATAGATCAGTGGATGCGCCTCATGGCTCCCCGGACCACTGTCTCGTTCGGACTCAAGTGTCATGCACACAACCTAATCCATCTGGGCCAACTAATTGGGGTCGTGTGTGGCATTATAAGTTGGCAGACTAAGACAATCCTCGCTGGTATGGAATGTTTCATTCCTAACCTGCGAGTAGCTGCCGGCGTCAAAAAACGACCGTGTTTTAATAGGTCTTGCAGAGAAGCTAAAATTTTCAAGCAGTTTGCAACTTGGCAAAATATTTTGCTTTTTTTGCTTTTTTTTTCTTTACTTTTTCCGTACAGTTTGCTCTTCAGTCGATCTCGTAACTGTTTTGATCTTTTTATTTGGATATACATTTCATTGGCTTGGTACAATGACTCCTCTGGCTTAACCTCTATAATAACGAGTTGCTTTGACAGCATTGTGAAGCCCAGGGTTCGCTTTTTTTCTTTCTGTTTTCGTTTTTCTGCATTTTTTTTTCTTTTCACGTCGTTCTTTGACCGTTTGTGGCATTCTAAAGCACTGACAATAGTCATAAAACTTTACTGCCAACATACAAAGAATCACTTTCAGGGCATAAAATCACTTTCGTGGACAAAACGCCACAATGGTGACGATAATATGCCTTCTTTTATTAATTCCTGCAAACTTTACGTGTTGCATTTTAAAATAAATACTATATAAATATCTTGCATTTTGGTTGCTTCGATAAGCTAACTTTGATTTCAATGGCTAAAATACAATGCATAAAACAAAAATGTTGTCCACGCAAGTGATCGATACATCTATGAATAAATAGAACTCACCAGATTTTGTTGGCCCTGAACGTGGATAAGCCGCTCGTCTCACTTCTTCAATACCGGAATACGCATGACGTTCGTCCGAATCTAACTCTGTGATTGGTCGCTACTGTCGTATTCAACAGCAAGCCTTTATTTGGGCAAATCTAAACTACCTAAAATCTTGTGACCGACACATATTGTGTTTTCAATTTAAAATAATGATAAAAAGATTTTTTAGACCATTGTTTATAAAGTATATTTAATTACGATGATTTCAGTATATGTAACATACAGATACACTGAAATTTAGTGAAGCAGTCACCAGATGATTTGCTGCAACGGGAAATGTGACGCGATGAGAATTTGAAATATGGCCCCGTTTTCAACCTTGCTTTTTGCTTCTATTACGACAAGCTTTATTTATTTAGTAGCTAAATAGATTATTTACCCCCCAAATCAAAATTTCTGTTTCTAACTTATACCGTTTAGAAAATATAACTGTGTGACTATTAAATTTGAGCTACGATGAAACTACCCATAAATATTTATTATTATAAATAATAATGTTTGTTTATTTACTTTTTTGACCTATTATATTTGACATCTCAATCTGTCATAGAATTAAATCCCATATCCAACCTCCCTGTACTACGCATAATCGCCATATACTTAAAATAAAAACTAAAATAATGTAAATAAGGGTCACGTGACCTGACGCGAGTTCCGTCTTACGCACAACGCCGCTAAAGAAGTTTTAACTTTAAAAATAAATATTAATAGTAGTAGTTATTCCTGTTAGAAGTATCTAACAAGAATAAATAAAGAAAAAAGAGAAAAAAAATCAAATCTATCGATAACTGAATAATATCGATATTAACAATTAAGGTGATGGACAGCCCGTGTTTACTATTCTCGAGCGTAATGGGACCAGTGGCAGTTGGCAGTTACCGGCTCAATCATCTACCTTTTACTTACTGCCCGAGGGGGACAGCATTATTTTGCAGCTAGGGAAGAGCGAGAAAGGTTATACGCATTCAATTTCTTTGTGCATTCAAATGCACAAATATACTTTTAGTCACATTGTGTTTTGAACTTTATGTCGTATATTATAAAGCTAGCTGTGCTTTGTTGGCTATATTGTACAATTTGTGCTTCCACTACTTAGCATGTATGTTTTCTTTAGATATGAATGCAAATAGTAATGGCGCATTTTTATTTGAAATGTTTACATAGAGGGGTTGCGCGGCGGGTGGGGAGGGAAAATTGGTAAATACGGGCCCGCCATTTTGAAAAGTTCTTGTAGCGTCATCAAAAGAAGCAGATTACAAACGGTTGCGGAGAAATTTATGCGGTGGTAAGTGACGAGGGTGATGAGTGGGCTGAAGGACGGGTAAAACCGAGGGTTGTCGCCGAGGACGAGGGCGAGGACGAGGGCCCGCACACTCGAGGTAACTTGTTGACGTAAGTCGAGAGCTGGCGCTACTGATAACTTTGTTCTTTAAGAAGGCTTATTGTTCGTTTGTAAATTAAGCTACTGCTAACAGATTTTGTGTGTGGCACATTTAAAAACAATAAAAAAAAAGTCAAACTTAGGCTTAAATTAATGGAAGGAAAAATAAAAAAATCATGTAAAATATGTGAATGTATCTATATCATATATATAAACTTCCTCCCGCGAACGCTGGGGTTGTGGAATGAGCTCCATGCCAAGGTTTTCTCTAAGGACTACAGTATGGAGTTCTTCAACCTACCTTAAGTTCTAATTAAAGTTTTTTTTTAAATTTAAATGCTTTGTTTCTTAAAAATAGGATGTCATGTTACTTTTTTGAATTCAAAGTCATAATGGCGTTCTGGTATAATGAAACGGCAAAAGAAGCTGTCCAGCAGTTGCTTTTTTAAATTTTCATTATGCAGTAGGTACCTACCTATCTACCTACCTAACTAACTACTTACCTACCTACCTGCCTACCTACCTACCTACCCACAAATGATCAAGTAAATTATGTTAACAAAGATTTTTTTTCTCCCATTCATTTTACTATCATACCTAACTACTAAATGTATTTATATCATATTACTACATACTTAGGTATATAGTTAAAAGCATATAACAAAGGCAGTCAGATGATCCTGTATCCACTTAATAACATAATACTAATTCTAAGTCGGCTAATGTTGTTTTTTTGGTATCTACCTAACTGAGTACTTCCATGTAGTATAAACAGTACAGTACAGTAGGCTAGTCTTACTCTTACGGGAGTAAGATTCGAGGATTGTGTCAGGATTCGGGAATCAAAGATCTAAGATTCGGGGTGTTATTTATTGTTTATTCACCCCTCTACTCTACTAGATCCTTGACAATATTTTGTTTATCTAATATATAAATCTTGTTCTAATACATAACATGTTCCGGGACATCTGACATCATTGGCATCCGCGTCGTATATTTAATAACTATCCTAAAATATGTAAAAATCTATATTTTTTTCTATCTCTTTACTCAACTGTCACCATACTCGTATTTGTTTTTCTTTCAATTGTTTGGATTTAAAAAAAAACTCCTTTTTCCTTATAAAAGTAACCTAACCATAGATAAGTAGAAGTTTAATAATAATCGTTTCTATCGGTTCCGCTTCTCATAAATACCCATCAGGTGTCCGACCGTAGCCGCATGAAAATTATAACAAGTTGCGTATAATTTTCCCTTGGCCTACCTATTACATTTTTGACAACAAAGGTGGAAAGTATACAAACTGACTGCCTATGAGTTTGCCTAACCCTTGGACTGTCTTCGCGATATCTGGCTATTACAATAGCAGTCTAACTGAATAAGATGGTCTTTTATTATGTTACACTCACTCCAAGTAAACCACGGAAAAGCTCAGAGACCAGACACTATTATTTATGCTATTTCCTTTAATATTATAGAATAACCCTAACATTAATAACTAAAATCAATTTACAACCAATATATCAATTACGTTTACAAATATTCTGATGCAATAGTAAGCACATATTCCTTAAATCCTTATCACCCATTATTTTTACTTGCTTACACCTCACCTATTCGTTTCCCTACAGATAAATTCGTCATGCTAGAAATAAACACACATGTTAGTATCTAAAATATATAAGATGTTACCATAACTACCCTTTCATTAAAATATTCAGGTTTAATTAAATAACCTTGACCTTACTCTTATAAATGCAAAAATAGAAACGACAAGTAATCATTAACTTTTATTAATTATCTTCGCCTTAACTCATATTACCTAACTTCCAAATAATCAAGTAACTATACTTCTTTATTTATTTTAAGTATTATTTAAGTTTACTAACTTGGTTCAACATCATCTTAAGTTCAAACCTTATGATAATATTAACCCATTAGTAATAATACGGAATTCTTTTTATATTAAACATTAATTAAAGAACAATTAATTATGCTAACCGTATTTTTATTTATAAAACAAAACATAAAGTTTAAACATTCATTACTTTTTCATATACTACTAATACTAACTATAAATGCAGGTAGCTATCGTGCTTAATTATAAAATATAACCCAAATAAATAAACATACTTACATTTTTTTTTCACGGAACCGTGGCCCTTACTCGCGACTCGCGCCTTAAGTTTAAATATATCTTGTCAAATTGCTCAAAATATCCTACCTGTATTTCCCATTAACCTAGTATGTTATAGTAGATGTAAGATATGATTAGGTACTATGTTATCTCCGTATCCTATCACACGTCTCTAAATTAGTTTCCACTAAAATCGGTGCGTCCTACACCACTATCTGTACTCATCTGCTATTTGTATTTGTATACCCACTACCCGACGATACGTACGCTATGTTATACAATTACTTTCATCTAGTATCCTATTCCGCAACTATTAAACTTAACTCCAAACTAGTTTTTCTATCTCAGATGTTACATATTTATATATTTATATATGCACGATCCGTAACTTCATATCTTTTCCCACATCAATTCCTCCCTCCTATATACTATTCCTTCTACCTTATCCTGCAATTACTATTCATTTCACTCCTATAATAATATATACAAATTGTAAATATTGTTATAAATGTTTATTTAACTTTTTGACGTCACGTATTTACTCTAACCTCCCTACGCTTATACATAATCGCCATATGTAAAATAAAAAAAAACAACCTAATTTATGACATATTTCTGGCGCTATAACCTTTTCATCCGACTTTTTTGTGTATACATATTAAATAAAATTTATCCGTATGTAAAACTTAAATCAAATTAACCTATAACATAAAGAAAAATTATCCTAATTCATTATAACTATATCCTACTCTTAAACAATTTTATTCTATTAATGTGTATTGGGCCAATATCCCTTTCTAGTCCGAATATTTTGTTACTTTGCTCTTTTATTATGTAATAATCTTGTAATTACGTTAAGTCCTTCGAAAAATTTCTTAATTTATAAGAAAATCCTGACACATTATACCTACCTATAACTAAAGCATCTATACTTCCAAATTAAAGTTCAAATACTAGCAATGTTCGCTACGTGACTTACTGAATTTTGACAAAATTTATTACCATACCTATCAATTTGGGGAGTTGCACTAACTCGAAAGAAAGTTTGAGAAATATTTCCATCATAAGAGTCATTTTTAAGTATTTTAAATAACGAATATTATAAATATCTTTCGGTACCCGTTTTATGACATTTGATTCGCATGTTTTAAAAGATTCAAATACTTTCTCATTTATCGTTAATGAACGATTACATAAGTTGAGGATGTAGCTATACCTCCGCATAAAATCTAATCCAAAATAATGTTTTAACATGCTTTAGTTACAACAAAATCCTGTAAATAAGATTCTTTAGAATTTTTTACACACGTATTCTTCAGTTTATAGCCTGTGAATACTGTACCATTCGCTGATAATAAAGATATTTTTCCTTTCACCTTTCAACCTTGATTGACCTGGAAATATTTCTTTATATATTTCCCAGGGTAATATGGACGATACTGATCCACTATCGGTGATACATCTATATTTTCTGTTTCATAATAAATTGACACCCTTTATAATTAACTCATCATTGTTTATCAGCACATTATTATTATCATCATGAAAATCCACGGTTTCCTCACTCCACTGTTGAATACACTCATCGCACTAAATGTCCCGTTGGCCGCTCGAAGCATCCTGTCCTGTCCGTGACAGTAGTATCTGCTTGCTAAACACTATGTACTATAAAAAATCTTATAACTTGGCGTCGTCTAAACGACCTTATTAGAATTAATACGCTCACCAGGGGATATTGAATTAGTCCATTTCTTGTTCACACCGCCGAATTCCTATGGTCTCCGGTTCCTTAGGTTGTATGGTGCCCTGAAATGCTGCTGTGATGGGCCATGTTGTGTATCTCTCCCTGGCAATCTTGCATTTGTACTAAAACGAGGTGTCTGCATTACTGGGGGCACATATATTTGATGTCGCTTCGATGACATTGTCACAGAGGCAACTCCATCAACGACTAAGTTTTTGCTAACTACTCCAGATATCTGTGCCAGACTTAATATTCCTACATTCTGAATTTTATTTCTCCACCTTGGGGTCAGGCTTTTTTTGTTTTTAATATCACTAAGGTGGCAAACAAGCCTACGGTCCGCCTGATGGAAAGCGGTCGCCGTAGCCTACTCGCGTGTTGCCGACCCTTCAGAAATCTAATAACTTCTTTTTTGAAGAACCCCATACTGTAGTCCTTAGAGAAAACCTTAGAGAAAAGCTCATTCCACAACCTAAGCGTTCGCGGGAGGAAGTTTCTCTGAAACCGCACTGTACGCGACCATTTCGGTTCTAAAGTGTGAGAATGAATTCCCTGCTGATGGCGAGCGGTGCGATGGTAGAAAGTAACCGTGGGCATCATTTCGAACAATTCTTTAGAACACAACCCATTGTACACACAGGGAGGCAAAGTCTCTACTCACACTTAAGGGCTCGATACCGCAAGTGAGTTTGGGATCGTCGACAATTCTTACAGCCCGTTTGAACCGAGTCAAAAGGGCCAAGCTGGTATCCGGGTGCACCCGCCCAGAGATGGCACTTGCGACTTGTAAAGCAGCAACCTTTGCCTCGACGTGAAGTACTGCTTCGCTCTGTTAGGTACACCAAGTCTTGTCTAGCAAGTGATCTCGGAACTGAACATCGCTGGAGATGTCAACACCAAGGATCCCAATGCTCTTGGAGATGGAGAGGGGAGTGTTCTGGAATTGTGGGACCACAGTAAATGGGGTTTTCTAAGCGGTGAACGCGCAGGCTTGTGTCTTTGAAGGGTTGAATCGGACTAAGTTTTCCCGTCCCCAGTCAGAGATCTTGGACAGACTGATCTCGATTTGAGACACAAGTTCTTCACGTTTTTCCTCCACAACAGACCGAGGGATGCTTGCACGGCCCGTGTAATAAGCGTCTCCAGTACTGTCATCTGCATAGTTTATAACATTTTATGATTATTTTTTTGTCCACAATGCCACATAGTTTAGCCTGTGCTAATAGGTATACGAAAGAGAAGGGGTTCGATGCCTTCTGTTTCGTTCTGCTTTTCACACCGCCGAATTTTTTGGATATAAGTACAAAATTTTTCCAGTAATCTGGAAGGATGAGTTTAATGACCTGCTTTCCCTCTTTTTCAATATCTAGGTCATGCAAAATTATCTGTGCGTGCAAATTATCTAATGCATTCAAAATATCTTTCTGAATAAGGTAGGTTATTCTTTCTACATCAACCACGGTTGCAGTTTCATATGCAGTTATTCATACTCTAATATAAATTCGCTTTTGCATATAATTATTATAAAAAATTTGGAAAATATTCCGGTAAAATGAAGTTTTCGACCAATTTCTCTGCCACATACATGGTCACATAAACACAGACTCACGGACGTCCAAGAATGATTAGTTTTAATGTTATTATTTATTATATTAAACGACTTAATTGTTTATAAAATGTACCATATGTGCTAGACAGATTATTTAACTTCATATTAGTGCACTCATATTATCCTGTAAGTGTTATATTAAAAAAAAACGTCATTTAAGTTTCGAAAGACTGGGTTTTTTGACATGACGAGAGTAGAGCACTACCTCACCGCTCCGCTTATGAGGCGTGCAAAATATTCGCTTTTGCTGCTATGCAATTCCTTCTCGAAGATTGGCACGACTCCACCATATGTAACTACCAGGTCGTGATTCGCTAGGTGATTGATTGCTGAAGAGGTACTGGGGGCGTACCGCTACTCTTATATGAGTAAGATTCGAGGATTATGTCAGGATTCGGGAATCAAAGATGATTAGGGGTGTAATTTATTGTTTATTTACCCTTAATAAGCTATATTAAACGTAATATACGCCACTACTACTATGGAACTGGCTCTCTATCCTATCACACGTCTCTAACTCCTCTAACTTGCGACTATTTTCTTTGACACAACCTAACATAATAAATAAAGATTGTTTATTTATTTTCCTATAAAATCACCTATTGACACGTCAACACATAGATATACCTTCTATCCAGTGTAATGTAAGCTATGCTCTACAATTACGTACTTTTATCTCACCTCGTATCGTATCTTATAGTATCACATTTTAACATGTGTAATCCGCACTTTCATTATTATATTAAATTAAATTAAAATAAAATAAATTAAATTTCAATATTAAATTTTGTATATTACAAACTTCGTATTCCTAGTCATCAATGCTGTTCCTAAAAATTATGTCATAATTATCTGTTTGTAATTAAGTTGAAATTGCGATTGTTTTTAAGGAACGAATCACTTTCCACAATCGTACTCGAACAACACAAAAACAACTTCTCTTACATTAATCTTACAAATACATAAATCTTCATATAATTAAGAAACACAATATAAAAATGTATAAAGAAATAATCTTTCTCCGTTTATGACTCCCTGAGGGTCAGCTTTGTGACTTCCTGAGGGTAAGCTCTGAAGAAAATAATATGATACTAGCCAAAACAAAGATGCAGTCAAAACACCTCGAGCCAGTTAAAAGTTAGAAACGATAAGATTGTCAGCGGCTCCGCACGCCCTAAATTCGGTTATCGGCGTGAAACTCCTTAAATATACTTATGAAGTTTAATACGCAATAGCTTGTTTAAGCTCGGTTACAGTTATTCCCGTGGAAATTTTTGAATTTTTCGATATAAAAAGTAGCTTTTGTCCTATTCCAGGAACTAACCTATATATATATATAGTAACAAACCCTTCACATTTACAATATTAGTAGGAGAGGATTAGGAGTTGTTTGTGACGTTCGTAATTGGCGTATTGCTATGGTAAAGTTGTAGTTGGGATTATCATAAGCCAGACTTGTGCCTCGATAGCTCAATTGGTAGAGCAATTAGTGGAATACAAAAAATTACACGGACTGACTGCATCTTTGATTTGAGAATATTTGTTAATATGACGTCCTATATTATAAACGGAATATGTAAATCAGAGGCTATAAAAGTTTTTGCACTCTACGGACAGCTCCTCTCAGTATCCCTGTTGACAGTAGAGACGCTCGCGGACGTACAGACGCTCGCGGACGTACAGACGCTCGCGGACGTACAGACGCTCGCGGACGTAGAGACGCTCGCGGACGTAGATAAGTACGTACTTAGTTACTGTTAGGCTGTACAAAATTAAATCTCCTGTAAACACAACAGATGAAGCAAGGCATGCCCTCTTCTCCAGCGTGAGTAACCACACGTGACGCACTGCCACCGGCTTCAGATGCAGCTCGATTGCATATCCGGTGAACATTATCGAACTTTCATCAGAAGGAACGCACCCGTTTTGGAGAGATCAAGTGGCTTTCTCCAACAGATTATGGGTGGCGCCACGATAGTAATAAGCGGATACTAGTGGTATAGTACATCACTGCCGGTGCCAACAGTATTCAGGCAGTTCCCAAAGCTTGCGGCTTGTAAACCTGCAGCTTGTTTTAGTCGTAGGGAAGTGAAACAGCTTGTGTGCCAATGATGGACTACAAAAAAAAACAGGAATATCTTTCTTTGACCTTTTTTTTGTTATTTCTAGTAGTTAAAGTGATGCAGACTGTATTAAACAATTTACCTATTTATCATATTTAACGATCATATCAACGCTCAGCCTAAACCGCTGATCGTAGAGACCTGAAACTTAGAGGGTGTTTTGTGTATAATAAAATAATATTTACAGTTTTCATGTTTTACCTATATTTATATATATAATTCTACTATACATGTCACTGTACTCCTCCTAAACGGCTGGACCAATTTGAATAAATTTGTGTATGCGTTTTGGTGACGTCCTGGATGGTTTAGATTCACAAATCAGCCCCGCTGATCAGATGTATCTAAGAAACAACGTTCGCCGGGACAGCTAGTATTATATAAAAAAATTATTTTGTGTAGCTTTAGATTTTACAAGTTTATTCAATTATTATGTACTTTACATATATAAATGAATAAATTAATAAATTGTGTTATTGTGAATTTTAGTTATATCAAATATTGAAACATTCTGTGCCATTATTTTCAACATTATTTTCATAGTGTGTTTGATATGAAACATTGCCATATAACCCAATAATAGATCAATATGTAAAACACTCAATTACAAACACTTTACTTTAAATTAAAAAATAATTATAATTTTAAAATTAATATGGCTTTATTTAAGTAATAAGTATTTCATATCACCTACAAAATGTTACTATAATCATTATTAGAATACTTAGTTATATCTTCGTGACTCGCGGCGGCGCGTCGTCTGCGCTGTGACTTATAAAATAAATCGCGAACGAACACTCGTACGATGATAAGTTAGGTCTTGTTTTGTAAGTAAATGTATTTACATTAATTCACTTCTTGGCTATTTTATCACAGCTTCGAACGTTCTTCGAAAAGTTGAGCGAAAATGAAAAAAAATTAAAAAAATGTATGCAGTTTGGGCAGACATTATTTCTGAGGTTTTTATGCTTGTCGAATAATTTATATGTGAATGTTTTAGAGAATTAAATGTAGATTATTGTTGTCAGTGATTTTTTCTTTTCATTCTAATAGTTTCCGAAAAAAATTTAAAAGACACAGATTGGGACACGTTTTGGGGGGAAAGGGGGGAAAAAAGAGAGAAAGATCGAATTAGTCTAAAACAAAACCCTGTGGCAAAAACTTTCACTCAATGCCGTTTTGCCGTCATGCGAAAACCAGGGGCGATCAGTATAGCGTCTTTAGCGTCATCGTGAAAGGGATTCAGTCAAATCAATCGAATAGCTCCTGACACCTCAATTTGTGCATAGGTTACCTTGTTTTGATGGTAACGTCGATGAATGGATAGGATTCAAATCAGTTTCTTACGACACAAAAGAGTCGTACACGGATGGTACTCCGAGTCAATATACGTGTGATTGTCCGACAAAAACTGAAGGACCTCCTTCAAAAAGCGATCTGCACCCTTGAAATTGGTACCACAGTCAGAGCGAATTAAATGAGGGAGACCACGCCGACTGACAAACCGCGACAGACATGCGACAAAGGCCTCCGTAGACAAGGCTGAAACGAGCTCCAGATGCACAGCCTTGGAAAATAAACAGACGAAAACGCATAAATAGGCCTTAACCTGTCTGGCGTTGCGGACACTTGACGTCGTCACCAAAAACGGACCCGCGACATCCAACCCAACCTTAGCGAAAAGTCGAGCGGGCCGGACACGATCGGACGGCAAGTCACCCATTTGTGGTTGGGTCAAGTCAAAGTCAAAGTCAAAGTCAAAATGTTTTATTCAAATAACGATTTTACAATCACTTTTGAATCGTCAAAGTTATGAAATATTATTTTTTGAACCCTCTTTAAGTCACCGACGTTGTAAACCTACAGCTCCAAAAATTATTGTCCTAGAGTATAAAATTGTAACTTTAATAAAACATCAGTTTAGTCAAACCTTGGTACCTAGTCAAACCTAAGTACCTAGTCAAACATAAACCTGACTACAAAAATCGATGGAAAATTAAATTTAATACTTGATAAAGGCGCAAACAGACTAAACAATCTTTTTAGGGTTCCTGGTTAGAATTCTAAGAGTACATAAACAAACAAACGAATGAAGAATGTACCTCACTGGGTCTGTATTTAAGTTTTAAATACGATTAACTTTTAAATTGTATTTTGCTAAAGAAAAATAATGTTAACTATTATTGTTATGACTTGTATTTATTATTATAGAATGATCGTGACACAGCATAAGTCAGCATATAAGTTACAATTACAAGTTACATGTAAGTACAGACATTAAATATCAACTCACCGTCTAGTGGTGTAACGCGCCGTACGCAGCCGTTGGTAACATTTAGTGAAAAGTGTTGAGAAAACTGTCTCCTTGACAGCGGCGGCGAGCACGCAGGTAAAGTGTTATTTTCTTACATCTCTAGATCTATTGGTATATAAGAAAACGCTCTATAACCTAAGGCAGGTTCTACTATCACTATAGAAATGAATCAAATACCGTAAAATGGTCCTACTTTGCTCCAATATTTGCTCCAAAAAAGGGGAATTATGAATATTATTTACACTATTAAATATGAAATATACTGAGATGTATTAATATAAAGAATAATACGCTATCTAACATATTTTTAAAGTTAAATCAGCTTAATGAAGTATTTAATAATATATATAAAACTATGAATAAGGAGCAAAGTTACCCATGGTACTGGGTAACTTTGCTCCTGGGTATATTTCACAAACAATCTACATTGTAGAAGCTTTTTGAGCAAAGTTATACTTTCCTTATTCAAACTATGCTCCAGTGATATTACGCTTTACCTTTTCTGATAGTATGAATAGTCGAAAAATAGGTAAAAAATAAAATAAACTGTGTTTTTGAAAGAAGTAATGTTATATTCGTAAATTTAATTACAAATTCACTTTGTTTCATTTTTTTTTTATATTCTTAATTTATAATAGGCACTGCTATCTTAACTAATAACTTTGGTTACAAATGCTGGACAAAAATCAGTCGAAAATAACTAATGAAATAACAAGATAAACTTCTCAAAAATTAAAACTTACATCTAAAAATATTTATGAAAATGGAACATTCTTAAACTTGACACATTTAACTAAAAATCCCAAGCGGTCAGTTCAGGAACGAAATATATTTCCCGGCGGGTACTCATTTTTTTAGGGACATCAATACATCCCAATATATCTTGCCAGTCGTATTGAATTTCATCTACGGGTTTAGGCCACGTCCAGGATTTTAGCGACTTCTTCATTGAAGAGATATATGGCCCTTCTTTAGTTATTTTTGTGATTTTACCGGGAAATATTTCCCCCTCATATGCAAAAACTACATATTGCCCAACCGCCTTCACGATTGGTTTGAAATTGCAATTTTTTTTGAAAGTTTCGGCTGCTGTATCAGTGTTAGTTACAAGATTTTCTAAATCTCCATGAGAACTAAGATCGGAAGAATCATGAACTGACATGTTGACACTTTCTGCGTAAGAGTTTTTGCTACTGGCTCTACGGCGACATGGTTGCTTTGAAGTTGACGGCTGAGCCAACTCTTCATTTTCTTTATCATCCAAAAGTGTGCTTAATTCTTCAGTTACACTTTTTCCAGGAGTGATGTTTAATTTCCTGCGACGTCCTTTTGTAGTTCCATTTGTCGTCCATTCTAGCCTCTTAGCTTCAAGACTCTGTAGAAAAGAGTCTTGCAAAGCAGTCTTGTCCACAGTTGTAGGCAACCTCTCTAATAATGGACTAGCATCAAGCGGATAAATTCCACATTTTCGAAAACCTGAAACGAGGTTTACCTCCCTTGTCCGTTCCAAAATATCGGTGAGTCGGTTTAACAGAACTGGGAAACTGCTTTTTTGGAGTACTTGCTCTTGACTACCTTGTACACTTGCCTTCCACTCGGTCAGGATTTTTCGCCATGCTACCTTCATTGGGTGGAAAAAAGCCACATCCAATGGCTGGGTTAAGTGAGTGCTGTTAGGTGGCAAACAAACAAATCTAATATTATTTTTGTCACAAGCATTTAGGACGTCTACAGAAATGTGAGATGATAAATTATCTCCGATTATAACTTTCGGCCCCTCTTGTTTCTTCAAAATTGGCAAAATTTGTGTAAAAAACCAATCGTTAAATATATTCATATCAAACCACCCTGATGGGCTATTATTATATCTAGTATCTTTTGGCCCTTGTTCCGTCCATGTACTCCATAGTTGCTTGGCTTTATATACAACATACGGCGGTAATAATTCTCCCTTAGCACTACCACAAAACATGACAGAAGTTGAGCTTTTGGAGGTATTACTTATAAGTTCGGGGTATTTTGCGCCTCGCTTCGCTATCACTTTTTTTTGACCCGGGTCATCGGATAAATTAGTCTCATCAAAATTCCATATATTTTCGGGCGGTATGTCTCTAACCACCTCTTTCAAGTTTTCTATGTATGCAGTGATGGTTTCCTTGTCAATGGCTGCTCTGCTGCGTTTAATGTTGGTCGCAAATCGTTGTGATAAACATGGATGTCTTTTAAGGAAACTTGACACCCACTCCGTACCTGGACAATTATCTTTAAATTTTGAAACTCTCCGACCAATTTTCTCCAAATATGTTCTAATAACGATCCGAAGATCAAAAACTGTGAGTGGAAAGCCGTACTCGCTCAACCTTAAAATGCAGTCGACAAACAAGTATTCTTCTTCACTTGAAAATGTTGTTGGAGCGCCTGGAGGTCTAGATGGCATTTTAGATCGTTGTAGTCTTAGCTGATTAATAATGGTTCTGCGTGGGATGCCATACTTTTCACTGGCTTTTCTTTGCGTTAATTCTTTATTTTCTATGGAAGCCAAACAATTTCTTAGAGTTTCGGAGCTATAATTTTTATAATTTCTCGACCCTACACGTTTTTTATAATTTCTTGGCATCTTTTCTGAAACTAAATAACAATTTCCTAGATAAAAGGTGTATTAATAACCACATAAAATGAATTAAAAAATGTTTACTTTTGAACGGCTTATGTTTGGTTTACTTTGCTCCAGGCGCAAAGTTACCCCATCGTACTAAAGAAAATATGAGCACGCCCAAAATGTGAGGTTAGATTATGACCAAGTCAGCAATCCAATGAAATATTTACGTATTCGTTTACTTGATTATATACATAATAACATTAAAACATTATTACCTTAATGCACTATGCAGATTTCAAGATGGAAGTGGCTTTTTCGGATACAAAAAAATATAACTTTTAAGGTCTTGCACTACAGCTGCACCTGACTTACGAAAAAAATGGCGGATGAAATATTTGACAGTTCAGTGTTGCCACTTATAAGTAAGATGTTTTGGGTGCGTTCACAGTTAAATGAAATGTTGCACCGATTTGAACATATTAAGCGATAAAACATTTAAAAGAATTGGAGCATAATTAACCCTATAGGAGCAAAATAGGAACATTTTACGGTACGTTATAAAATAGTTAAACTAAAATAGTAGGTAACATAAAAATAAAAAAAAAAACACACACACACACACGCTGTATATATGAGGACGTAAAGACAAAGTCAAAGTCAAAAGGTTCCCTTTAACCTATAACAAGGGATACATTTAAAGATGACGCTCCGAGCTGTTCGTCTGGCGGACAAAATCCAAAATTCTCGTTGTAGACAAGCCAGCTATGCGTTGAGACCGGCATGACAGTTCCTAATACGGCGGTCAACAAAATGACCGCTCTTGGGCAACAAGAGAGGATGCCCAGCCCCATAGGGCAATTCTGAGTTACGAAGCCTACCGCCCACTCGCAAAAACTCCGACTTGCCTAGGAACAAATTAAGACGAGTAAGAGTTCCCCGCAATTTCCCGTTCTCTGAACGGAGAAGACGAATTTCCTTGTTAACACAGATGAGGAGCGCATCCTGATGCTCTTCAAGAGACAAGACTGAAGACGTCCTTGGCTGTGACCTGTTCCTCAAGTTGTGGAGAAACCTCTTAATCCAACCGGAGGCACCAACAAGCTTGTTGAGAGAACTGAACCGATTAAGTAAGAAGTTCGGTGAAGTATCCACAGTCTGCTCCACAGCAAAGACCTTTAACCCCGGCAAAGGGTCAACAAACTCCACAACTGTGTGAGGCCAAGTGTCTTCAGGAAAAGCCAGCCAGTCAGGACCCCACCAGAACGGGTGATTCATGATTTGTGAGGCAATCATGCCCCGTGAAGCGCAATCTGAGGGATTCAAGGACCCTGGCACATGACGCCAATCCAGAGACACCGCAGAAGACTGGATTTGGGAGAAACGATTGGCCACGAAGGTCTCTAGGGCATGAAGGGACGCCTTAAGCCAAGACAACACGATTTGGATGTCTGTCCATGCCATGACGGAGTCAAATTGGACCCATTGACCCAAGGTGGAGAAGACATGGTTGATGAGTCGAGTCAACAATGCAGCTTCAGATAACTCCAGCTTGGGGATCGTCAACTTGGTCCGCAAAGGTGCAACCTTACTCTTTGCGACCACCAGACTGACGCGAACATGACCATTGCTGTCAACGGTGCGGAGATAAACGACAGCTGCATAACCGGATTCCGACGCGTCAGAGAAACCGTGAAGACAGGCCCGATAACGACCTGGGGGTAAGATCAACCGAGGTACGGAGGCATGTTGAAGGTCCGAAAGTGTCTTAAAAAACGTAGCCAATAAGGAAACAAGTCTCCGGTCAACGGGGTATCCCAGTTGAGACCAGAAATCCAGAGCTCCTGTAGGAAACATTTGGCCCAAAAGACTACAGGAGCCACCCAACCATCAGGGTCAAAGACACCCGCTACTGTGGACAGAACCAGCCCCTTAGTCCACCTCTTTATTGTGTCTGACGATTCAACCGAGTAGGTGAAGATATCCTGAACTGGCCGATACTGAACTCCAAGGACCGCGATGGAGTTAGGATTCTCAGAATTCTGGAAAAGGTGGGGCTCCTGCTGATGTTCTGACAGCAAGTCTTCCAAAACGGCAGATGAATTGGAAATCCATTTCCTCAATTCATAACCACCTGCCCGTAACAAGCCGATTAGCTCATCCCTCAGGACTAACGCTTACGCCGCAGATGAAGCACCCGTACAAATATCGTCTACGTAAGCGTCAGAAGGAAACACAATAGCTGCGCGTGGGAACTTCAGACGCTCACGATCAGCCAAGTGTAGCAACGAGCAAATTGCTATAAACGGGCTCGACTTTAGCCCGTAGGTATTGGTGTTGAGCTCATAAACAACCAATGGAGAGGCCGGATCCTCTCTTCACAAAATGACCTGAAACCGCCTATCTTCTGGGTGTATCATGACCTGACGGAACATCATTTTAATGTCAGCCACAAATACAACCTGTTGGAGACCAAAACCAGTCAAGATGTTCGAGATGTCTACCTGAAGCTTAGGCCCCGACATCAGGCAGTCGTTCAAGGATACACCCGAAGACGTAGGACCCATCGAACACCACGTTAATAAATAATAACCTTTTTTCGGCTATTTTCCAGGAGTCACCCAAGCACGGACGAGGGGATAAGAAAGGCAGTCGAGTGAAAAACCGGCCAGAATTTAGAGTACCCGTATTGGCGAGAAAATATGACTCGTACTCGTCGTCGACTGGTCGAGTCCGTGACGCCGGGGGGGGGCTCTTCAATTTCCCAAAAGCGCTGAAGGGAGTCAGCGAGCGAGAGTCCCACTTGCACCGACGAATCCGTACACGCCTGAGCGGCGAGAGAATGTGCTGGGCCCATAATAACAGATCCGAGATCAGTCGGAACAGCGACCAACCCACCTGGCTGAAGTAACATGGCCTTTTCCACAGGACCAGGTTGGTGGAACCTTTCATTGGCTAACTGCAGACCAGACGAGAGATCCAGCACGTCCTTTGGCAGGGGCACCTGAGTGTGATGACCTAAGATATCCCTCAGGACAACAGCACCTAGATGATACTGCATGCTAGGATGGAGCAAGGAGGAAAAGGAAAACGAGAATGTTCCCACGACGTTATCCACCCGTAGACCCCCTACTCCAGAAATCCCATGACTCCGTGAACTTACCTGTTAGCGGAGACGCTTCACCAGCCACAGCGACATTAGACACCGCTGAGCGCCTGAGTCCAAAATGGCGCGCACAACTACACCATTTCCGCGCGGTGAATGTACTAGAACCTGCGCGGTGGGTAAAACAGTGACAGGTGGTGGAGAGACTGGTGAAACGGCTGCCACGAGTCAACGGGCGTTAGCCCAACCCGAGCGCCGTACTTGGCCCCGGGGCTCCTGTGGCTCATAATGCCCCACACTTGAACCCGTATAAGCGTACGGGTGGGCAGGCGGTAACACACCCCACACCGTTCAGTCCGTTCAACTGTCAAAATTCTGGGGGGCCGAAACGACCCGGTACCTCGCGATGTCCCGGAACGAAGTTGTTGACGGGGTCCAGACTGGGGTTTTTGACGGGGTCCAGGCGGGGCCAAAAATCGTGACGGTCCCGATTGTGGCTCGGCGGGTAAATTCTCCAGCTTCCTACTCTGGTCCTCCAAAAACGACACTAAAGTGTCAAAAGTAGGTATGTGTGACGCCGAGTCACCTCCGTGCAACTGTTCGAAACGCGCCCTGACGTCATTGGGCAATTTGTTTAAAACAATGTGTAACAATAAAAATGACCACTCTGTTACAGGGAATTTTAGACCTCTTAACGCATTCGTCGCTACCAAAATAGGGTTAAGCAGATCCGACCTCAGCCAGCTGGTTAACCGAAGACAGTTGTGGAATACCTAAAATGGCAGCTACATGTGTATCCGCAATGCGACGGTTATTTTGGTACCGCTTTACTAATAGCTGGCAATATTATAGTTGACATCGGTGATGTCCAAATGTTTTACTTAACAGAGAGGCTCATCCCTGACAAACGTTAAACGGTAACTTAATTTTTGCGATTCAGATAAGTCAGTCCGTCGGTGTACAATGCTATCAAAAAGTGTGATAAAATTAGTCCACTCATCCAATGATCCGCTACAATGAGTAATATCCAAAGTTGGCAACCATTCGTTGCATTTTTGTTCCGAAACCTTCCTACTTGCCGGTTGCGGGCTAGTCTCTAATATCGACACAGCCTCGTTAACCTCGTCCACTACTGACACACAAAAGTCATAGTCAGAATTTGCCGCCTTTAGGATAGTTTCTTCATCTGTTATTGTTACGAGACCCTGGTATGCTTCATCCAACTCATTTACTCTTGACGGAAACTGCGCTGCTCTTTGCTTTAATGCAAACATCCGATCTTCCCGCTTAACGATCTTTAAAGCACCAGAAAACCATCGTGTCAGATTGGTTAAAACAGCCTTGTGCTCCTTAATTGATGACGTCATGTTATATAATTAAATTCCCACACAAAAAAACAATCCAAAACTAAAACAAAAAACACAAACAAACGACTCTGTTTGTTATATATACAGTTTGTTACAGCAACCAAGTTACTATATAAATTCAAAAAATCCCAACTACAATGTACAAGACCCTGACTACACAATTACAAAATAAATACGTTATCTTACAATCCGTAACAACAAATATAACACACAGTAGAATATCGAAGTCTATTTTTATTCCGATTTATTTTACAACAACAACAAAAGCGGAGGGTAAGTCATAAGCTAACATTATTATGTCCGACGAACGATTAGATAACGAGACCTTACCTGCCTAAGCGACGTGACCCCGAAGTCACGATTTATGAATTTAATTATTGTAAATCTGACGAAAACAAACTAACCGTAAATCTCAAATAATTCATCATAATCTAAATACGAAAACAAATAAATAACTATAACAGAACCGACTCTTCTGTCTACCAAAAAACTGGTTCGTAAAAACTGGGCCAACGTAGGCCTTAACTAATTAGGTCACAAGTTAAAATTTACAACAACATACCCCTTTTGGCATCAGATGTTTTTTGTCATCAATTTGTGTATAAAGGGATGTATTGAATTGTGTATGTGTGTGTTTAGTGTTTCTCTGTCTCACTATAACTATAAAATATAGAATTAGATCTAAAAACAACGGCCGCGACCTTTCATCCAAAGATTATATGAGTGACTGAGGTGCCGCTCCACACAGAGAGGCGCGACACACAATCCGATAAAACTTGCTACGTCGGTCAAACCTAATAAATCTTTCCAGAACAACGGATGACCATCACGTATGTAGACTTCGTAGGGCGATCCGGGGCCCGCTAAAGTAACCATAAAGTCATTTTTGTATACTAGTGTTGACCCGTGTGTAATTAATGGATACATGAGAACGCCGTTATTGTTGCCATGAGATTTTAATTTTATCAGAGTCAGAAACCTTAAAAAAAATGCCACGCAAGTAAGAAGGCGGTAAAAACATATCTGTATATGTTAGCAAGGTATCAAACACTGTTATGTCAATCAACGCTTTACTCGTTAATCAACCACAATACTTATATTCACAAAAGTTAGTGAATAGAGCCGTTACCAACGTAAGCATTATTTTAAAATATAATTGGTTTGAATAAAAGACAGAGTACACAGGAGCGCCAGAATTAATTTTGTTGTTGCAATTTTAAAATAGCGTTAGAGACAAATGCAGCGCTATGTTTGCGTACGAGGTAGCCAAAGACGATCATAAGTCATATCGGAAACCGATAACGGTAGACGTTACCAAGTGCAAACATCGTAGCAGGTCACCCAGTTACGATTCGTACTCGTCAGACGAAAGTGATTTTGACCAAAGGTAGTATCAAACGGGTGCAATAAACGTAATATGTTATCAAACGACTGTGATAAAGTTGTTTTAGAACGCGACAAAAAATTTAAAAATAAACTATTTCTTAACAAAAAACATTAATGCTACTTCAAATCCACTAAAAAGTAAAAATTAAGATTCTACAGCAGACCTATTGCCAGAGTGTTCACTCACAAACATAATTTATTCGCCTTGAAGTCGATCGCGAATGCCCCTAAAATGCTCCAAAGCAGACACACTGAAAGAAACCTAAGCTACAGTTTCTTTGCTGCCAAAAGAACTTTTTACCTATGTGTACTTTTGGCAATCGACTTCAAGGTCAATAAAGCTTGTAGCTGAGTGTCCGTTCCATGTCTTTATGAGCACCGTACATCCGCACCCTTATAGTTGGTGCCGCAATCCGAACCGATGATATTTGGCAATCCACAGCGGCTAACGAAGCGAGAAAGACAGGCCATAAACGCCTCAGTGGAGTGGGAGAAGTCTATCTCCAAGTGGACAGCCTTTGTAATAAGACACACAAATACGCACAAGTATGTCTTGACCACCTTGCTGTTGCGCAAGGTATTAGATGTTAAAGGGACCTGCAAAATCAGGTCCAACATTGGAAAAGACGCAGCGGGGTTTACTCGATCAGGAGTCCACCGATCACCACCATCACCATTTGTGATCCTCGAGAAATGGGTTAAGTCTGGCCAAAGCTCCTTGAATATCGGATCGACCAGCTGGAAAATCCCCGATCAAAGTGTCTCGGTGCTCTCGTTGTACATTTGGATATGGAGCGCTTGTTAACGTTCTGACGGCGATAAAACCAGTTGAGAATCCAAACAGGATCAAAAGGGCCAAGCTGGTATCCGGTTGCACCTACCCAGAGATGGCAGCAGTACTCCATATGGGACCGAACTTGCGACTTGTAAAACAGCAACCTTTCCCCGACGTGAAGTACTGCTTCGCTCTGTTGAGTACACGAAGTTTTTTGGATGCCACCTTCACCTTGTCTTGTAAATGATCTCAGAACTGAACATCGCCGGAGATATCAACACCAAGGATCCTAATGCTCTTGGAGATGGAGAGGGGAGTTTTCTGGAATTGTGGTACTACAGTGAATGGGTGAGCGGTGAACGTACAGACTTGTAGGGTTGAATGGGACCAAGTTTTCCCGTCCCTAGTCGGATATCTTGGACAGAGTTAGCCAGTGTCTCAATTTCAGACACAAGTTATCCACGCTTTTACTCCATAACGGAACGTGGGATGTTAGCACGGCCCGAGTAATAAGGGTCTCCAGTACTTTCATATGCATAGCAATGTATGTTGTTGATGTCCAACATGTCATTGATATGCAGTAGAAACAGCGTAGGAGATATCACAGAGTCTTGCGGGACACCAGCATAAATGTCCATGCTAGCAGAGCAACTAGCCTTAACTACGGCTCGTATGCGTCTGCCGGAAAAAAAGCACAAACCCTCGGGCACTCCGTGAGATGGCAGCTTCGATATAAGACCCCGGTGCCAGACCCGATCGAAGGCCTTCGCTATGTCCAGGTTACATGCTAATGCCTCCCCCTGACTCTCAATGGCTAGTGCCCATCGGTGTGTGAGATACACTAAAAGGTCACCAGTCGAGCGGCCGTAGCAAAAGCCATATTGACGGTTACTGACCAGGTCGTGTTTTTCTAGGTATCTTAGAAGCTGTGTTCAACACACACGATCCATCACCTTGGAGAGGGGAGAGGTTATAACAATAGGCCTGTATTGTTCTAGAACTTTGTCAGTCGTCAAATTCAGGTGCGTGAATAGTCGAACTACATCCGTGTCACCTTTATGAGTAAAGGCACGCATAGATACAAGTGCAGCCCCCGAGATCTAAGTGCACCCATAATATCGACAGGTCCCTGTCTTCAAGGCTATGAAGGCGGCAACAGCAGATATCCTCCCGGATGAACATACATACACCGGTACGACTCACAAAATTGTGCTCGAGTTTGTAGCCGGGATAATGAAGGCATGATATGTTTGCCTGACCGCTGTCCCAATAACCCTCGAAATTGGTGAGCAGGGGGCAGTGGTCGCTCGGGGTAGTTGCCGTGGTGCTTGTAACAACGAAGCAACGTAGGAGCTCTGTGCAGAGGTGGCTGAAGGAGAGCAGCAAGGGAACGAAGAAAGTCCTCCGACACTTGTCCTCAAGAAATTTCTTCTTATCGGAGAAGGTAGGGAAAGTTTTGGCCGATTCGCCGCCACAAACAAATTCAAAGCGGATTCTTAGTTGCAATATGAGACGGTAGAGGGCAAAATGGACGAGTAGGACCACTCATTTTCTACCTGTAGCCGTAATCCCTTAAGTCAATTGACTGCCACAAACATAGGGTTAAACAGCTCTTACCGCAGGTTTTCCACCTCGGAAACGGTAGGTGTTGTATATGCATAGTAGGTAGGTTGTTGGCTTGTTACCCGCAACTTACATTTATAACAGTAGGGAACTGCAATAAGCGCTGACATAGGTATGAGCAATTAGCCTAATATTGTTATAACGTCTGAACAATAATTCTCGGGCAGATTTATAACCGACATCGTCCTGAGACAAATGCCGGATCATATATTATGGCGTTTTTATTTTTTTCCCGACACTGTATTTCATCTAAAAACATTTTGCTTATTTTTTGTATTTTAAGCATTAAATAAAAAGCTTATTAGAGACGACAGAAGGAAGTCAAGTGACACAACTAGTATCAGCATATCAGGACCATCCTATGACGAGATCTCGTTAAAATTGGAAGTCACAAATTTCGGGTCCGGGAAAGTGGCTCTCCCTCTGTCGAAGCGTGCCAGCCCTGCACTCATTAGCAACTTGTCCAAACTCGTTATAACTTGATATTGTCTCCCCTCCCACCGCTCCGTCGCCCCGGCCGGGCCCGCAGCGCGCCTCGATTGACTCGCTCGTTACCGAACAGTTAACGGTTCCGTAAAAACTAATTCAGTGATTTACGATAACGGCTCCAGGGTCGTCACGTTCATCCGAACCAGATTAAAACAACACATTAAAAGTATATTTTTCGCTTTGGTTACCATTAATTTTATATATCTCTATATCTACTTCTACGAGTAGATGTAGCATTTTTTGAAAATTATGCAATAGGTGTTGTCGTAGTCATCTCCAGCGATGTTCAGTTCCGAGATCATTTACAAGATAAGGTGAAGCTGGCGTCCAAAAAACTTGGTGTACTCAACAGAGCGCAGCAGTACTTCACGTCGGGGCAAAGGTTGCTACTTTACAAGTCGCAAGTTCGGCCCCATATGGAGTACTGCTGCCATCTCTGGGCGGGTGCACCCGGATACCAGCTTGGCCCTTTTGACTCGGTTCAACGACGGGCTGTGAGAATTGTCGACGATTCCAAACTCACTTGCGGTATCGAGCCCTTAAGTCTGAGGAGAGACTTTGCCTCACTGTGTGTGTTCTACCGCTTGTACAATGGGTTGTGTTCTGAGGAATTGTTCGAAATGATGCCCACGGCTACTTTCTACCATCGCTCCGCTCGCCATCGGCAGGGAATTCATTCTCACACTTTAGAACCTAAATGGTCGCGTACAGTGCTGTTTCAGAGAAAATTCCTCCCGCGAACGCTTAAGTTGTGGAATGAGCTCCCTGCCAAGGTTTTCTGCAAGGACTACAGTATGGAGTTCTTCAAGAAAGAAGTTATTAGATTTCTGAAGGGTCGGCAACGCGCAAGTGATACCCCTGGTGTTGCAAGCGTCCATAGGCTACGGTGACCGCTTACCAAAAAAAAAAAAGCCACATTATGCGATAGGTGTTGTTGTAGCCACATGATGCAATAGGTGTTGTTGTAGCCACATTATGCAATAGGTGTTGTAGCTTCATTATGCAGTAGGTGTTGTTGTAGCCACAAGATGCAATAGGTGTTGTTGTAGCCACATTATGCAATAGGTGTTGTTGTAGCTACATTATGCAATAAGTGTTGTTGTAGCTACATTATGCAATAGGTGTTGTTGTAGCCACATGATGCAATAGGTGTTGTTGTAGCTACATTATGCAATAGGTGTTGTTGTAGCTACATTATGCAATAGGTGTTGTTGTAGCCACATGATGCAATAGGTGTTGTTGTAGCCACATTATGCAATAGGTGTTGTTGTAGCCACATTGCAATAGTCTGAGAGCTATAATGCTATAATGTTAAAAACTCAACTGACCTTTGCACTTTTAATTCAGCTTATGGCAGATAGAAATAGTCGATGATATCAAAGGTGTTATTCTATTCATCGTTTATTTACTTGTATTTGGAAAAACGAAAATGGATCATGACATTAGTGTACGTCAAGTTTTAGATCGAAGCAGGCAAATTAATGTAAAACTCAACAAAGGAAAATGCGAAATAGGGCTTACAGAACTAAAATATGTACCTCGGTTACAAAATCAGCCAGTATGGTGAGTTCGGATGATTCTCACACTAAAGCCAAAATAAATATGCCAAAATCGTAAAGTACCAAAGACATTGAAAGATTTCTAGGTCTTGTTACGTACGGAAGCAGCTTTATTCCTAATTTGTCTAAAAAACTTCCGTGCTGAGGAACCTTAAAAAAAGAGACATCTTGGCATTGGACGGAGCAACACGAAAAATATTATATCAATTTAGAACAGTGTTTGGTCAGTCCTCCTATTTTGCAATATTATAGTTTAGATAAACTAATAATCATATCTGAAGAAGCTAGTCAACACGGGCTAAGAGCTTGTTTAATGCAAGATTGAAAACCGGTTTGTCATGCGTCGAAGTCATATTCAAAAACTGACTTGCGTTTTCGCGTGTGAACGATTTTATATATCGCCGGAGCCGCCACCGACCGCACACGGGTTTAGCCAAGACGTGCGGCGATAGCACGCGAATCGACGCGCGCGCGCACGAGTGTGCTGTCGCGATAAGCACTTCGTTAACCGACTCACATTTTTTAGAATTACAAAAGTGTAAAAAAGCAGATGATGAAATGCAACAACTAAAAAAAATAATACGTAAAGGCTGGAGTATGCACAAAAATGAAGTCAATGATTTGCTAAAGCCTTATTGGGACTGTAGGAATGAGCTTTATGTGTCATATGATTTGGTATGGAAATGCAATCGCGTACTTACACCAAAATGCATGCGAAAGGAAATGCTTAGCAAAATGCACATAGAACATCTAGGCACAGAAAAATGTAAGCTAAGAGCACGAGAAGTAATGTATTGGGCCAATATGAATAGTCAAATTCAGGATATGGTTTCACGTTGTCAAACTTGTCTCACTGATCGCAATTAAAATTCAAAACAACCGTTAATACCTCATGATAAACCTGAGAGAGCATGGTCAAAACTAGGAACATATATTTTTCATTTCGTAATTATCATTGACTATAAACGGAGGTCATTTAATTATACTCATTGACTTCCGAACACATTATAGATACACTAAACAATGTGTTTTGCAGGCAAAGAATACCAGATACTGTCATGTCAGATAACAGTCCGTTATCTTGGCACTCTAGTCACGTTAGATTAGCACTATTCAAATTATTAAATAAGTCACAAATTACCAGAATTATTAAACAATCGGAAACTACGTGGAATTTTAAGTTGTCAACCTAAATTATTGCAACCAAAAATACCAAATCGAAAAAAGGTATAAAGAACTAATAAATCGTCAATTAATTCAAAAGAAATATTTTGACAGGGGTAGCAAAATATTGAAACCGTTTAACATCCAAGATAAAGTTAAAGTACGGATCAACGGTCAGTGGGTAGACGGGGTGATTGTAAACATAATAGACCCTAGGTCATATTTAATAAAACTATGTACGGGTAGAACTATAAGTCGTAATCGCAAACACATTGTATATAACCCTACGAGTCAATATGTCTTTTAACCCGTACTAGTACGAATACGTCATGTTGACAGTTAAGGCATGGCGATTGCTCAGTTTTCAGGAATTAGTTATGGAAGAAGTGCTGATTAAATCAGCAATTCCAATAAACACATAATTATTTGTGGAGACTTTAATATAAACATTGTAGAAAATAGCTCATTAAGCACCAGATTGCTTGCCTTATTTTGGTCTTTTAATTTAAATAATTTGTTTTGTGTACCAACTAGAATTACTGTATGTGCCACTTGCATCGACAATATATTTACTGTCATAAAACCAATTCAAAAGTCAATTAAGTAATTAAATATAAGCAATCTAGAGTCAGATCATTGTGGACAGTTAGTGGTTTTAGAAAGAAAGAATAATAATAATAATAGCCTTTATTTTCCTTAAATATACAATAAACAAGAGCATTTTTTTACAAATAGGTAGGTAATATAAAAAATCTTGAAAAAAAAAACTACTTAATAATTTGACTCACAATAAATACATAAAAATTGTGTACTAAAATATTTGTAAAAAGAAAAATTAGTCATACTGGTTTAGTTTTATTGAATGGGCTACCCCTGGGTTTATAAAAGTAGGAGAAAACTGTATGAATTATATAAAAAAGAACATATAATAATAGCGAAATATTTAGGAAATATGTAAAAAAAATCTCAAAAACCTTAAAAAAGCCTGTCTTGTTGCATAATCAGTTTATTTCAGAAATAAAGTAAAAAATTTTAACACATAAAATAAATCTACATGGAATATAATAAATAATGATACTGGTAAAGCCAGGAATTCTTGTCAGCACTTTGATTTGATGGTAGATGATACTAGTTTAAAAACAAATTCTGAGGTAGCTGTTGCTTATGATTTTTTTTAGCAATATTTCATTCGAAACAACTGAACATCTTAAATCAAGTCCAATTTTAGCAGAAAGAACATTAAAAACTAATATTTCTGATTGTAGAATTCCCTTTGCATTTGAAAACATTAGTCCTACGGATATCATAAATACATTTAAAACATCAGAAACAAAAAACACCTCAGACCTTTGGGGTCTTTCTGTAAAAACTTAAAACTCAATAATTCATGTTATAGCACAACCCTTAGCCATAATTTTCAATAATAGTTGTGTTGATAGTGGTGTGTTCCCTGATAAGATGAAACTTAGCAAAGCTAAATCTCTGTTTAAATCAGGTAGTTCAACAGATCGTAATCATTTTCGGCCTTTTTTAATACTACTTTTACTCAGTAAAGTTTCTGAGTAAATCATACTTTGTCGAATGTTAATCCATTTCTGTATTAATACCTACTTAGTAGTAAACAGTTTGGCTTTATGAAAGGCCGTTCCAAAACCGATACAGGAGTGGTACTATTAAAAAATATATTTAACGCCTGGGAGGAATCGCATGACTTGGAGCGTTTTGTGATTTATCTAAGGCATTTGACTGTGTCCAACAAGAAAATCTCATCAGGAAGTTACATCACTATGGTACTAGAGGCAAAGCTCTCGACCTTTTGACCTCCTAAAGGAGTAGCAGAGTACAGAAAATAGATGTCAACGGTGAAAGATCTCCGGAATCAGCAGTCACTATGGGAGTCCCTCAGGGCCCAATCTTGGGTCCTTTTCGATTTCTTATTTACGTTAATGATCTCCCATATCATGTGAAAAACCATGGCATTGTCTTATTTGCTGATGACACCTCTTTACTTTTTAAAGTTAAGATACGAAAGACACGTTATGATGAGTTAAATAATGCTATTTCTAAGATTGAAAATTGGATTGCAGTGAATAATTTGATACTTAATGAGAAAAAAATAGTATTTAATAACTTTGATGATTCAAAGGTGTTTGTAAAACCTAATTTGAATAAAAAAAAATAATTGAGTTTGACTTATTACTATCAAAAGTTTGCAGTTCCCCATAAACCTCTATGAAAATAATCAAATTTACGAAAATAAATTAGCTGTAGTTGCCCGATTTCCACCCTCATTGTCTTTTTTATTATATGAAAAGGTTAGTTTAGACATAGTTAGTAATTTGGTTATTATGATGGTTTTATGTTTTAAAACTGACTGATGAAAATGATTAGAGTCGACACCCCTGGACCGCGTACCGCCTCGGGTGATCGGTGCGCCCGCCGCCCGCCGCCGTCGCGCGTGACATCATGACGATCGGATATTACTTTATCTCGATGATGCATTTACAATAATTTATTCGGTTATCCTTAAATAAAGAATGTTCTAAAAAAGACGATAAGGAAAAATATACAAAAAACTGGTAGCGATTTTTACAAATTGACGCGGAATTCATACCTATATTACTTAATAAAATTTTAAATTATTTCTACTCGTATTTTGGTGTATGGGAGCCTCCTTAAATATTTGTTTTATTATAATTTAATTATTTATTTTTAAAGTGACTATTAAACAAAATATTCTGTGAACATTTTAAGCGTCTACCTGTTGCCGTTATCCACATCGAGTAAAATCGAGCAAAAAAATTACATTTGTTGTATGAGAGCCCCCTTAAATATTTATTTTATTCTGTTTTTTAGTATTTGTATTTATAGCGACAATAGATCAATACATCTTCTGTGAAAATTTCAACTGCCAAACTATCACGGTTCATGAGATACAGCCTGGTGACAGACAGACTGATGTACTGCGAAGTCTTACGTATAGGGTTCTGCTAATTACCCTTTGGGTACGGAACCCTAAAAATGAAGATTGACGTGTTTACCGTTTTAAAACGACTTCAAATAAAATAAAATTAAACCACTATACCAGCTTTAAGACCTCATTTTTAAAGTTTTAGTCGTTTTTTAAAGTTGGTTAAATTTTTTTGTTCAATTTCTCTGTGCTGTCTCCTACGCTGTTTCTACTGCATATCAATGACATTTTGGACATCAACAACATACATTGCTATGCAGATGACAGTACTGGAGACTTATTACTCGGGTCGTGCAAGTATCCCTCGTTGCGTCGTGGAAAAAAAACGTGAAGAACTTGTGTCTCAAATCGAGATCACTCTGTCCAAGGACCCCAACTGGGGACGGAAAAACTTGGTTCCTGCGCGTTCACCGCACAAACAAACTAAGAAAACCCCATTCACTCTGATCCCACAATTCCGGAACACTCCCCTCTCCATCTCCGAAAACATTGGGATCCATGGTGTCGACATCTGCAGCGATGTTCAGTTCCGAGATCATTTGCAAGAAAAGGTGAAGCTGGCGTCCAAAAAACTTGGTGTACTCAACAGAGCGAAGCAGTACTTCACGTCGGGGCAGAGGTTGCTGTTTTGCAAGTCGCAAATCCGGTCCCATTTAGAGTACTGCTGCCATCTCGCAAACTTAAATGATGGCAAACGATTGTCCAGGTCTCAAAACATAAAGAAAACACAAATTTAGCGATTTCGATTTTCGGACCTTTTATAATAACTTCCCTTAATGAAAAAGAGTTTTGTTTTATAAAATTACCACATTTTTACAAATGTACCAAAGTGAGCTTTATTTCGAGGTTTACTCTAGGGACTAGGTAAGTAAGATATTCAATGGTTTATTAGGCTCACGGCAATATCACACTAACAATTAAACACAAAAACCTGCAGCAAACTGCACAGCACAACAACACAAACTGTAGACACTGAGCCAAACTTGCAATAACATTGCTAAACATTACATTTGGGAGCTTGTAAGTTTCAAATGCAAGGTTGCAACATTCCAGCAAGCTTTCAGCAACTCCAAACAAAACTCTAACGGCCGCGCCAGAAGTAAACCCTGTAACTTGCCCAGTCCTGATCATTGAAATTTTCATGAACGATGAAAGAACTTCCAGGTTTGGAACCTGAAACCCCGTGCACGGTAGCCGGCCGCCCTAAGAACGAGCCACGAAGCTCACATCTAAGACTATTAAATAAATTAAATACGTGTTATCTTCCAGAAAGCCAAACAAAACCGATGTTGGCCGAAGTACTTTGTTTGTTTGTATCGCTGTGTTTATTTTTCTTTATATTTCGATATGTTTCATAAAAATACCATTTCAAAAATGTTTTAAAATATTCAAAATGAGAGAAAAAGGAAAAAAGTCTCTTGCGCTGAGCCAACTAAGCTACGGAACCCATACCTACGAGCGCTTGCTTTTGGAATCCTTGACGAATGCTGTGATTAATTTTTCTGACATTTCAAATGCTTTAAAAAAAAAATCCGCAATATCAATAAAGTGATATGCTTAACTTTTCTTAAAAGTAGATAAAAATAATAAAATTGTGAAAACCAAGTTGTGGTTATTTTTGTAACTTTTGTTAGCAAAGTGACAGAAATTTGACACAATGATGTTTCAAAATAGACATTGCTTCGATATCGCGCTCCTGACATAACATTTACTAAGTATATTGCAAGAATGTTAAATAGTAGCATTTCAAGAGTTATATTGCTGTAAAAGTGAATTTATAAACTTTCTTACGTACTTACCATTGCAGTTACATCAATAATTAAGTTTCGATGAGGTTCAAAGTAACAATAAGATGCCAGTTACCTACCGTCATGTTCTAGCTATGTCAAGTTTCAAGCTCAGTGAGAACATATTGATCACAATCAAACACTTCAAAATAAAAATACACCGTACAGTAGGTACCTACCTATGAGGTTCTCCGACAAGGAAGTGATTAGACTTTAAAGAGTCGGCAACGCGTGAGTATCGTCTCTGGTATTGCAAGCATCCCTAGGCATCAAGGGGGTCATTATCCTACCTTATTGGTTTAGTAAAATGAATATAATTGAATATATATGCCTGATAATTTAATTAGTAAAAAATATTAAGACTATTTTGAATTAGTTTTCTGCTAGTTTTCTGTTTGTCTGAATTGATTTTGTAGAAATTTTTCATATTAATGATAGCCTTCTTAGTCAACACAATGAGGGTCTTGCGTCCAACAAAATATATTCTAACGAATATCAACAGTGTCTGTTTGAGTTGACCTTCTCATAAAAAAACGGGATCGCCATTGAGTGGGCCGACGCCCGACCTTAGTGTTAGCGCTCGCTGATTGGCCGCCGCCGTCCCCGCTTTTAATTATGCTCGTTGAAACAATAGCGGGTGCGCCGCCGCGTTGTTTCGGACCGAATCAACATGGCCGCTGGTGATGAATAACGGTTATTGTTTTTTGATATATTGGCAGTTTGTTGTAATGGTGGCGCGTCGTGTGTGCAATTAATTGGTGTGATCTTACAGTATTCTCGAAAAAAATTCAGTCTCATTAACTTTATTAACAGACAAATGTTTTAACAGGTAGGTAGTGTTTACTCAAAGAAACAAGTCAGCAGAGAATGTGATTATGCAAGTACCTACAAGTTACACAACATTAGATTAAGTACATACATAGATACTACCTAATTAAGTCGTTAGTGAAGGTAAGTGCGTGTATGTTTGTGTGTCTGTAATGTACCTATCTAACGCCATCACACTGGATTACCTCAAGTCCCTATTGTTACACCGCCTACTCCGAGATTTAAATTAAAATTAAGATTTAAAAATCTTAATCAGGATCTCTGAATTCACTGTAGGACCTAGAGTAATATGATGCTAACACCCTAACATCCTAACACCCTGATACCCTAATACCCCGCCTACGTTTAGTTGTTGCATCAACTACCTATAGTTATAATTTGTTTCGATTTAAAATTCAAATATTTATTATAATTATTATTAATATTCACATTTAAGTTGTGTGAGTGGGTAGGTACCTACCTACTTATTGTATCTATCTAAATATCTTTGTTCAAAAATGTGAATAGGGTAACAATAATAAATTTAAATTGGATATAATGATAAGTTAATTAGTAAAGGTAAAAAAACATACCCTTCTTAGTTTATAGTAGGTACATTGCTGCCGCGGCCCGCAAACGCAGCATAACTGGGCGATCGTGAGAATGCGAGCCGAGGCACGCATCACAGAGTCCGGTAATGCTCAGCTGTGGCCAAGGCTTGTATAGTGCTTTTCTCAAACATGCGTGTAAAAACAAATTATATTGACAACTGTATTGACAATAATAAAAATAGTTTAGGTAATTTTGCCGCCAATTCGCCGCGTTTAAATATAGATTTCTTCTTTACATTTTTAAATAAATTTAATGGGGCATTCTTTGTGTTGTGCCAGTCCGAAATAAAAATAAAACTTGATGAGTTATCTCTTTAGTTATAAATGTTCGGGTTTAAAAAGTTTGTTCCATTTTTATATTTGACCGTTTGAAAGGACAGTTTAAACATTGCAGGTCGCTCTCTGATATTGTACTGCAAGTACGATTCATCCCAAAGAAGCATATGCATGATATGGTCGCATAGCGTAGCATTTTTGTAAAAATTTAATTATTTTGTTGTTAGGTACCTTCCTACTTAATAGATATTACAGTTTTACCTACATAGTGAAAAATCTATTTGCAAATCATTAAAAATTATAATTAAATGTCTTTTATGTGCTACTCAAATCGATTTCCGCACAACATAACACACGGCCTATCTATCGATTTCCACACAACATAACACACGGCCTATCTAAGCACTTTTGTCTAAAGTTTAAATCTGCGCGAAGTAAAGCCCAAAGAAGTTATCATCATTCCTTGTATATTAATAATTAATGGTCCAGGAACCTGCAGGGTAGATGTGAATGTTGCTAGGAGCTTGAATGTTTCCGAAATTTACAATAAGAAATCATAGATAAGTAGGTGAGGTACTCTCCGCATATCGACTGTGAATGTTTCAAAGTTATCCATTTTAACGTTTGAAGAGCAACTAAACTGAAACTATTGTTTTTTTGTTATTAGTCTTTGAGAAAGACAAAGCTACTAGATACAATTACTTTCTGTCTTGCCCCGTGGGGTGGATAGAGTAACTAATTTTCCTTCTGTTCTTTGCAAAATTCACATGTGATAGTTGCTTCATCACCAATCCAGTCTTCACTAGCATTTTTGTATGTGATATCCTAAAATGTTTTATAATAAGCCCATCAAGCCTATTCTCTATAGCTAAAATAAAAATATACTAAGGACTTTTCCTCATCATCAGATAATATTTGTGTTTAGATGCGCAATGGTATGGTTTGTACAAACCTACGGTATATAATGTTCTTCCAGATGTAGTAGCAGCAGCTCTCAACTTTTCACGAACACATTGTTTTTGTGTCTGGTTTCCATCTTGCCCCATCTGACTGAATTAAAAAAAAAATTTACGAGAAATAACAAGTAAACTAACAAATATCAGTTGATTTGGCACACTGACTGACGTGTGACGTCACATCTCGGCGCGTTGTTCTAAGCTATTACAATCATGATTGCTCAATTAAAAAGCCAAAAAAGTTACTGCCCCGTCTTGGCCCCGTTTCCCCTATTTTAAATAATCTTAGTTATTACATCTACACCTGTTTATAACACGAGATCCGTGTTAGCTTAATATAATAAATGTGAAGGTTTGTATGTTTGTTGGTTTGTTACTTAACTTAACTTAACTTAACCACGCCGCGCCGGAACGAATCATTCAATTGAGCTAAAATTTTGCACTTATAGGTAGTTAAAGAGACGGAGAAGGACGTAGGGTTTATACCGGAGAACTCAACCCCGGGAACGGAAATAACTCTAACTTGAGAATTCTTCTTAGACGAGCTATAGGTACAGCTACTTATAGCTTGCTAACTTCTTTAACACAATCAAGGGGTTGCCGTGGACACAACACGCCAATGACCAGATTTAGAGCGGGCAGGCAAGCCGCTGCGGGTTATTAGGTAAAAAAAGATAATAAATTGTTAAGAAAGTTAGTTACAAATACAACTTCTTCTTTAATTGATCTTCTAAAAAATAGCCTAAATTGAAAACACTAAAAAGTAAAAAAAAAACCTTTGAAGGGGACATTTTGTCAGAACATTCAGCTACATGTTTTATTCGCTTTGTGTTATAAATGAATAATATATAAAAAAATCGATTAAGGATCGATTATAAATTAAGGAGTACTAAGGTAACAAACATAAAAAAATACAACCGAATTGAAGTCGGTTCCTTTTTTCAAGTGTTTAAAGACAATTGAATTCAGATTGTGCTTATAAAATAAACATAAAATCTAGGTAGGTAGGTACTTAGATAAAAGCTCCCGTTAAGTGCGAGCTTGACCCGCGTAACGACTACCGAGCTTATTTTTAAATGTTAATCCTATAATTTTACTTCTAGGGGATGATTTTTCAAATTACTTCGTTAATCTTACTTTGCAACCGAAAGGCCAAATAACATTTTTTTGCATTTAGCTTCAAAAATTACGGATTTCCATACAAACTAAAAGTCAATAAATACGCTGCGAGTGGCAGCCCTGCCGCCCGTCGGTGTCCGGGAGGCGGCAGGGTTGCCACGCCCCGCAACTTAGGTTTTTTAATCAACCGCCCTCTGTCATTAGTATTCCGCATAATGGAGAGCGCGGCCGCTCTCTCACCGCTCACCGCTCACCGCTCACCGCTCACCGCTCACCGCTCACCGCACCTGTGAACGGCAAGCCCGCGCCGCTCCCACACAACAGCCTAATGCATTTAACCGGAACTCTTTCATCAAACTCTCCACGTATCGCACTTGCCAAGATCTACCTTTATCAAATAATATATTAATACGCCCATCTACATAAGACACTTGATTTCCTAACTTAAATATCAAAGTTTTCTTTGATAGGCACCATGTATCTATATGGTGCTTATTTTCAGGCACATTACTAAAATCACTAAAACGCCCAAGTCTGTATCAACCTAATAGAAAAACACGATAAAAAATATTTTAAAGAATTCTTATAATTTTCCGCAAATTGTTAAGAAAATTTGTCATATTCCCGTGGGCACCAGTCGTCCGTGAGCTCCCAGCATTCATTTAAACTCAAACTCAAATTATTTTTTTCAAGTCGGAACTTACAAAACAAATTATTTTGACTAACATCAATTCGTAATAATTTTTCCGTCAAGATACTCTGTAGTTAACCTTTTCTAAGAAAATGTAATACAAAATTAGTTTTCGCATGCCTCTCTGAAAACGCTTCATTTGGTTACAGATTTGGAATTCTTAGCCAACTGTTTGATTAAGTACATTTGGTTTTTTTAAGCAAGCTATAACTGTAGTTATAGTTCATCCACTTGGTGTAGTAATTCCTGCGGGACTTTTTAATTTCCCGGGTCCTTTTCAATTTCTTAAACTGTATCTGTGCTAATTTTCTAATAAATTGTATACTCGATTGCGGTGTGAAGGAATCACAAACAAAGTCACTTTCGCATTTATAATATTAGTACGGATTTATGAAAGTCAAAGTCGAAGTTAACACAATTATATTGAAGTAGAACACTTTAGAATTATCAGTTCTACAAATGATACACAATGCCAGTTTAGTTAAACTACTGTAGTCGGGCTACTACTACTACCGCTAGTTTTTTTTTATGAATTGGAAGAAGGTTTACTAGGGAACTGCGAACTGGCCGTCATGGTATAAGCCCCTTTGTTGCCTTTACTAATAATGATAAAACTTAAAGAAACTGTATTTTTGAATTTTCTGGATCGTCCAATGGAAATAGATTTAATTTTTTTTAAAGCGATTATGTTGATGATGATGCTTTTTTAAATTGAAACATTCTTTTAAAGCTTGTGTCACTTTCATCACCGGGCTTCAGCTGGTCTACTCTTCTTTGTTTTTAGTTTGATAAGGATGACACCTCTGCAATGTTGCTCAATTTTCGTTAATCGCCGATTTAGCCATTGAGTTCTAGATATCTTTGTCTTTTTAGTTTCGGACTTAGCATTATAGACCTTAGCCTAAAAAATACAGTTTATTTTGTTAAAATCCGACTAAGATTGTTGAATTGATGTTAGCGCAAGTTGTACTGAGTGCAAGTTGTACTGAGCGCGAGTTGTACTGAGCGCAAGTTGAACTGAGCGCAAGTTGTACTGAGCGCAAGTTGTACTGAGCGCAAGTTGAACTGAGCGCAAGTTGTACTGAGCGCAAGTTGTACTGCGCGCGACTCATTTTTTTCAGTGCACATTTCCGCGGTCTATGACGTCGTTGCGGGATGGAAGGGAGGGTCGAACACATATTTGTTTACTGTCGTCAGATCGATCGATTATGTTGTAAACAAAACTACTACTATTTACATATATATATATATATATGTTAAAGTCAAAACTCTTAAACGGTCAAAAGTAGTTTTAACTGCAAAAACAAATAAAAGTACTTTTATTCGGAGTTTGGGATCGTCGACAATTCTCACAGCCCGGTTCTGACAACCAAGTCAAAAGGGCCCAGCTGGTATCAGGATTAACCCGCCCAGAGATGGCAGCAGTACTCCATTTGAGGCCGAACTTGCGACTTGTAAAGCAGCAACCTCTGCCCCGACGTGAAGCACTCCTTCGCTCTGTTGTGTCATCTTTACTTGCAAATGATCTTGGAACTAAACATCGCTGAAGATCGCAGGGACTGTTCTGGAATTGTGGGACCACAGTGAATAAGGTTTTCTTAGCGGTGAACGCGCAGACTTGTGTCTTTTTAGGTTTGAATCAGACCAAGTTTTCCCGTCCAGTCCCCAGTCAGAGACCTAGGACAAAGTGGTATCGATTTGGGACACAAGTGCTCCACGTTTTTTCTCCACAATGGATATATTTCAATGATCAGATATCAGATGCTGCTGATAGCAACTGCACACACGAATAATTAATTTTAAGTATCAACTGCAGAAATAATTGCAGAAATACGTGCTGAATAAATTTTTTTAGGGGAGATAATATGGTCTTATACAAAAACAATAACAATAGTACATTGTTCACCAAGGGGTGAAAGTCACTGATTACCGACGAGGATGTAGTTTGAGGCCCGAAACGGAGCTGAGGGCCTTAAAACACACGAGGTAGGAATCGTCTTTCATCCCGAGTGATACATAGTGCTTTACACTACAAATGCGAGGATAGTAAAATATAATTAATTAAAGGTTTAATTTACTCAACAAATATTAATTCACTTTTATAAACTTAGATGGCGCTGTACCGAATAATTACAAGCTAGGGTTATGTTTTCTGTTGTTTATAAATAGTTAGTTATTTTTTTGCAAATAGAAACTGGTTCGCTTTTATAATCACAGATGGTACTGTACCAAATAAAAAGAAGCTATTTAATTGTTTCGTCAGCTTTTAAATAGAAAGTGCTGTTTTATTCTTACTTTCTTCCCTCTAAACGGGCAAGAAAGTAATAATCTCTGCAAACACGTACTTTCAACCCTATCTTTGACTATGCATGTAGGTACTAGTCTTGTTCTTATTCAGTCACTAAACTGATCGCTCCGTACTAGTACATTCTTTTAAATGTACTCGTACAGTTTTCTAGTACTATTAGTTCAGTTCAGTTTTCATATCAGTCTGTATACTTACTCCTGTTACAAGACTCGATTCCGCGGTTTTTTAATTTTGATTATTTTTTCAGCTTTGTACGTAGGTATTATCCTTCTTTTTTGGGCTTCCAACCAAAATGGTTAAAAAGCAAACCTTGGTAAGACTTCGGTGTATGTCTGTGTGTCTCAGCAGTTTTTAATATTAATCTCGGTAAAAAGTAAAAGTGTATAAAAATGTGGATTCGATACGTGTGCGCATAGAAGCCTTTAGTTTGATTATCTTATTAAAGGTTAACAAGTTGCAAAGAGGCCGATTTTACTTCTCTTTCCAAGCTTCTGGCATTTTGCCTACGAGGATAACAGAATTAAAGAGCCTCTGAAGGACTTTAAGTATCGGTCTTCTACCCGCTTTTAAAAGCTCTGATGTAATTCCGTCAGCATCCACCGCCTTATTATTCTTAAGCTGTTACAAGGCCATTCTAAACTCATACGTTCTTTGGCCGTGATGTTGACAGGATCACGAGTTGAGGTGTACAATTGTCTATAGAAGTTCTCGATCTCTCTCAATATTTCAAGTTTGGACGAAACGATTTGGCCTTCGGTCTTCAGCTTGGTCAACAGTCGTTGCCCAATAGACAGATCTCTGAAAAACACTTTCGCGCCTTTATTTCGCTCTATAGCCTCTTTTACACATGATTTGTTAAAGTGGTGTAAATTGCATCGTATGGCATTTGGGATTTGTCTGTTGAGCCGCGTGTATTCGGACCTATTAAATAAAGACTGCAATTTCATTTTGCACCGCACCTTCATTAGATTGTGAAATACCTGTGCCTACAGACGAAAGTCTATAATCAATGTATGTTGTCAGCGATGACTTATGGTACAGAAACGTGGTCTCTCACTGTTGGCCTCTTAAATAAGCTCAGATTCACTCAGCGAACTATGGAAAAGGCTATGCTTGGTGTTTCTTTGCGCGATAAAATCTGAAATAAGGAAATTCGCCGAAGAACTAAGGTAACCGACCTAGCTCAAACAGTTAGCAAGCTTAAATGGGAATAAGCAGTCCACATCGCTCGTCGAACCGATAACCGGTGGGAAAGAAAGGATCTCGAGTGGCGACCATGAATCGGAGGACGCAGCGTGGGAAGGCAGACGCAGGTAGATAGATGACCTGGTGAGAGCCGCAGGAAGCCGATGGACGCAGGCGGCTCAGGACCGGCTGTTGTGGACACATATGGGGGAGGCCTACGTTCAGCAGTTGTCGTCTTTCGGCTGAAACGACTAGGTATATATAACACACTCGTAGCTATATTTTTTGTATAAATCTTTCAAAAGTACTCGCATGTTATTTTATCGCATTTTTTTCAGAATTCCCACCGGTATGACGAGGAAGACGTTCATTGAATTCTCGTCAAATCCTAATTTACAGTGGGTACTTTATAAACCTACTTACTAGTAAAAATTCCTTTTTTTGTGATCTACTTAACCTAAATTTGAACACTTAAAAGCTTTACAATGTAAATAATTTGTTAAAAATAAACTATAAATATCGAATTTATTTAATCAGGCTCGCATCAAGGCTTTTTTTTAATGCCAATTTTTAACCACTGTTACTGTGGCGAACCCTGGAGTCCTAAAGCGAGAGGAGCGACCGCTCGATTCACTAGTTGGAAAGGGACGACCAAATTCGAACAGTAGCTTAATGATTAATGGTCTCATACACAGGATCACACACACGGGATAATTAATTACGTTTGTTTCTATGATAATTAGTTCAATTGCACAGTTCTCAGTTTTGCCTTCCAAGTTACGATTTAACAAAACAGTTTAACTGAACAGCTTGGTAAAATTAAAATTGCGCGTGACATAAAAACGTTTACTTTTGAAAACTTTAACTACGAAAGTCTAAAAGCTACATACTCTTATATCAAACTCAAACTCTTTTGATTCAAGTAGACTTTTACTTTTTTAAACAGTTCTTTTGAATACTCAGTTTAATTATTAATTTTATAAACTTTACGATCGGTTCGGAATGATTTTACTACCGAGAAGAATAATGCAATAATTACATTGTTGTAAAGATCAATCTGACAACATAAAAAAAAATGTTTACCCCACCCTACACCCTACACCCTACACCCTACACCTCCTGCGATGAAGTCATACATTGCGCGGGAACCGCTCAGTACGACTCGCCCAGCGTCAAAAATCTTAGTCGGATTTGAACGAAATAAACTGTATTCAAAAGATTCAAATCTAAAATGATATTAACGCGCCGAAGTGTCAAGACTGAAATTTAATACCTATGACAAAAAAAGTTGAAACTAAAAGGCTAAATCCCATTAAATTTGCGATCAACGCAAATTGACAACTAATGCAGAATAGTGTCGTGCTTATTGTACTAAGAAGTAAGAAGCGCAGAAAAGAGTCACCAGCTCGAACGAGGTTGGAAGAACTCGGAAATTAACTTTGTTAACTTCGCAGCTGTCTATGTCAACCGGAATTTTAAACGATTTGAATGTAATTCCGATGGAAAAAAAACACAAAATATAAGTTCTTCGAGTACTGCCATCAATAATATTATATATATATATAAAAAAATCAATTGACGTTTGTTAATCTCACAAAAACTCGAGAATAGCTGGACCGATTTGAATAATTCTTTTTTTTGTTGCGTTCGTTGTTTTATAGCAAATGTTACATACAAGAAAAAAGGGTCAAATGTGAGTCGGACTCGCGTACTAAGGCTACCTAAACTAATTGTATTGAAATATTAGTAAGTTGTTGTGCACAAGACGGGGAAGGTTTAATTAATGCAACCCTTTCACAGTAGATGGCGCTGCAGTTGTTTTTTAAAAAAAAAAAAAAACAATTTCCGCCGGGTCAGCTAGTTCAAAATATACTTCAATATTGGTTTGAAGCAAGAATATAAGCACACGAAATTAAGAAAAGAGAGAACAAGGTCTATTTCGACTTGTCATCCAAAGAGATAAACCTCCGTAAATCATCGAATTCACGAAAAAAACTAGCGATAGTCCAACTTCTATTTGTTGCGACTTCAATTAGAGATTAACGACTTACCGCATATAAAGCCATAATTTGCTTTCAAATTTCAGTTTTTTTTATACGCATACTAAAAAAAATATTAAAGAAATTGCATAGTAAATTCGTTTCTCCGTGATATAAAACGATTTTTTTGTTGTCTATAAAAATATGACCTTTGATGACAACCTTACTTAAAATGACAATATTATGCCACGTGTTGAAGTGATCCAAAATATTTGCATTTTAATACCGCCGAGCAAACAATCAGAAAACTTAATTGAATACTTCCCTAAAAAAGGTTTTATAAAGTATCTTCTTTGCGTAATTAGCATTCCATCATTTTGCAAATATTTTTCAGATTTTTAAATATTTTTTTCTAATTATGCAGTAGATAGATAGTAAAAAGTATAATTATTATATAATCTGTCGTCTTGGTCATTGTTCTTGTGCACTTCTAAAGTTCTATTTAGGAGTATTCGATAACTGCACCTCCGGCCTCAGAATACTTTTTTGAATTCTTCGAGAAACGCTAAAAGTCTGGAACTCGCATTACAAAACGACGGCACAGAGAGTGCAAAATGCCTATAACTGAGTTTCCTGAGGCTCATAGGTGCACAGAGAGCGAGCGCTCAATTATGCACCCCGGGTAGGGTCGCAGGAGAAGGGGTACAGGGGGTGCACCCCGCCGGCCACGACACTCAATAAAAAGTAGGTAGTGTTGCGCGAATTCGCAGCGACCCTGCGACTCTGTTAGGGTTGCCGAATCTTTAGAATTACTATTTCTTATTAACACATGAATTTATACATTAGTTATTATATTTATTTAGAACTGGATATGTCCTGCGGTTTCACCTGCATCTCAACCAATTCGTGTTGGTATTCTAAATCGGGATACAATGTTCCTTGTCCTATCCCCTACAGCTATTCTAGTGCCTAAAATCAAGTTATTTGTAAGATGATATGTTGGCAACGTTGATTATTGTTCCCGTGAAGTCACTCCTATAGCTTTTTAGATAAATACTAGGACAGACTTCTAGGTAAAAAGAGATCGCTTATAATGAATGAACGTAGATCAACGAACGAAACTTTGTTTTGTGTTATTAATCAACTTTCGTTATCTTCTCGTAGAAACTATTTTTACTGTTTATTTCGCAACAATGTTTATATTTCCAAAATAGGTATCATAAAACCACAGTACACGCAAAATTTTGTATTAAATTTTAGTAAAAAATAATTAATTTTTGTATAATTCCTTTTGTACTATAATTGAATATTGACTAAATATTCCTTTATTTTTCATCAAAAATTAGTTTTTCATACAAATTCATAATTAAGTAGTTTCATATTATATGCAAAAGAATCTGATGGTTTTCTAGTGGTTTTGGGAATTGCATCTAGTGGGCTTGCTGGCAAACTGGACGTGGTTAAGACTAAAAGTTGTATTTTACGTTAAGGGGCCGAAATTTGGGCATTTTATAACTAAATTGTAAAATATTGTAATTTTATATTGTTAATATTGTAAAATTTATGTCTGTATCGTATATTTGAGTGATGCTCCAGGTGTTGCAGGCGTCCATAGGCTACGGTGACCGCTTACCAGCAGACCGTGAGCTTGTTTGCCACCTTAGTTTTGTAAAAAAAAAAAAAAAACACACCCAGACGAAACACAAATTGTCATATCATAAATGTTTTTTCTGGTCGCGGATCTGCAAACAGCACAACTACCAATAAATCTACAGCGTCAAATATATGGGTAGAATTTGCCCAAATTCGATCCTTTAGGTAGATAGATTAAAACTAAATTATACTAATATTTTCAAAGCGCTTGATATGTATCGGCGAAGCAGAAAGCACAATAGATAACACGGTGCTTACTCGTTGTTTTTGGTCTAAGTTTAAATAATTTTCTAAAAAAATTTATAAAAAAAAACGGATCTCTGAACATTATTACTAATTGAATTTTGTACGAATGGTAAAAAAAATTTATTAATATTAGTTAAGTTTTGAAAACGTCAGTAATATTTCCGATACTTTAATAAAGTAAAAACAACTACGCAAGTGATGTTTTATATATAAATGCAACATTGGGCCCTATATATACAACTAGAATACTGGCAGACCTTCGTTCGTTTTTGACTTTCGACTTTGCTTCATTTTGCTCGGCTCCTAAGGGTCTTAAGGTGATAATTACAGCCCACTAGACTTTGCCAGCGGCACTGCTCGCCCTGAATTCGGTAATCGGCATGGAACTCCTTAATTATACTAATGAAGTTTGCTATAGCAAGCTTTAGCTACATCAATTGTTCTTTAGACTCTGTTATAGTTATTAAAGCCTAGCCTATATGCCATTCCAGGACCAAACCGATATGTATGCCAAATTTAATCCGGATGCGTCCAATGGTTAAGGCGTGATTGAGTAACAAAGATCCATCCAGACATATAAACTTTGAATTTATCATAGGCATATAGATGCGATGACTTCTGTGATAGAGGAGCGGAACTGCAAATAATTATGCGCGTGCAACAGAGACAAATAGTGGCCGGTCATTAAATGAAATTCTTCCTGCCTAGCGTCCGTGCTATAGTTGTTCTTTCTTTTTTATTATAAATTTATTATATTATTATTTATTTTGTTACTTTGTCAAATGTAGTGATAAATAAAGGAGAAATTGTTATACTCAAAAATAATCTTTAAGTTCAGTAATAATGCTAAGCGAGAATAATTTGTTATTTCGTAATAGCTATTTATGCAAATACTCGTATCACAAAATTAAATTAATTTTAATATGATCACTGTTTTTCGCTCCCTTCAGTTTCGCTCGCAACAAAATAGTATAGTAGGTGGAACAGCGCCTTCGTCGTTCATATTCAAGTTTGAGGCAAAGAAATTGCCCAGAAGATCAGGTTTCTCTTTAACACTATGTGCCAAGTCACCACCGGTCTTGCACACTGGTGGTACCGACGACTGGCAAAAGTTTCCTTCGGCAGTTGTATCTGCAAAACCAATTAAACCACGGTCGGTATTAGAGTGCCGAAGTTCAGCACAGATAATACGGTTGCTGGCACGGCGGGTCGAAGGGCCCCTGATCCCCCTCTGTTATAGAAGCCGGGTTGACCCCGGTCTCCTTGTCCGGCATAACTACTACCCCAGGGCGGAGATTAAGCAATCCCTGGGTTCGGGAACCTGTTCAACCTGTGGGTAGCCAGCGGTCAGCGACCTTACTCACCGCCAAGAACATAACACTACTCAATGTTAGCGTTATTTTGGCCACGGTTTTCTTTCCGGTGTACTTCCCCAGTTCCGGATGCTCATTCGAGCGAGTACTCGCTATGCCCTGCTTTTTTGTTTGGGCGGCTTATTCGAACGAGTACTCGCTATGGACCTCTACTTGGACAAATGCCTGGACTTAACGGTAAGCACATTATTACTTGCTATACTCCCTTCGGCCGCTTTCGAAACCAAGTTTCGAAACCGGTTTCCAAAAAAGAAAAATAATTCTTCTACCGAAACCAGGTTCCCTAATAAGAACATTAATTCTTTTTTCGAAACCAGTTACCAATTGAACCAAAAAAATCCTGTTTTGAAACTATTTCCGAAACTCAAAATTCGTCAATATAATACCAAAAAGATGGTAAAAAAAAACTCATAGCAGTGTTTTTTTTCAAAAAATAATGTAAATAAAGTGAAATTAAATGAAACTTAATAAACTAAAAATTTATTCTAACTAAAACTGATGCGAAAAATTAAACTTTTAAAGGTAGAATGAGAACGGCGGAAATTTTCTTTACTGCAGCAGCAAATTTTTTATTTTATTTATTTATTTTGCTCCTGCAGTAAAGAAAAAAGTTGGACACTGCCTTGAAATTTTTGCGCCGGTCTCATTTTACCTTTAAAAGTTAAATTTTTCGTATCAGTTTTAGTAAGAATCGATTTTATGTAAATTATTTTAGGACTTTCGAGTTTCGGAAATAGTTTCAAAACAGGATAGTTTTGTCTTGATTGGTAACTGGTTCCGAAAAAAGAATTAATGTTCTTATTTGGAAACCGGGTTTCGGTAGAAGAAATATTTTCTTTTTTGGAAACCGGTTTCGAAACTTGGTTTCGAAAGCGGCCGAAGGGGCTATATTAGCTCTCTCCGCAATATTTAGACATGACCTGAAATGTTCGCTTATTCCATGTCTGATGTGGAGATGTTTAAAATTTAATAATAACTAACTCTGCGTGAAAGTGTTGTATTTGTTCGCCATCTTTTGCTGCGCTCTGAGAATGCCACTTTTTTGTTTCGAGAAAGCGCGCACGGAAAATGATAATTGGTACCGCGCCTTATTTCTATGTAGTATTTTTTTTGGCTGTACGGTAGTCATTTCTAGTAAAGGACATTTAAAGAAGTGGTAATTTACAACTGTGGTCCCTAACCGACGAAAGAATGAACATTTGTATGAGACTTTGATATTCTACAATTTAACTCGGTTGTACTCTACAATAGAGGTCTCTTGTGCGTTGGATTTAAATTGATAAGATGTACTCCATCTAAGGTTTTAACTCTGGAGAGTCCAACGTAAGCCTTACCATTACTAAATATAGAGGGGCCTTTAGGTCAGATATCGGGAGACAACCCGACAGCAAGACGGCGCTCGTGCTTATGAGCGCGGCTGCCACTCGCTCGGACACGTTCGCGTCAAGGTTTTATCTCACCGCTCCCACCCCGCTGCTTAGACGTCGCACCGCACGCCGTGTACCGAAATGTCTATTATTTAATTATGTATAAGTAGGTAATGATCTTACACTATTGATGTGCGCTAAATAATAATAATACTAATACTAAATAAAACCAGTTAATACCGTAATAAATACGAAGGGCGACTATACTCTTAGTTATAAGTACTAAAACGGAAATATTTGGATTAAAAACAAATTAAGGGTGGTATTCAACTCGTTATTTATTCACGTGAAGACCTTAAAATCCACATAAAGACCGGCTGTCAAAAGTTTTAATTGCTTACATTAAAGTTTTTATAAGTATAAATTAAGTGTTTCTAATAGAACCAATTAAGTGAAAAATTATAATAAAATGATAAAAAATTACCAGTTTCTGATTTATTCCTTTGTATTCACCTAATTACCTATCTGCATGCCAAATTTGAACTTTCTAGGTCATCTGGAACTGTGTTAGAGTTTTGATCTATTGGTCAGTCAGTGATAAAAATGAATTTTTGAACGTTAATATCTAAATAACCGTTTAAGGTGCGCTTATGAAATTTAAAGTACATATGTATCTCGCAATATATGAGCCAAATTTGACACGTTTATGTGAAATAGTTTTTGAGTTATGAGGGGGTCAAAAGTGGCTCCAAATGGTTCGTGTAAAATTACACACGGTGCTGCTCGCCAGTTCTGTTACTTGAACTTGGCTTGACACGCTACCGCGTCTGTAGATTACTGCAATACAACTTTCTGTCCATTACTCAAATCGGACAACTTTCGTGCATGCCTATCAAAATATTGTTTTTGTTTCCAAGCACTGTTATATAAGGTTTTTTGATCATCTACATTATCTGATCCTAGCTGTATAAAATTTGGTTGCAATCCTTGTGTGGTTTTCCCTAATAATAATTTAGAAGGACTTTTATAGTTGAATTCCCTAGAAATAGGTGTATTTCTATATTCTAATAGTGCTAAATATTTATCTTTTCCTTCATAATCTACTTTTCTGAAAATATTTTTTATTGTATGTATGTTCCTTTCTGCAAGACCATTTGACTGCGGATTTTTTGGACGACTAGTTCTATGATCAAAGTTCCATTCTGACATAATTTGTTTAAACTTATACTTACAAAAATTTGAACCAGTGTCCGAATATAAAATATCTGGAATTCCAAACCTACTGAAAAAATATTTTAACAAATGGATGGTATTTTCAGCACTTAAATCTTTCAATATTCCAACTTCTATATATTTGCTGTAATAATCTACAATTATTAAATAATGTTGAACCTAAATGACTCCACGGTTTGTTCGGCATCTCTTTTATGATCATTGGTTCTTTACAGTTATTTTTCTAATATCTATCACAAGTACTACAATTCAAAATTCCCGTGTAGTTATAGTGAATTCTGTTTAACATTTCTGATCTCAACAATTTACGTACAACAATACAGTTTTTCTTAAAAAATAAGTAATCACAAATATAAAGTTTTTCCTTATAGTATGGCTTTTAATAACTAGGAATGTTTTTATACCTGGCCAACCAACAGTATATACTCTTTTAATAGTTTTAACTCAGAATCATTATCGGTTTCATTTTTAAAAACTTGTACTTTTTTTTTCTGTTGCTGGGTAATGCATTTTTAATAATTCCTACTTGAGCTTCTATTTCTTTTTATAAAATATTATTTTCAGTATTTATATAATTTCTAGACAATTCACCAGCTGACAACAATTCCTTTTCAGATTTGTATTTTACAATAATGTCATATTTTTGAAGATGTAGACGCATTCTTTGTAATCTTAATGGAATATCACACAAAGATTCCTTAAATATACTTTCTAATGGTCTATGATCTGTTTCAATTATTACCTGTTTACCATATATGTATTGGTGATATCGAACACATCCAAAAACAATTGCTAATAGTTCTTTCTCTATCTGTGCATACATTTCTTGTGTTTTTGTCATAGCTTTGGAAGCATATGCTACTTGAAGGTTATTTTGTAAGAGAACAGATCCTAATGCATCTTTAGACGCATAAACTGATAACTTAACAGGCTTTTTTACATCAAAATATTGTAAAACTGGTTCTAAACTTAATATTTTTCTTAACTCATCAAATGCATCTTCCTGCAGTTTTGTCCTCTTTTCCTCATTTTTTCTTATCAAATTTCTCAAAGGATGACACTCTTGTGACAAATTAAGGAATAAATTTTGCAACATATGTATACAACCGTTGTAATTCCTTAACATTTTTAGGTTTATCCAATTTTAGTATTGCATCAATTTTCATAGGGTTAGGTCTTGTACCATCTTTAGACAAACCTATTTCACATTTTTTTAGGTTAAATTGAACATCATTTTCTTTAGCTACTTGTAATACTTTTTTTAAACGTTCATCATGTTCTGATTCGTCTTTTCCATAAAGAATTAAGTGATCTACAAATACTTGGCAACCTTCTATATTTTGAAAGATTTCTTGGTACTTACGGTGAAAAACTTCAGGAGTCGAAGTCAAACCTAGTGGTAGACGCTTGAAAAAATATCTCCCGAAAGGTGTAGCAAATGGGCATAGTTTAGCAATCTCAATATGTAGCTTTATATGAAAAAAAGCTGTTGAAGCATCTAATTTTGAAAACACTTTTGCATTACTCATTTTACTTGATATTGCTCAAAAGTTGGTAGTTTAAAGTGGTCTTAAATACATTTATTTAAGTAATTTATTTAACTTACATCTAACAACAAAAAATTTAACTAGGGTCAAGACAGACTCTTAATTTACCATCAAACTGTATAACTATAAATATGTTACTTACAAAATCTGTTGGTTCAGTGATTTTCTCTATAATATCTAATTCTTCCATTTGTTGTAACTATCTTTTTAATGGTTCATGTAATGAAATGGGCACACCTCTATACTGTTCTATTTTGCCTACTGGATTTTCACTCGCGCGTTGCCGACCCTTGAAAAATCCAATAACTTCTTTTTTGAAGAACCCCATACTGTAGTCCTTAGAGATAACCATGTTCTAACTTGCCTTTAGCTCCTGATGCACAAGAGTGTATCTCAAATTTTTGCTTCCATTTTTTATAATTTTTCCTTTCCTTGTAGACACAATGGCGGCGGTTGCTTTAGCATTTCCATTATAACATTAAAATTTTGTTTTTTTAACTTTATAAAAACTTTTCTGGCTGCGCCATATAAAAATGATAGTCACTGTGAAGACAACTGTTTAATTAAATATAATAATCCTAGAAATACAATATTGCATGTGCAATCAGTAATTACAATTACCATAGATTATATGCTAGTGTGTCACAGACTATAACCTCTCACACTAGCATTGGTGCTTAAAAAGTGTGCTCCTTAGTTGTGTCCTGTACCTCCCCCTCTTCACGTTCTCCTAACACACTAGGCGATTTCCATATTCATGGAAGACCGCGAATGTGCACCCGGTGCCCAAAAAGGGCAATAGATCAAATCCATCGAAAATCGCTAATACCTTACTCCTCTCCAAGGTGATGGAGCGTGTGATCAACACATAGCTTCTAAGATACTTAGAAAAACACGACCTGGTCAGCGACCGTCAATATAGCTTTCACTACGGTTGCTCGACTGGTGACTTTCTAGTGTATCTCATACACCGATGAGCACTAGCCATTGATAGTCAGTCATATAAGCATGTAGCCACATATATCACACATAGCGAAGGCGTTCGATCGGGTCTGGCACCGGGGTCTTCTATCGAAGTTGCCATGTTACGGAGTGCCGGAGGATTTGTCCAGATGGGTTTAGCTTTTGTCCAGCAGACGCATACGAGCCGTAGTTGACGATAGTTGCTCTGATAGCATGGACATTAATGCTGGTGTCCCTCAAGGCTCTGTGCTGTCTCCTACACTGTCTTCACTCACTACATATCAATGACATGTTGGACATCAAATGTACTGCTATTACTACTTGTAGGGCTTGCCGCCGGCGTGCAAATTAGTTCTAGAACCCCGTCGATTGGAAATACCAAGTTGTGGTATCAACGCGGGTTTGATAGATATGTACAGTTTGATATGGTAAAGTATTGAGCATTTAAACGGCAAGTGTAGTAGAAAAGCAACTGACTACATTTCGTCGTGTTGGGGAACGTGATATAGCGTCGCGACGACCAGGTGACTTACAATTACTACACTACACCTTTACTTTCAATTTACCTCTAATTTTATATAAGATTAAACTTGTACCTCTCAAGATGGTCATATATATGTATTTCTTAAAGCGTTTTAGCTGTATAAGGCTTTAAAGCAAAATTGTGACATTAACCTACCATATAAACGTTTAGTCTGCCACTTTGTATAACGCCTATAGCACTGTTGTAAATAGGCACTCATAACAGTTTTTATCGAGCTACTATGTTGTATATAAGGCTTTCATGGTACCGTTATGAAGCGAAGCCATGCTATTATGGCTCCTAAATAACTAATAAAGCACTGGTTTTTAAATGGTCACTATCACTGCTAAGCCGTTAAGCTCCCATTATAATGAATTTACAACAAATATGCGTTAAAGACGCTCCCGTTAACAAATGCTCCAAAATCGTCCTAATTGGACCTTAATTAATAATAATAATAATATAATCTTTATTTCAGCCAAAAAAGCCATAGGCAATACAAAATATGACTGAAAATAAGAAAAAAAAGACAAATATTAAAAGCTACAGATCAAAAGAGATCAACCGTCCAGTCACTTTCGGTTCTCGTCCCGATGCAGATAAAATCCAGTATTTAAATATAGGGCTTTCTAGACCTGAACTAATCACTTGCAGTAAGGTATTATTGGAACAGCGGAGCCTCTCCCAAAAAGACGCCACACGATTCCTCATGACAGCAAAAAAGTCTGGCACTCCCACCTCAGCAAACATGCTTGATGCGCTACAGTAACGCGGCTGACGCATATAATGCGAAACGCGTCGTTGAATTGCACTCTCATGGTGCTATACGATTTGCGCGAAAAATTAGACTAGAGCTGGCAAATGTAGAAACACAAGCAGTAGGCATTAAAAAATGTCAACTTAACCTCATCACTACACCTGCCAAATCTACGCGCAATCATGTTGCACCGAACCGAGAGGGCCCGTCTTTCTCGCTCAATTTCAAGGTCATCCCTAAGATCAGGCGTAAGTAGATGCCTCAAATATCTGACTCGTTCCACTGTTCGAACCACTACTCTGTCTAACTTCACTTCGGGCACATTCTCCGGACCCCTTCCCGACTTAAAAACCATAAGTTTTGTCTTTTTAGCATTATATTTAAGTCCGTGCGCATTCGCGTAATGCTCACATACTAATAGCAGATTTCTAAGACCTTTAATCGAGGGGGCGAGCAGCACCATATCGTCTGCATAGCTAAGACTGTTAACACAAACACTCCCTATATGACAACCTACACCGGTGCCCTTCAACTCCTCGATCAAACCATTGATGTAAACATTAAAGAGATCCGGAGAAGTAAGCCCTCCTTGGCGAACACCGCACTCTAACCTGTAACTGCTAGAAGTCGCGTCACCCCATCTGACACAGTTCGTCTGGCCCGCATACCAGTATCTCAACATATCAATTACATTAGTCGATACACCAGATGCTAGCAATTTGGTCCTAAGAATTTCATAATTCACTAGATCAAATGCCCGACTCAGGTCAAGTAAACATGCGTACACCGTAGTGTCACGACTTTTATAGTAATTAACGGTATATTTGAGGCTCATTATTGCTGAATCTGTTGAGAGACCAGGACGGAAGCCAAACTGTGCATCGTCAATCCGTATATTACGAAGAAGTTCGGGCTGCAGCAGCCTCTCGTACACTTTACCTATTACTGTTCCCAGAGAAATGGGACGATAGTTCGTACTATCACTTAGATCGCCCGTCTTATTTTTTGGCACAGGAATTACAATTGTCTTCATCATGTCCGGGGGTAGATATGTGTATCTCCCACATAAGGTAAAAAGACTTGCCATCTTCGAATATAAAGCATCACCCGCATAAAGTATGTGTTCGAGACTAAGGTCGTCATGTTCCGGTGATTTATCTCGTTTCATTCGACGCACAGCACTGGCGACATCACCAGGTGTAATTATGATGTCACCCTCAACCCCGAAGTCGACAGGTACATTTGACGTACCAGGAACACATCCCGTTGCAGGTATCGGATCTACCCTAAAACGACTCGCAAATAACGCAGCTATCGTCTCAGGGTCTTGAATGCCTTCAACGCTCACTGCCTGACTTTGTTTATGTCCTAATCTTTTTGTTCCTTTCCAGAACTTCATAAAGTTCTTATCCCTACGACTGGAAGCTAGTCTATCAAGCTTAATTTTTTCTTCATTATTCTGGCAACACATTAGTTTATTTTAAAAGAGTTTACGGCTATTTACCATTGCATCATAAGTCATTCCTGATATAGGCTTTCCGGCTATCACCCAAGATTTGAAATGTGCTCGGAATGACTGATGTGCTTCCCGTACGTGGTTATTCCACCCAACTACTTCTTTATGCTTTCTTGTTCTATGAGGCAGAGAACCGGAGGCGACTATTGACGCTTTTCTTAAAATATTTACAATCTCTGTATAAAGATTACATATAAATTTATAATAATTTCCTGTATTAGGACATTTCTTAAAACACTTATTGAAATAGAAAGAAGAAGAAAGAAAGAAAATACTTTTATTTAGCAAATAAGCATAATGCCAAATAAGGTATCCACTCAGCATAAGCTGCGGCCAAAGCCACAACACTGATTTTCAGTGGAGCCCTTTATTCGCCGTCAGATCTCCAAAAAACATACATGCTCGCTGAATTGGCTAAATAAACATATCCTATACCACAGAACATTATACAGAGAAAAATAAAATATAATAAAAAAATCTATTTCCTTGTTTAATTACTATCTCTAAAGTATTGTTAACTACCATAACAAAAAAGAAAGAAAGATAAAAAACTAAAATTATATAGGTACAGCTAACTATTAACACATAAATGTTTAAATTAAAGGAATGCAGCGGACCAATCATATTTACACTTTACTGGACAAATCACAGATATCACAGCTCAAAACATCAATTACATTTAACATATTCAAATAACAATACTTATAATATACGTCTGTTTGTCTAGAGTCACGTGTTCCCCAGCGAACACCTGTCTCCCCAATCTTACTCTTATCAACTACTACACCCTCGCCAACCCCTTCAATTTTGCACTTAATAAAAACTGGAAAATGGTCAGACCATGTCACATCATTCTCTATTCTAACATAAAGCACAGTGTCCTTAGTAGCCTCACTCGTAATACAGTGGTCTAACCAACTTTAAGTGCCCCAGTTACTAACATATCTGTAGGTATCAGAACTGATACCCAACAGGTCAATATCCACACAGTTCCACTTCTGCTCACTGCAGAAATTCAAAAGTTGCAGCCCGAACCTTTTACTAGGATGAGCATTAAAATCTCCGAGCACATACACTGCCTGTGTATCACTCTCATCAATAATAGCAGTTACCCGCGAAACACAGTTTATAAACTCGGGAAGATTATCAGGTTCATCGTTGGGCATATAGACAAATTTGGACTTCCTTCATAAAACTGCAAGACGTCCATGTGGCCTCCCTCGCAGTGCCCCAGCTGACGTGTTAACTGCCGAAGTCGCATTGCATTCGAAACGGTCCTCTTTTAACACTCAAAAGTTGTAAAAACGTATTTACAAGGCTTAGATATTACTTTTTACATAACAACTTTGTCATTTCCTATTTATCACTAAAAAGTCACAAATGACACGAATCAAAAAGGCATCGTGACGTCGATTGCCTTTAGATCGATCGGCGTTGAACGCGCAAAGCGATCTAGCTCAGAATCGATCGGGGCGAAGTGCCGAGAGGGCTCTTCGCGTCTTGAACGGCACTCTTCGCGGGCCAGAATGTTCCTTCGAATGCAGTCCTGCATCTAGGCCGAGAACAACCTACTCTGGACAACTCGGACGGCGATAATAGTATCGATGTCCAGCGTTCCCGTTCGGTATGGCTCGGGTCATGGAGCGGCAGGTGCATTGGCGGGAAAAACACGCCCCGGGGTTCGGGGGGTTTTTTGGGGCCACCGGGGTGGCGCGGGTGTTTTTACTCATGTTCGAGTCGACGAGTTAGGCGGTGTGGGACGATGCCAGTGCGACCATAGAGCTGAGTAACACTTCGACGTGAGCCGCCACGTACTATCAGCCCTAGCCGTCCTCGCGGATGACGCGCGCGGGCGAAAGCCCGCGGACTTTCGTTACGAAAGCCGCAAAAATTTCCTTTACCTAGGCGGGTCCGAACACCTACACCGAGCAACGAAGACCAGACACGCATGGTTACCACGGCACAATGGTTACGCCAGGGAGCAATGACCGAATTGTTGTGGTTACCAATGGTTTCGGAGTTTACAGGTTACGTACTCGGTCAGCACCATAGCAGTCCTCTGAAAAGGATTGAAGGGTAACGGGGGTTTTATAGGGGTAGAGGGTATCGCAACTGGCAGGTAGCTTAGTGAGTAATTTGTCCCATACGCCCTAATTGCGTAAATTAACATGTTGGTACTTGTGTTATTTAATGGTGTTGATGTTTTTTTAAAAGCTTAGGTTTCAAGCTTTCAAATGAAATATTATTTTAATTTAAATGTTGTATACTTTTATTAAGAACAATGTTTGAATGTAGAGGTAGCGCTTGGGTCGATTTGGTTGCTCGCGAGTGTATTAGGGAATTTTAACACTGGTATCACTATGAAGTGATAACACTGTTATACAACCATTGATTGTTAATGTAGTGATTGCTATTCCTTCCTATTACAAATTCAATTACCGTGTCGACCATCTATAAATTTCGAAGTTTGGAGACAAAAATAATTGGTAATTTATTATTTGTTTAATGTTGATGCTTCTGTATTCTGTAACGAGCGATAGTATTGTAATAAATATTTCAATATCACTTGCGCTTGCATTTTTATTGATATTCTAGTAGTATATTAATGATGTTTTTTGCATGCCCCCTGTTAATTCATTAATATTTAGGAAAATAAATAAAAATTAATTAGCAAATATTTTTAAGATTTTGATATATAACTGAATAGAGTTGCAGTTCTTCAACCGATTTACAACATCTCGCAGCCATAATAAATTTTAGGTTCCTCCGCGACGCGCTCCACTGCGACGCTTTCCGCCTCGACCGGATGGAGGGGAGGTACTGAGCCAAGCCTACTGAGAACTGGTTGACTCTGAATTAAAGCCGGAGGCCATGGCCAAGATCCTGGCCGATATCGATAGGTCCGAGGAAATAGAAAGAAAGAAAGAAAGAAAAACATTTATTTGACACTCAAACAATTATATATTTAACATAAATATATATAAATAAGAATACATTGGTGATTGAGTGCCAAAAAGGTCTCTTACTCAGCGGACGAAGACATCTCTGTACGCGATCTCGTCGTTCTCCAGCCACTGGCAACGTCGGCACTACTTATTAGACTGCCGGTGTTGGATTTTCCCACGTTTACGGTGCCGGTTACCCAGTAGACTTCCGAAATATTTTCGTAAGCCTAGTCAACGCCCGCTCTGACCTGACTCCGGCCCAGAAGTTGGCGTACCTCTTGGCTTCTTTGGATGGGGAATTGCGTGACCTCATCCAGCATCTACCGTTGGATGACGCCAGCTATACGGTGGCGCGGGAGTTGCTGGATAAGCGTTAGCAGAATGTGCGGCAGTTTCTAGACGCGCACGTCCCTGCCATTCTTGGGCTACTAAAGGTCTAGGACGTTAAGAAACTACGAATTGGGTTTCTTAACGTCCTGTTAGTCGCGTACAACACGTTTAAGGCTTTGACCCTGCTAGTAGGGGAGTGGTCCTCTGACACCCCTTTTCCAAAGTTGGTGGGTTTTCTGGGAGAGGGGTGTCGTCGGGCGGATAACGTCGCTCTCGCTGACCCCTCCACCTCGGACGTTAGGACTAAGCCTAGACTAGAGGACTAGACCTTAAAGCGGTGGGCGGTTTTGTGCTGCTGCAGAGGCTACTGAACCGCGGACGTGTGTTTTTTTGTCGCAGTAGGGACCACGTTGTGGCCGAGTATCGCGATTTGCGTCCCGCGGGTCGACGCAACATTAGGCGCGCGCGAAGTGTCCCTCCTCGGATACTGTGTGTAATGATTATCGGTAAGGTTGTATCCCCACTGCCCCCACGGTGAAAAGGGAGTTGTTGAGGGGACCCTGGATGGCAGTTTAGGTGCGATCCCCAAGTGCTTCGCCGCCATGCAGGGCACGGGCTCCCGAGCCTGTCGCGGCCGGGGGAGCTTCTTCTCCCCATCGGAACTCTGATCGGACCAGGAGGGTAACTTTCACAGACGCACTCCCTGTGCGAGGATATTGCCGCCCATTGTTGAGTGGCCACGATTAATCCGACCAATAGCCAACATGAGGCGTCCTGCTCACGAAAACTGGGAACCCATTTGCAGATTTGATTTTCCTTCGCGTGAGTTGAGTCCTTCCCATCCTTCCAATCTCTTCCTTTGTTGACTTGCAGCCTCCACTCCTTCACCACCCATTCCCCTACCCTCCACGGTTTTGTTGCCTACCGCACAGGTTTGCGTTGTTTCACCTCGGGGTGCTCGGATAAACAAGCGTGCAAATCGCTGTTTTCTGGCGCACAGTGGTGTATAATATCGGAATGGTTAGTGGAGCAATCGGTGGAATTCCGGTATCGAGTTTGTTAGGACAAATTTTAGTCGATGTTTCCCCCTTGATTCCCCACGCCCGAGTATTTTTCTATCGGCCATTATTTTAGAAAATATATAGGTAATCACCCTCAGGTCAGCTTACCACCATGTATTGTGCAACTGACTTCGGGATTGCCCCTTGCTGATCCTAGCTTCCATGTTCCAGGACCCATAGATCTGCACTTGGGTGCTAATGTCCTGGGTGTGTTTACTTTGGGAACAGTGAAATTACTTCAGCCAGGTGGACTGGTCGCAGCTCCGACTCACCTGGAACACATTATAATGGGCCCAGCACAACCACTAGTGCCTGTACGTTCGCTGGATCCTACATCTTGTGTGGGTCTCTCTCTCGCTGAAGTGATTCAGCAATTTTGGAAGAAGGGGGAAGAACCTCCAAGTACATCTCGTCAGAACCCTGAAGACCAGGACTGTGAAGCGTTCTTTGTGACTAACACAGCCAGGCTTGCATCCGGTCATTTTCTGACAATATTGCCATTTCTTCCCGACATCCCTTTGGGTCAGTCCAGCAAGTTAGCCAAAACCAGACTAGCATCCATGGAAAGACGTATGACCCGAAGTTCGGAATTTAAGCAGAAATATGTTGCATTCATGCGGAAATATTTTGAGCTGGGTTACATTTCCGTATCTAGGTTCGATTGGCGGAATCTCGAACACTATTATATCCCTTACCATGCGGTTTTTAAGGGTGATAAAATACGTGTCGTATTCGATGGTTCTGCTCCCTCTTCTTTGGGCGTGTCACTAAATCAGTGTTTGTATACAGGTCCCAAGCTTTATCTGTCATTACTAATCTCCATCGACATCAGGTCGTAAGGATTGCGGACATTAAGATGATGTTTAGGCAAACATATATTTACCGGTATGATCGAAAGTATCAGCTCATTTTTTGGCAAGAACACCCCTCGCATCCAGTCACGGTCTTTAAGCTGAATACCAACACATACGGTTTACGGTTAAGGCCTTTTATCGCGATTCGTGCTCCCTTAGAGCTCGCTGAGCGTGAGCGGTTTAGTTTTCCGAGGGCTTCGGCCATTTTGTCGACAGATGTCAAAGTTGATGACATCTGTACGGGAGTTGCCAGCAAGGAAGAGGCCTTTTTGCTCCGTAATTAACTTTTGGAACTAATGAAGGCTGGTGGTTATGATCTGAGGAAGTGGGTGTCTAATTCACCTGTTGTGAAAAGACCTTTCAAAAGAGCATCACCAAAATCCGCATACCCTGTACAGATTTCGCGGGACCCTTCTTAGTAAAAACTTCTACGTTATGTGAGGAGAAAACTGTGATGGCCTACCTTTGTGTTTTCTTTTGTTTGTCAACCAAGGCCCATTTGGAAGTCGTTTCTGCCGTGTCAACGGAAGCATTTATGCCCTGTTTGTCTCCGTTTGTCAGTCGTCAAGGGTTGCCGAATCTTATTCGGTCCGACTGCGGAACTAATTATAAGGACCTAGCGTCAGATGACGGAAATATGTGAGTTCTTCAAGACAAATGACATCCAAATTGTATATGACTTGTTTAGGCAAGGAATCAAATTGAAATTTGACCCTCCTGACTCCCCTTGGTGTGGTAGTATTTTTGAGGCAGTGGTCAAAGGGGCAAAAACCCACTTGCATCGGGTTATAGGTGAAACGGTATTAACCTTTGAGGAGTTAGGCTACCCTGTTTTGTAAAATTGAGGCTCAATGTACGGCCTCTTTGTCCGATCTCATCGGACCCAATATGTAGCGAAACCGCCGTCAACAGGTTGACGCGTTTTGAACTACTGCAGCAGATGTCGCAATCGTTTTGGTAATGATTCTCACTGGAGTATCTTCATCTTCTGCAGCAGCATGTCCGGAGGTCTGATAAAACAGAACCACCTAAAGTCAGAAACCTTGTCTTAGTGAAGGAGGCGAATATGCCGGCCCTCCCTTGGAGAAGGGGTCATATATTGCAATTGCTTCCAGGGAAAGATGGAGTTCCTCCAGTTGCTGAGGTATTGGTTGGTGACTCCATTTTGAAACGAGCTGTGGCGACCTTGTCCTGTCTCCCTGTTATTTTGGATTCTCGCGCTGTCTCAGCCCGATTCGATTGTTTGGTAAAATAAGCGACGACGCTTTGCATGACAAATCACACGTAAATAACTATAGGCGAATATCAATATTGTCAATCTCATCTATCCAATCGTATCCTAGCACCATTCACCCGTATAATTATTAATTAAGCACATCATATGTATGTTTTTCTTTCATTTTTGTTTGCCTTTTCTTTAATTTTTTTACCTTATGTCTTTTTAGCAGTAAAAGTGCACGATTTTCTCAATTTTTGTTAAATTTTTCGCGCTCCATTACAAATTTAAAAATAAAACGTGGCCAAGAATGGTGTAACCCAGCCGAAACGTCGGGGAAAAAGTATTTTGTCAAATAACGACATAGCGTTTAATCCCGTTTTATTATTAATTTTGGTTAATTTGTGTAAAATTCTCTTTATTATTGTAGTTTTTGTATGATAAGTCTACGTCTTATATAGTGTTACTGTGAATGTCGTGGCAGCCAGTAATTAATATAGCACTAAGTAATTTATTCTCTAACCATATAATTTATGTATTGATCATGATATAATTTATGTATACTTTGTATCCCTAAATAGATAAAGATATAGATCTCTGGGCGGGTGCACCCGGATACCAGCTTGGCCCTTTTGATTCAATTCAACGACAGGCTGTAAGAATTGTCGACGATCCCAAACATACCAGCCGTATTGAACCCTTAAGTCTACTTATTACTTACGTTCTACTTTACCTCCCTGTTTGTGTTCTACCGCTTGTAGAATGTATTGTGAGGAATCGTTCGAAATGATGCCCACGGCTACTTTTTACCATCGCACCGCTCGTCATCGGCAGAAAATTCATCCTCACACCTTAGAACCTAAATAGTCACGTACAGTAGTTCGCTAAGGTTGTGGAATGAGCTCTCTGCCAAGGTTTTCTCTAAGGACTACAGTATTGGTTTCTTCAAGAAAGAAGTTTTTGAAGGGTCAGCAACGCGCAAGTGATACCCCTGGTGTTCCAAGCGTCCATAGGCTGCGGTGACCGCTTACCATTAGGCAACCCACAAGCTTGTTTGCCACCTTAGTGGAACAAAAAAATCAACATTATTTAGCACAGAAGTTCTTGTTATGATGTACGCGAGCATTAAAATTTTACCAAATTCATCTCCTAAGAGTGTGAAATAAGGGGTTGAAAGTTTGCATTTAAATACGTCACTTTTAAACTTAAATGCACAAAACTTGGTAATACGCCTTAGGATTAAAAATTAAGAATGGCATATTTCACTGTTCGTAAAATATGGAATGTAAAATAGGGAATGAAAAAATCAAGATTGTAATTTTTTCTATTTTGGATTTTTTTCTATCATGCCCTAGGGATGAAATCGGAGACCGGGGAAATTATATTTAAAGAATTATGATATTTTTGTGCCTAGACTTGAAATTTTGTACCTATACCTATACATATAACACTAAATACGGGTTGGAAGTTTGTATGGAAATCCGTCATTGTTGAAGTTGAATGCATATAATTTTATTTATTTTATTATTTAACTCTTATAGTACACTATAATTTTAGTGTAAAATTGACAAATTGATACTTATGTACTAAGGTGGACTTATCGCATAATCTGATTTCTTCCGGCCAACCTTAGGATATTTCCGAAAAAAGGTTAATTTAAATTTAAGTAGGTCCAAACGAAAAAAAAAGAAAGCATAGATGAGAACCAAAATAATTCCAAGTATATGCACATACATATATATACAATAATTAAAATAAATAAATAAATATTTTTGGACATTACACACAGCGCCGTCTAGCCCCAAATTAAGCAAAGCTTGTGTTATGGGGACCAGATAACGGATATAAATACATATATATTACTTTTTTTTTGTAAATACATACATATTATACATAAGTACACCCAGACTCAAGACAAACACAAATGTTTGTCAAGTGCGGGAATCGAACCCACACCCTCTGCACGGCAGTCTATCACTTTACCAACTAGGCTGCGAGGGAGTCAATACATATATATACTTATATAGGTATGTACTCATAAATACATGTACTCATAAAAACTAAAACTGCATACGCCTATCCCTGATGACCTTGATCACGCAATAAATATAACTTATCAGCTAGTCCAGACCCCTGATCAACTTCTTGCTATACCATCTTCCCTAAAGTTTTTTTACGCTAACTGTCGAAGCATCGTGAAGCCAGGAAAACTCGACGAATTATTGTGCACATTAAAAGCCATACCTCATTAAATCCAAATCATAGTCTTAACGGAAACATGGATCAAATCCACAGCTGACCAATTAAGAATAGTAAACTACACCTACTATTACATCTTAAGAGATGACTCCAGAGGCGAGGCGTATCAATTTTCGTCCATAATTGTCTAAAAACAAAAACAACATCAAGGATAACGATTATCATATGGTCATAATTGCAGCATTATCGGATCATAAGCTCCTGTATCTGGAACTCAAAAAGAACAAACGACCGCCTAAGAAAGTAATTCAGTACAACGTCACAAATTACTATGAGCTTTGCAATAATTTTCAGACAGTTAATTTAGATGATATTCGTTCCATTAAAGTATTACAGGACAAAATTCAAGAACAAGTCAAGAAGAATACAGCAAGTAAATCAAAGTTATCATAGCTACCTCAATATGACTGGATTAACGCAACCATTATTAGAAGTATTAACAAGAGAAACCAATTTTGCAAAAAGCTTAAATCTAATCCTAAAGATGAGCAATTGAAAAAGATTTTTTTTGGAAGAAAGAAACAAAACTCAAGAATGAATTAAAAATGCTAAAACGAAATATTTTTATGATATTATATTTGAAAAAAGTTCTGACAATCCAAAAAAATGTGGTCAGTCATTAATGTTTATAACACTTACAAAGCTAGACCAAGTTGTGCTCCCCCAAAACTAATATACAATACCAAAATAATTACAAACGAATATGAAATCGCTGAATGTCTAAATGAATACTTTTCTTTCTTCTATCGGTCCTGTCTTAGCAAATCAAATACCATAACCCTATTTCCAGTCCAAATATCACAAATAACTATTTTTTATCTGCCTTCTCCCTGCGTACTGCCGAGGAAATTTCAAAGATTATAGATGATCTGGATTATAACAGTAGTTCTGGCATTGACAGTTTATCTATAAAGACTATCAAAAACCTCAAATGACAGATAATTAAAAGTCTCACTCTGCATTAATAACAGCCTGCAAGACAGAAACTTCCCTGAATTTCTTAAAATTGCCCAAGTAACTCCTATTCCGAAGTCCGGAGATACGACTGATCCAGGTGAATATCGGCCTATTTCCGTTTTAAATTATCTAGAATATACGAACGAGTTTTTATATAATCGAATAGAAAAGAACCTTAATGAAATCAATTTTCTCACTGAGCGTCAATAAGGATTTAGGTCAAAATCTAATACGTCAACAGCAACCTTGGACTTCGTTACTAAAGTCAAAATTAATTTTGACAGGAAAAACGTTGCTATAGGTGTTTTCATTGACTTGAAAAAGGCGTTCGACACGGTGAGTCACCCACTGCAGGATCCGCATGCAAAATGCTCGAATCATTCCTGGCCAACAGATCCCAAATAGTTAGGATAGGAAATTGCCAGAGGAGTCCTCAACCACTCAACTATGGAATTCCACAAGGATCCATATTAGGACTACTTTTGTTTTTAATTTATGTATATATTATCGACAATATAGGTTTGCATGGTCATTTAACGTTATATGCTGACGACACCTGCCTTTTTTATTTTGGTAAATCTATTACTAAAATGACAAACACAGCTCAACAATATTTAAACACACTCTATCTATGGCTCCAACAGAACTTATTAACTATAAATATATCTAAGACTAGCTACCCTAATTTTTTTAAATAAAAAAAAAATATTCTTACCCGGATTTAACAATTAAAAAAATTCTCGACTCCGGCAGAAAAACGACAATTGCTTTAGAGAAAAAATATCGCGATACGAGTTAAGAAACCAAATCCCATGAGCTTAGAACCCAACACGGCAAACGGAACTTTTTACACAAGGAAGTACAACTGTGTATGTAACTGTGTAACTTCCAAACAAAATTAATAAATCGAACAGTTTTAACGTATATAGAGTAAAATAGAAATAATTTATTTTTGATCATCCTAAAGTTTTAGACCGAGTACGTTAGCAGTCCTTTATTGTTATGTCACGTTCTGTATTAAATCTAAGCACCTATATATATTTTTATATATGTATTATATATGAATAGCAACCTTAACCCAATGTAATGATACGATGACGCAACGAAACTTATAATATAGTATTATTTTTGTTACATTTCTTATTGTGAGTGGTTTATCCTTATAAGAAATAAAGAATTTAAACATAAATATGTAGTTAGTCGATTTGTTAGGGAATTTATAAGAAGGGAAAACAATACCAGTTAAAAACAGAACACCACCTTGTGGAACACCTGCAGGCACAACACACCAGTCCGAGCAGCCAGAATCGATACGTATGCATTGTTGACGATCTTTCAGATAAGTTTCAAACCACATGGCCGCTGCCGGAGATATGTTAAGCGAACGTAGTGCGCAAAGTAGAATATCAAAGTCGACAGTATTAAATGCGTTGCTGAAATCTAGTAAAGTTAACACAGTAATATGTTGACTTTCCATGTTGTGTCTAATGTCGTCTGTAATTTTTATCAATGCGCTGACAGTACTGTGACCTGGGCGAAAATCTTGAAAAGGGCTGAGGAGGTTGTTTGAGAAAAGATATTGGCTAAGTTGCTCATGGACTAAACGCTCGATCACTTTGGACAATAAGGGAAGAATGAATATAGGTCGGTAGTGAGAAAGAATAGAAGGATTGGAAATTTTGGGTAGAGGGATGATGAAAGCTTTCTTCCAGCTATCAGGGAAACGGTAAGTAAGAAAAGAAAGATTAATAAGATTGGTAATATGAGGAAGGAAGGCTTACATTTTCGCTACTAGTTGCTTTGCTACCCAACCCACGTATCGCTCGCCTGACATCACAGCCAGTGGCCATTTTGAAATTGAAGTTATTAAAGTCAGGACATGGCAGACCAGAGAAGTGAGCTAAAGTCTTTTTTTAAAGTTTTTTCGTCAATTGTAGGAGGTGGGGAGGAAAAATGTTTATTGAGTGAGTTGAGATCGTAATTGATTGACATCTGGTCTACGGATTTGCCAATACCCAAAGACTTGAGAAATCTCCATAAATTAGTAAGTATTTGGCTTTGGTTGTAAAAAAAAAAATAATTAATACAAATTTGGAAAATAATCCCCTACAAGGCAAAGTAAAAAACTATAAACAGTTAAAAGCTTACCTTTTTAAAGAAAGACCACGCGAATGAATTTCGGGTATAATCTAGTATAATCTAGTCTTCTACAAATTCTCTAGAAGTAAAGACTGGCTTTGTTACCTGTTTATTAGGAGATTTTCCAGTACTGATAAATTATCAAAGTGTTACTTAGCCATAACAATGGCTTCCTTAACACATATTTCTAGATTTATAAAACCGAATTATAATGTCATACCGTTAATAATTTATTAATTCTCCTAAGTCATTCAATTAGCAATCAGTAGTTCACTGTTGGTCATAGGTCTTTCCCAATGAATGTAACCACAGTCGATCTTCACCTTTCTCAATCAGCCACTTCCAGCTAGCCACCTTTTAAGGCCATCGGCCCACCTGGCATGGGGGCGACCTACATTTCGCTTACTGATCTTGGGATCCACTAGATAGCTCCAGCAGCCATCGGTTCTCCTACAAATATGAACTACCCTTACCCTTACCCTTCCTTTATTCTGTGAAGTCAGTAACTTTTTTTGTATAATACCAAGGTGGCAAAAAACCTTATGGTCTGACTGATGTTAAGCAGTCATCGTACCCTATGGACACTGGACTCACAATGCGTGACTATTTAGGTCGAAGTTATGAGGACGCATTCCATGCCGATAGCGAGTTGTGTATTGTTAGAAAGTACATCCTCCTCAGAAAAAAACCCATGGTGTCTAAAGACATCAAGACGTTAGGAAAGTTATGATAAAGCCTAAAACTTACGGACGGAGGGAGAATTGAGCAGAATTTTTCTTTATCTTCCTTTAATGGGCTGATATCCGTTTTCTTTGGCTGTACTCTGTTTCACTTCACTATATTTTGTTAATGGGTACGCGCGGGTAAAGGAGTTTTTATATGAATGAGCGGAGAACTCAGCGCTGAAAAACTTTTAATTACACTTGACAGACCACACCATAGATAACTCTCTCTCTCTGTCGGAGCGTTCAAAGAGCTGGTGCTGGTGAACACGTTCAAAGTTGCGTTCTTAAATCCGTCACGACATTTTGGCGTGAACATCCTGGAGGGGATTTATTCTTGAGATCTTGAGCCGAGCGGAGAAATACCATCATCTTAGGGCAGATCAATTGGAAGTCTTGCTAGCTTGAGTACTGGCCGCTGCAGTGTTCCACTGAATGTGTTCAATTCTACAACAGGGGTGACTCCGTCTTTCCCTGGTATAGTGCGGGTTATTCTTCCCATCTGCCATTGTAGTGGAGGTAGGTTGTCTTCCTTCATGAGAACCAATTCGCCGACTTGAGCTGATTTAGATAGCCACTTCGAACGTGAGTGACCCACATTTACCTTTACACCCAAAAGGTCCATTGGCACCAGATGTGTCGCGAGAGGGCGTGGATGAGCTAAAATCGCTTAAAAGCCGACATTGATCTATCATCAAAGAATGGTTCGGGAAAGGAGGTAATGAGGCTGGATGTGCTTTTCTGTCTTACAACAGCGGGCATGTTCTTCAAGAAACTCGATCAAATGCTTGCGAGTGGGCAGAACATCTGACGATCCATGTCGTCTTTCAAAAAGTGTGCGGAGCTCACCCTTTAGTTTTCTTACTACTATGGATACAAAAACATAATCACAGTTATCCAAGGGCAATTTCAAATTCTTGAGAGCCGATTGAACTGAAATTAATGGAATTAAAATGGCTGAAGTATTTAAGAGCGGGTGGTTATCTTGAGTTATGAATGATTTTCACGAAACGGTCAATGAAAACTCGTCGATTCTTGTAGCGCTTGGTCAATATGTCCAATGCTACATCGTAGTTCTCATTGACAATCTTCAGGTGTGACACCATTCTTAAGGCCTCACCAGAGAGACATGAATCAAATAATAGAGCTTGACCGCACCTGTCAAATCGGCCATTGTGTCAGTCAAGCTTTTGAAGATGGATGGATTTTCCAATTTTGAAGTAGGGGCAGATGAGGTTGAGGGGCGTGCTGAATCCATTCCAGTTGTTTTTGAGCTGATTCTTACATTGGCAACTAAATTTTTTTCATATGCCATACATGCTGCACTATAATTTTTTTCCAGTCTACTCTTCGCCTCATCTAGTTAAGTGAATCTACCTAAAAAGTCGGCTCTGGAATACTTAGACGTATTACCTTTCAGTAGGTAAGGGGCCACTTCCAACAAAAACAAAATAGTGTTATGAGCTTCCCTAAATTTGGCAGCTTGCTTTGATGGCATTGCAACGTCAAAAAAAAAATCCTAAACAAGGCTACAAAATTACACAAAAATACTAAATATGAGCAGATTCAATAAATTTAACTTTATATCAAACAACTTAAAATTTACAAACATAAAGAGGGTATGAGCTGAAGCTATTTTATAAAACTACTTAATATGGTAGAAAAGTTTTAGGGCTGATAATACAAACTTCGGTTACAAAAACAACTAGCAATTATTTTACACACAAAAAAAATATGACAGTAATTTGTCAAATGAGAGTGAAATATATGTTTTAGGGCTGAAAAGTAGGATTGAGTGTAATAATTATGATAAATAGACCGTAGACTATAAGCGAGAAAGGGGCTGGTTATGAGAAACTGTAGTTTTTTCGTGAAATATACGCTAAGGTTATGCCGGTTAGAGCTAAGGTTAGTTAAGGTGGGGTTTAGACTGTAAAGGGCTGGTTTACAGTGAATGGAGGCTAGATGGACCATAATGTTGTCTAGAGACACTTACGGGTGGAGGGAGCATGGAGCAGATTTTTTCTTTATCTTCCTTCAATAGGTTGATATCCGTTTCCTTTGGCTGAACTCTGTTTCATTTCACTATATTTTGTTAATGGGTACGCGCGGGTAAAATAGTTTTTTTATGAATGAGCGGAGAACTTTGCGCTGAAAAACTTTTGAATACACTTGACAGACCACACCATAGATAACTCTCTCGATGCCGAAGCGTTCAAAGCGCTGATGCTCGAGAACACGTTCAGAGTTGCGTTCTTAAATCCGTCACGACATATTGGCGTGAACATCCTGGGGGGAATTTATTCTTGATCTTGAACCGAGCGGAGAAATACCATCATCCTTGGGCAGATCAATTGGAAGTCTTGATAGCTTGAGTACTGGCTGCTGCAGTGTTCCACTGGCTGTGTTTAATTTCACAATACGGGTGACTCCATCTTTCCCTGGTATAGTGCGGATTATTCTTCCTATCTTACATTGAAGTGGAAGTAGGTTGTCTCCCTTTATGAGAACCAATTCGCCGACTTGAGCTGATTTAGAAAGCCACTTGGAACGTGACTGACCCACATTTACCTTTACACCCAAAGGGTCCATTGGGACCAGAAGTGTCGCGAGAGTGATGCCGAGAGCGTTCAAAGAGCTGATGCTGATAAAATTATTCAGAGTTGTGTACGTAAATCCATCACGAATTTCTGGCGTGAACAACCCATTATACGACGGTGGTGAGAACGACTGGCAATAGTTTCCCTCGGCAGCTTTAGCTTACGACTCGCACATATAGTGTGCAGTGTGGCTGAAACTATCAAAGAATTAATATTGAGCTTTGGCAGTAACTTGAGGAAGTATTCGATTTAATTTCTTCGTTGTACCTCCTCATTTCGATGAAATCCTTTTAGGAAACATCAAGCATATTTTTAATTTGTCCTTAAGTCTTATCGTTAGTGTCCGTGTTTATCAGGTACATGCATGACGCATTCATTGAAGATCTATGACCGACGAGAAAACCTGACTTAGTTTTTGGAATGACTGACCAAGCCCAACTGATTTCTTCTGTCGCTTCCTTATTGACGGTGTTATATGTTAATAGCCTATCTAAATTTAGAATTCCAAGACAGATAGTGCATTGAACTAGCTTACTACCTTTCTTTGATATTGATTTTACAGTAACAGTATAGTTGTCACAATTAAGAAATTTATTTTTTGCAATTATTGAGTAGTTATAACGATTTTAATTTAAACAAGGTATAAGTTATAATACGATGAGTGCCATGTCGCCAAATGTATGGAAGCTGATGACATCAAATTTTCGGACCTTCCAGTTTATTTTATAAATTATTATTGACACAATTAGATAGAGCTCGTAAAGCACTTTCAGGATCGATAATCAGTATTTCGATATCGTGTATGGTTTAAAAATCAATCGAGTGAGATCACATAGCGTTTCCACTCTGTATAAGGTTTGCAGAAATAGAACCAAAACCATCAGCTGACGCATAGTTTGAGTTGTTGTTGAGTTGTTCTAGAAATTTCATAAATATGAAAGTCTGTTTGTTTATTATTTCTTAACGTTGTGTCGCCATTTTCGGCCAGAAATAGAACAGCTTGAAAATGACAAAGGAAACTTCCCACATACATGTGGTGACATCTCACGGCACTGTTCGTTTACATCGCAGAAAGCAGGGTCACCTGATTTGCGACGGAATAGCTAAAAGGTCTGAAAACAACATAGGCTAAGTTTTTATAAATTTAACTAGCTGCCCGCCCCGGCTATGCAAGGGTGGTTTACGTACAAAAAAAAATACACAAAATGTTCCGTTTACAGTAAGAACATACATGTGAAACAAAATTACAATCTAATAATTCGACCATACTTTATTGTTAGGCCTTGTAATGTACAATATATCATTGTAAGGCCTCGTAATGTACAATATATCATTGTAAGGCCTTGTAATGTACAATATATTATTGTAAGACTGCATCATGTCTGCATCAGACTGGCCTTGAGGAAAACGGTATTTATTAAAGTTTTTTTTATTTTATTTCGGGAAACAACAAAAATCACACGCAGTCAAACGGGGAGCGTCAGGAGAGTATCTTAATTTGATTGCCGAGTGCGCGGGTACCTTGTCTTGGTGTACCAGCGGCACCAGCAACCCACAGAGACCGTGTCGCTGAATGCTTATAGCAGCAAAAACTTGTTGCAGCAATTTAGTAACAACATTTCTATTTGTGAGTAGGTAAGTGTAGTAGGTGTTCACACATACCTATTTGTTAATTTTATTTTTAAATATACCAAGTATTTGCGGCATTGAACAAATTCTTTTCAAAACCCGGTCATTGTTAAAACTTTTTATCTCCTATTGACAAATCTCATTTTGAAATGTTGGAGTTCTCATATGACGAGACGGTTCTATTTTGGTGGGATCGTATTACCACACTACACTCCGCCCAACAAAGAGTCGTGGCTGTTTTGTTATGATCGCTGCAGACTTGGACACAAACATGTCTTTGTGCGTTTTGTTTCGGTGTCGGTGTCGGTGCGGTGCGTTTTTTCACGTAATTCACGTTTTCGATGTTCACACGAAGATTCTGCGTTTATTAGATTTGATATTGATGAGAACAAGATTAACTTGTTAACACATAGGTTGGTATTTAGAAATCTTTCTCTAACTGGTGCCCATTAACTGCCGGCGTACCTCAAGGTGGCGTTAAAACACCTGGACACAGTACACATTTTTACAAACGTTCTTTACTGTAAAAGCCATTAGTCTATGGAACTTTCTACAGATAAATATACGGCAAATACAGTTACTGCCTGTTTTCAAGAATTCACTAAAATCCCATTACTTACGTACTCCTTTCTAACTTTCTTTAATTTTGACCAAACTCTGGTTATTTAAACATATCTATCTTTATTACTTTATTTATTGTATGTATGTTTATGTATTTATATTATATAACCATTTATTCAGTATTTGTTAATATATATATATATATATATATATATATATATATATATATATATATATATATATATATATATATATATATATATGTGTGTATATTTTATCTATCTAGTAAACCCATAGGTATATATGTATATTGTAATACCCTTTATTCGTCCTTTTATAATTTTACGTATGATCCTTAATGCACCCACCACGTCCTGTCAATATAACTCTACCTAAGGTTGCCTGGTAGTGATCGCTTGTTAGCGATAAGCCTGTCTTATTGTACAATAAATGATGTATTGTATTGTATTTTTTTGGCATGTGATATTGTCTTATTTTAATAAAATTATAATTTCATAATCAATAAAAAGAAATATTTACTTCTATAAATAATTACTTCTCCAGATCGCTCTCACAAGCTAAGACTCACAACAAAAAAAATAGTGAATGTTGTATCTATTGTTCGAATACTTAAATATTTTAACCATTCTATAACCTCAATAGAACAGAACATAAAACATGAGAAATAGCATATATTCGATGTTTAGGAGCGTTTAACAACCCTGGTCTCAACATTTGTCATTTTACTAGATCTATTATAGATATATACTATAGAGTTATTTATTATGTTTTGTATTTTTTTTTATTGAAAACAGCCTACACTGCCGAAATTTATGCACATAATTATTTATTTGTATTTTTATAAATATACCTATATAAAATAATCAATAAAGTAAATTAGAAATATAAAATAATTGTCTAAATACAGGTATCTCAAGTAAATTAGTAGATAACTACTAATTTTGTAACCCTATAACACCTTTACTCTACTCATTTTGTATACCTATAACACCTTTACTCTACTCATTTTGTATACCTATAACACCTTTACTCTACTCATTTTGTATACCTATAACACCTTTACTCTACTCATTTTGTTTACCTATAACACCTTTACTCTACTCATTTTGTATACCTATAACACCTTTACTCTACTCATTTTGTATACCTATAACACCTTTACTGTACTCATTTTGTATACCTATAACACCTTTACTCTACTCATTTTGTATACCTATAACACCTTCTATCTTACCCTTTACTATTATTGCTATTAACTCATCTTCGATATTACTACATACTTATTTTTGTGCGCACCAAATTCCTAGTTGCTGTCAGACACTTATATATTTATTTACTCAGCTGTTCAGCTACGACCTTTTATCGACGTGGGTTAAATGAAGACAATTTAAAACTTGAATACAAATTAATAATGATTTAAATGTAACTGCAACATTATTAATGTGTTTATTGTGTACATAATTTGGATATAATTATGTTGGCATACGTTTTATCTGTGTGCATTATTTACAAAGTTTTACAACGATGTTATGAAAAAACAACTGCAACGATAACACCATCTTTATGCGATGAGTACTTAGTTTTACGTAATTAGTATCTGGATAATAGATTTAAATATGTCCCTACCTAACATGCAACCAGCCGAAACGAAACTTCAAGAAAGGATATTATGTATATTTAACATGTAACCCAGCCGAGACCTCAGGAAAAGATATTAATTATGCACTGAAGCGAGAGGGGGGCATAATATATAAAATACCTTTAGGTACGAGAACTATCTGCTTAAGTGAAACTAGACATATTAGGAAGATCTTTTGTATTTCTGCATGTTCTTTTCTAATCTCAGGCGAATTTCATCATGTTAATATTCCTATCTTATACGACATTTAGTAAACAAAGTTACACCAAGGAAATTAGGACCTTGGTATCCAGTGTCATTTTCCTGTACCTGCTTCTTTATAGATTTACAATTGGTTTCGGGGCACACTATTTATTTACACTGCAAGAGACTATCAGATATTTAACACAGGAGTGTCTGCAATTGATTCTATTGGCTACACAAAGCCTGTATTTGACCAGGAATAATTCTATAATACCTTAGGGCTTCCTGATCAAATACAGGAATCGGCCCTCCAAATGAACAAGACTTTCCGGGTCTATATTGAACGTCATTTTATGTAATAAAATCAAAATTTTCATTGTTTACTTTATAAACAATTTGTTATAAACAAATTCTGACTTTTTATACCGGAATCTTGTTTATTGAGTATATCAGAGTAAGCTCCAAGAGGAAAAAGATTTTTAGCTTAATTATTTAAACGTTTATGATAGATTTTATGTTATCTTAAGTTCATGAAAAATAACTTAATTAACAACTGGATAAGTTGAACAAAAATCAAGTTAAAATTTTTTTGTAAACAGGATTGTATTCCTTCAAGTGTCTTAATGATACTATAATTTATTCAATTTTTTTTTTTTTTTTTTTTTTTATGTTTTTTTTTTTTTTTTTTTTTTATACCACTAAGGTGGCAAACAAGCTTACGGCCCGCCTGATGGTAAGCGGTCACCGTAGCCTATGGACGCTTGCAACACCAGGGGTATCACTTGCGCGTTGCCGACCCTTCAGAAATCTAATAACTTCTTTCTTGAAGAACTCCATACTGTAGTCCTTGCAGAAAACCTTGGCAGGGAGCTCATTCCACAACTTAAGCGTTCGCGGGAGGAAGTTTCTCTGAAACCGCACTGTACGCGACCATTTAGGTTCTAAAGTGTGAGAATGAATTCCCTGCCGATGGCGAGCGGTGCGATGGTAGAAAGTAGCCGTGGGCATCATTTCGAACAATTCCTCAGAACACAACCCATTGTACAAGCGGTAGAACACACACAGTGAGGCAAAGTCTCTCCTCAGACTTAAGGGCTCGATACCGCAAGTGAGTTTGGGATCGTCGACAATTCTCACAGCCCGTCGTTGAACCGAGTCAAAAGGGTCAAGCTGGTATCCGGGTGCACCTGCCCAGAGATGGCAGCAGTACTCCATATGAGGCCGAACTTGCGACTTGTAAAGTAACAACCTTTTTATACTGATAATAAATATTATAAAAAAATTATTTTCTGACGCTTAGTTTGTTTGGCGGCGACGTCACATCGTTGAAACTGCCGCGCGGAACGCTATTTTCAACGTTAAATTAAAATTATAAATAATGGAACTACAATTTCGGGAGTCGAGACTTTTTTTTATGAAATTTTCTCCTCTTTTAGAATCTTTTTTTAAAATGGAGCTTTTTTTAATATTTTTGAAGTTATTGTTAAAAAACGGAGACCACCTTTTTCTCTCTTCGTTTTTTGTTAATAACAATTGCATTATTTAATAGCAAAAAATTCCAAAATTCCCCTTTTTCAGAATAAAATTCTGAATCCGAAAAACCAAACCCCATATTTTTAAATTTGTTCTATCTATTTTTCGCAGAAAACTCACTTCTCGACCAGACTAAAAGTAGTTGTTTGATAAAAGATTTAAATTTACTTATTGATAGCTTTTGAATATTATTAGGAACTTTGTTGTAAAAGTGTATACATTGCCCCATAAAAGAGTTACTTATTTTGTGTAAACGTGTATCATGCACCAACAGCTTATTTTTACTTCTAGTATTTACTTCGTGAACGTCACTTTTCTTGCTGAAACTATTGATATTTTTATGTACTTATAAAAGATTTTCATATATGTACTGCGACGCTAAAGTTAAAATATTTACTTCCCTAAACCTATCCCTCAAAGACATCCTAGATTCTAATTTATAACTAGCACGAATTACCCGTTTTTGTAACAAAAATATTGTATTTACATCAGCAGCGCTACCCCACAACAAGATACTATATGTCATTAAACTATGGAAATAGCTAAAATATACTATTTTGCAGTGTCGACATCGGTCAATTGTTAATTTTCTTGATTGCATACACAGCAGAGCTAAGTTTTTTGGCTAAGTTATGAATATGAGGACCCCACTGAAGTTTGGAGTCCAGTGTTATGACAAGAAAGACTGTTGAATCAACAAGTTCTAATTGCTCGCCATTAATATTTATACATGTTTGTATCTGACTAACTAGGAAAAGATATTATTACATACCTGACATGCAACCCAGTCGAAACCTCAGGAAAATATATTATGTACCCATCTACTTGCACATGCAACTCAGACGAAACCATAGGAAACGATATTATGTACCTATCTACCTAACATGCAACCCAGCTGAAAACTCAGGAAATTATATTATGTACCTATCTACCTAACACGCAACCCAGCCGAAAACTCAGGATATGATATTGTATCTACCTATATAAAATGCAACAAAGCCGAAACCTCAGGAAAAGATATTATGTACATACCTAACATGCTTCCCAGCCGAAACCTCAGGAAACGATATTTTGTACATACCTAACATGCTTCCCAGCCGAAACCTCAGGAAACGATATTATGTACCTATCTACCTAACACGCAACCCAGCCGAAAACTCAGGATATGATATTATCTATCTACCTTTATAAAATGCAACAAAGCCGAAACCTCAGGAAAAGATATTATGTACATACCTAACATGCAACCCAGCCGAAACCTCGGGAAAAGATATTATGTACATATAGGTAGAAAATGGGATGCGTGCCTGATCATGGCTCATATAGAAGTAATAAAGGCAAAATTACAGTGTTCCAATTCCAGTATTAAATGGTATTTCCACTGAGAACTTTATGTTGCTAGAACACTGTACCCATATATCATCAAACTTTTTCGTATATCAAGGAGAATATTTCCCATTAACATGGGAAGCCCAATAGCTCCAATAGTCGCCAACTAATGGATGGAATATTTTGAAAATCTGGCAATCATATCAGCGCCATTCCTGATAAAAACGTGAAAACGATATATGGATGATATTTTTGGGATACTGAACGGTAGGAAAACTGATATACAACGATTATGCAACACCTGAACAGTACTTATCATCAACAAGATTTAGTTCACGTATGAGGTTTAGATCAACGTAAGGCTAGCATTTCTTGATGTAGGTACAGAGGTCAACGGCCAGATAAGTCACTCAGTATATAAAACGCCGACTCATTCTAACAGATATCTCCATTATTCTCCATGCATCATCCGCGGCATCTACACTACAACCCGATAAAACATCTATCAACACCGCGCATATGACCTATGTGACAAGGAACTTATGATAATGAGCCAAAACATGTACAATACATTACAATACAAATATTATTTATTGCACACCTTAGAATGATATTAAAAATAAGAAAAAACACTAACAATATTTATTTAAAACAGGCGGTCTTATGGCTGCATAGCAATCTCCGCACGACCATCTAACAACAGAGGACAATAATAGGAGAAAGTGGTCGATGGTGTGATGAAAAATTTAAAATATTACATAAGGTTAAACGTACAAACAATATATCTAAATACATATTTATAATAATATATATATACACACAAATACATATACGGGAAAATACATAAAGTCAGTCTTGATTAAAATGTTGTAGATGACTATTAATCAGTTTCTTAAAAACGCTTAGTGATTGGGCCTTTCTTATCGTGGTAGGAGGAGTAAGAAAATTTAATAGCTTGTTCCGTAAAGGGCTTGTTGTAAAAGGAAGAGGAATGTGCTGGAATTATAAGCAAAAACATCGACGAAGATCTTAATCAAAAAGATCCTTAAGGTAAGCTGGAGATGATGGATTGAACAATAAAGAGTAGAGAATAGAAAGAATTTGAGCATTCCTGCGAAAACGGATAGGAAGCCATTTGATATAGTCATATTTTCGCAAACCGTAATGAGATTCTGAAGGCGTTCCAGCTTGTCTGCTGCTCTTCAGTGACATCAGAGTAGCTTGCGTCGGCATAGTCCAAAATAGGATGCAAAAGTGATTGTGACAAAGAAATCTTAGTTTTAATTGGAAGTAAGTGTCTTAGTCTACAAAGTGAGGCAACTGCAGGTTACATCTTTTTACTAACTTCCTTGATTTGTGCAGTCCAGGAAAGCGTACTATCCATAAAAATGCCAAGGTTCTTAACAGTATCTTGTGTCGTAGTTAATTTGTATGCCCTACCAATGATAATAGTTTGCGTTTTGGTAGGGTGAACTTTAAGGCCAAAAGATTTAGTCCACTCAAGTATTAAGATAAGATCAGAATTAATAGTCCTAAAAGCATGGTGGATGTCACTTGTTGTTGAATGGCTATTAATTTGTAAGTTTTATTCTGCATACCACCTGAGAAAAAATATGGTGAGTAATAAAACAAATAAAAACAGCGAAAAGAAGCGGTGACAAGACGCCTCCTTGCGGAACACCGCCAGTTGTAAAGAGAAAGTATCCTCAATGTTGATGCGTTACGTTGCATTGCGTCCACGCAAGTAATTGCAGACCCAATCAATTGCCGTTGGAGATATTATGTTAAGAGAACATAATATAATCAATAAAACATTGAATTCAACATTTTTTTCCTGTGGCAACCCATGAAGTAACCGCTGACCGAAAGTTGTCGTGATTTTATTTAATTGTTTTTAGTAAATAGTACTTTTTTCAATATAAATTCACGCATAACAGTACAAAAAATTAAAAATATATTTAGAATAGTGTTTTAAAAGTACATAAATAAGTGCTAGATAACTTTTTTTTCATGTGTTACTGCGTTCGGTTCGGTTTTTGTTGTGATAGTGAGTTTTATTTTTATTTATCATTATTGTATTCGTAAAAGAAAATAGTTTTAAGGTAAAGTAACAAAATATTTTTTTTGACGAATTATGCCATAAGGCCCTAACTCTTGTTTCTGCTGCAACTAGCAATACTACCACTATAGATCTTACAGGTGATGACACCATTAACTCTTCTAAATCAGTGAAGCTTGTTAACTGCAGTAGAAACCAGATTAAAAAAAACATATAAAAAAACTGAAAAAAATTACTAAAAGCATAAAATATTTACTAAAAATGTAAACTACTGCAAAGAAAAATACAGTGAGTGGGAAATCTGGAAATATGAAAGTTAAATAAGAAAACAGTAGGCTACAACATAAAACTGTTACTCGACTTTAAAATGAAAGAGTTACATACATCCTTGCAGATGATGACCTGGAAGTATGAAGTCTCTGAGAGAGATGGAGAAGCACACATGGGCTATGGATTAGCTAATAGAATTAATTAAATATAATTCAGTCATTACAACTCAATCACAGCATGTGTGATTGTGAACGCCTCAGCGATTCAAAGTTGGGTTGTGCAGCCTCATTACTACCTTTACAAACACCTCATTCATCAATGTGTTTCAGTTTGGAATCCGAGAAACCATCATATACTCACAATAGTTCCCACTCAACCAATGTTTCACAAAAATGTAATGTTGATTGCAATGTAATAATGTTTTGCGATGAAATGGGAAAAGGTTTAGGACACTTTCTCAGCTCAAGTCTAGGACAATCGGTTTTAAATAATAGTATGCTACCAAATGCCAATTATGTTAATATAATGAGAAATTTAATTAAGTCTGACAAAATCACTGCATCTTCTACATTAGTAATATTTATCGGTAACAGGGGTAATGTAAATAAAAGTGAATTAAGACAATATTATAATAGTATAAGCGCACTTAATGTAAAAAAAATTATAATGTTTACATTTCCCCATTGTAAGGGTTTGCCTCAGGAGGAAAACAACCTTAGGTGTGAGTTAAATTTAGCTTTGCAAACTTTGTCTAGCAATAACAATAACTTTCATATGATAGATACTAAAAGTCATTTAGACATAATTATATAAGGACAAGACATACATATTTTATTATTATCTCACACACCATTGTACCAGCGTTAGCGATGTCTCTATATTTTTATATTATGACTACAGCCAATAATTTTTTGTTGGTCCTTGCAGAAAATTTTGGCAGGAAGCTCATTCCACAACTTAAGGTTCTAAATTGTGAGAATGAATTCCCTGCCGATGGCGAGCGGTGCGATGGTAGAAAGTAGCCGTGGGCATCATTTTGAACAATTCCTCAGAACACAAGTACAAGCGGTAGAACACACACAGGGAGGCAAAGTCTCTCCTCAGACTAAAGGGCTCGATACCGGAAGTGAGTTTGGAATCGTCGAAAATTCTCACAGCTCGTCGTTGAACCGAGTCAAAAGGGCCAAGCTGGTATCCGGGTGCACCCGCCCAGGGCAGCAGTACTCCATATGGGGCCGAACTTGCGACTTGTACAGTAACAACCTTTGCCCCGACGTGAAGTACTGCTTCGCTCTGTTGAGTACACCAAGTTATTTGGACGCCAGCTTCACCTTATCTTGTAAATGATCTCGGAACTGAACATGGAGATGTCGACACTGAGGATCCCAATGCTCTAGGAAATGGAGAGGGGAGTGTTCTGGAATTGTGGGACTACAGTGAATGGAGTTTTCTTAGCGGTGAACGCGCACACTTGTCTCTTTGTAGGGTTGAATCGGACCAAGCTTACCCGTCCCTAGTCGGAGACCTTGGACAGTGTGCTCTCGATTTGAGACACAAGTTCTCCGCGGTTTTCCTCCACAACGGAACGAGGGATGTTTGCACGACCCGTGTAATAAGCGTCTCCAGTACTATCATCTGAAGAAGAAGAAGAAAAACATTTATTTGACACTCAAACAATTACATATTTAACGTAAATATATATAAATAAGAATACATTGGTTATTGAGTGCCAAAAAGGTCTCTTACTCAGTTTAAGCTGCAGCCGAAGCCTCAGCACTGATATTCTGTAAGAGCCTTTTTGGTTGTCACTAAACCAGAGTGACCGCAAACAAAACAGAAAAAAAAAAATTTAAATTAATAATTTTGATGTCCAACATGTCATTGATATGCAGTAGAAACAGCGTAGGAGACAGCAAAGAGCCTTGCGGGACACCAGCATTAATGTCCATGCTATCAGAGCAACTACCGTCAACTACGGTTCGTATGCGTCTGCCGGACAAAAAGCTAGCCACCCATTTGCACAAACCCTCGGGCACTCCGTAAGATGGCAACTTCGATAGAAGACCCCGGTGCCAGACCCGATCGAACGCCTTCGCTATGTCCAGGCTACATGCCAATGCCTCCCCCTGACTCTCAATGGCTAGTGCCCATCGGTGTGTGACATACACTAGAAGGTCACCAGTCGAGCTACGCAGCCATCAGTTTATGTTCAATTTCACTAATCACCAGGTGGAAAGTTCTTTCAGCCGAGTAAATGCAATCCACGGTGGCTCTTTAATTTTAGTTAATAAACAGCTAAAGTTTAAGGAACGTAAAGATATTGTGAGCCTCTCAGTTGAGCGAACTGCCGAGCTGTCCTGTATAGAAGTTGAGCATCTCTATCTTGTGCAATTTATGATAATTTTGAATTAGTTATGGAAGAAGTGCTAAACAAAATCAGCAATTCCAATAAACAAATCATTGTTTGTGGAGACTTTAATATAAACATTTTAGAAAACAGATCATTAAGCACCAGTTTGCTTGCATTATTTGGGTCTTTTAATTTAAATAATTTGTTTTGTGAAAAATTTGAATTACTGTAGGTACTTAGTGCCACCTGCATCGACAGTATATTTACTGACATAAAACTAACTCAAAAATCAATTATAAGCAGTCAGATCATTGTGGACAGTTAGTGGTTTTAGAAAGAAAAACAAGTATTAATAAAAAGGTAATTTAATTTATACCAATTGCAACTAAACGGATTGAATCATTAAAATCTATATTATTGCAAAAACTTTGGGATTCACTTTATAATGCCAACCCAAATGATATGTACAATACCTACTGTTCTTGACACTATTACTACAGACTATAATAAAGTATTTACTAAAAAAAAAGAAACTTATTTCCAGTCGCTTTAGTTTTATTAAATGGGCTTCCCCAGGTATTTATAAAAGTAGGCGTAAACTGTATGAATTATCTATATAAAGAAAGAATATATTATAATAGCAAAATATTCAAAAACCTTTAAAAAAGCCTGTCTAGTTGCCAAAGCAATTCACCTCAAAAGGAAAGTAAAAAATTCAACAAATAAAATAAAAACTATATGGAACATAATAAATAATGAAACTGGTAAAGCTAGGAATTCTTTGAGTTGATCGTAGATGATACTAGTTTAAAAACGAATTTTATGGTAGCTGTTGCTTTTGAATTTTTTAGCAATGTTCCATTCAAAACAACTGAACATCTTAACTCAAGTCCTTTTTTTGCAGAAAAATTAACAAAACTAATGGTACTGAATATAAAGTTCCCTTTGCATTTAAAAAGATTAGTATATCATAAATACATTTAAAACATTAGCAATAAAAAACCCCACAGACCTTTAGGGAATTTCTGTAAAAACGAAAAACTCAATAATTCATGTTTAAATAGTTGTGTTGATAGCGGTGTGTTTCCTGATGAGATGAAACTTAGCAAAGTTATACCCATTCTTAAATCAGGTAGTTTAACAGATCCTGATAAATTCCGGCCTATTTCAAAGTAAAGTACCCAATAAAGTTTTAAAAAAGATTATACTTAGTCAAATGTTAAGCCACTTCTGTAATATCAATAACTTAGTTGTTAACAGTTTGGCTTTATGAAAGGCCGTTTCACAACCGATGCAGGAGTGGCACTATTTAAAAATATATTTAAAATTTTTGGAGTGTATTGTGATTTATCTGAGACATTTGACTGCGCCCAACATGAAAACTCATCAGGAAGCTACATCACTATGGTATTAGAGGCCAAGCTGTCCATCTTTTGATTGACATGAGTAGCAGAGTACAGAAAATAGATGTCAACGGTGAAAGATCTCTGGGATCAGCAGTCACAATGGGAGTCCATCAGGGCTTAACTTAGGTCCTTTCCTATTTCTTATTTACCTCCCATATCATGTAAAAATCATTAAATTGTCTTATATGCTGACGACATCTCTTTACTTTTTAAAGTTCAGAGACGACAGACATGTTATGATGACTTAAATAATGCCATTTTTAAAATTGAAAATTGGTTTGCCACGAATAATTTGTTACTTAATGAGAAAAAAACCAAATGTGTTAAATTTACATTACCAAATGTAAGTCAGATCCAGACATGTATTAATATTAACGGAGAGCAATTAGAACTTGTTAATGCAACAGTTTTTCTGGGCATAACGCTGGACTCCAAACTTCAGTGGAGTCCTCATATTAATAACCTAGCCAAAAAACTTTGTTTGCGATTAGGAATATAAGACAATTGACTGATGTCGACACTGCAAAATAGTATATTTTAGCTATTTCCATAGTTTAATGACATATGGTATCTTTTTATGGGATGGGGCTGCTGATTTAAATAGAATATTTGTGTTAAAAAAACGTACAATTAGGATCTAGGATATCTCTGAGGGATAGGTAAATATTTTAAATATTTTAATATTTAAAATATTTATAAATTAGCGTTCATTAAAAAATATTAATAGTTTCAGCAAGAAAAGTGACGTTCACAACGTAGATACAAGAAGTAAAAATAAGCTGTTGGTGCATGATACACGTCTTCACAAAATTAGTTACTCTTTTATGGGGCAATGTATACACTTTTACAACAAAGTTCCTAATAATATTCAAAAGCTATCAATTAGTAAATTTAAATCTTTTGTTAAAGAACAACTTTGTAAAAAAGCATACTACAAATTTTCAGACTATATAAATGATAAAAATCCATGGGACTGAAGATGCTCAATTACGCAAAGGCAAATCAAATTAATTTACTTTTTATGATAATATGTATTAATTATGTTGCTAACTAAATTTTTTTTTTTAAGTAACTATCGAGTTTCTTGCCGGATTCTTCTCGGTAGAAATCAACATTTGTGAATCGGAAATAAAAAAAATATAATTCCATAGCTTTGTTAATTTGTTCAGCATTGATGAGTGACTTATTATTAAATGGTGTTTAGGAACCTACGATAAAAGCGTTCTTTGACGTTCGCATAGTAAATGTAAATGTAACCGCTTTCTCTTATACCAAACCTCACCTGGCAAAAAACAGCACTAAGGCATAGAGGCATAGTAGAGAAAACATTTAAAATATGATCTTGCTGTTGAAGACTTAAGAGCGTCACTCACCCCACTAATTATCTCAAGCGACGGAGCCCTAGGCACTGAATATAACAAACTGCATCTAGCTAAACATGAAACGGGGAAAAAGCATACTCTCAAATAATTGACTGGCTGAGAATTAAATTACAGATATCTGTGATAAGAGCAGTCTCCATAAAGGCACACGAAGACAAATTGGATCCCTTGGTTCTGAAGACGGTGCCGGATTCCTATCAGGAAGGCAATGAAGCATCTATTTAAACATTTATAAATAATTATTTATCTTGTTTAATTTCTGATTACATTTTTTTATTAATATACTTATTTCTCTCAGACTACGTGCAACGGGGCGCAGTCGTTGCAATAGAACGAGGGTAGTGAGAAATTATAGATCTTCACCACACCGCTATTACTTTTTCAGTGAAGTTTCCATGAAGATGGTGCATTAAACTGTGCCGAAATATCCGAAAGCAGTCAAATCTGTTTCGAATTTTTTTGGTGTTACATTATGTTTAGTATTAGTACATTTATGTTTAAATTTGTTAGACTTACGTAATGATAGCTGTATCTACAACACCATGGAGCCTCCTTGGCCTCCTTAAAACTGGTTTGGTTTTTGGGTTGGTTATTTGTGTAGAGGTTTACTCTAAAAAACTTTATTTTCATCACACTTATTCGTAAACAATGTCATTACAAAGCGGGTGCTAAGACCTTAATTACTCCCAGGGCTTTTTCTTTGTAAATTTTACTTTTCTCAAAAAGCAGGCGTTTATAGATCCCACGGGCGGTTATCGTGCACTCTACGCACCTACTGTCTATTCTAAAAGCTGTACTGTTGTTTAAAATGAGAACTAAGTACGCGCACACTACGAGTGCAAGCGAGCAATTACAAGTTTCAACTGCAGCCAAAACTTTTTAATAAAAGTATTTGGTCGCGTTTTATGTACTTTTTATTTGTTTATTCATCTTATATTTTTATTTATTTAGTTATTTACTCAGAAATGTGATGAAAAACCACTGTGTGTAACACAACACGGCCGGTACAGAAATTACAAACTCCAGTCATTAAAGCCTCCTGCTTTTGGCTTTCAAATAGTCTCTTGTTAGTAATTTTCTGCTTAATACCGGTTACGCCTATATATGTTCTTTTTTTTATGCGTCTTTTAGCGTTTGAGATTTCGAGGAGACCAACGCGCGGCCACCATCTTGAATATAAGATACCAAATAACATTTACTTTATATTCCGAATAAGAGCTTCATTATTTCAGCCAAATAAGGAATAGTCGATTTGTTTTCAAATTCAAATTCAATTTAATTTATTCAGTTTAGGCTACAATAATTGAGCACTTATGAATGTCACTACGCCATCGGTTCGTAAGTCTACAGGGCGGGAGACCTTGTACTGAGAAGAACCGGCAAGAAACTCAGCAAGGGCTTTTTTTTTCTCCCTTTCTCTTACAGCGTCCAATTAAAGTATTGGAAAATGCCCTCCCTATCATAAAAGGACACTTACCATTACAAACATAAAAAAAACATGAAATATAAAGCACAAGCACAACATAAAAAAGTATCTAATATAAACAAAAGACAGTTTATGTATTCATCACTAAGAAATAATCAATGTCTTACAGTATTAATAAACAAAACAAAAAAGTAAGACTAAATACTAAGAATACAAAGAAGTTTGCAAGAGCAGACCAGCCTCCACAGGCGGCACCCGTTCACGAGTATGACACATGAATCAGCCATCGCTTCGCTCAACCATGTTTCATATTTGAAGGTTGTATTCAGCAGCAGAGGCAGTTAGGCAGTTAGGTGTCTCGTGCCCAAAGCGAGTCGAGTCGAGTCGAGTCGAGTCGAGTCGTCACAGTCGGTCCTGCCGCGTTTAAGTTCCATACACTAGTTTGCTACTAAAGGATATAACGTAACATAGCCGAGTCAATGTGTATTTAATGACTTTGCAAACTTCGATTTTCTTCATTTTGGACGAAATCCAAAATTCTCGCTGAATGTAAATAACAAAAAAATTGGTGGCGTTTTTTTTCTTTCTTTTTGGGACTGGCCACTTATAAATTCCTTTTTAAAGGATTTATTTATTTTCTCAAGCCTTGTAGGTCTGCCAATATCCTTGCAGGTAAATCACCGCAAGTTTATATCTATCTCGTGTATTACGATTATAAATATCTTAAATTTATTTCTCAAAGAGTGCCAATGGTATAAGTTATAAATTGTTCAAATAGTCCACTTCCGCAGCACAAGATTGTTTAAATATCAACTACGAGAAGTAACATAAATATATTTTTCTTAAAACTTGACACATTGTTGAACTATTTGATAAATATGACGTATTGACGTATTGACGTATTGACGTACTGACGTATTGACGTACTGACGTACTGACGTCACAACAGTGTGGTTTTAGGAAACAAAGCTCTACTGCAAATGCATGTTTTAATCTTGTCAAAACTGTTAAGGAAAACTTAAATAAAACTAGTAACTAGTAATGCTTTTGATTTTATGGAACATGAAACTCTATTGGAAAAACTGGAATGGTATGGAATTAGAGGAAAAACTAGGGACTGGATAAATGATTACCTAAGCAATAGGAGACAATGCACAGAAATATCTCAAATATCACAAATACATGGACAGCCAACAATAATGAAAACTTGCTGTACATGGAGAAATAATAATTGTGGTTTACCCCAGGGTAGTATTTTGAGTCCAATGCTGTTTTTGGCATACATCAATAACGTACCAAATGCTACAACCGAGCAGTGTATACTATTTGCTGATGACACAACATTTATAATAAAATGTAATGATAAAGAAAACTTTGAAGTTTTGTGCCTTACTCGTATTAATGCAAATACGAAACGGTCTACTCTTTTGCACACATTATCAACTTGCGATTTCCAGTTTAAATTTTTATCTATGATTAATCCTAGAAAGGAAACTTTCTCAACCTTTTTTAGTATCTCGTCCTCATATTTTAGAACTAAATACCATTTTTTAGATTTATAAGTGGCAAATTGTATCATTTTAGTTCTGTCAACATTAATTCTAATAAACCAAAAAAATTATGACATTGTTAATTGGCTTGCAAAAAATAATTTTAAAATTAATGTTGACAAAACTAAATTGATAACTATACTATACTACTAACTAATAAATAATACTATCCATAACTACAACTAAAAATAACCTTATTTGAGCAAATAAATATTCATTCATTCAAACGTTACCCCTAATAAAATATTGAATGACATCACGCTTTGAAAGTAAACTATTACTGCACTATGCTGAATGCTGCAGAACTAAGTTTATTCGTCAGTCTTCGGGGCGCGCTCTAATCCAGCTATATGAGGATGGGCAGCCCATTGAAGCAGCACCTACAGTGACACCGTGGAATACTGTGTTATCCACAAATCTAGCTGCTTCCTATTTATAAGTACCTACCTAAACCGGTTTTCGCCTAACTGACAATCAGGGTAAGGAATTTAATACATTTGGTTTTCATACTATTTATCAACAAAATGTATACCTACATTGAACTAGTGGACAACTTTAAACAGACAATTGTTAGCATTATCTGAGATTCGCGTCGTCTAACTTTAAATAAAAGTGATGTTTCAAACGAAACTATCTCATACTTAGGTATATTTAACAACCTTCGCCATATCATTAATATACAAGAAATATTAACGGCCCCAGAATAGAACCTTGTGGGACACCCATTTCAATGTTTGACACAAGATTTCCATTTGTAACAACCTATTTTCCAGATAAGAGTTAAAGCATTTTAGTGTAGTACTTCTAATACCATAGTGTTGCAATTACCTGATCAGGTTTTTATGACGGACGCAATCGAATGCCTTAGATAGATCACAGAAAACACACAAGGCATCCATTAAATCCTCTCTAGCATCAAAAATGTGAATTTTCACTGAATCAAAAATATCTAAATTCAGGTATAAATAAGCATTTTTTATACACTTACGTGACCTAATAAGCAAACAGAGAATTGTAACATGAGTACCTTGGTACCTACGCGCAAGTTACTTACTTGTCTATATAGAAGCTTATATACTATGAGACAAGCAGATAGACTTCGGGTTGAATAGTGATTATATACAATAATGTAACGGGATATGTGATTATTTGTGAGGTCTTAGTTAAAACGACGAAGGTGAAAAGTAATACACCTGCAGGGAAGCCATTGATGCTGATGAGGCTGCTCAAATAAAGCATGGTTAAATACAGCGGGAGAGAAATTACGCGCCAATCCACCTGCCGCTACGACAATCATACCCTTATCCTCCACGAGAACCACTGGACATTCCCCTCGCCCCACCACCCGCCCCCGCGTTCCCCACACACCATAGTCCTATTCATTTCTTACAATTAATCAAAATTAAATCAACCTCAATATAAACGAAGGAATTTGGATTTAACGACAACACAGTACAGTCGTATTTCACTTAGCAAGAGTGTGAGTAGGCGTGTCGTCGAGAGGAATCTGGCCAATACAGTGCGGTAACAAAATATCCGTATTGGCTATTAGTAGACTCCGCCCGCGCGGGGGAGGGGGGGAGGGGGTCGTCGGGGCGGTGACGTAGCGCCGTAACGTCGTATGTGACGGCTCTAGCGCGACATTGCCGCCTTTTCGGACGTGAGCTGCTTTTACGATCGCCAGTTGCGAAATGTCGAATGTTGGTTGAGAAGGGTGGCGTAATACGATGGTTCAGTACTGAAAGTGCGGAGTCGTCGGGTCGAGGGAGTTGCTCGTTTTTTATAAAGCGACGGATCGTAATCAGAACCGCTCCAGACGTCGCGGCGAGCGCGCGTGTCACATTCGAGATTGAATATTTACGGGATATCAATTTTCCGCGTGTTTTTTCTTTTACAAAAACAATGAACTTATATTTTTTTTAAAAGATTTTTTGAGCTTATATATCTAAATCTTAATTTTAACAAAAACTATCCAAGTCTTATTTATAGTGAAAAAATAAAATCTTTACATCAGAGTGATTTACCTAAACACAAACACCAACATTAACCGAAGTCCAATTCGAATCTCACATTTAAGAGAGATCGACCGGAGTGGAAGAGACATACCTACAAGAACAACAAACGAGTTTAAAAAAAAAGGAAATTTAATAGAAATGTAAGAGTGAAGCTCGGAGAGGTGAGCAGAGAGATGCAAGCGATGAGCGCGAATGCGAGCGCGCCGCGGGTGCCGCAGCGGTCGCCGTTTGGCATCCAGGAGCTGCTGGGTCTGACGGAGGGTCGCGACTCCCGGGACCGGTACCTGGAGGACCGCGTGCTGAACCTGTCGGAGGGTCGGGACTCCCGCGGCACGTACTCCCCGCAGTTCCAGCTCCCCGCGTCGGTGGCGAGCCGCGTCGCGTACGCCGCCGCGTTCAACGCACAGGCCGCCGTCGCCGCCGCCTTCCTCCCGGGCCCGCCGCTGCTGCACCCGCCGCACGGTACGTCCCTATGGCCTAGTCTCACATACATACACGATCACACTCTACAGAGAATTTGCGGAAGTCGTCGAAAGACTTACACAAAGGCAGAAGTTAGATGGGTATTTACTTTGGATATTAAAAATTTACTTACTTAACACGTAATATACCTTACTGAGCTGAAACCCCGGGCCTATGACGCTAAATGACTAACCACGTCGGTGGGCCTGGCCAAGACTACTTACACTTATTTTACATTGAAAACAATTTATAAATAAATCATATTTTTATTTATTCTTGAATAAAGTATGATATTTGGGTGTATATTGTGTATATTATTATTATAAATTAAAATTAAATTAAAAACTAATAACTAATAAAAAACCTGTTCCAAGTTGACTGATGGGGCAGTGTACCTAAATAGGTTGACTTACTCTAAAACTCTAGAATTTAAGTGGTTCTGCACCCTTATTCTCATATTATGATACCAATTCTCAAAATACCTATATGCTTTTCTGAAAGTCTACCTATGCATCTGAACCATCTGGTTATGAAATCTTTATTTATTACTTGCTTCTGCAAGCGGCCCGCCCTAAAATTTTGTTATGGGCGTAGGTTCTTACAGCAACTCCTCAATTATACAGATCAATTATCTAGAAAAAAATAAACAATCAAATCTTTCCTCTTTAATGGCATAATACATTCGTGTCTGTAAGACTATGGAAATACACATACTAAATTACAACCCAATCGGTCAAGCCGTTTAGTAGATGACATACGGACAGCAGCGCCACCTACCGGGTCCAATTATATTTTTAAATAATCCAAGAAACCATCGAAATACCCATATAAAATTTCAACTGAATCGGTTTAGCCGTTTAGAAGTTATGTGAAAAAGATAAGTACGGAAGGATAATTCTTACTACCCGTTGTCCTATTTCCCGTAGGATTGAAGCATTTTCCCGCGGTAAAAAGTAGCCTATGTTCATCAGAGATAATGTCAGCTTCTAATGGTAAAAGAATTTTTCAAATCGGTCCGGTAGTTTCAGAGCGTATTTAATACAATACAAACAGACAAACAAACGAATCTTTCTTCTCTATAATATTAGTATAGATAGAGATTCTTTTAAAAATATTAAACAACTAGGTCGGCGTAGGAGAATAGGAGTCTTACGGCAACTACTTTTTTCTTCATGGGGTATATGTAGAAAGTTTAGTGGAACAAGATGTGATTTTAACTAATAGGAATTCGGTAATAATTATTCTTGCAAAAACTTTAAAATTTTCTGGAATAGCATAGCTAAGTATGTCGCAGCTAATTTCTTCATTCTAAATTTTAGCAAATTCGGTTTAGTTTTTGGCTGAATTTTCTGGTATATATCATGATAAAATATATCATGTCTTTTTTTTCCAAAGTCAGTCAGTCAAGATAATTTTTTTTATTCAGTTTCGGTTTTTACAAATACTTTTGAATCGTTGAAAGTTATGAAATACTATTTTTTAATTTTGTATACTATTTCCGTAATAATCATAAGAACTCACAACAAAATAAATCTACCTAAGAACTAACAAAAGAGTGATGTGAACATATCGTGCACCGTTTTGTGTAGAAAATACCTAACGTGTGCCGTTTTGTGTAGAACATACCTACCGTATGCCGTTTTGTGTAGAAAAAACCTACTGTGTGCCGTTTTGTGTAGAACATACCTACCGTATGCCGTTTTGTGTAAAACAAACCTACCGTGCGCCGTTTTGTATAGAACATACCTATCGTGTGCCGTTTTGTGTAGAACATATCTACCTACCGTGCGCCGTTGTGACTATAGGTACCTACCTATGTACTACATCAATAATAGCATAACTAAGTCCGCGCGGACTTATAAAAAGAAATAAGAGGCTTTTGACTGTTGTTATATGTTATATGTATAATTTTATGGTGTTATCTACAAGAATATCTGAATTCTTGAACTTACAAAATCTCCTATTTTCCCCCTGGAAGATGATTTTCCCAAAACGTTGGAACACGTCTATCTTAATTTTTAACCTAAACGTAAAATAGTTACCAAATTATTATATATTTGGCCTAGAAATGCTGAATTATGTACAAACTTCCGACCCGCATTTTACCATTCGTTACCATTGCTCTTGATTTCTCTTAACACAACGGCTGCAGCTATGAACAGCAACTATTTCTCCTAACACAACGGCTGCAGCTATGAACAGCAACTATTTCTCTTAACACAACGGCTGCAGCTATGAACAGCAACTATTTCTCTTAACACAACGGCTGCAGCTATGAACAGCAACTATTTCTCTTAACACAACGGCTGCAGCTATGAACAACAACTATTTCTCTTAACACAACGGCTGCAGCTATGAACAGCAACTATTTCAGCAATATTTGTCTTCTTGTCGTTAAACTTCTAAATTTTGCGTAGAGAATACCTTTGCATAACCTATCCGCTTTGCCCCTATCCATCTACTTTGCCCAAATCACTTTTTGCTGTAAACTTGCGATCTTAATGATACGTTTGAGGAATTGAGAAATTTTTTGACTCCAATAATATATTAAAGTAACAGAACTCTCACGAAAACAAAACTTAGAGCGGTAAGGCAAAACTACTCAGTGCTACCACCGAAGTTTTATCGAAAAAAAATGCTACAAATATGCTTAATCCTGCAAAATATGCCAAAAAATATGCTAAGTTCCTTCAGTGACAAATTGAATATAAATTTAAATTTCAGATGCTTAATATCAACTCGAAGACCCAAACTGGTAAAGACAAATAAGTAGTAAAAGAGCTCAAAAAAATTTATTATTTTGCATATAACGATACCTGCAGTTCAAATAAAAAAGTCATAAACACGGAGTTTTAAGCTGTTAAGTTAATTTTTGACACAAAATATTGCTTTTTCCAACTCCCAAGGACACTGTTGCCGACTCACTCATCAAAATCAAAAAAATATGCTATATATGAAATACATACATACATAACATCACGCCTGCTTCCCAGAGGGGTAGGCAGAGACCAAAGACTGCCACTTGCTACGATCCTGGCACACCTCTGTTGTCTCATCTATACGCATCAATGCTTTCATACATTTCCTACGGTTCCGAGCACTCCTGACCTGGCCTTTTCTGAAAACGTACTCAATTTGATCTACATACGTTTGCCGAGGTCTACCTCTACTGACCCTACCAATTGCTTCAGATTCATAAATCTGTTTCGTGCATCTATTTCGTTATTTCTTTTAACATGTCCAAACCACCTTAACATACCTTTCTCAATCTTTGTCACCACACTTTCTTTCACACCGTAACGCTCTCGTATCACACTATTTTTTATCCTGTCATTTAGAGTCAAACCACACATACTTCTCAATGCTCTCATCTCCACGGCATTAATTCTACTTTCGTGCTTCTTTTGCCATACCCAACATTCACTTCCATTCATCAGTGTTGGAACCAGCACACCCTCATGTACAGCCAAACGTGCCTTTTCCGACAATTTTTGACCGCTCATAAAGGTGTGCATCGCCTCATTTACCTAATTTCCCGCGTTTACTCTTCTTTCAATGTCACCTTCACATTTTCCGTCTCTAGTAAACAAAGATCCTAAGTATACGAATTCTGGCACTTGTTCTACTTTCTTCCCTTCTACCGTAATATTGCATTCTGTTATAGTATCATTTCTTTCAAAAACCATAACTTTTGTTTTATTTACATTAACCACATTCTTTCTGCTATATATTATAGGGGTTTAAAAAATAAGCCAGATAAATGCTTACTTTATATTTAAAATGTCAACATAATTTTGAGTTATTATTAATTAAGAAATAAGATATAAATATCTTGAACAGCAGATGATGTGGAAGGCTGAGAGCCAGAGTCGTAACTCTATTTGTTGTTTTTGTTACTTTCATAGCATCGAAAGTTGCTTTGAGACTATAGTACTAATCTAATTAAACTTTTCAGTAAATAAGCTTCTTTGCTTTGCCCAGGGTGTTTGCTTTGCCCAGACTTCCCCTATCAGTCAGTCAGTTTATTCTTTTATATATAAATAAATGTTATAGGCAGGTATTGTACATACAAAAATTTTATAATGACTAGCTTACCCGGCGATCGTTATAGGTTAGGTACATAGCTATCCCTATAAAGGTACTTACCTACGTGGCAATAATTCACACTGAAAACTCACGAATTTCCGCTAAACTAAATGAATGACCTTCACTATTTTTTTGTTACGACAGGTGCCTCACTTATTTTAAAATGCATGGTTGAAAGTAATAATTTTAAAACTTCCTTAGCAGTATACACATACATATACACATACAACATATACATATACTCATACAACAAATAAATGAAGCTTTATCGCAATCTTATGTAGGGTTTACTAACGGTCAAGGGACAAACAGACAAACCCGCAAACATACACACGAAGAAACACCGTTTTTTTATGTAAGTATATTATAGAATTATAAAACTGAAAAATATGTCTCGTGAAATAAGTACCTAAATATAACATATTTTAAAACATTGCAGGTCTCCTCGGTCGTACTCGTACTCGAATCGTGAGTCCCTCGCCCGTCTCGGGTTCGGGCTTATTGTTGTCTTTTGTCGTCTTCTCTACAATAATTAGGGCTTTTTTATGGTTTAATTAGGGTCTTTATTCTGAGTGCAGCGTCAGCGAGAGACAATGCGGGCACTCGTCAGGTCTCGAACGCGCTTCGGTTTCACTTTGTCTTGTATCAAGAAAGTTTTTTGCCATTATTGATCAAAGTAGTTCATATAGGTGAGAGAATAAATAAAATGTAGTTACGTGCACAAAATATGAAATTAACAAATATGAATGAAAAAATTATTTAAAGCGAAATATATGAAAATAAATCATATTATTAAAAATTAATAAATTAATATTATATTTGTTAATAAATTTTATTTATATATTTGTCAAGTAAAAACTACAAAGAAATTTAGAGAAACTGAAAAATAGAGTAAATAAATTAGAAGTTTTTATAATGAGTAGGTATCCTACTCAGATCAGATCAGATACGAGTGTCAGCGGAAACATATTAATGTTGCAGTTATGTCTATGTTCTTCCTTGTTTTTTTGCGGTTTTAATTGTTTTAATTTAACTTGTTTGTTTAATTAAAACTATTCAAACTGCGCGGTGACTGAGAAATAGCCGAATCCTACCAATTTAGATTGGTGGCAGAAATCTGACATAAATTCTCTGAATGTATAATTTTCTTTATATCGTGCAAATCCCAATTAAATGTACAAATAGTAGAAAGAAACGACGTGTGTGTCCCAATTAAGTCGTAAAAAAATAGGAGTTTCGAGCGCTTAGGTAGGTACGTGGCGTGCGCTGCTGGCTTAGGTAGGTTCGTGGCGTGCGCTGCTGGCTTAGGTAGGTTTGTGGCGTGCGCTGCTGGCTTAGGTAGGTTCGTGGCGTGCGCTGCTGGCTTAGGTAGGTTTGTGGCGTGCGCTGCTGGCTTAGGTAGGTTCGTGGCGTGCGCTGCTGGCTTAGGTAGGTTTGTGGCGTGCGCTGCTGGCTTAGGTAGGTTCGTGGCGTGCGCTGCTGGCTTAGGTAGGTTCGTGGCGTGCGCTGCTGCTGCTGGCTTAACCTTAAAATGTACATCAAAATAAGGTACACTGAGGAACAGTAGGTCTAAAGAATTAGGCCCACTAAAAGGAAGGCCATGGCGTACTCCTTTATCTGAGGTTTACTCAAAATCACACCTTTTAAAAAGTAACAGTTACTTACTTGCGAAGTTATTTTACCCATTGTATCCATATTCTGTTAAATATATTACCTAAAGCAAATAACGCCAATAATGTATTATGACCACAATGTATAACATAAATTATATTGCCCTTTACTGCATATCATTCAAATGGACACTTTAGAAGATATCGCTTTGTTATTTGTTATATAAAACACGCAACAAAAATAAATAGACTTACGACGCTAATAATTCTCATCCAATTCATTTAATCTGTGTTACATCTTATATCTTTAACTAAAGATATTTCGCTTCTTAAAACTTTTTATTATCATAAACCGCTATTTACCGAAGTCGCAAAACGCATATACATCCATAATATGACCGTGAATGTCAAAGAACAAAGTTTTTATCGAATCAATTAAATGTATAAAAACAAAAAAAAATTTACTAGGTAATATCTCATAATTCAGTTTTATTTCGTGATCACATATCCTTTTTGCGACAGTGATATATAGCAAATTAATTTGAAACCTAATTGAATATCCTTTGTGTGGGAAAAATCTAATTCGAATCTAAATCTAATGTTAAAGAACAAATTTAATAAATATCTTACACAATATCATGTGTTGAAGAACAAGAGTTTTGTTGAATTATTCTTCATGTCCGTCCGTCCGTCCGTCCGTCCGTCCGTCCGTCCGTCTATGCATCCGTTTGTATACAGCCTAATTCCGCGGTCTTTGTATAGATTCTAATAAAAATTTACGGGAAGGTGTCTCATGTGAACCACCACTTAATGCAATTCAGAGTAAAATGAATAACTTGAACAGAGAAATAATAGTAGAGTGTTAACTAAGGGTTGAAAGGCCTTCCACCTGAATTAAACACTCTACCTACATTTCATTTAGAATATGAGGAAAGTTAAAAAATTTAAGCTTTATTAGTTTGTCAGCTACTTCATTAATTATTGTAAATATTTAAGTATCGTTTCTTTGAAACTTCTGGAAAAGATTTTCCGAATATTTTATCGACTTTGTGGTCAATATTTCAATATTTCAATCGCTTGAACTGATTTTTAGTAAAATATTTTAGTTTAATGAAAAAACTACAAAACTATTTGAAATGTTTAAATTGGCAAGGCTCATAGCGTTAGTTAGCTATCCCGACAAATTATAAAGTTTTTTTTTATTTTAAATATGGACACTGACCCCGGCAGCCCAAATCAATCTTTTTCATTCGCACTGGGATCGCAGCAATAGCGCGGACGAGGGATGCAACGCGGGATCGCAGTAATAGAAATCGAAAGGGCAAAACATCGTCTGCCGGGTTAGCTACTCTATACCTATATATGTATATAAAAATCAATTGATGTTTGTTAGCCTCACAAAAACTCGAAAACAGCTGGACCGATTTGGATAATTCTTTTTTCGTTGTGTTTGTTATTGTTAAAGCAAGATTTATATGTAAGAAAGAGGGTCCACTAAGACCGATTGTAATGAAATTTTTGTAAGTTATTGTGCATACAGCGGGGAGGGTTTCTGTAAAAGAAAAACCTGGTTCATTGCGAGTCGGACTCACGTACTAGGGTAAACCGATTGCCTTGAAATTTTGGTAAATTGTTGTGTACACGCCGGGGAAGGTTTCTAAATTAGAATCCTTTTGCACGCCTCATAAGCGGAGCGGTGAGGTAGTGCTCTACTCTCGACATGTCAAAAAACCCAGTCTTTCGAAACTTAAATGACGTTTTTTTTTAATATAACACTTACAGGATAATATGAGTGCACTAATATGAAGTTAAATAATCTGTCTAGCACATATGGTACATTTTATAAACAATTTATTTGTTTTATATAATAAATAATAACATTAAAACTAATCATTCTTGGACGTCCGTGAGTCTGTGTTTATGTGACCATGTATGTGGCAGAGAAATTGGTCGAAAAATTCATCTTACCGGAATACTTTTGTTTTTAATATATAAAGTATTACACTGTGCTGATTCCTAGTTAATATTAGCGTTCTAAGTACTGTCGTTTAATTATAATTTATAAAAAACTATATATATATTTTTTATTTTTATTTTATAGTATATTTTTTCCTCACCTTATTTGTTATTTTATTTTAAAAAACTTGAGTTTTTGTTTTACAATTTTTTTTTAAATGTGAATGACCGCTATGAGGTGTGCACTTTTGGATTTTCCAATTTTTTTTTTCCTTTTTCCTTCCTTTCAGAATACTTGTTTTAAAAAAGAGAAACAACGTTCGCCGGTTCACCGACTAGTATATCAACACACAGCACAACTACTAGGTCTAGACACTTGAAGTTTTACCAAAGGTTTCTATTGTAACGGAAGCGAGCTATAAGAAAGGATTTTGCAATATTCATCCCCTAAGGTTTTAATTATCCTTACCTTAGGTTTTAATTATCCTTACCCTACCCTACCTACCCTTGTACTACCTGACGTACGTGCCCGCTTTGGTTACCACCTTACACCTATTTGTCTGGACAAAAAGTTATGAAATCCCATTAGGAACATAAATGTAAAAAAATAAGCCAACTACTTGTAAAAATTTCCGATTTATATTCTTAAAAAATGTCTAGAAATCTGAGGTTCTCTAAAAAAAAAGGAATTCTCATACAAAAATTCAACCTCTATTTTTTGCCCCAGGGGGGGGGGGGGCTTTTCCGAAAATAGTGAAACCTTAACCTTTAATTTTAACACAATTTTAATTTTTAACCTTATGGCCAAATACCAAGTTTTATGCATTTAGCTTAAAAAATGACGTACCTATTTCTATACAAACTTTTAACCCCCATTTTACCCCCTTAGGGAAGGAACCTAAGGTAAACCTAGGGTAAGGATAATTAATAGGTAAATAATAATTTTAATACCTTCTTACGAAATATTATGTAAGTACTTCTAGGTAAGTAGCTCAACTAAATCAACACAACTATCTAGGTACAAGTACCTATAACATCATCTAAGGCATGGCCTAAGAAAAAGAGATCTTCTCTTTAGGAGAGTGACACATGTCTATACGTCACTAAAAAGAGATCTTCTCTTTAGGAGAGTGCATCTTTGTGCCAAATTTAGAAGTTCTAGTTCAGTTAAAAGTAGGTACCCTAGATTTTAAATTATCTATGAGGTAGTGCCTTAACTTGTGGTGTTGAGCCTCTCATAACTTTTAAACTATTCCACTTAGACATATTAAATTTTAAACGGTTCTTTTTGTTGGTCATCTTATCTTATCTTAACCTTCATATAGAAAATCCGTTTGACAGCTTGGACCTGAACCAGAACCTGAACGGGGATACACTGGGTCGACTGAGTTGTTAATATAATACACATTTTTATATCTTTAATAGTTTTTATAGGAATTCCCAAAAACCACGAGCGGGAAAACATTTGAAGGGGGGAGGGGGAAGCTGGTGACTTAGGGGTAAGGTATTTTGAGGGGATACATCTAAGTTTCTAAGGACCACTTCACAGGAATCAAAACAAGGTTTTTTATATTGAGTTTGCACTGTACTATACTATGTACTATACTATGCACAATACTATGCACTATACTATGTACTATACTATGTACTATACTATGTACTATACTATGCACTATACTATGCACTATACTATGCACTACACTATGTACTATACTATGTACTATACTATGCACTATACTATGCACTATACTATGTACTATACTATGTACTATACTATGCACAGTACTATGCACTATACTATGTACTATACTATGTACTATACTATGCACTATACTATGCACTATACTATGCACTATACTATGCCCTATTAATTAACTGCAAATTATTCATTATTTATGTATAAGGAGCCAATTTAAATGATATCTGTTGTACTTGTAAACTTTACTAAGTATATGCTTAAATTTTCAAAACCGTCCTATCCATGCAGCGATAAGTGTTTGCTGACAAATCACTCATTGGTAGAGAAACCTCTACAAGAAGTAAGTACGCAAGAAAACACGTATGTCGTTAAGTTTGGTTTTACCAGAGTATGTATAGCTCCGGTGTTGTACGCGTTTCCCTTATTATATTTTCAAATACCCAAAATCTGAATTGAATTAAATTGAATTTCACCAGAAATAACAAAAAATTATTTGTGATGTAGGTAGTAAGTGGTGGCCGTGCACACGTCCAACACTATCGTGTGAGGTGACACCTCGTACATGTTTGAGGACAACAGGGCATACAGGCAGGCACAAGACGTCTTTGTATGTGAGGAGACAAGAGGCTGCTTAAGGGCTCACACCTCACCACTGACGCTTTGTGAGGACATAATGAGGGCAGATAAAGGACACATCATCTGTGAGACCAGGTCCGACGCGAGACGAGCCCGGCCGGGAGCGAGACAAAGCCTTAGGGTTTTCTATACAAATTAGCGGCTCTCTTGTCTTAATCTCGTTCTTCAACGTGTTTTGTTGTTTTTTTTCACATTGGAAGTTTGTTGACTGATTTTTTTGTACTGTGACAGCGGAAATTTAAGTTATGATTTGTGGATAGCTGCTACAATCAGGTTTACTTTTACTCCTTAGTACTAGTCATAGTTAAATATTCTTTTCTTGTAATAGTTTAGTATTCCGTACTTGTCATAGTTTCACAGGCATTAGACTAGTAGACTATAATTTATTCTGTGACATAAGCTCCGAAGCTGCAATACTCGCTCCGACAACTTATTATTCCATTATGCATATACACACCGGAACAATTAGCGGAACACAAAAAAAGGATTTGAACGAATGGCAGCAGGTTCTATTTACTGATGAGTGCAGAGTTCTTTTAAAACAGATCGATGGGAGACAGCGAATATGGAGACGCAAAGGAGAACGCCACATACAGTCTAATTTTGAACACACAGTGGCTTATGGTGGCGGCTCGATTATGGTTTGGGGAGGGATATGTTTGGGAGCTCGCACGGAGTTAGTGATAGTCACAGGAGGGACCATGACCATTTTAGAAGAACATGTTGTACCATTTGCCCCATTTATTGGTAACGACTTTATTCTAATGCAAGATAATGCTCGTGCTCATAGTGCACAATCGGTACAGGCATATCTGAGCCACGTAGGTATACCGGTGATGCAGTGGCCAGCAAATTCCCCCGATATGAATCCGATAGAGCATGTCTGGGACTTGCTAAAAAGAAGGGTTAAATCCAGAATGCCACCCCCCAATAATCTAAATGAACTTGGAAACGCATTACTTGAGGAGTGGGAGCGGTTGCCTCAAGAAATCATCGATAAAATAATCTGTAGCATGCCCAGACGAATGGAAACCGTAATCAGAGCAAGAGGGGATACACTCGTTATTAATTTTGCTTTAATTTTATTGTTAAATCATTTAATGCTTACTTTTTTTTATTTTTTGTGATGGTTCATAATCATCTTAAAATTTCACTTATTTCAAATTTCTTTATTTTTCAATAAAAAATAACGCAGACTTTTCAAAGTCGTTGTTAAAAGATGTTAATCAATTTGTTATTTTGTGTCTAATTACATTTTCGTCAAATATATGCGTTATTGTCTCACTTTTTTTTCTGTTTCGCTAATTGTGCCGGTGTGTATATATAACAACCTTACTTTTTTTTAGCACATTGACTAACTGAACTGAACGCACAGCACAAGTATACAATTTGCAAAACATTCGTGTTCCGACGTAGAACGGAAACCTTTGTGTTTGAGTCCGACTCGCACTTGACCGGTTTTTTGTCAAACATTACTTACGACATCTCTTTAATATTAGTATTAGTTTTTCAACAACTACGAAGATTCTGCATTATCGATTAGATTTTGCCAAGCGTGATCAGTCAATTGCAGCGGCAGCATCTCCAGCACCGCTTGTGGTGGACAACAGCGTTAACCCGAAAGGGTTGTCGGTTACGGGCACGGCCTTACACTCGGTCGGCACACACGCACACACGCGACCCTGAACAATGGCTGCGTGCACACACTCGGTTATACATTAGTGTGAGGGCAGTTAACCCTTCATTGCAAAACCAGTTGGCAAGACTTGGTCCAAGGTATTTAAAAACAGCGTTGTTTGTACTTATTGTAAAATATTCAGATTTTTATTAGAATCTAGAACAGTTGTTAACAGCTAATGTATTCTAGTAGTCTACACAGTTACGTGAATTTTTCTTTTTCACGCCATTTTCTCTCTAGATTTCGTTTTTGTACGGAGAACCCCTAAGGTCCTTTTATATAAATGACTGGAGGCACGGTGGTGTCCCGCCGAGACGAGCCAAGCGAAGCGCAAGGGCACTAGCTGCCTTTCCTCGAAGCGCTTCGTTTTTTTTTTTTTTTGAACCTCCATAACTTGGGTTTGGATTATGCCATATATGCCATAAAAAAGGAATATGGTGTCTTATAATTCAATAGCATAGCTCTTATTATCTTTTCTTACATTTTATTGATATCAAAAGAACTCCGATTTTGTCACTAATTCACTGGTGATCATCGAAATTCTTAAAGTACTTCTTGAAGTCCTAGAAAGATGAAATTTGGTATGTAAGCTAGTATTAGTACACAAACAACAAAAAAATTCAAAACTTGGAACTCTTAACCCTCAACCCCTTAAACCATAGGGGATGGAACTTTGTATGAGACTTCCGAAAATTTTGATGCTAGAGGTCTGAAAATTGATAAAAAGATCTCTAGTTATAAATAATAAAACAAATGTTTCATGATTTTTGGTAAGCTTCTAACTCTACACGCCCTAACTTCACAAACTCTACACCTTAGTCAAAATATATGGCTTGGCCGTTTCGGTACTACAAGACCTATTGTATAACAGAAAAGTAATGACCAGTAAATAAATTTTTCACCTTACACCCATACGTAAATATTGTGTGGGGCCGCTCGAGCTTGTGACTCGGCCCACCACGCAGGTGCCTTCACGTAGCGCTGCGGAGTGTTGTTGATTTGTCGCGGAGTGCGAGGCGCGAGGCACGAGGCGCGAAGTCCGACCTCAGAGGGTTTTGTTCGACAAATGTTCGGCGCAAGTTGAATTAGGTAATAGCGGTCTCGTGACGTCACTCCACACAAGTCGGTTAACTCAACAGCTAAATACTTTAGAATGCAGCATGTCTCTCTATATCCCCAATGAAACGAAAAACGTTTTTGCACAACCTAATGTTTTTTTCGGCTCCTAACGTGACCTTCAAATTGATCAAAACGGCAGGACGCTTAAAAATATTAGTAATTTGATTTTTCGCAAACTCACAAGCCATATCGTAATTAAATCTGAGGAGAGAGTTTGTCATCATGTGTGTTTCTGGTGAGAGTTGAGTAAGAGAATTGTGTGAAATTATGCCCACGGTTACTTTCTACCATCGGCATCGGCAGGGACTTAATCCCTTACATTGCGGAACCTAAACGTACGTTGTAGTTTAAGAGGACCGTTCTACGTGATTAGATTTTTTAAGGGTTTAAGCGACTAAATAAAGTCTAGGCAGCTTATTTATCAAAGGTGCCGTCAGTCAATCAAATACTTTCTCGTATGCGACCTTAACAATTGTAGGCAGCCGACCTACTCGATTTTTTTACTACTAGATAACGTTATAGTTTTGTACCATTTGAAGTTGCATTTTTGAAATTGACACAAATAAGGTAACAAATTCAACAAAAATAGCTGTTCTCTGTACTCGCGCATTTGAAAAAAGATTTTAATTTTGATGACAATTGTAATACCAGATGCAAAGATAATGACGTCCTATGGTCATGTTTTGTAATACCAGCAGAAACGACAGTGACGTACTATAGTTATGTTTTGTAATACCAGCAGCAATGAAAGTGACGTACCATGGTCATGTTTTGTAATACCAGCAGCTATGACAGTGACGTACCGCGGTCGTCTTTTGGCTAATATGCGACATGATATAGTGCTAATGAGATACTGCAGAATGTACCATCCAAAATGCTGTTACTACATGTTTTTAATAATTAAAAAAAATTTAAAATCTATTAAATATGGAGATCTTGATGCGCGAGTCCGCTTGCACTGGACTACTGTGTTTGAGTGATTAGCTATCTGTAATTTTATTGTTACCTTAGACACTATCTATGTAAATAAACTAGCACAATTAATAATACTATACATAAATATAACAGGTTGCAACAAGACTTTAATAATTGCAACTTAGTTGAAAGGAATCACAAACTTGTAGTGAATTTTTCTCGTGCAGTGTTTCTATCTGATCTAGTGGGTAAGGATAAGAAGGAAACGGAAGAAATACCTATTTATAAGATGTTTACGCAACGCAACCCACTGTGTGCGTTTTGATATAGATTTAATATTAAAATAAGTCATCCTAGTATAAGGTAGTTTATTGGATTTTGTGTTAAGAAGGAACTTGGTTTGTCACAAGGAATGTACCTACTTCACCAGTTATCCTTATTGTGTTATTCCCAGTAGACACAGACAAAAACAGAATCATATTTTCTCTTATAACTTTAAATATTATGAAAATATATATATGAGTACGTGCAAGAAAAATCATTTGACTGTGTGAGGGGCAGGGGCGAGGGTAATGTGCAAAGTGCACACGTGTGTGAATGAGGCACACGTTTGTGTGTGTGTGTGTGTGTGTGTGTGTGAGCGAGTGCGGGCCGACACCTCCGCACAAAGACACCAACACTAATAACAGCTAGTTGCGCTAAACTCACTTCACTATACTCACTTCACAACCTGACTTTATCTTTTTAATTATTTTTGAAACAATTTTTTCAACATTTTTTGTTTAAGGTATACTTGATCTTATTTCACAGAATTAATGGTAAATAACATTACAAACTCCCAGATAACAAGCAACTCTAAATGAGATTAGGAGTTAAGTATAAATGGTTATTATATATGTATAAATGTTAACGCGGGATGTGTTTCAATAATAATGATATTGAGAAATTTAAAATCATCAATTCCTTACTTCTTAGGGTTTCGTAGTAGGTAAATAAGGAACCCTTAGAGTTTTAGAATGTTGTTCGTCTGTTCGTGGCTGACGACGACAAAGTTATAAAGTAAAATCTTTAAAACAAAAATGTTTAGGGTAAGTTTACCTTCCATACAGGTGACAATAGGGGTAGGTACACTTGAAGAGTAGCACTAGCAGTCAATCATAACATCCTGAATTATAATAATTCCTAAATAAATACCCTAACAATGTAACAATGTCCTAATAACGCACTAGAGTCGGCGGCGCTCGGCGCTTGGCAGTACGGGGTTTGAAGGAAAACAGTTTACAAGTTTTTCAAATATCCACAATAATTCTCAGCCTACGGAACCCTAACTTAGTACGATACGCCCTAAGTAGCGTGAAAAAGTAACAGATAAACGTTACAAACACACTTTTTTATAGTTATTTATTTTTTGATAGCATACAAAATTACAAACATACAAATATTATTTTTTCCTGATATATAAAAGTGAAAAAAGCCTATTACCGTTCGCCGTCCCGCTCCCGCTCCCGCTCCCGGGCGCGACGCTCCGACCGCGCGCCGCTAATTAGCTCGCTCCTGTAAACCTCGCTGCAACTCTTAAACCAAACTCTATCTCTAGTTCAATAAAGTATAACATTGTCCGTGTTGCTACAAACTAATCGACAACTCCTAGAACTTTTGCAGACTTCTGCGTTTACAACGTCAAGTTTTCAATGTATTTTGGTTATCTTCAGCAGACGCGGTGTGCACCGACCGAACCTCAAAGTAACTACATGGCTAGCTTGTTCAAACTGTACCTCAGTAGCTTCTAGCGTAAACGAAACAGATAACAAACTTGGTGCAAATGTTAGGAGAGACGAAAAGACCACGGAATTTCTAAGGTCTGACATAAGGTTTAAAAACAACATACCTTTACGCAACTGACACATTGTCTTTTCGCCTCATTTTCTGTATACGTCTCCACTGTTGGGGCACGGCCTACCCTCACCGAGGGCTATCCAGGCCACACGCGGGCCCAGCGCGGACTGTGGACTTCGCATACGTTCTTTTGTTGAAGTGTGCAGGTTTCCTCACGAAGCGATGTTTTCCTTTATCGAAACGCCAATGGTGTGAATATTTCGGACCATAGCTGACGTCACAAATGACGTATCTGCCAAAGAACTATTAGTGAAGTACAAAATTATGACAGTGCCTTCATTATTTATTAACCATATGTGAAAGATCCTGGTATACTAGGGCCGGAAATATATAATAGAATTACCCAATCACATCAAAAATGCAACTTCCGAAATTAACTTTAAACATAGACTAAAGAACTGTCTTTGGCAAACAATTCTATGACACCGAGGAACTGTTACGACTCCCGATAAGCAATATAACTCGTTTGCCTGTCTGTAGCTCTAGCTATAAATTACTTTATTTACTTTGACTATAATATTGAGCATTTTTCTACCATATTATTGTTGTTCAACAATTATATAATTTTTTTCTCCTATTTATTTATTATTTTTTATTGTAACTTTTTATTATAAATTACTTTATTTTTAGCTTTAGCTAGCAAGAAGTTATCGATTTAGAATACCTAGGTACGGAATTTGACATGTAACAACTGTCATTAATTAATTAGGAAACGGACTCAATAGATTAGAGATTTTTCGAGTCCCTCCTGAAAACGCCATCATGCCACGGAGGCTGTAGGTAGACAATATTAGAAAAGTTATGTTTCTTCGGATTGTAGTCTAGCCGTAACCACAAGGAAGCTATTTCACTTTTGTGCCTATTAACCACGTGAATAGAATAGAACAGAATACACTTTATTACACAACAAAGAATTTAAAAACAAAACAACAATAAAACCTTTAATATGTAGAGTACAACTGGCGGCATTATCGCTCGCCATAAAGCAATATCATACAGGCAACATTGGGGTACATGAATTTACGATAAAAGCATGTAGGTGTTTAGGTGCAGGAAGAGAAATATACAAAATAGTTATAACTGTTAATGTTATCAAAGCACTGTCTATTAAGACTCTGTTTGAGTTTGTTTTGGACTACCAATATACGAGTAATAATAGTGTGTGATTTCAAAAAATTAATTCTAAGACCATAAGATTCGCACCATTCCACAATATTATCAAGGACAACTATTATAGACTTTATCACATTGTCAATTTGGTTAACAGGTCCACTTGCATAAATTTGAAGATCGTCTGCATAAAGGTGGTAGGGAGTAGAAAGCTTTAGAGTAATGGTATTAATAAGCAAATAGGAAGCGGGGACAACACGCCACCTTTTAGTAAGCCGGCAGTAATATTGCACGATTCGATAACAAATCCGACTGGATGCGCTGTCGGCGGCCATCCACAAGGAACGACGAAACCATTCAATTACTGTTGGAGATATATTAAGAGTGTGAAGGATACCTAACAAGATATCAGGTAGTAGGTAAACAGAAGTCTACTGTATTGAAGGCGTTGCTAAATTCCAAGAGTGAGAGAAAAGTAACTTGTTTGATATCAATCCATACTAAATCTTATATCATCAGTGACCTTAGCTAGTGATATAACCGCGCTATGACCAAAACGAAAACCAGATTATAAGGGATTCAACAGATAACTACTTTCAGACACAAAATCTTAAACTTAGCCATCTAAACCATCAATATTTCATTTTCAGTCTCCTCATGTTAAATTCGCTAATAAACCACCACAGAAGGGCACAAACCAGCACAAAACGGCACAAACTAGCACAAAACGGCAAAAACCAGCACAGAACGGCACACACTAGCACAATACGGCACAAATCAGCACAAAATGGTACAAAACAGCCACAAAAAATTTAAGTTGCCATGTCTTCTGCACCCACCCTGAAATTGATCCTTTGATAACTTTTTGAGTTTTGCAGCACAAAGCTGGTAAAATAGGCAATAATTAGGATAATCAGCAGTTGTGCAGACACGGACTTTAAAAAGAGGATAACCTTCGTACTTACCAACTTGGTAAAAAGAAATTCTCATGATTAAGCTCCGTATCTGTCCTCTGTCTAAAGGTCAAATCGACTTTAAATTCGGTTTAGTTAGTTGTTGAACTTGATACCTAGCAAACATCTATTTTAGATTTAAAAAAAATATTGAACTAATTTTATATTTATTTTATAATGGGATCTGAAATGGAAAAGAGGGATATAAAAAAGTATGAACGTACTTTGTTTAAATATTTCTTAACGATGTTTTTTTACAATTTTATATGACATAGTTTTTGTTTTAACTATTTAACGCAAAACACGTGCAATTCCTTGTCGCGTCCAAATTGCATCGGGTTTTTTTTAAATTATATACCTATCACGATTGGATAGGAACGGCAATGTCAAGTTTTGGCCCTGGAGATCTGGGGCTGCCTTTAGAAGGAAATATAAAAAAAAAATCTCAAGTTTAACTGTCGAGTTTCTTGCCGAAGTCTTCTCAGTGAGTCGCTGGAAATCAACATTGTGAACCGTATTTACAGAATATTATATAACCATTTTGACTGTCTAAAGGTGTTTTTAAAAAACTATACTTGAACTTTGAGTTTGACCTAACTAACTAACACACAACACAACTACAGAGACACGCTAAGCGCGCTACAAAATAAATATGAAACCGAAATAATTCCCAAAATTACGATCCATAAACGTTAATAAAATCTGCATAATAAGATCATAGAACGAGCGCGTTAAATAACTCATTGTAAATAAGGGCCCAATTTGTATTCTGCCCGGGGCCCAGGCATTGCCCGTTGTCGCATGTCGGAGGAAAAAGTCTTATGCGCACATTGTAAGTGCAAGCGGGACGGAGATTGGCAACTATGTGCCATTTAAAGTTCGGTTTTATTGCAGTTTTTATGTTATAAGTTATGTTATATGATAACTGTTATGTGACGGCTTTATTATGTTATATTATATTATAGCGAGTGATTATCATAAGCAGCGTAACCGTGATGGGTAATAATTTAACCGAGATATTTCACTAATGATCATGAGATAGACTCCAAGATGCAACAAGGCCAGCTGGTACCTATTTTAACCCTATCCGAATTAAACAAATTAAAACTTAGATATAATGAAATCAATACCATGATACATTTTTTGTTACTATGCATCAATGCGTGACTCGGTAAGTGTACATACACTCTGAAGTGAGCTTACGTTTAGTCAGTTTAACTGACTCAGTATCATTTCCTTGTTTATTTTATTTTTAACCGACATCAAAAAAAGGAGGAGGTTATATGTTCGACTGCATATTTTTTTATGTAGGGTCACTGACTTCTCCGCTAATTTTGGACTGATTTCAAAAATTCTTTTTATTCGATAGAGTATGTTTCTGAGGTGGTCCCATTGTCACCAAGTAAGGATCTGATGATGGGATCACAGGGAAATCGAGGGCATAAGACCGTTTCAAGTTATAGGCACACTTGAAGTGATTTAGGTAAGATTTTTTTAGTGTACGAGAAAATAAGCCAATATGTCACCTCAAATTACAAAATAAAACAACAAAACAAAAAATGCACTAAAAAGGTAAAAATAATTATTTCATAAAATCTGATTTACAGTTTGAAGTTGGTGTCATGAAAGTAAAGTGTGTTACAAACTATTAGGTACAAAGACACCAACTTTAAACTGTAATTTAGATCAGAATTTTTGCAATAATTACTTATTTTAACCATTAAATTGATTGTATTTTGCAGTATTTTGTGGTTTGATATGTAATTATCAAGTATAAAATGTAATTGACATTTATATTTATTCTAAGATTTGTCTAGACACGTCACTGTATTCTAAGCTGTAACCTTGTCTTGTCTAGACACGTCACTGTATTCAAAGCTGTAACCTTGTTTTGTCTAGACATGACACTGTATTTTACAGAATTACTGAAAAAAACAAAATAAAGCCTAAATAGAATGTCTATAATACAACAATAACGTTTAGTATGAAGTTAGATTCCCATCTCAAAGGTTTAAACGACAGTCGTTGGACATGACGCCGCGCACTGCCGCGCCGCTGACGACTCGCCCCGCGCACAGCCGCGCCGCCGAAGACTCGCCCTGAGCACTTCCGCACGACTCTCCGACGAAACATGTACCAAAAATCTATACCGCGCCCCATCCGCCCTCTTCCACCCTCGCCCTGCACATTTCAGTTTTGGACTTTTTAACCCGAGATGACTTAATTTTCTCATCTCAAGCGGCTATTTTGTGTTTCTTGAAAAACTCCATCTCGCTTTCAGTGGGGGTTCGGCGGGGGTGGAAAGGAAAGGAGTGGAGATGGTGGAGCATGGGGTAATGTTTAGAGATTAGCATTTAGTCGGTTTGGACAATGTGAGAACGGAAGTTTAGGTGGACGTGAGGGAAATTCTCGGGTAGAGGTCACACTAGGGCATTGCTTTTGTCTTATGATTTACCTTAAATATTTACTTGTAGCTCTTTACGTAAGTACGTTACTAGTGTCTTAGTTTAAATGTTAATAAGCTTACAAACGACTGACAAAACGCTGTGGCGCCTCCTGATTCTTCTAATTAGCTACTTAAACATTAACTGCACACAAAGCCATATTTGGCTTTCAAATTACTAGATTTTTTTTCTAGTCTACAAATATTAGAATAAAGCAATTACATAGTAAATAAAAACATTCCTACGTGATGTGAAACGTATTTTTTTGTGTTGCCTAGGAAAATGCCACCGGTAATGATAACTTCACTTTAAATAACGCTTGCGCTAAGTGTGCCAAATGTAAAAGACGGAACACATACGAAAATACTCTTTTGCAATTTAACCTTGTTTTTGTTTTATTTTAATTTTTATTATGTTTGGTCGAATGTTTTGATAAGCCAAAAATTACTCTGTATGCAATTTCATACAGTAGGTAACTTTAGTGCATGCAAAGCCATATATGATTTGTTTTTTTTTAATCAGGCATTTGTATTAATGGTGACGAATTTGTGACGTTTCTACAATTTTAGACTTTTATTTTGTTTCGTTACCAACGTGTAGGCGGGTACGAATAAGGTGCCTATTGTAAACATTTGTTAGTTAGGTACCAAATGTGAATACTAAGTTCGTGTACTCGTAGGTGTCACTTATGTTACCTCTATATAACTGTCAATTACATTGTCTATCAGGTATTTATTAATCTTTTCAGCAGTATGAGTCCTTCGCAGCCTAGTTGGTAGTGTGGCCGGCTGCTGTGCAAAGGATGTGAGTTCGATTCCCGCACTAGCAACATTTATGTGATACATATTTGTATTGGTCTTGAGTCTGGATGTAATTATGTACGATATGTTTGTCTTTACAAAAAAGCAATATATATATGTATTTGTCTGGTATTCATAACACAAGCTCTGCTTACTTTGGGGCCTGACGGCGCTGTCTGTATTGTCCAAAATATTTATATATGAGTACTCAGACACTCATGTGTCTAGTGTTCTATCGCGTCCGCATAGTTGATAAAAATGTTTTCAAAACGCGTTCACTTTAAAAATATTCTCTCTTTAATATTTTTAACGAGGTGTCTCTTCGTATGCTTTCTTAACATTGAGAATTACGATTGTAAAAGTATGAAATGGTGTCCGCTAGAGGCGCAGGCGGGCGACACACCGGGCGCGCCGCACGCCGCGGGCGGACCGCACAGACGACGTATTGTTAATTAACTTTCCGAACCCTCGCGACAATACAGCTAGAGCTACGAGCGCGCGGGACACACTCAGAACAACTCTTTGAATTGAATTTTCATCGCAACAGGCTGAGATGGCAGCTGGAAAAGCTGGGGAGCGGGGATAGGATAGGTACAACCGTTTAAAAAAATATATTTTTGTAGTTAATTTAAAGGTTCGGTTGACGGGATTCAGTACCCTCTCATTACAAAATAAAATTTCCTTCTCCAACTTTCAAAATCTTCAGTTATAGACAGGGTGATAAAAAGAAAGGTTTCGGTGAAAATGTATCGTAATTTTCGTAGGCTGTAGTGAAACATTCGCCGGATCACCTAATAAATTCTTGCTAATATTACATAAGGCACAGTTATTAGTTAACCCTAATTAAATAACGGCCTATCAGTTAACCTAGTTATATGTCTAAAATTGGGTCGATGCAGCGTAGATTAGCAGGCCGCTGCGCATGGATAAAAAGCTGGGATGAAACCTGCTACTATAGCTACAAAAGAAGATTAGCAGGCCGCCGCACAAGGATGTCGCCTGCTACTACAGCTACAAAAAAATAGTAGGTCGCTGCACAAGAACAACACCTGCTACTACAGCTACAAAGACGATTAGCAGGGCACTGCGCAGGGGTGACACCTGCAACAAAAACTATAAAAAAAAATTAGCAGGTTGCTTTACAGGACTGAAACGCAAGGATGACACCTGCTACTGAAACGCAAGGATGACACCTGCTACTGCTACTACAACCACGAAAGCTTCCTTGTTATATAATAACCGATCGTTATTCGAAATAATAAACCAGACATTTTAATATGTGTTTACCTATTGCACACGAAAGTAATGTTCTCAAATCAGAACAAGAAAAACTGTTTAAATACACAGGCTAAGGCTATGAAATAATACCCACGTTTTAATCGTTTCATTTTAGGCATATTTAAGATAATGAGAACGTTTCTCTCTTTGTGGTTACTAATCGTTAGTACTAGAGCATATTATCATTCCCTATGGATAAAACTGCAAGGGATATTATTTTATATTATTTATCATATATTTTTAAACCTATGTCTTGTATATAAAACATTTTAAATAAAAGAATAATAAAAGCATTCTTTCGATGTGCCACAGACACATTTTTATTTATTGGCATCGAACAAATGGATTAAAGCAAGCAACATTTTACAACGTATAATAACAATTCGAAACCAAATCATTTACAACAATTAATTACTGAAAATAAATTATAAAACATACCATACTTACAAACGACACATGTCATAAATGTTACACACAGCCAGAAACTATAATACAACATATGACATGCAAACAGTCCATACACATAGAAATAACCAAACAGCAAAAACTTGCACAAAAACACAAGCCTATACATAACATCAACTCTCTTATCACAATAGAAATCACATATTATCATAGAAAATACCTTACGTAAAGTCGATCGAGTAATACTCACAAACAACACTATATAACCGACTATGCGTGACATTATTGGGAAAAAAGTAGGTCTTGTAGTTGTTTTGGTATTCTTAGGTATTATCCTAGACACGAAGCCTCAATGGAGCCCACATAAAGCTAGATTGGGTAATAAGATTAATTCTACAGCAAACGCGGTTTATAGTATTCGTCAACACACGGATAAAGCTATTACCCCGATAGTATACTTCAGCTGCTTTCATAGCGTGATGTTTCACTGTATTTTATTTTGGGTAAACGCAGCTGATAATAAAACGATAATTGTGCTGCAAAGAAGGGGAAAAAGTGATAAATTTAATTAAATTGCAGTTGCTCTTAGTGTGTCTCTTACTCAAAAGAAATTGCTTAATTCCGTCTGCATGGAATCGCTATTTTCTTATTAAGTGAGCCAATCCAGTGCCGTTTAATGAGGCTTTCTTTGGCGCGCACAAAAACTCCACAACCTTTGAAATATTTCAGTGATTCGAGGGAAAACTTCAGGCCTGGCCGAGATTTAGGGACAGAGCGAATGCTGCTACCTACTTAATTGTCTGTTAATTAATTTCACCCGCAATTTACTTTGTTTTCGTAAGGTATTTCGATGAAGTATACTTAATAAAATGTTGTAAAATTAACACTCTTTTCACTGTAAGTACTTCCACTAAGAATTATATATAGCGTTTGTGTTAAGTTATACAAAAACGTTAGGAGTAATTTTGTGTTAAGTTATACAAAAACGTTAGGAGTAATTTTGTGTTAAGTTATACAAAAACGTTAGGAGTAATTTTGTGTTAAGTTATACAAAAACGTTAGGAGTAATTTTGTGTTAAGTTATACAAAAACGTTAGGAGTAATTTTGTGTTAAGTTATACAAAAACGTTAGGAGTAATTTTGTGTTAAGTTATACAAAAACGTTAGGAGTAATTTTGTGTTAAGTTATACAAAAACGTTAGGAGTAATTTTGTGTTAAGTTATACAAAAACGTTAGGAGTAATTTTGTGTTAAGTTATACAAAAACGTTAGGAGTAATTTTGAAACACAGATAGAACTAACGATGGGTATTTTTATTTTATATCAATGATTTTAAGACAAACAAAGGTTGGTTTGATATTCAACTAACGATGTTAATAACATATTTCCCGTTTCCATTTTACCCAAGGGCTGAAATTTTACAAACACCTATATAAAACTCTAGTATTATACATTATATACTACACTAAGATAAAAAAGTACTTACCTTACATAAATTCAAATATAAATTTTATTTTATTTTGTATAAAAAATTTAATAAATAATAGTTATTAATTTTCTTTGATTTTTAATCTATTTCATATATCAATACTCGAAGTCATCAATCCTATTTTTTTATATCACAGCTGTAACTACTTTGTTTTGATAATTTGTGTTGTCTTGAGATCTGGGTTTTTTCTAAATTTAAAATAAAATGTTATCATTTTAGTCACATATCGAGTCATCTTTGTTTTTAACCAAGTTGTCTGTCACTTTTACTGCCTTATAAATTTGAAGAAGGAAGAAAGGCACGCACAGCTTCATTACGAGGTGACCTGATTTTTTGCGCAGGGAAAACTAGAACTGAATAGGATATTATGTACATAATATTATATACCTAAATGAAATAAATTTGATTTATTATTATTATTATTCATTTATTTCAGATTATCTCCATATATTGTTAGTATTTATACAATCTTAGAAGTATGTTAGTAGTCAAATTATAGATTACAAATTAAAAATAAATATTATTCTATACTAGACAAAGCCTATTAGTTTATCTAGCACTGAATATTGCTGGCCTGGAACAAACATTTAATAAGTTCCAGTGTCTTAAAATTGGACACTGAAACCTTTCAGCTATCGGCTTATTCAAGGGGCAAACTTTAAATTAGATAAAATTAAAGGCTAGATTATGTATACACGGTCTTTGTGCAAATTTCATATCAAAACTATTTGATTTTGCTGTCGACGCGTCTTCTAATAGATAACTTAAATTACTGTTAAGTAATAAAATTATTTTAGAGAAGTTCCCCAAATTTTATTTCAATCTTTATTTAAGTTTGAATACTAAACTCAGGAAGTGAAAAAGTGCATGACGAAATGGTCCAGATATTTTAGTCGTATTAATAACCAGGTAAGTTGACCTTTGTTATCGCAGTTTTTTTTCCGTCAAAACTTAACCCGCTATAGGTCGTGAAGAGTGCGACAGGCCAAAATAAGATGGGGCCATCTTATTTAGGCCTTATTACGCGACACGGAATCTGGGTATAGTGCTCACTTCACACGTACTACAAAGCGCCCTAACTGCCTGCTATTAACACTGTTCACCCCCTTTAAATTAAGTATAGTGATGTGGTCACTACTGTTTTTTAAAATAAAACTTTTATTTTTTTATACTCGTATGTATCTAGGCCATAAAAGATACATAGCTTTAAGTATAGCAATAGGTATATTATAGGTATGTATAGGTAGGTACATTATAGAATAGACTTAAATAAAGAATATTCTCTGGTGGCAGTCGTTGGTACCTAGTGTTAATGTACTAACTACAAAAACGACTCGCAGCTTAGGATCTTTGCAATAATTTAAAATACTAAATACTGTCGATTCCTGTCGATATGATGTTAAAAAAAAGTCATTAGCTACTTAATTTTTTTTGACCAATCTTAATTTAAAAAATTGAATTTCTATTAAATTTACGGAATTTTGATAATGACTTAAAATAGCCCTCTGCCTAAGCCGTAACTTGAGTCTCATAGTTTGTCAAGAATAGTATCTTCTGGATCTGGAATAAGAAAGAGAGAGAGCGGGGTATAATATATATAATATATCTTTTAGACCCTGGTTCCATTACACCACTTATTATTAGTAACTCTAAGTCAGTAATTTACGACTTGTGGAACAAACATATGTAGCTTAGACCAGACACACTGTATCAGAGCGTCATGTCGTGGCAATGGGCTCGTAACGCATGGTCAGGAAAAAAAGAGGCTGTCAATTTATTATTATGCTTGGAGTGTGTGTCCAGCTTGGAGTGTGTGTCCAGCTTGGAGTGTGTGTCCAGCTTGGAGTGTGTGTCCAGACTCCAGCCGCTGCTTATCCCTTTAAACGGAGTGATTAAACGGTGATGTTTCACATATAATATAATTGTTACAAAATTATTTAATGTCTATACATTTATGTCATAAAAATAATAATGAATAAATTAATATTAACATCACACATGATAGTACACACAGCGCCATCTGATACCAAACTGATCAAAGCGTGTACTATGGATTTAAATACTTATACACTTCTTCAAATCATAGACTCAAAACAGACACAAATGTTCATCATAATAATTTTTGTCCTGTCGGAGATCTAACCCACGCCGCTCGGTTTATTAGACAGGTCATTGAGCCACGAAGCCAAAAAAAAATATTTATAGCTAGATAACAAACGGAATGAAAATATAATTTTACTGTTCATTATCATTGCGTTACAATACCTACCTACCTGTCTTAATTTATATTTTCGGGATATATACCTAGATTCCTCATATCAATCAGGTAGGTAATTCTCCAAAAGAAACTGATGCGAAATATCGCGTTACTTTGTTATTAATTTTATAACTTTATACAAAATTTCATACTTGACGTAAAGTCGTTACCGAGTTACAGAGTTACGGAATATTGTAATGTTCGTTGCCCATCACTATCTTGCTGACAAGTTCCGCCTTTGCCGCTTTTCTACACAACTTATCATTACAAACACAACCTTAACGCTGTACTTTATAGTTACATTTTCACTGCCGGTTCTTGTTAGTTTCGAACCCCTATTAGTACTTACACCTGATTTTACTGTATTTCAAATAATGTTAATTCTTATCATGGAAGGTTAATGTGTTTCTTTTAAAATAATAATAAAAACACTAAAACGATACGCGGGCAGCACAGCACAGCACAGCACAGCACAGCTTGCTGTGGGTGGCGCCACCTCAGTAGGTTGCAACTCAAAAAGATCGGCTGATATATCAATTATCTACTTTCCTAATTACAATAACAAGCGTTTAGGCTATTAATGTTTAGATAGCTTAGAATTGTCTATTTAGATTTTGATCTGAATATAGATTTATTTTACGGATTAGTTAAAAGCAGAAATCAATAAAATACATCGTTGAGATTTGTATTTTATTTCACAAGTTAGTCATTATTGCTCAACATTTTCAGGAATAATACTAAAAGGGCTATGCTGGGAGTTTAAAGTATATGAGTAGAAATTAGTCTAACGATGTACTAAAGTGACTCATATAACACAGAGAAGAAGTCCCTAAAGAAAACCTTGGCTGGGAGATCATTCCTCAAGTTAAGCTTTCGATGAAGGATTTTCTTCTCAAACCGCACTTTATGTAACCATTTAAGTTTCAAAGTGTGAGGATAAATCCCTGCCGACGGTGAGCGGTGCAATGATAGAAAGGAGCCGTGGGCATCATTTCAAACAATTCATAGAAAATCCTAGATCCTAGATCACTCATAGCAAGGCAAACTCTCTCTTCAGACTTAAAGGTTCGATATGGCTTATGAGTTTGGAATCGTCTACAATTTTTTCAGCTCTGCGTTGAACCGAGTAAAAAGGCCCGAGTTGGTATCCAAGTGCACCTGCCCAGAGATAAAAGCAGTTCTCTACGTGGCGCTGGGCCTGCAACTTTTAAAGCAACAAACTTTACCCTTAGGCGGAGTATTGCTTCGTTCTGTTGAGTACACCAAGTTTTTTGGACGCCAGCTTCACCTTGTCTTCCAAATGATCTCGAAATTGAACGTCATTGAAGATGTTTACATCAATAATCTTAATGTTTTTGGAGATGGATAGAGGCGCGATCTAGAATTATGTGACCTCAGAAAAAAAGGGGTTTCTTAGCGGTGAACGCGCATAGCGGAGTATTCGTTGAGTTAAATTGGACCAAGTTTACCCGTCACCAGTCGTAAAGAAGGTTACAATTTTTGCCATAAGCATTTCAAGGTTATCTATCGCAACGAGCGAGGCACTGAATTTGTAATGGCGACCGTATAATGGGAACTTCGACAGACAGCCCCGGTGCCCGATCCCGGACCCGATTAAACGCCTTCGCTATTTCTTGGTTACATGCCAGTGCCTCCCCCTGACGCTCAATGGCTAGTGCCTATGGGTTTGTTAACTAATAGGTCACTGGTCGAGCGACCGTGACGAAAGCCGTATTGACGGTTGCTGACCAGGTCGTGTTTTCTAGAGAGAATCTGAGATATCTTAGAAGCCGTGTGATACCCACACGCTCCATCACCTAGAAGAGGAGAGAAGTAATAGCGATTGATTACCTTACAGACATTTTACAGAACTATCATAACCAATGAGATATAAAAATATAAATGTATATAAAATACGCAATCTATTCGAGTACCTACATTAGGTAATTTAACGTTGAATAGAATTTATTTAACAGCAGCATTTAACTCAGCAGGCTTCACGGTTTATGGAAATGTAAAAAACAGAATTGCCAACAGTAAGCAGTCATTATTAAAACGACAATACGAATAAAGAGCAGCGAGCTTATTCGGCAACACTGACGAATTCGGGCGTTCTGTTTAACCCTTGTGCAAGGAAGAACATTGTCGTCCGAAATAAAACTCCCATTTGATTATACATTCATCTGCAGTGTTGTGACGTAGACGTGGGCCACGACTCGCCCCGCACCTATTGTTGCGTTTCCTCAACACCCCAGCACAAAGGCCCGGTGTCACCTACCTTTATTGAATCTTGATTTCTTTTCTTTTCTTTTAACACCTTTTCGACAATTTAGAGCGACAATAGTAGATTATACAACAAGTGAAAAAAAGGGAATTTAATTCGAGGGACTAAGTTGGATCCCGAGAGCAGCAGAGGATTCTTGAGTAGAATCCTGAGCCGAGCGAGGGGAACAAAGGACCGAGACATATTTTTTTTTCACTTGTTGTATAACAAATTTTTACCATTGACTGCGAGAAAATAAAAAGTATTATATTTTACTTACTTTTCAGTTACTATATTAATATTTATCACATTTTGGTATATATTCGGTAATTATTCCCGGGTGATAAGAGAACTATGACATAAAACAACCACAAGAACAATTAAAACAATTTAACAATTAGTTAGATTCAATAGAAAAAAACCAACTAGAATTGGAGGGGTGTTTTTTTGATAGCTCCATTTAGACAGCCAGTAGGTCCTTTTAACACGTTTTATTTAGTTTTGTTCATAATTCGTATAATTAGTGCTTGTTCCAAATTAAAAATGTAAGTAAAAATGTATTCACTCAGTGAGTAAAAGTGAGTTTTATTGAGAGATTACATTTATCATTTATCTATTTTTTCTATTTAGTTTGATTTTTTTTGTTTGTTTCAGAATACGACTTGATTTTGTCAGATTCTAAACAGCCACTTTCATTTTTAGTTTTTTTTTCTTTTGACTAAACTTATACAGCTAACTATGACCATAAAGTTAGCAACAGTTTTCTAAATATGTATTTAGTGTTTTTAATAGTCATGCACTTTTAAACTGGTTCGATTCCCGGAAGGAGCAACCAATATTTGTTACAATTTATTAATTGTATAGTTGTCATGACTCTGGTTTGTGACAGAAACGACGATAGGCTCATCACCTACCAAACTGATGGGCTTTGACTAAAGCCAATAGTCAAAGACTGAGAGTACCTATAACAAAATAGAACGGAGAGAAGTTTGCTCAACTTCAAACTGAAGAAATCAGAAAGGAATCCAAAGCTTCTGATACGTCACAGCGAAAATGCGTAGCCTAATGTGGCGTTTGACTGCTGGTCACATGATGAGGACGAATACGTTGAACTGGGTATACGACTCTACAGCTCGGTACCCAAGAGAGGGTCGTCATAAAAGACTAGAGACTCAACGATGGGAGAATGAACTACCAAAAGACTGGCTGCTACTCCACACTGCTGTGTCAGATGACACATTATTTAAGGATAGTTATGTCAGAGGAGAACCCGACACGGAATAGTTTACATTTCATGTACCACAACTTATAGTGGTATGGGGATCTTATGTGCAACGGGTTCTTAACAATTCGATCGAACTGAAATTAATCTCTAATTGCCCCCAAACCTATAGTAAAATGATGAAAGTGACCGGTCAGTCTGTCATGGTCGTTACTGCAGCCGCGCCGATCACACCTCATTGTCAACGCGTTATTTATATGTAAATGTACAAGTATTATCGAATCTTTTTTTTTTGGAAATTTGATATAAATTTTGGGCTACCTATGGTGTATTTTGCTGTTGTTCATTGAGCAGTTCAGAGATTATCAAAATTATTGTTTTACACAGATCACGAAAGCTTAAATAATTATAGACCTTTGAATTGAAGCCTGCTTCACGATGCAACTCTGCAAATCTGCACTCTTCATTCATAATTCGGAAAATGCATAGTGAAGAATTGACAACTTTCTCTTATTACTCGAGTTTTCTAAAAAAAAGTCAGAATAGAAAAGTTTTTGAATTTTCGAGGGATGCCCCAAGAGATTGTCTGCATACACAATTTTTTCTTTAGTGTTAAATCTGTGAATAAGAGAAAAGACAAAACGCCACCTCTTTAGTCCCCGGCAGGTCTTAGGTAACTGACACGAGCTAGGGGGTTCGAGGGCTCATGGAACACGTTTTTCATGATGCAAGTCTTCCTCCGCTACAGGTCGTTATTAGCATGAATATTTCTTAGGCTGTAATGAATCTCAGGACATCGTCTAGACTCTAGAGCATCTGAATTCAAAAAATTTCCATCATAATAATTTACAATAAAATTTCAATTACCTCGAACTGCGAGCGGACTTGCTGGGGCTCAAATTATAAGAGCTCCTTTGTTAGCGGCTTAGCCGGCGTGTGCGGGTGCGGGTGCGGGCGCGGGCGCGACATGCCGGTAATTGAAATAGCGCTGCGCATTACACGGGACCGGGCCAGCGTTGCAAGACACCTCGCCTCCCCCACGTGTCGGACCGCAGAAACAACGATCCGAGCGTAAATGAAGTTCCAGTGACGCTGGCAAAAGCACACACGGTGCGCGACCGGCGCATTCTTGCCGGATTACAAGTTTAGCGCGAATGAGCCGCTTTCATTAACCAACCCTCGGACTAATGTCGATTGGATATTAATTTATTGCCTTCATATAGTTACGATTGCCGTAATGCGAATTGAAGCGACGAGCGGCGACGAGCTCGTCGAGATATTGCCAATAAGTGTCAGTCACAGGAATGAAGAGCATTCCATTATTGGCTCTACAGTCCCATTCCACAGCTGGTAGATTTCTGTTCTGTTTATTTGAATTGTCAGTGGATACGTTAACTTTATCAATTAATCAGAGGTGAAATAGTACATTACTACCGCGGTCCGCAAATGCAGAATAAAAGGGCGATCGTGAGTATGCGGGCAGGGGTGTAGCCGAGGCACGAATCACAGAGTCTGGTTATGCTCAGTTGTGGCCAAAGCTTGTATAGTGCTTTTCTCAAACATGCGTATAAATTAAAACAATAACATAATAACGTAAATGTTTATTTAAAAAACTAATTATATTGGCAACTGTATTGGCAATAATAAAAAAATAAAATAGTTTAAGTGCAAAATTACTTAAACCACCAATTCGCCGCGTTCAAATGTCGATTACTTTTTTTAAATTAATTTAATGGCGCATTATTTATGTTGTGCCAATCCGAAATTTAAATAAAACTTGATGTGTTAGCTCTTTAGTTATCAATGTTAGGGTTTAAAAAGTACGTTCCATTTTCAAATTATATATTCCACCGCTAGCCGCTAGCGGCCGGCTAAAACATTGCGGTTCGCTCTCTGTTACTGTACTGCAAGTACGATTTATCCCAAAGAAGCTTGTGCAAGATATGGTCGGTTGTTTGAGAAAAGTATCTGTTCTTTTTTAATAGGTTTAAGGCGTTAAGGTGTAGCGCATGTTAATGATTTGCAATATATATTGCTATTATTTAAGCAATTTAAAACTAAAGTGAGATTGAAATAAGGTTACTCGTACTTTTAACAGTTACTGACCTGTATTACAATTTCGAGTTCGGCAATCTCTAACAAACTATGATAGCGACAATTTTTAAGGTTCCGTAGCCAAATGGCAAAAAGAGAACCCTAATGGGTTGTGGCATGTCCGGAATGTAAGGGTTATCCGTCTGTATGTCTTCGCATCAATTTTGATTGGACTTGGTAGCCAGTAGTCACCGGCGCATCCAACTATACATGTTAACCGAACAATCCCCCGGCCCGGAGAATCCTAACTAACAGGGAGATGGGACAAGGTCGCCACAGCTCGTTTCAAAATTAAGTTACCAACCAATACCTCAGCAACTCGAAGAACTTCATCCTGACCTGGAAGCAACTGCAATTTACGTACCCTGCTCCAATGAAGGGGCGGCATATTCGCCTCCTTCACTAAGACAAGGTCTCCGACCTTAGGAGGTTCCGTTTTATTAGATCACCAGACGCGCTGCTGCAGAAGATGAAGATACTCTAGTGAGAATATAATATAATACATGGATACTCAGGTAATGAATTAAGTGGACCGGCAATCAGAAAATGGCCGGGAGTAAGAGCCTCTAGTTCATTTGGGTCCGATGAGATCGGACAAAGAGGCCGTAAATTTGCGGACAGCCTCAATTTTACAAAACACAGTAGCTAACTCCTCAAAAATTAATACTGTCACCCCTATAAACCGATGCAAGTGTGTTTTTGACACGTTTACCACTGCCTCAAAGATACAACCCCACAGCCTTGGTCGACAAACAAACGAAAACACAGAGGTAAGCCTTCACAGTTTTCGCCTTACGGAGCGTAGAAGTTTTTACCTTTTAGGGTCCCGCAAAATTTGTACCGACTGCCGAGAAGGGTCTAAGAGCCTTAACATGCAGATCTCACATTTAAGGCTGAACCAGATTAGCCTTCAGTCGATGGCAGGGAATACACTTAAATATCACTCCACGAACGACCGGATGATTAAATCCAAAATTCTCTTTGCAGTAAAACGATCATAGCACCTAAGCCAGCATGTGAGTTTTTTAGGTGCCTATCCCAAATGATAAGCTCTGTTAACGGACTATGAATCGGAAGTAGTAATGGGTGACGAGCTCCATAAGGAAGTTGTGCATTACGAAGTCGGCCACCCACACGTATCAAGCCGTGATCGTCAATAAAGGGGTTCAGTCGAGCAACGGCTCTCTTCAATATGCACCTACCGTTGCGTAAGGTGGAGACAAAATACACAAAGTGCACAGAACGAACCCAAAATATTAATGCCCAGTAACCTGGCTGAAGCAATTTCCCTGCTCCTAAAGTCAACATGCCCAGGACATCACCACCTAAGAGCAGATCTATGGATCCTGAACCATGGAAGCTAGGATCAGCAAGGGCAATCCTGAAGTCAGTTGCACAATACCTGAAGGTATGCTAACCTTAGGATGTATACCTTATATAATTTCTTAAACAATGGCCGATACAAAAATACGCGGGCGAGGGGAATTAAGAAGGGAGACAGCGACCGAAACCTGTCCTAACAAACCCGAAACTGAAATTACACCAATTCCTCGCACAAAGTCAGCCCCCGGATTGAATCTCAACTTTAAATGCTTCACTAACCATTCCGACGCTATACACCCCTGTGAGCTAGAGTCCAAAATCGCACGCGTCTTATTCCGACCATACCCCGAGGTGAAATAACGCAAACCTGTGCGGTAGGCAACAAAACCGTGAAGGGAGGGCGGAAGGAGTGGTGAGGAACTAGGTTGTTAGTCAATAAAGGAAGGGATTGGAAGGGTTCCCAGTCTTCTTGAGGAGGACGCCTCATGTTGGTGGAGGAAAGGACACGATAGGTCGGATTCACCGGTCGCCTTCGTCGGAAGGGTAGAGGAGGTCGGTTCAATCTCGGCCACTCAACAATGGGGACAACATCCTCCTGTAGTTTCCTGGCACCTGTAGCACCATCGTCGCATGCGCACAACGTTGCGTCGACCCGCGGGACGCAAATAACCAAATTTGGGACACCAAATTAAACTTAGACTACAGCGAAAGCTCATTGAGAAGCCTTCTAGATAGATCCACACATTCTACTATAGCTAAAATTTATTTAGAAGCCTACTAGATAGATCCACGCATTCCACTATAGCAGATAATTGTAAAAATGTAATTTCTTTTGATTTGAATTCTGTCAGATAAGAAAAATATCTTAACAGCAACACCAATACATCTTGCGGTCTTCTAATTGATTTGATTGTTAAAGAAATAATAATATGTACTAACACAAATTATAATACAAAATGAACGAATCAATTTAGATTTCTCTAATTCGGCCAAAGCACAACACAACATAGAAATGATTGAGTCAATCAAATTAAAGAACGCCATATTAGCCAAACGAGACGATGATAGAAGAAATAAATAGTAAAAGTTCATCATGATTCATTAGATCGCGAAGGAGCGAAGAAGTGACGGCTGTCAGGCGGAGCGACCCGGAGCGACCCGGCCCGGCACGGCCACATTTAAATCTGTTATTATTAACGTTTCTATTAATTAAGTCGTGGAATTTGATACAAATTTCATTGAGAGCGGGGTTACGATAACGTTTGCGCTTTGTCATTAAACCGCCGCTGCAACATTGTATTTAATTATATCCGCTGAATAATCTAGTATCGGAATTAGAAGACAGTAATGATGATAGTGATGACGAATCTTAATAGAAATAAGTATAATTTTTTACAAAACATAGTTTTTAGGGTTCCGACCTCAAAATGAAAAAAGGGAACATTAAGTATAGGATCACTTTGTTGTCCTTCTGTCTTTCTGTCAAGACCCTCTTTCTCAGGAACACGTGTAGGGACCAAGGTTAAAACGAATATAAAATACTAAGGTATGCGGTCCCCCTTGAAGCTGTAAAAATATCAAGCTCCTAAGTTAACGCAATAAAAAAATACGGCCATTTTTGTCGTATATTTTAGCATTCAGAAATAAATTAAACCTAATATGATACTTCCCATTGTCTTCTATAAGCATGAAAATTAACACGAAGCATAGTCTTATATCACAAATATAGGAAAACATCCAAGATTTTTTAATTTGTAGTTTTAACAGATTAAAAAAGTTTGTCTGTCATTACCCTTTTACTCAAGAACGTGGTAGTAAGTTGAAATTAAAATCAAATACTGAAGTCAAAGGTCGCTTAAAGTTGTAAAAAAATTAACTTCTAAGTCAATGAAATAAAAAATATGCCAATAATACGGTGTAATTTTGACACAAATAAATCAAAACCCATGCGGTAACTTGAAAAAAAAGGCAAGAGCCGCAAGAAGCCGATGGACACGGGCGGCTCAGGACCGGCTGTTGTGGGAGGCCTACGTTGATCCAGCAGTGGACGTCTTCCGGCTGAAACGAAGTGTGTCTTTATTTAGAATTTGTATCGAATAAAAATTAAAAAAATATCATTACCTATTAGAAGAAAAGCTTATTAACTATTATTATATAAAATATCCACACAGCTTGGTTTCAAATTAAATATTGCTAAAAAAACAACGGTTTCTGATAAATTGTTTCCTTCCGTTATTTAACACAACAATGTAAACGAAAACGGCTACATTTTACGTGTCCACGCGCCCGCCGCCGGTCAGCCGGACGACAGTGGCACAATGCCGCCATTACACGCACCAATTCATTTATTTATTTATCTTACACTCCACAACATAATTGAGGAAGTCTTTAACTCGCGCCTATTGTGTTCCTTTTTTCTTTTTTTCTTAATGCTGTTAAAATTGTAGGACAATCGGCTTAGCTGCCAGCTTAAGCGTTTGAAAAAAGAAACACTCGTAGGAGCGGAGCGTAGTCGGTCCAACTCACACAGCGGAACATTCGTCAGCTGAATAGAGCGTCCTCTTCGGGTTTCGCTCTGGATCGATTGTTTAGTGTGTGCGTATTGTCTATGCTTCACGAAATTTGTTTTTTTTTGTGCCTAAATTTGTCAATAGAGTTTGCTAAAAATGAATATAATACCAGTGGTTTTTTTTATAATGAGAGTTGATTGGACTCTTAGTTTTTTATTTAGCGCTTTACGAAAATATCATAACATAACAGCTGCTCGACAATAACAAAAGCTTTATAAGCAACGATTTAAAATAAGTAAAAATTATTTTTGCTAAAGCAAAGTTTGTTTATTTAAATCTTTCGTCGTCCTTTTCTGACAATGGTGTAACTCATGGTTCTTTTTATCACTAATCTTTGTAAAATTCTGCAGAAGCAAAGCAACTTATACGTTATCATTTTTATTTTTTAGGGTACTGATGCCAAATAACAAAATGAACCGTTATCATCTACTTATATTTTCCTGTCCGTGTGTTTGTTTTACCATATGTCGTAGCCGTAAATAGGCTACCTTTCTATATGTCATATCCTTAACTGTACCACCTTTTGTATATGTCGTATCCTTAACTGGGTCACCTTTCTATATTTCGTAGCCTTAACTCTGCCAGCTTTCTATATGTTGTATCCTTAACTGTACCAACTTTTGTATAAGTCGTCGCCTAAACTGGGTCACCTTTCTATATTTCGTAGCCTTAACTCTGCCAACTTTCTATATGTTGTATCCTTAACTATGCCACCTTTTTATTTTCCGTAGCCTTAACTGTGCCACCTCATTTATGTCGTAACCTTAACTGGGTCACCTTTCTGTATTTCGTAGCCTAAACTGGGCCACCTTTCTATATTTCGTAGCCTAAACTGGGCCACCTTTCTATATGTCGTAGTCTTAACTGTTCCACCTTAATAACAAACTTAAATAAAAACTTAAAATGTACCTACAAAAAAGAGAAATGAAATCGCGCACCTTAATTAAGTGGGTAAGCGATAAACAGATTTTTGGAAATATAACAAAACCTTAAAATTTCTTATCTGACTTTTCCTTGAATATAGCGAGAGATTAATAAGTATCTTAAATTGATATAAATAATAGTGCATCCCAGCATAGTGCATCCCAGCCATGTAATTAAATTGTGTAAAGAAAGGACAGGTACTATAAAGAATTTTAATGAGCAATATTTTAATATTTATATGTATCATATGTAATGGATTAGATATTAATAGGTATATGTGCCTGTACAACAAAGAAATTGCTAGGGTTCCGTACCCAAAGGGTAAAAACCGGGACCCTATTACTAAGACTCCGCTGTCCGTCCGTCCGTTCGTCTTTCACGCTGTATCTCATGAACCGTGGAAGTTAGACAGTTGAAATTTTCACAGATGATGTGTTTCTGTTGGCGCTATAACAAAAAATACTAAATAAAAACTTTAAAAATAAAATATTAAATTAAAATAAATCAAATATTTTGCCGTTTTTATAGATAATGGTAGGGAACCCTTCGTGCGCGAGTGCAACTCGCACTTGGCCGATTTTTTTATTTAACGAAAGTAAAAACTCGGTACTTAGTAAATGGACGACACCCGCTCCCCCACCGCACCGCCTCACCGCAACGATGCTCACCGTTTGTCGCGAGTTTATCTACTTGATACACCTCTAGATACTTTTCCGTGAGTATATCATTAACAATTGTGTAACGACCGTCGCATAAATCTGCTGACCTATTAGTTTGGATATTGCGTTCAGAGCGACGAATCTCGACCGAGACGGCAGTTTTAAATTGTAATTCCTCCGGGATACATTAATTGTGTAACTTAATAAATTTAGTAAAGAAGATTGTTTGTGTGCAGGGTTCCCGCAGATCAAGTCTCCGTACAGCCCCATCTCCCCCTCCGCGCAGCCTCATCTCTCAGGTCAGTTACTTCTATTACTTTGTCTTGTTATATTTATACTGATCAATGTCACAATCTATCAGCTTATACCGATCAATGTCACAATATATCAGTTTATACCGATCAATGTTACAATATTCAGTTTTAACCGATCAATGTTACAATATTCAGTTTTAACCGATCAATGTCACAATCTATCAGCTTATACCGATCAATGTCACAATATATCAGTTTATATTGATCAATGTCACAATCACAATCAAATCACAATTTATATGTTGTTAATAAATCGACATCACATTATTTTTTTACAAATCAAAAATCTTTAATACTATTGAATTAAACAATCTATACTAATATTATAAATGCGAAAGTAACTCAGTCTGTCTGTCTGTCTGTCTGTCTATTAACTCTTCATTCTTAAACCGCTAAACCTATTTAGAAGAAATTTGGCATGGAGATAGTTTGAGTTCAGGGAAAGGACATAGGATAGTTTTTATCCCGAAAAATTTAAAGGTTACCCGCGGGAATAACTATGACTGAGCTTAAACGAACTATAGCTTCTTACGTTACATTAACTATAGCTTGCTATACAGTCAAACTTAGGGCGGGTGGAGCCGCAGGCAAAAGTTAGTGAAAATATTAAAAATATATAAATAAATTAAAAGGAAACCTAAAATTAGGTGATAGGTTAGAAATATCTACATAATCGTGAGACCGTTACCGGCATCGGGGTAGGTACCTAGTGAACGTCGTTGCTTATCAGCCCAAGTGAATATTTACAAGTTCTTTTTTTCATACTACATAATATAGCGCCATCTGTTAACATTATTATAAATTACGTTAAGCATGACTACATATGACCGACTGGGCATCTTACTAATATTCTAGTGTTATAAATGTAAAAGTATGTCTGGATAGATGTTTGTTACTCTATAACTCGGCAATAACCGAACGGGTCGTTATGAAAATTGTCACACATATTCGTTTGTACCCAGATTATCATATAGGTTACTTTTTATTATAAAAATTCAAAGTTCCCGAGGGAAAAACAATAACCGAGCTTCTGCTCTTCAACTGCATAAGTATGATTAAGGAGTGACGTAAAAATTCCAAGTTGATAGTGATAACCGAAATTAGGCCGCTGAAAACAGCTTATAAATCCTACTTCTTATTTATATTATAATTACCAAAGTTTTATTTTTGAATGTTACTGAATCACGCTTTAACCACAATTACGGATCAGATTGAGACTTAGCACACATATGGTTAGGGCCTGGAATAGGACATAGGCTACTCTTTGTGCCGGAAAATTTAAAAGATCCCGCGGGAAAAACTAATTGAACGAACAATAGCTGCGCAGCCTTAGCTTGCTATAACAAACTTCTTCATGTTCTGATACTAATAATACTGATTCGCGAATAGTAAAAAAATAATACATCGCTAGGCTGCAATATTATGAATTTATTTATACTAGGATACCACTTTCTATAACTTGACGTAGCTTACGTGACATTTTCAATGACCCCCCTCGCCCACGCTTAAGCTGAGATTTGGTGAGATTATTAAGTAGAAATGGTACTCAAGACCCTTTTGGCACAGATTTTTTTTTATATTTTACAGGATCGATTCCCGGTTTGGACATTTGATATATCCAAAAATATTTAAATGCTTATTTTCGAAAATAAATGAATATTTAAAGCAAGTGGCCCTTATTACTGGATACTTGTAGTTAAGCGTTCTGTACACACCTTACTTAGTTATACGCAAAATCGTAATATTATGTGTGTCAGATACAACAAGTGTCAGATTAATGCTAAAGAGAGTCCAAAATTTCTTTTTTGCTCGATATTGATAACGGCAACAGGTAGACGCTTGAAATATTTACAGAATATTTAGTTATATTTTCACTTTAAAAATTAATTATTATTAAATTAAAATAAAACCAATATTCAAGGGAGGATTTAATATGTATGGGAGCCCCATACAACAAACGTTTTTATAGATTTTAACATTCAAAATGAAGAATTAATCTTTATAAACTTTCGCGGTTGTTATTTTAATATTTATATGTTTCGGGCTTACCATATAGATAATACTGACCCTCACCACACCGCCTCTACTTTCTCAGTTCACTCGTGAAGATGGTTCATGAGAGATATTGCTCTAGAATTTACCGTAAAAGTTACTTCACTTCTAAAGAGTACGGTAACAGTTACTTATAGCTAATAATTGATTCATCTATAGTAGTGTCACCGTGTAGATAAATAATAAAAGCATTAAAAATGGTAAAAAAATACGGTTTACATAAGTTTGTTACTCGCCTATTTCCGACTACGGCCACGTCTAAAAATAAATAGCAAACAATACATTTGTCAGTGATTTAGGAAAGTAGCTAAAGGAGGCTTCAGTACGGGGGATGCAGCCCTCCCGTCCCTCACCCCCTGATCCATCCCCTGCCTTTGTCTCAGTAATGAATCCACCAAACGCCAAACGTCACAGCGCAGTCGCTCCTACTACTCAACAGAACAGACTACAAACCGACCCAAAGCCAATCGGAAACTCAGCGCTCTTATGAAGGCTCTAGAGTTGCCTATTAATTGTTTAATATCGCTCATATAACGTTCTAATGGAATGGAGCAAAGAATTTGCTTAGAATGCTGGGTCTTACAAAATATTCTGTTAAATGCAAATTAGAAGCTCAAAATAAAAAAGATATAAATTGGGGTGCTCTATAATAAAATAATTATTAAACATTAAGGTGTCATCTGCGGTCTATAGGTACGTATAAATAAACAGACCACGACCGAGAGCGTGTTACTTGGCAGTAGTTGCTATGCCGTACCGGTTGGTATGTTCCTCCCGGCAACCCCAGTTGGTATGTTCCTCCCGGCAACCCCAGTCGCGTATGTCGAAAAAGCTCGAAAACAAACCACCTGACTAGCTCCCCGCTCGGCAGCCATTTGTAAAAATTGCCTTCGCCGCCATTTCTCTGCGGGAATTTCATATTTGGAACGCTGCCGCAGGGAGAAATGTTACCCATGATGGCCGCGGATTTTTATTGTTCCTAAAACAATGAACGTTCGCCGAGAGTGCGATCGCCGTTTTGGCTTCCATTGTTTAGAAAAATCCGCCATTTCTAATTCATAAATTGAAGAGCTCTTATTTACATCTTAGATACGTTGGATTAGACTATCTAACCATTATAGTGATTCACTGTCAAAAAACCTGTAACAGTTATTTTTTTATATAAACAATAGTTTAAAATAATTAAAAAAATAGTTACCAAAAAGGTCCATTACTAAATTCAAATTTTCTCAGTTTACGAAATATGACCGTTTTTAATAAAAGTTATGAAAGTGTTTAATCTTAGTTAAGGATTAAGTACTTTGATGACGTGAAAGTGGAAACTAAATATGTTAACATTTACAAAACTTCAAGCACCTTAAAATTTGCCATCAGATTTTAAAAAAATAACAAAAAAGGTGAAAATCCGCAAAATGTTTATTATTATCCTGTGTTTATTAGTAGGTATCATATGCCAAAAAACTTCTACGTGCTTTGATATTAACAAAACTCGTGATATTGTCAATAAGCAATACTTACCAAAATAAGTTTTATTATTATTCCCGACTAATTAATTAATGTTCTCAATAGGTCTTGAATAAAAGTATTAGATATACATTTGGTTGATGGGAATTTGTACTTTATTGTAAATTACTTAGGTAACATTTCATCTACTTTCGTACCAAATAAGCCGGGATGGACCAAGTTATGCGCATTGCTATCGCGCTCAGACGACACTTACCAGCAAGAGCAGAGAACTATTGTAAAGAAAGTCGTTTGACAATATACAACTTATTACTTACCTACTAGCTTTTACCCGCGGTTCCGCCCGCCCTAAATTTGGTTGTCGGCGAGGGATTCCTAAGGCAACTCCTTGATTATACTAAAGAAGTTTGTTATGACAAGTTATAACAAACTTCGAATTCGGTTATAGTTACCCCCGCAGGAACTTTTAATGTTCCCGGTTAAAGAGTACCCTCAGTCCTCCGTATATTGTCATCTATATTTGAACTTGCTATATTTTAAAGTAAATTTTCCTAAGTAATACTTATAATCTGTATAACAATAACAATGAACATGGCCACTTATCGTTGCTTGCGTTTTGCAAGTCTTACTATTAATTACTTATTATGTGTGGAAGTGATTGATGATTAATTGATGATTGATGATTAATCTCTTGTAGGAGGTGATACATATTGTGAAGACTGAAATGTTTATTTTATTTGGAATGTTGCATTCTATATGCTTTTATAATAATAAAAAAATTCTAGTCTCTAAATGAACACGAAATTTATTTTGATATTTATGATGAAAATTATGTATTACTATATTTTTTTTGTGTTACTTAATATTATTATCTTTAAATTGTGATCTCGGTGTATGAATGTAAGATATAATTTACCTGATATAATTTTTTAGATATAATTTTACATGCCTTGTCAAGGTGAAACATGTCTTGTGTCGATGTAAGTACAATGTAACATCGATGTAACCATGTTTCTTGCAAATAAATATTATCTATGTATATTTTTAGGAAAAGGTTTAAGAAAATTATCAAAACATTATCTCCCATATGTTGAAGTTGAGACTTACCATGTGGGTACATTGTTTGGTAACAAAAAAAATTGAAAAGCTTTGCGTTTGGGTATTAGGTAAGTTTTAGGTAAGTTTTTTTTAAAAAAAGGGCACTGAAAATATCCACCCGTCGTCACTAGAATCCACATATCGTTCCGACACTCAGACAACAAAGTAGTTCCGCTAATCAAAATCCATGTGTGAGCAAATCTGACACCAAATCTTACACCAAACCAGTGACGAGTGTCCGCGACTTCGTGACGTCGTCCGGGTGTTGTTGTTACTTGTGGCTGTAGCACTTAGAGAGGAAAAACACCGCGGCTTGTTTGACACCCGACACCGGCTCGCTAGCAAACTCACTCATATCATCGCTTTGCGGATCTCACATTTATGCGCTAAGAAATAAAGGTTAAATTGTACGCAATGCGGAGTGGTGTCGAGGCGTTAACGCTCGCTACTTGTGTTGACGCGGCGGCGGACGCACGACAAAAACTCGCTTCCTGAGCAAAGTAGCGAGTAATCGAGAACATTGTCGCCACTTAATAGCTCGTCAGTAGCGGGTTCCAGATGAACTGGTGGCTGTCATATTTGATTTAGTACACACACTCACTCACACACACACACACACTCACTCACACACACACACACACACACACACGGTACGGTGCCGGAACTAAACTAAAATAACAAAAACAAAGTGTTGTTTCTTTTCAAATTAATATTTTATCTTTAACATTTTTTATTTAGACAAATATATATACAGTCGTAATAAAAGAAAGTCACTCAAACAAGAGATTCTAAATGTAATAACATGTCGACATGACTATAAGTATAAAAGTTAGAGAAAAGGACAGTCATTTGAAATGCCGTTTTGTATTAAGCCTGGAGCTCTATTTTCTAAAGTATTAAATAATAATACCTTTAATTAAACTATATTATATTATCTTATTATCATTGTGCAAGATATCAAAAACAAAAATAATTAATCATTCATTTAACAAGTTGCGGTTTGTTTGATGAAGAGTCATCGTGCGATATTTGAAGTGTGTAAGAAACAATTAGCACGCGGCTATATCGGGTGACGCAGCGGCCGGAGTGCAGCGCAAACAGGGCGCGACACCTCGCCGCAGCACCGCGCCGCTCCAGCGCAGGGAGAGACCATGTGCACTCTCTCTCATTCTCTTGCCACTTACTTTCTCCACTAATAAGGCATGAGTGTGTTGCTAGTATTTAATTTCTGATAGTAGATATCAATGATTGGGAACACACGGCTGCGCACCGGGGGAGGGGTGGGGGCACTTACATATATTGTACTTATAGTGTATTTAAAATCACAATTATACGAGTATATATCCAAAAATAACTGACAGGAGCTTTGAAGGTTAAATTATGTACAGTTAATACGTTTCTATAAGCTTGATTAATATATAGGTAAATGAGAAAGTCGTTTGTTGATTTGTGATTCCATGACGTCACAACGGAAGGGACTGTTGGAGACACGGAGAAGTGAGTACATAGGATATTTTGTTCTCAATCCTACTACCTATCCCAAATTGGTAAGGCTTCATTTGCAAACTTGACCAACTTATTTAGTCTATGTATATCTAAAAATATAAAAAGAGTCAACATTCATTTAATAAAAAATTTAAATGAATGTTGAATAATTTAAAAGCAATTGGTTTTAAATTTGCAAATTTAAAAACAGCTTGTTAAATAAACGTTGGTTGGTCGGTTGGGGCTAGTGGACTACCAGGTCCATTAGCTCACTCCGTGAAGCGTCGTGTAGCATTGTGCTGAATGGTCCGCGACCCAACCCAGGTTGCACGAGCGACGTACCTGTATAATCATTTTGATAGTTTTTGGATACACAGATCGAACACGTCTACGTCTAAGTTACACATCACAACTTGATATACGTGTAGGAAACTCGTCTAACTATGTTACATATCACAACTTGATATACGGATAGGAAACTCGTCTAACTATGTTACATATCACAACTTAATATACGGGTAGGAAACTCGTCTAACTAAGTTACACATCACAACTTGATATACGGGTATGGAACTCGTCTAACTAAGTTACACATCACAACTTGATATACGTGTAGGAAACTCGTCTAACTATGTTACATATTACAACTTGATATACGGATAGGAAACTCGTCTAACTATGTTACATATCACAACTTGATATACGGATAGGAAACTCGTCTAACTAATTTACACATCACAACTTAATATACGGGTAGGAAACTCGTCTAACTAAGTTACACATCACAACTTGATATACGGGTATGGAACTCGTCTAACTAAGTTACACATCACAACTTGATATACGTGTAGGAAACTCGTCTAACTATGTTACATATCACAACTTGATATACGGATAGGAAACTCGTCTAACTATGTTACATATCACAACTTGATATACGGATAGGAAACTCGTCTAACTAAGTTACACATCACAACTTAATATACGGGTAGAAAACTCGTCTAACTAAGTTACACATCACAACTTGATATACGGGTATGGAACTCGTCTAACTAAGTTACACATCACAACTTGATATACGGGTAGGAAACTCGTCTAACTAAGTTACACATCACAACTTGAAATACGGGTATGGAACTCGTCTAACTAAGTTACACATCACAACTTGATATACGGGTAGGAAACTCGTCTAACTAAGTTACACATCACAACTTGATATACGGATAGAAAACTCGTCTAACTATGTTACATATCACAACTTGATATACGGATAGGAAACTCGTCTAACTAAGTTACACATCACAACTTGACAGATATTTCAATTAAGAAGTATCTTAGAATTTTAATGGAATTGTATTTACAGCCGAACGCGAGAATCAACAAAATAGATACAGCTTTAGGAAAACAGAGATTTTATGAAAAAAAATATATATATAATAACAAATATTGTTAAAAGATCCCCTTTGGAAAAATTATAAAAAAAAAAACAGTTTTGTATTAACAATTTACTTACGTACGTAATCAAAAAAAAAAAAATTTCCAACGGGGATTTATTCTAAAGCCTTTCAAGATTAGCTCCATAAAAAAATTCAAGATTCTTTTTCTCAGATTCAAACAGAAATTTTTTTTTAGTTTATTATTGCTCAACTAATTAAAAAATCGCGATAAAAACTTTTTGCCGGCGGATTATTGTTCATTTATCTATCTAGTAACTGTCTGATTTTTTTCATGTCTTAGTTTTCATATTTAATATAGTAAAATAAATTTTATTGTTAAAGTGCCCGAAGTGGGCGGGCCTTGCGCAAGCCAGAGAACTTTTGTCCTCTTTTTTGAATCTTTTTTAGATTTCAAAAATCTTGATTAGTTTTTGAGATATTTGCAAATTGTTTATAACATTTGCAATATTTTCAAGCGGAACTAATTTTTTTTTCAAAAATAATCTAGATACGATTCCGAATCGAATGACACCTTATTTTTTTTTCCCGAAATTGCTGAAAAAGTTGAACAAAAAACCACTTGCTGACTAGACTATAAGGCCGGAGCAGATCAGATGCGTGGCGTAACGCGACGTGCGCACGCGCGTGCTGCTCCCCCCCCCCCCCCCTCTCCCCTGTCACACCGGAAAAAGCGGTACAGCACACGTCACGCAGGTAACTTCTGCATGCATGCAGCTATACATGCCACATACAACGTATGCTACAAGCTACACTAAGCCTACAACTTTGCTACGAAACAGCTCGTAGCACTTTAATGTCTACGCTTCTCTGTTGTTTAAACTCGTATCTGCAGAACAAATCAGAGATAGTGATAAAGTTATGTAATAATTGTATGTAATTTTTTTTTTATTAAAGTATTGATTGTGTTGAGTGATAGCACACTGTATTTAATTATACATTTATATGTATATACATTTATATGTAACCACAAACAGAAATTTCAGTGACGTAAATCCGACACTAAACAAACTGTTTTACTTTAAACCTATTAATTTGTAGTAAAATAATTAAATAGTGTTCGTAATGTGCCTCTGGTCCCCCGAGGCCCGGGCGCCGCGGGTAATGTGACGTGTCTCTGCTGGGTAATGAGCTGGCACTTATTGACACTGAACATTATAATTGCTAATGGACCTTCACTTTGACGACAAAGCTATTCTTTATTTTACAACTGCTTATTACAACGTAATAAGGCTTAAATTATCTCTACTGGTAAGGAAAGTGATTTTGCTTATCTGTGCTTCATTCATTATACGATCAGTGGCCTCAGAGGGTGTCTTAGGAGGTTCAAGGAGGAGGAAACTAGAGGGGTAGGGGCGTAGGGGAGGTTTTGTTCTAATGGTGAGATGACATAGTTGACTCGTTATGGGAAGTCTATCAGGAAAGCTCTTTGTGCGATTTAATTTTAATTGAATTAGAGCTTTTAATCAGGTTGTTGTTTAAGTACAGATATGATGTAGTAGCGGGTAACTTCTCTGATTGTTGCTTAAGTACAGATATGATGTAGTAGCGGGTAACTTCTCTGATTGTTGCTTAAGTACAGATATGATGTAGTAGCGGGTAACTTCTCTGATTGTTGCTTAAGTACAGATATGATGTAGTAGCGGGTAACTTCTCTGATTGTTGCTTAAGTACAGATATGATGTAGTAGCGGGTAACTTCTCTGATTGTTGCTTAAGTACAGATATGATGTAGTAGCGGGTAACTTCTCTATTGTTGTTTAAGTACAGATAGAATGTAGAAGCTAGTAACTTCTCTGATTGTTGTTTAAGTACAGATATGATGTAGTAGCGGGTAACTTCTCTGATTGTTGTTTAAGTACAGATAGAATGTAGAAGCTAGTAACTTCTCTGATTGTTGTTTAAGTAGAGATATGATGAAGTAGCGGGTAACTTCTCTGATTGTTGTTTAAGTACAGATAGAATGTAGAAGCTAGTAACTTCTCTGATTGTTGTTTAAGTAGAGATATGATGTAGTAGCGGGTAACTTCTCTGATTGTTGTTTAAGTACAGATATGATGTAGTAGCGGGTAACTTCTCTGATTGGTGTTTAAGTACAGATAGAATGTAGAAGCTAGTAACTTCTCTGATTGTTGTTTAAGTAGAGATATGATGTAGTAGCGGGTAACTTCTCTGATTGTTGTTTAAGTACAGATAGGATGTAGAAGCTAGTAATTTCTCTGATTGTTGTTTAAGTACAGATAGAATGTAGTGGCGGGTAACTTCTCTCATTGTTGTTTATGTAATGATAGGATGTAGTAGCGGGTACCTTGTCTCATTATTGTTTAAGCACAGATAGGATGTATTAGCGGGTAGCTTTTTTTTATTATTGTTAAAGTACAGATATAAAGAAGCGAGTTGTTGGGGTTCCGTAGCCAAATGGCAAAAAACGGAACCCTTATGGATTCATGTGTCTGTGTGTCCGTATGTCACAGCCACTTTTTTCCGAAACTATAAGATCTATACTGTTGAAACTTTGTAAGTAGATGTATTCGTGAACCGCATTAAGATTTTTACACAAAAATAGAAAAAAAACAATAAATTTTGGGGGTTCCCTATACTTAGAACTGAAACTCAAAATATTTTTTTTCATCAAACGCATACGTGTGGGGTATCTATGGATAGGTCTTCAAAAATGATATTGAAGTTTTTAGTATAATTTTTTTCTAAACTGAATAGTTGCGCGAGAGACACTTCCAAAGTGGTAAAATGTGTGTTTTATAGATAATGGTATGGAAACCTTCGTGCGCGAGTCCGACTCACACTTGGCCGTTTTTTTAACAAGGAACCCCAAAATTTTATAAAGTCTACGTGACTAAATAATAAATATCTGTGCCTCAAAATGTATTTTATCCTTACTTACTATTGTTTTGATACGGTATACAAGAAAATTGGATTCAATATGAAGTGAAATTACACTCCTACAGGGAGCGCTACAGGCTGGTTTATAGCACTGTTAGCGGCATGTCAGAGCTCGCTTCTTTTTGCGTTCACAATGCCTATGGGCGCATTTACATAGAAAGCAGGCCACTGGCGCTGTTTTGTAATTATGTAGTGTGCTAGTTACCAGCCCCGACCCACGCAACGACTCTATACCACTTCAGACCATCCGTACTAGCGACAACCATTTCAGGTTGCCTACTTTATACGTGAACGTGTCACATAACGCACGGCTCCGACGAAGGACACCGTTAAGCGGGGATATTCGTCACTTTAGCGATGGCTCTGTTAATAGACGAAATCTGAGGGATTCTCTTACCCTTCAACTGCAAAATTACTATTAGGTTGAAGATACCCGTCCATCCTAGTAGTTACTTCGTTGCCCCGCACTACTGTATATTATAGGCATGTCTAAAAATATGAATATTCTCTGAATTTCTTGTCTTGTGTCTTGGGAAGTCAATTTTTCTGAATTGATTTTGCTTATAAAGATTACGTCCAAAAAACAATTCCTCAGAACACATCCTATTGTAAAAGCGGCAGAACACACACAGGGAAGCAAAGTCTCTCCTCAGACGGGCTCGATACGGCAAGTGAGTTTGGGATCGTCGACATTCTCAGAGCTCGTCGTTGTACCGAGTCAAAAGAGCCAAGCTGATATCCGAGTGCACCCGCCTAGAGATGGCAGCAGTACTCCATATGGGACCGAACTTGCGACTTCTAAAGCAGCAACCTTTGCCCCGACGTGAAGTATTGCTTCGCTCTGTTGAGTACCTACACCAAGTTTTTTGGACGGCAGCTTGTCTTGCAAATGATCTCGGAACTGAACATCGCTGGAGATGTCAACACCAAGGATCGAATGCTCTTGGAGATGTAGAGGGGAGTGTTCTGAAATTGTGTGACCGCAGTAAATAGGGTTTTCTTAACGGTGAACGCGCAGACTTGTGTCTTTGTAGGGTTGAATCGGACCAAGTTTTCCCGTCCCTAGCCAGAGACCTTGGACAGAGTGGTCTCGATTTAAGACACAAATTCTCCACGCTTTCTCTCCACAACGGAACGAGGGATGTTTGCACGACCCGTGTAAAAAGCGTCTCCAGTACTGTCATCTGCATGGCAATGTATGTTGTTGATGTCCAACATGTCATTGATATGCAGTAGAAACAGCGTAGGAGACAGCACAGAGCCTTGTGTTATGCACAGCGACAGGAACGAAGAAAGTGAGCGTATGACTTTTTCACATACCTAGTGGTAAAGTTCCACTTTTGCCGGTAACACAGCTATGGGTGATACTGACGTAGACTACAATGAGCGGTTATTCTCCGCAGTCCCAACACAAACACACACGCTTGTACAAACGCCGAAATTTTAAACACAGAAGCTATTTAATATCAATAAAACGTCTGATAAATAATAAAACGTCTGATAAATAATAAAACTTCCAAATTGTTTGTACTGAGCGCAGAGCGGCTAACGAGGTGTGCAACCGGCTTTTTAAATTATTCCTCTTCGACGAACCACGCAAAGGAGGCAAAAGAATGGCTGCTGCACAGAATACGTGCTTAGATATATGCACGGAAACATTTACGTATGTATTGCCCAATGTGAGTTTGTAGTCAATTAAGTCAAAGTTAAATTATATTACAAAAAATCATTTCAAACCGTTTCTATAAAGTAAATAGGTATATATAATAAATTATTATATTGAAGATATTTTTTTTTTAATTAGGGTGACCAACATGGAAAATACTAACACATTGATCGAAATTCTACAGCAAGGGTCACAATTTAAGGATGTCCATAATCAAAGGATATTGGATATTAAATTTTTATTTATTATTAATGATTTCCCCTAATTTTAAAAATCTAATATCTTCTTTCTTGAAGAACCTTTTATTGTATATTAATGTTTGTAAAGATAAACGTTTTTATGGGTCTGGAAAAGTAACACAAAATGAAAAAATATTATTTGTGAGCAGTGTGGTTTTATCTTAGGCAAAGTTCGTTACTATGCGATATTTGTAGCTGTTTGTAGAGTCTTCGTAGATCACAAACATGTAATCGTGGCGCTAGTGACCAAACGTTAAGGTATTAATGAATGTCAACAAAACAACCTCTTTTTGTCGTTTGCTGCCTCTTACCCTAAACGCAAAGGAAAACCTTCTCCGTCCTTCAAACACTCGATGTGTGTGTGTGCTGGTGAGCGCGCTGTTCAGAAAAATAGATTGAATTAGTGATGGAAACAATTCTTCTTCTTATAATAGCTTCTGAAATATTGTAATAGTAGCGCCTTAAGTTCACAGACAACGAACGGAACCGCAATGGAGCCGACTTTGAACATGTATACCAAAGTAATTCAAGCACTGTCCTTGGTAAGTTCGCGGACACAAAACACCAGCCAACACTACACCCAAACAATCGACGAAAACAAGACCAAGACACAGGTCTGGGAGCGACCAGTCGGTATCATATTCCGCGCTGGCGTTCTCACAAAGCGCAGGTGTTAACAAAAATAGAGCAAGATGTCCCGCATCGCACAAAGCGGGACGACTGACGTCCCGGTCCCACTCTTTGTCTCCGATATTATGATCCTTTCATACTTTTTGTTTTACTCCGTTTAATCCTCGTCACAGACTCACCATTTGTAATGATCATGATTTTGAAAATTATTTTTGTCAGCGAGTTGTAATTATTTGTAGAAGAAAATATGTACTTGAGTTAAACAAAACATGATAAAGTTGTAATTGTATATTTGTATTATTGGCGTTTTGCTGTTACTTTGGGCTTGCCGAGTCGAATTTACTAAGATATACTTCCGTTTTCGATAGAAACCGTGCTCGGAGATAAAGATCGTCTGGGACTTGGCCTATCGCATTCGTGTGGGCTTTGGAATAAACTGACACATTTTCGTTACTCAGGAATAGGGTTTCACGGGTACCGGACAGATCAAACAGAAAGAGTTTAACTTAAGTTATTTTCTGCTATCTATTAGCATAAGCATTAGTATCCTTATAAATAAAACATTTTTTTTCTGTAAACTTTTATTTTGTTTGTTGTGTGTTTTTGATAAATAAAAATTTTGTTCTTCTTCAAAAATCAAATTAACTTGGCGTTTTGTTACAACGTGAAGTAATAATAATAATAATGTAACAAACAAACGGAATTTAACTTTTATATATTATTTTAGATTAGGATATGCAACTTGCTCTGGTCGATGCAAAATATAAAATAAGTGTTAGATTGTTCATTGTTTAGTAGCGATGAAACACGGAATAAGGAGTCAAAAATAAAGATAATGAAGTGAAATTCACAACATAGTTTAATAAAATTTCGTACTTCTGTGAGGTCATTAAAGGACAACAAGTATACCTTTAATACCTTCTAATGTAACTTAAATGTCCTTTTCTTCAACACCCCAACAGCTGCACACGCTGCCGGTACTGCTCAGAAGTATTTAGGTAAGTAAATAATTCTTAATTCTTACATCAAAAGGTACATACATCAATTCGTAGGTCGAGTCGTCTCACGCGTTCATTATAACTCTTTTATAAAGTTTACAAATCGTAAACCGTTTGTTTGCTATTGGTTCGATCTAGACAATGGTTTCAATTAATATGTGTTTGTGTGTCGCGAATGTTTGCGCGAGGACGAAGCAATCAGTCGCATTGTCGGAGACAACCTCTGCGGTCTAAGCGGTTATAAGTTGTTACGTCATCCGGCAACTTCGATGTCGCAAACAACAGTCCCTGCCTGGCTGTAACTCAGTACACATATCAATAACAAAATGTTTAGCGAAACTGGATCAAAGTGGTGCGACAGACTGCCAAGTCAAAAGTCCTGGACTAGAGCCCCCGGTAGGGGCAGCAAAGTGTTGCGTCACATTTACAATTAATAAATAGTAATGTCACATATATATCACTGATTGTAATTCAACTTGCAAAATTACTTAGTAAAATATCACTTTTAGTTGATCTGACTGAACATGAAACTTTCGATACGCCAGCAGACTGCTCTGAACTGACTGCAACACACCTCATTAACAATGGTACACGAACTGAACTGACTGCACCACACCTCACTCGCGATTCTGGACGAACTGAATTACAACAAATACGAACTGAAACATTTCTTTATGTTATCATCGCAATACTATTCGTTGTCTCAATTTCATAATGAATTTACATCATCCTAAATGTACAAGTAGTATACGAAAGATTAGTTAAAACGCAAAGTAATTATAATAAATAATAAAAATATAACAATATTATTATTAATCGTGTTATATTAAAATGCAATTAAATATACCTAAAGTGGTGGTAGAGCGAACGTTTCCTCGGGGCCGGGGGCTTCAGAAAGTCATTTTCGGTGGAAAGTCTCCCCGGCTCGTTACAGAGGGGTCGCACACTTTCCGCAATTTTTTGAAAACGATATTGTTGTGTGACTCCCCAGCAACCCCGCGACCCCGCAACCCCGCGACTTCGCAACCTCGCAACCCCACGACGGTACGCACCGGGTAATGACGAAAGAATATAGGTACATTACGTAGTTGCTCTGGAGTGATGTTGATGATTCTATTATTTTATTATAATCGTATATTTTTATCGGTATTAAATAACGCCTTAATTTATTGCATTATTAACAACATCAAGAGATGGAAAACAAAACACGAACAAGATATAGTTTTGTTCTGTTTTCTAACTATAGTACCTTGCTACTAGTAACACTTAACACTCAACACTCAACAGACGACAGACGACAGAGCAATCCGCTTTACCATTGATTAATCTTGATAACAGATCGATATGTTTAGATTGTTACATCAATTATTATTCATGTTAGGACTAATAAATAACTGTTGTTAAAGTTGAGTGACGCTCGGGCGCGTATGTGTTAAGGTTTTGAGGTGTTAATAGATAGAATAACGCCGCACATCTGTTTCCCAATCCACTTAATGATTCCACTACATAGATTTATTTTTTATTATCTTTATTAATTTAAACCTGCCACCATAGCGTTTGTTGCCTTCACTGACGTAACATTAAAGTATCTAATGTTAATGCATAATTTAACGCTCAAACCTACTGTTTGAAATATTAGGTAGATACCATAAACTAATAACAGGTCCGTCACCTGTAATTATTGTTTTATTTGGCTTTTAATAAAATAAGTAAAATTAAAATAAGTTTTGTTGTTTTATTTCGCCTTGAGGTGGCTACATACTTATTTTATTAATTATTTTAATGATGTTCTCAGGGATTAACTTCCACTATGTTACGTTTCCACACGTTTAACTGTGTTTGTTTGTTTGTTTCATGTACGTAGCGGTTCGACAGTTCTATTCAGGTAAATACTGCGAGATACATAAACCTTTTCAATACCTATACATATTCCAGGTTACAAAGTTACAACACATCAACTTCATTAAGTAGGTAATCAAATATCGTTTCCTGCTTCATTTGTCCCCGAAGTTTCCAGAACAGATATATTTATTTTAACATCTATTCTGTTAACAGAATGAAATTTTAATGTAACTTATAAATTATAATTGATTTTTAGACATAATCAGAATCATATATATATCTTATATAAACTTATATTTTTGGTTTATAAAATAAAATAATAGTTTACTAATTAATAAAATTTAAAAAATAAAGCAATAATTACTAGTTAACTGATTTGCAGTAAGCCTCAATGCGCGAATCAACGTTTTGGATTTCATTAAATAGAGTGCAAAATAATATTAAGAAGACTGTATGTGTATTGATGTAAATACAGCAATTAAATTTGATGCTAAGATATATTTTATTGTAAGTATTTTAAAATATTACAGCTCAAATAAGTATGAATTCATAACAAAATTGGTAAACAGTTACTAGTACATTGGCTAAGATACACATCTCAGTGCCATTTTGCGATACCAAACCCATGTCGCAGGCAAATCGTATAATTTGCCGTTTTGCAAAATGCCTAGGGAAATCGTAGAGTATGGAAACGAAAGGAACAAAAATCGCTCTGTATAAGTCATGTATGTTAGGTAAGGTACAGTTTCTCTTTCGTAAACGTGAATGCGAAGCGAGCGGAGCTTTCCTGCCAAGCTTCATATAATAATCTGTTCAGTTATATGATAATTTCTATTCCATACTTTACGATCTGCCTAGGCATTTTGTAAAACGGCGAATTATACGATCAACAAAAAACGTCATAATAACACAAAAGACAAACAAAATTCAATATATGAATGATAATAATTGTTAATTACTAAAATAAAGGCAAAGATATTAGAAACAGATGGACACAGTACTATTAGCACCTTTTGAACGTGACCCAGCCAAGATACCATGATTACTGCAAGCCTGAGCTAGTGCATGGGCCACTCCTGGATATAAAAAACGACAAGTAAGTGAAAGAGCAACCACCATCTGGTTGTCGACAGTAGATAAAGACCTTAAATGAGCTCATTTGGGACACAGACGCAGCACTCAATCGCAGCACAAAAATGTAAACAAGGAAGGCCGTCTCCAAGTACATGGGAACAGGTCTAGCAGGAAGAAGAATAAGTTTTACTCCTCGAAAAGAGTATATTTTATTCACCGATTAGCGTAAAATAAAAACACTTTTATTTAAATTATAGATATAGAATACATTTGGCACAGAGTAAGAATCACCCTCGGCTGTTCCAGAAGGCAACAAGGCTCTTTTATTCATCATCAATCATTACTCGATTATTATTAGTGAAAAATGGGCTTTGTTTTAAAAACCTGCCACCTACTAAGAACGCCCTAAATATTATTAATATTATATGAAGGGCGTCCCTAATTTTATAAAGAGAGCGTTACTTTAGGCACAAGTCTAGCAGCTCTAGAGCCTGTGCTAAAGATACCTGACCCAGAAGACTGGGACTGATAGACACGTAGACATCTGTCAGACATACATACTACACAATGACAGCACTAGGAGGGATCTGTGTTTCCTTTTGAGGACGAAATACACTATATAGGTAGGTATATTACAATTATAGACTATAATGCAAGAATTACGGTTCTCTACCTTCTGGTGGTAAGTGAAGTGTAGGATGGGCGCTATTATCACTTTACGTCCCATCCCGTGGGGATATAGCTTTTATAATTTATGTTTCGTTGAAGATGTATTAGATAGACAATAGGTAGGCTACTGAAACAGTAACAGAGGTTAATGTAACTAGTGTCTATCCCATACATCTTACTACATAATATTAATTGGTTAATTTACAAAAGTAGAGCTACAACAGGGCGCAGAGCGGCAACATACAATAGATACCTACTATAGGTTAGCACACAAGATACTCATTATCAAGTGTAGTTAATTTGTCTTGTCAAAAAGGTGTACAGTGCATTTGCTAGTTACTGTAGGAACTAACACTTTTAGCTAGTGTAGTCTAGTAGTAGCTTATAGTAGGAATACCTACAAACTACTTATAGTAAATAAGTTTGTAAACTCTATTCGTATACAAAAATATGTAATATTATTATGTTGGGTGTAACCTGTTGAAACCTGTTCAAATAATTGTACAATATACATAAGAGTATTTTAACATAATTCTGTACCCTCGGTTAAAACTGATATAAGTCGACTTATAGTACTTTTTAGATTATTAGACATATCTAATCAGTGTCAAATGCTCTTTTTATCTATCTTATCCACGTAGCCTTAGCTCTACTGCATACGGAGTTATTTTTCGTGCACAATAATATAAGTTAATTTATATCAGCGAAGAGTCTTTAATGCCTTGTGTGTGATAATATAACTTGACATCCACTCATGAAATTGAATAGGCCTTTTTTAAATTATAAGTGTAAAATAATACAAATTTAGTTTAATCATCTTACCCACAGACAATATATTGATATAAGATTGTGTGTTATGATACAATTAAAAATGTATTGTTGTTCAAGATTGCATCTTTAAATATCAATAACGTGAACAATGATGTTATTCTATATAATACATTTAAAACTTAATAAACAATTTCAAAATTTGGTTTCTTCTAATACATTTCGATCTACATTATTTTTCACGAGACTGCTTATGAACTTTCTTTCATCATTTCATTCCTGTCTATTAATACAATTTAGATACATCAAAAATCTTATCAACTCCTTGCAAGCATTTCAAAATGTCCGTTGGTGTCAATTGATACAATTCGGTAATTCTATCTTCTTATGCTTGAGTTTCTTACTGGCTCGAAAGAGATAGAGTACGTTCATTCGCGAAAACTAATTATGCTTATTGCTACATGTGGCCAGAATCAAGTGGAGGCAGAGAAGCAAATCAAATTTCTTCATGCTTGTATGACTTTGTTATTAATCGTTTACCACTATTGCATCCAAACGCGTCAAAATTGATTATGTACTCAGATTCATGCGCCGGGCAAAGAAAGAATTCTGTGGTAGCAACAATGTCACTCATATTTGTGCAGAACTCAGAACAATTAACTACTATAGAACACAAATTTCTAGTACCTGGTCACACACATTTGAAAGTAGATTCTAATCATGCTTTGATAGAACGCACTACAAAGCGCATTTCTATGAGAGACCAAGAGATTGGTGTCAGTTGGTACGAAGTTCTTCTAATCGTACTAATCAACTTTCTGTAATAGAAATGTGTTACAAAGATTTTTATGATTTTGCTGATTATTCCAAAAACCAACTTCAAATAAAGAAAGTAAATTCCATAGGCAAAAAGTTTGTGTGGCTGAATATTCAAATTTTGACGTATACCACAAATTCAGTTTCCTATATTTAGTTACAAAGAAAGCTACGGAGCCATCGATTACAATTCTATGTCATAAGCGAAAATAAACAAAATATATGAACAACGTAATAATTTAGAGAGTATTAAGAAGTGTTGCGTTGGACCAGTACCTATAGCAGCAGAGAAAAAAGCAGATCTGATTTCTGTTTTGGATTATAGTAAACCAAGTGCTCATGAGTTCTATAATAATTTAACCTCGACCGATGACTTATTACATCCAGATGACAACCAGATTTAACAGCGGAACAAAAATTTTATGCTATTCGATTTAAGAAAACTTTTAGTGCCATATTACTTACTATTTAAATATTAGTTAGTTTTAAACTTTCGCGTTTTTCAATTTCTTCCACTACCCTCACATTTTTTAAATGTTCTCTACACACTACACTGACGATGTCCATATTGCGTTTATCACCGATATTACTGTCGCGCGGTTTAAACCTATGAATTACAGGATTCCACGCCTTTGCAAGATTATATCCATCTTCTCTATTAAAATTTTTGTCACATTTCTTTATTTGAATAGCTTCGCGTACAAATCGTGGATGATAGTGGCGCTCAGTGAAGTTCAATCCAGTGATTTTGCATGCCATTGAGTAGATGGTCGGCTATGGCTGATTTATTTGTTTGTTCGTTTTTGACAGCAGTTATGTGTTCTTTAACCCTTTCGGCTATAGTGCGTTTCGTTTGGCCTACGTACGAGCTTCCACAGCTGCAGTCTATCCCGTAAACGCCTGGTCTTTGGTAGGGAATAGAATCCTTCGGTGTCCGCAGATGTTTGGCGATTTTAGAGCGCGGTGTGTACACTGTCTTGAAAGAGTATTTACTTAATAAAGTTCCTATTTTGTCCGTCACTCCCTTTAGGTGTGGCATAAAGGCTGCCTGTCTATTCACTTCAGGTTTTCTATTTCTTTGTGGACGTCGCGGCTGTCGTTTGCTCACTTTATACCCATTCCTTCTTAGTACCTGTTTCTTAGCACGTGTTTTAAATTAAATGTTTATAGTATATTTTTATTTCTTTACTGTGCTTGCTTTCAAATGCCATTAAGCGCTTTGGTTAATTATAAATTTTTATCTTTTAGTTTAAAACTTTACAAAGTTTATTGAAAGCAGAAGCTTATTACATGTTTTTTAGAATTATTGTAGTCCTTACTTATCATGTTTCCAAGCATGTCACCTAGCTATTATCTAGCTCTAACAAAGGACTAAAGTTTGTACAATTCACAAGATAAAAAGCGCTATAATTTAATGTCTTAGTGCCATATTAATAGTTATAATAGAATATATAATATATTAATAGTTTTCTAAGTGTTTTTTTTTTTACATTATCTTAACATTTATTAACTACTTTTTGATATCTTGTATAAAATAAAGACTACAAATTTCAATATTTGTTTATTTGCATGGTTAGAAACATAAGCTAATAATTTTCATATATAACTCTAAAAACAGAAATCGCCTCAGCCGTTATACGCCCCACTGCACAGGCCTCTCCTTAGAAAAGGAGGCTTAGGCCATAGTCCACCACGCTGGCCTAGTGCGGGTTGGTGGACGAAAAACATAATACAATAATAATATGATTATACTGCCTTAACAAATCGTATCATTTGACACAATCTAGAACTTGGAAATTAAAAAAAACAAGTTGAGATATATTATTAAACACATGACTTTTTTCCCTATTTTTTTGTGTTAGATAATTTATTAGTGTAAATATAACAATTTATTGTGTTTTAACAACCGCAAACTAAAGAAGCTTCTGTTTTGTGATAGTTTTGTTTTGGATTTTTTTATGTATTAGTTTTAATGTACAGTAATACCCCGGACTTACGCGATAGGTGGGACCAAGCGCTATCCGTGTAAGTCGGGGTACAATTTTGCATATAAAGACATACAAAGTATGTTTAATTGGGACCGGAGACTAAAAAAACAATAATTAAGGAACTAACTGTGTAACTAATTGTAGATAATATGACAAATCTGAATCCGAATAAATGCAACCTGAAATTAGTTTGATGTAGAACGTTTAAAAAATCTAACAAAGTCGTCTGACGAGTCAATAATTTATAATAATAATGTTAAGTTTACACTTTAAAGATGTTTTTCTTTTCTTGTTTACAGCAAAAGAGTCGGTTCTACTTCGTTTGGATGCCATAGTACTTAGTTCATATCTTAAGTCATCGCACAGCACACAAAATCGTTATTTTCTTGTACCAACGTGCCGATTCCGCGCTACACGTCTGAGCCTGAAAAATCGCGTTACTCCGAATTCGCGTATGTCGAGGTAGTGTAAGTCGGGCTATTACTGTATTTAAATGCTATTTCAATTCGCAGGTGTATCATATTTCACCAATATCAATCTTACCAATAGTTTTAGTGTTAAATAATATAATTTTAGTTAAATTATTTTACACATATTTATTCTAATGTGACGAATAATACAATTTGTGATGATGTTAGGTTTAAACTAATAGCAAGAGCAAATACCTGACACATAAAAAAGACACATTCACAAATCGTTATTAGATTTGTACCGCTCGCGACAAATCAAATCAACACAGCAGTCGCTCGCCTTCGGCAAAATTGCCAATTTGTTACACTCACACCTTGAGTTACTTGCTCCGACCTCGACAAGCTCCCTTCTCGTGACTACGTTTTAAGCCTATAGCATACCCTAGCAAAAGCGTGCCGTTTCAACCAGAGTACAAAGACATATTAATAGAAGCTTACAAAGACATACAGTTCCACGTACCTACGATAGGCGCTAGCACGTGACCGCAAGTTGAAAATCTCGATTTTTTTCGGTTATTTGTCGATATAGCATTCCAATATTTATTTAGAACCATGAAATTAGCAAATTCACTTAGTCATATTAATTTATATAATTTATAAAAATCAAGAGAATATCACTCTTAGTTTTCCTAACAATTTGAATTAAAGCCCAAAAATAGTGTCAGTTTTTTTTTTCTTACTGTAAATAGTTGTAGCGGATCATATCGTACCGCTTACAAGCAAGGCTGACGTCACGCGTCCTACATCGCGCTATCGAAGTTTCAGTTGCAGTTCAGTATACATAGAAACCGAAGCGCAAAGATGCAAATTTTAGTTTCTAAGAGCGGTTGCCCAAGCCGAGGTTCGTGTCTAGGACACCCTTGCGCAAACCGCCCCAACTTTTCGCTGAAGAGTGCAAGCAGCACCGCAGCAAAAGTTAGTCCGCGTGTAGTTGTAAAGGCCATCTGCGGCCAACAACAGTAGACAGTAGCTAGAAAAAAAAAAAAAAATGTTAAGTGGATGACGGCGGTTCCCAGGCATAACCACTCGCCTGACAGGAATATCTCCTCTTTGCCGCCGCTCCACATAGTCAAAATAATTTAATAGCCAAATTATTATAACATTAGCAAATCCACTATTAAGGTTTGAGCTATAACATATATTTTTTACGTCCAAGAGCGTACAGCGTATTAGCAATAGGAAATCATGTTGTCGAAATTTCATAATTTTAAACAGAAAACGTAAAGTAAGTAAGTAATTAAGAGGATACACTTCGCGGCGCCTCGCAGCGGGCTTCATATAAACGAATTTCTTACTTATTTTCGACACTTGCTGATCGAACACCACGAAATTTTGAAGACATGTTCTTATAATATCTAGGTCTGCAGTGTGCCAGTTTTCTATGAAATTTTATAGTTCAAAAGTTATTCAGGCTTCTAGTTTTTCATACAAATGGTTTTAAAAAAGATTTCTAGTTAAAAGAACGTTTTACAAAATATTTAAAAACCACAGACATAGGTATTCGGCTTCGGATTACGACTAAGAAATTTCACAGTGATTGATCAGTTAATATCAAAAACAAATGAGAAATTCGTTTGTATGAAGCGCGCTGCGAGCCGCCGCGAAGTGTATCCTCTTGAGTTTTTTTTTTTTTTTTTTTTTTTTTTTTATACCACTAAGGTGGCAAACAAGCTTACGGCCCGCCTGATGGTAAGCGGTCACCGTAGCCTATGGACGCTTGCAACACCAGGGGTATCACTTGCGCGTTGCCGACCCTTCAGAAATCTAATAACTTCTTTCTTGAAGAACTCCATACTGTAGTCCTTGCAGAAAACCTTGGCAGGGAGCTCATTCCACAACTTTAGCGTTCGCGGGAGGAAGTTTCTCTGAAACCGCACTGTACGCGACAATTTAGGTTCTAAAGTGTGAGAATGAATTCCCTGCCGATGGCGAGCGGTGCGATGGTAGAAAGTAGCCGTGGGCATCATTTCGAACAATTCCTCAGAACACAACCCATTGTACAAGCGGTAGAACACACACAGTGATGCAAAGTCTCTCCTCAGACTTAAGGGCTCGATACCGCAAGTGAGTTTGGAATCGTCGACAATTCTCACAGCCCGTCGTTGAACCGAGTCAAAAGGGCCAAGTTGGTATCCAGGTGCACCTGCCCAGAGATGGCAGCAGTACTCCATATGGGGCCGAACCTGCGACTTGTAAAGTAACAACCTTTGCCCCGACGTGAAGTACTGCTTCGCTCTGTTGAGTACACCAAGTTTTTTGGACGCCAGCTTCACCTTATCTTGTAAATGATCTCGGAACTGAACATCGCTGGAGATGTCGACACCAAGGATCCCAATGCTCTTGGAGATGGAGAGGGGAGTGTTCTGGAATTGTGGGACCACAGTGAATGGAGTTTTCTTAGCGGTGAACGCGCACACTTGTGTCTTTGTAGGGTTGAATCGGACCAAGTTTACCCGTCCCCACTCAGAGACCTGGGACAGTGTGGTCTCGATTTGAGACACAAGTTCTCCGCGGTTTTCCTCCACAACGGAACGAGGGATGTTTGCACGACCCGTGTAAAAAGCGTCTCCAGTACTGTCATCTGCATAGCAATGTATGTTGTTGATGTCCAACATGTCATTGATATGCAGTAGAAACAGCGTAGGAGACAGCACAGAGCCTTGCGGGACACCAGCATTAATGTCCATGCTATCAGAGCAACTACCGTCAACTACGGTTCGTATGCGTCTGCCGGACAAAAAGCTAGCCACCCATTTGCACAAACCCTCGGGCACTCCGTAAGATGGCAACTTCGATAGAAGACCGCGGTGCCAGACCCGATCGAACGCCTTCGCTATGTCCAGGCTACATGCCAATGCCTCCCCCTGACTATCAATGGCTAGTGCCCATCGGTGTGTGAGATACACTCGAAGGTCACCAGTGGAGCGACCGTGGCGAAAGCAATATTGACGGTCACTGACCAGATCGTGTACTCTTAGGTATCTTAGGAGCTGTGTGTTGATCACACGCTCCATCACCTTATCGAGAAGAGAGGTAATAGCGATAGGCCTGTAATTCGATGGATCTGATCTATCGCCCTTTTTGGGCACCGAGTGCACATTCGCAGTCTTCCATGAAGACAGAAATTGCCTAGTGTGGTAGGAAAGCGCGAAGAGGCGCGTGAGTACAGGACATAACTCAGGAGCACACTGCTTAAGCACCACTGCTGGTATACCGTCTGGCCCACTCGACTTATGAACGTCTAGAGAGAGCAACGCCCGCCTGACCTCCCGCTGCGTTATGGAGATTTCCGGCATGGTCTTAACGCACCACGGTATAGTAGGTGGTACAGCGCCTTGATCGTTCATATTCGAGTTCGAGGCAAAGAGACTGCCCAGTAGATCGGCTTTCTCTTTAGCACTATGGGCCAAGTCACCATCGGTCTTTCGCAGTGGTGGTAACGACGACTGGCAGAAGTTCCCTTCGGCAGCTTTGGCAAGCGACCAGAAAGCACGACTCCCAGAAGGATAGCTCGCAAGTCGCCCACCTATTTTGCCGATGAATTGGAATTTTGCTCTGGCAGTTGCTTTCTTACTGAAGCAGATTGAGGATGAACCTTTTTGATGAGTGTAAAGAATAAGTAGAATATCGCTAAAAACGGCCAGTTCATATCTTTGGTGTAAATAAGAATGAACACCTAATGAAATTAAGTTAATTATAGACATCAAAGAACAGACAACAAACACGCTAAAACTTTTTGTTTTACATAACAATGCTTTTTGTAAAAAATATGCAAACTATCAAAAATTTTCGCCTGAAATCTCCATACAAATTACTATGGCGGGCGCGATCTGTCTTATATAGCCGCGTACGAATGCTGCGGAACTCATACCGCAGAATGGGACCGACACATCGAAGACATACTTGACGAAATTCTCTCCGTCCAACGACTGTGCCGAAATATGTCAAATGTGAAGACCCCTACTCGCCCACTCTTAGGCACAAACGGACTCCTAAAATTCAAAGCTGAAGACCGAGCGGAGAGTCTTGCCTCTAGCCTTAAAAAACAATTCACCCCGAACCCAACACAAGACAGCAGCCATGAAGAGATGGTCGCACTCCACCTACAAGAATACTTCTCCGCAACCAGAGCAGAAAATGAGCGATCATATTTTTAGCCCTGGCCAAGTACGCAGAGTAATACAAAAAAGGCTCCAGTTGCGGATGACATCACTAATGCTGCACTCCGAAACCTTCCACATAAAACCATTGAAGCAGTTACACGAATTTTCAACGGTATACTACGAATGGGTCACTTTCCATCCAGCTCGAAAAACAGTAAAGTGATTGGTCTGTACAAGCCAGGGAAGAACCCCAAAAACCTGAAACCCATAACTTTACTAAGCGCCATTTTCAAAGCATTGGAAAAGCTATTTTTAGGAAAATTGCAACCACATATCACGCCAAGACCGGAGCAATCCGTTTTTAGATCAGGCCACTCAACAACTCTACAACTTACCAGAGTGTTGGGGGACATTGAAAGATGCCACACACAGGGTGTGGCATGAGGGATTAATCTACAAACTGTCGACGTCCAGCGCTCCGAGACAGCTAGTCAAGGTAGTTGCCTCCGTCCTAAAGGATCGCAAATTCCATGTACCAGTTGAAGGAGCCCTCTCGCAAGAAAGACAAGCTTAAGCGGGTTACCCCAAGGCAGCTGCCTTTAACCAGCATGCTACGCTAGATACACAGACGACATCCCCTCACTGGCCCCGCACTGGCCCCGATGCAGCTTTCTATGTCGCTGGTAGAAACCTGAAATACTCTGTAAGAAAAATGCAGAAAACACTGGATGCCCTCCCAGAATGGCTTGCCAAATGGCGGTTTTCAATCAACGTAAGGAAGACACAAGCAATCCTTACCGGCAGGAAGCAGGGCCCTCCTCAACTCATCCTTCTCAGCCAACCTCTAAAATGGCTTTCGAGTGTCAAACACTTGGGAGTCACTATCGATCGCGGACTCACGATGAATGTTTGACGTATTGAGACGTCCCAACATGCTCACGTTAGAGAGTTGGCACCACTCCACGCAAGACCACTAGACAGAAAAAGGAAATCCAAGAAGACATTCGAAAATGACGGGCCGCTTACCAAAAGAAGGCACACACACACTTTCAGACAAAGACAATAAATCAATCCAAAGACCTGAATTGTTTTAACGAGCAGAGTAGAAGCATGAGTAGTAGTCACAAAGACTAGAAACCCACTTCCCACCGTCCTACCATCAGCCAGGAAAGTGAGATGAAACCCGACGACGACAGAACTCATACCACCCCCGGTTTTCAAGGTGAGAGCACGTCGCTTTCCGGCAAATATTACGCGACAAGTGGCGGTGTGTATCTACTAAGGGGGCTTTCGTTTTAGGATTAAGAGTTTCCACGATTCATACTTTTGCCACCAACACCTATCGTTTGTGTAGCTTTAAAAAAACGTTACTAACAAAATATTTGATTGCAAAACTTGTAAAACGAAAAGTTGTCACACTACGATTAAATACACAAACACTAACATAAACAATGAACATGTATAGGCAGTTTGACAAATTAACACAAAAACTCTACCTCCAGACATGTGTCTAATGTTTAATTTTTCGGTGGCAAAAGTGACAAAAATAACAAAACTATCGTAAACGAACGGATGACAGTTTGTTACAGATGCTACTAAAATTTTGCCCTCTTTGACACCAATGCAAAATTAATGGATGACAGATGACAAAGTAAACGAAAATAATTATTCTGTATCCCAAAACGAACACGCCCATAGATGTGAATGCACAGTGGTTGACGGGTCCGGCGCGGGCGGTGGAGAAATACTAGGGGCGATCAAAAAGTAGTGAGAATGACGTAGTAATGGGCGCTACTTGAAAAAAAAAATATTGTCACGGAAAGATTAGGTCTTTCTCATAATACCCTCAAATAATTAGCTTTCTATCTTGTCAAACAAAACAAATTTTTAAAGATTTACGTGAGACATTGGGGGAGTCTGCTCCTCCATATTCCACAGTGGCTCGGTGGTGTGCAGAGTTTAAACGTGATAGAATATCGGTTAAAGATGACCCGCGCTCGGGCCGCCCTTCGACGTCAGTCACTCAGGAAATGGTCGAAAAAATTGAAAAAATTGTACTGGATGATCGTCGTGTAACAGTCCGTTTTATAGCTGAAGAGTTGAAGATTTCACTTGATAGTGTGCATAGCATTTTGCAAGATCACGTAGGAATGAAAAAAGTATCCGCGCGTTGGGTCCCAAGAATGCTAACGGACGCACAAAAGCAAACGCAACTAAACATTTCAAAGAGGTCATTGAAACTATTTCAACGAGATCCTAATCTTTTTTTGGCTCGATTCGTAATAATGGATGAAACATGGCTTCATCATTATGATGCAAAAACAAAACAGCAATCAATGTCTTGGAAAAGACCGTCATCTCCCACACCAAAGAAATTCAAGACTCGACCATCTGCCAGAAAGGTTTCCTCATGACAAGCACTTTGATCTTACATGATATTCAGGGTTTGCTGATACAGGTATGAAGGTACCCAAAGGAACTCTTTAACGAAAAAACGCAACCCCATCAGTTTGAGCTAGTTTGATTCGTCATGACAAGCATTTTGGTCTTACATGATATTCAGGGTCTGATGATAAAGCCGGAAGGTACACAAAGGAACTCTTTAACGAAAAAACGCAGCCCCATCGAGTTCGTGTTCGTTTGATTCGTCGTGACAAGCACTTTGGTATTACATGATATTCAGAGACTGATGAACCGGGACTGCGTATGTAACAAAGTATGCACTTTTTTACAATAAGATTTGATCCCAATGTAACTAAGTTTTGTTGAGTTTTCATGGATTTTATATCGTTTTTAAATTTAGAGATAGCGGAACCAAAATTCTGTTTTTTTGGATTTTTAGGATGCTACAAGTTTTTCAAAATTCAAGATGGTGAATGCTTTTGCTATTGCATATCACATTGACGAGATTTTTTCGCAAAAAATCGAGCTTAATTCTATTGGGCGTTCACGAATGCTGAACTCAAATTTTTTATTTTTTTTAAACCCAGATGGTGGATCTAATGTGGTGTGCAGTAAATTGTATATTTTAGTATATTTTTCGTATTTGGTAAAACTCGAAATGTTGATCTTTGCAAAACAGAAGTCAATAGAACCTATTTGAAGTTAGTTGCGGTTTGGTAGGCGAATAAGAGTGGATGAGCAAGTGAGTAGAAGAATGAGATGAGTCAGTCAGTGAGTAAGCTGGGGAATGAATAAATGTGATCGCATTTAAAACTGTAAGAAATATAGTGTTTTTATTTTTTGTAGAATAAAGAAATTACCTAGGTCTAACTATAGATCAAGACAATCCTGATGATCCTGAACACGATTAATATTTCAGACAGCTGACGGTACGCATTGGAAGACTCGACCACATTGTAGAACTATTGTAGAACTAAAACGAATGATTGATAAATACAAAATAAACCAACTCTTTCCACATCATACCTTACTATAGGTGCAAAAAAAAAAAATAGTATCTCAACCTAAGAAACTATTTTGGATACCTATGTGTTTTTCCAATCTGTCGCTCTAACTACCCACTGCGTAAACATAGATTTGTGCGTGAGCGCGCCGACTCACGCCCTTACCAGAACCGACCCTTAACTAGTTTGGGTATGCCATCACCTTAATGTCTGTTTCCTGCGAAAACACTCGATTCTTCAGAACTAACATATTTTCTTTGCTCTTGTTGTAAATATCACACATATAGGTATTATGCAAACAACCGTTTAATTAATAGATACCTACTCATAATCAAATATTGTTTTATAGACAGTATCAATATCAATAGAGAGTTCATTCATTGCATCACCAGAGTTAGTGTTGTTTAATCCTGTGTTCTTCATTCATTGTATCACCATAGCTAGTGTTGTTTGATACTCTCTTCTTCATTCATTGCATAACCACAGTTAGTGGAGTTTGATACTCTATTCTTAATTTATTGTATCACTACAGTCAGTATTGTTTGATACTATCTTCTTCATTAATTGCATTACCACAGTTAGTGATGTTTGAAACTCTCTTCTGTATTCAATCAATATCAATACAGTCAGTGTCATATTTGATACTCTCTTCTTCATTCATTGTATCACCACAGTTAGTGTTGTTTTATACTCTCTTCTTCATTAATTGTATCACCACAGTCAGTGTTGTTTGATACTCTCTTCTTTATTCATTGCATTACCACAGTCAGTAATGTTTGATACTCTCTCCTTATTCATTGTATAACCACAGTTAGTGTTGTTTGCCTGCTTTGAAATTCAGTTATACAGATAGCATTTTTTGTACGACTGGATTGTGTCAACCTGACATCTGACTAGTTTTCTTAACAGCAAACCTAAAGGCACGAACACAATCTATTTTTTAGTGACCACCATATTCGTCTTCATAGACTTATGACTGACATTTAGCCATAAAAACGTAGTTTACCAGTTGCTTTATATCATATATCAATATATATCTGGGGGTTAACAAAGAACCTAATATTTACGGGAGCTATCTAGCATGTATATTCAAACAAAGCAAATATTTTGCATGCGTTGGTACCTACCTACCTATTTCATATGACTAAGCTTTGGAAATATAATTATCTTGAAGTAAACGTGTAAAGTGTCTGTGAATGCTTCGTGTGCTACTATTGTGTGGCGGGTAGCTCTCACATTGCCATCAAGTGCGCTAACATCTTTGTTGAAAACAACAACGTCTGCAAGTTTCCTTAATAAACATACCGAGAACCTACGGGTAATCGTGTACACGTGTACACGTGTCACCGCGTCAGCAAATAAATGTTATTTAATGGATGATCTCTGGCAAATTGGCCCGCGAATTGCCAATTTGCGCGACGTCTCGCTGAGCTTCAGGCAAATTGGGCCAATACGCGACACTGGTGCAAACCTGCCGATATATTATATTTAGGAAAATGCTTCACCTACTTTTGTACGCCACTTCGTAGCTCTATATTAGTTTAGTGACGACAAAGCTTCAAACAACTATCACGTAAGTAGCTTTTTCAACACACTTGCTGATAAAGCAGAGTTTAGTGCACCGTTTTAACCTTTTTATAGCGCCTTCTACGCACTTTTGTGGCTTTGACAATTATCGCACAAGTGCCTTTATGTTAGTAAGAAGAAAGCCTATGAACTAAGTTCTTATTTTTAACAAAATAAATCCAAAAAGTATTTGTTAAAAATATATAAAACTATTATATTATATAACATTAAATACCTATCAACACTAATATAAATATTAACTGTCCTTCAAGTGTGTTTCTGCTCAATACACACTTGGCTAATTGGGCTACAAACAAAATTCAACTCTACGAAATTTGGGCTATGCGACTTCGGTGATAAATCACAGATCAAACCGAGTTGAAAATTCTACGTCCGCAAGTTTCGAAAATTCAAAGAAGTGACAAATTCTACCACAGTTTTGGACAACATGACTAATAATAAAAAAACAAAAGACAAGTGCCGGTGACCACACTCGCGCACTCCCGCACTCGCGCACTCCCGCACTCCCGCACTCCCGCACTCGCGCACTCCCGCACTCCCGCACTCCCGCACTCGCGCACTCCCGCACTCCCGCACTCCCGCACTCGCGCACTCCCGCACTCCCGCACTCCCGCACTCGCGCACCCAGGGTTACGCGCACACTTGAATGAAGATCATTTGTCACGATTATTCGGGCACGGAATTTCATGATTCTAGGTACTACAGTACGCGAAGTATCCGGTAGCTTCTGATTTATTTGCAAGTGCTGAGTGAGCAAGTGCTAAGTATGCAAGAAGTCGTATTTTATGATTGTGTTGATTCAGAATTTAATTTAATTTTAAACGTCTTCAAGGGACCTATAAAATAGTATTTCATTTTAATTTTGACTAGCAGCTTAGTCGGGAACAATATCCTTTTCACGGGTCTCGAGTGGTAAGACCCACTAGCATACATTTTTCTCTTAAATTCCAGAGTCGAGTAGTTGAGAGTCGAATAGTCGAGAGTCGCGTAGTCGAGAGTCGAGAGTCGAGAGTCGAGAGTCGAGTAATAGGAACAGTTCCCAGTAACCTTATTTTGCGAAAAATTTACAAATTTTTTGCTCGTTGTAGGTATATGTGTTTTTGATATAAACAATAATATATATATATATATATATATATATATATATATATATATATATATATATATATATATATATATATATATATATATATATATATATATATATATATATATATATATATTTGAATATTTTACATCATTAGGAATACCAAACAACGGATAAAAATACATATTTTTTTTTGTAAATAATACATATCTATACATATAAAAGGCTTTGTCCTGAATGACTGATAGATCAACGCATAGACTAATTAAGTGGACGTGTCATTAGATAACTGTTGAAATGTATTGGATTTTTTTTAGTGACTTTTTGTCTCATTTAATATATTTTGCGAGTTATTATAGGACCGAGTGGCGCAGTGGTAGAACGTCGGATTTCCATGTAGCGAGTTTGATTCCCGACAGGTTGTCTCTACAAATATCCTACAATTTGTTTGTGTAAAGTTGTTTCGGCTGTGATTTGTGCTCGGTTCGGCGAAAGGCACGATTGTGGGACGAAATACCATCGGTGAAACCACGTCTCTCTCAACTCTTCAAGCAACCCCTTCGGAGATAAGTGACTAAATGTGATGGTGTACATAGCTTTAAAAAAGATAAGCTTGTATCCACCCCTACCTTTTAAATTTTCTTCCGCGTGTTCCACAAATCTGAAAAGAAACACAATATACACTACACAATAGCACTTTATTTTTTTAACGAATATTCTTATAAATAACCTCTACAATTTTTTAGATATCCGGAAATAATGCGCAGCTACCGGATACCTATAGGTAGGGATAGGGTTACCAGTTTACAGAAAAAAAAAACTACTTTGCCATTGGGAATAAATACTAAATAACTAATAGGGCGCGTTCGTTTTGTGATTAAGAGTTCCCATGATTGATACCACTACTACTCTTCACACTTTGATAACGCCAGTTTTGTCACCGACACCTATTGTTCGTTTAGCTTTGAAATGTTACTAACAAAATTTTTGGTTGCAAAACTTGCGAAACGAACGGTTGACGTATACTCACTACGATAAAACACACACACACTACCATAAACACTGAATATATATCGGCAGTTTAACAAATTAAAACAAAAACCCCACCTCCAGACATGGGTCTAAATTTCATTTTTCGGTGGCAAAAATGACAAAAATAACGTAGACGAACGCGTGACAGTTTGTTACAGATGATACTAAAATTTTGATATTTTTGACACCAATGCAAAACGAACGGATGACAGATGAGAAAGTAAACGAAAATAATGATTCTGCATCCAAAAAAGAACGCGCCCTTAATTGTTTAAGTATACATATCCTTAAGCGAGAATCCATTGTGAGCATTCTACATAGAGGCCACTTGTGAGTAAGCCAGTTGTCCAACTAACTCGGCATTCATGACAGTTAGCTAGCACTCTGGGTCCGCGAGTAACGGAGCCGCGGAGCCGAGTGAGATCGCGGCAGCGCCGTGCGAGTCACAACGTGTCGACAAAGTGGCCGTGTTCACACGAGTAGCTTTCCTTTACGAGGGCCACACTCCCCCCTCTCACTCCCACCGGCATACCACCTCCGGAGGGAGGACCCTCGCATTTAAATTAATACTTCTCAATTGTTCTTCCGTCCCCCCACATTTAACTTTATAGAACAGCACGTAAAGTACAGTTTGGTTTGTGCGGATCGACCGTGTCGGCACATATATTATCGCCTGCGGCCGCTGGGTGTAGTGCGTACTGTGCCGATCAAATACGTGTGTTTTGGTTCGGGCGCGCTCGAGAGCGTCGCGCTACGTGTTGTGTGTACTGCGAATCACTAGGAAAATTAATTAGTTCTCGTTGCAGAATTAATTTACTAATTCCTAAACAGTACGAAAAAAGTATTTTTTTATTCCGGCGGTAGGTATCTCTTTCTTAAACTATAAAAGTTTAACACAAAAAATAATATCTAATGATATGCTGGACCACGACCACAGTTTGAAGCAGGCTTTAAGTGTGAGATAAACGATATTAAATAATAGGTAAAACCACAGTCCCACAATCGCTGACTAGGCAGGTAGTACCTGGTTTAAAATGTACAAGCGTCAGGCTAGAGTTCTGTAGGATGGGTATTATTTAGAATATCTGAAAAACTGAAACTTATGAAACTATTTATTTCGTTTAGAATAAAACTTTTGCGGAAGAATTAATAAAACTTACAATCGTGTTTTTTTTTATTTTTTTATAACACACGGACAACTTTCAAACAGTTAAAAAGTAAAGCAGCTTACAAATGTTGCATTGATCACGTGGTCTAGTTACAAATATTGCACTGCTCACTTGGTCTAGTTACAAATGTTGCACTGCTCACGGGGTATAGTTACAAATTTTACACTGCTTACTTGGTATAGATATAGATTTACTATTCATACATATATATATATATATATATATATATATATATACTTACCACTGGGAAAGACCAATGGTGACTTGGCCCATAGTGCAAAAGAGAAAGCCGATCTATTGGGCAGTCTCTTTGCCTCCAACTCGAATATGAACGACGAAGGCGCTGTACCACCTACTTTACCGTGCTGCGGTAAGACCATGCCGAAAATCTCTATAACACAGCGAGAGGTCCGGCGGGCGTTGTTTTCCCTAGACGTTCATAAGTCGAGTGGGCCAGACGGCATACCAGCAGTGGTGCTTAAGCAGTGTGCTCCTGAGTTATGTCCTGTACTCACGCGCCTCTTCGCGCTTTCCTACCATACTAGGCAATTTCCGTCTTCATGGAAGACTGCGAATGTGCACCCGGTGCCCAAAAAGGGCGATAGATCAAATCCAGCGAATTACAGGCCTATCGCTATTACCTCTCTCCTCTCCAAGGTGATGGAGCTTTTGAGATACCTAGAAAAACATGACCTGATCAGCGACCGTCAATATGGCTTTCGCCACGGTTGCTCCACTGGTGACCTTCTAGTGTATCTCACACACCGATGGGCACTAGCCATTGAGAGTCATGGGGAGGCATTGGCATGTAGCCTAGACATAGCGAAGGCGTTCGATCGGGTCTGGCACCGGGGTCTTCTATCGAAGTTGCCATCTTACGGAGTGCCCGAGGGTTTGTGCAAATGGGTGGCTAGCTTTTTGTCCGGCAAACGCATACGAGCCGTAGTTGACGGTAGTTGCTCTGATAGCATGGACATTAATGCTGGTGTCCCGCAAGGCTCTGTGCTGTCTCCTACGCTTTTTCTACTGCACATCAATGATATGTTGGAGATCAACAACAGACATTGCTATGCAGATGACAGTACTGGAGACGCTTATTACACGGGCCGTGCAAGCATCCCTCGTTCTATTGTGGAGGAAAAACGTGAAGAACTTGTGTCTCAAATCGAGATCGGTCTGTCGAAGGTCTTTGACTGGGGACGGAAAACTTGGTCCGATTCAACCCTTCAAAGACACAACAAGTCTGCGCGTTCACCGCTAAGAAAACCCCATTTACTGTAGTCCCACAATTCCAGAACACTCCCCTCTCCGTCTCCAAGAGCATTGGGATCCTTGGTGTTCACATCTCCAGCGATGTTCAGTTCCGAGATCACTTGCTAGACAAGGTAAAGCTGGCGTCCAAAAAACTTGGTGTACTCAACAGAGCAAAACAGTACTCCACGTCGGGGCAAAGGTTGCTGCTTTACAAGTCGCAAGTCCGGCCCCATATGGAGTACTGCTGCCATCTCTGGGCGGGTGCACCCGGATACCAGCTTGGCCCTTTTGACTCGTTTCAACGACGGGCTGTGAGAATTGTCGACGATCCCAAACTCACTTGCGGTATCGAGCCCCTAAGTCTGAGGAGAGACTTTGCCTCCCTGTGTGTGTTCTACCGCTTGTACAATGGGTTGTGTTCTGAGAAATTGTTCGAAATGATGCCCACGGCTACTTTCTACCATCGCACCGCTCGCCATCGGCAGGGAATTCATTCTCACACTTTAAAACCGAAATGGTCGCGTACAGTGCGGTTTCAGAGAAACTTCCTCCCGCGAACGCTTAGGTTGTGGAATGAGCTCCCTGCCAAGGTTTTCTCTAAGGACCACAGTATGGGGTTCTTCAAAAAAGAAGTTATTAGATTTCTGAAGGGTCGGCAACGCGCGTGTGATGCCCTTGGTGTTGCAAGCGTCCATAGGCTACGGTGACCGCTTACCATCAGGCGGACCTTAGGCTTGTTTGCCACCTTAGTGGTATAAAAAAAATAAAAAAAAATTATACATTCAGTAATTTTCTAGCACGCAATTTTGAATACGATCAGATAATAAATTCTTTTTAATTTGCTATTTGCATGCGCTATTTTATAAATTTTGTGTTTATCGTACGCTCCTAGAAGTCCTCCTTATTTGGATTAAAATAACTGACAGAGTGGCTCTACAAAACGTAGGTATAATTCTCGACACAATTTCTCAAAATACTTAAATTGTTGTTTTTTTCTAAAATGCTTTAGATTTGCACACACTGTACGTATATAACTGAGCACAGTGGCAAGTGGCAAGTGGTGACTGGTGAACGAACGAGTTGTGTGACCAATCGCACAGGCGCGCACAATTGCATCCGCCACGCGTCCGGCCGGGGCGCTGGCACAGCGCGAGCACGACCATCGACACATGTTACTATTTGTTCTGCCCCACTGTCATTCTGTTTCGTTTTGTTATTAAATTTAATGATTGTTACAGATAAAGACAGGTTACAATCATTACTTTATTACGATTTATTTATAACGTGGTGTCGGTATAGTGGAGGTGTCGATATAGTGGAGGTGTCGGTATAGTAGAGGTGTCGGGGTAGTGCAGGTGGTGGTACTTTGCTGGATATGAACTTTGCTTTTTAGTAATAATCGCACCTTCGTCTCTGCTGGCGCAGTTTATTGTAGATGTATGCGTTATATAAAACTCGTTCGATTCGAGACTGAATATACATTCAATATGGAGGTGAAAAGGATGTAGTTGTTGCATAAGTATAACTCTTATAAAAATATCTACCGTCAAATTTATAGCACGAGTCAAAGTATACAGATATAATAAATAATATTTACAAGCAGACGTTGTTCTGCGTCCCGTTGCTTTTGCGCTGCAGAGAGTTTGATAATATGAATAAAAAATTTTCTAACCGAAGTTTATTATTTTTTAATACACATTTTAATATCTAGGTCTAGGTAGGTTTCACTTTTTTAAGAGTTTATTTATTTTTCGGCGTTAATATAGAAAGAAAATATCTGTGAGATACCTATTACTATAAATGTAAGTTACATGCATAACCCGTAACTTAAGTTTTATTATTGCTTTACATTTTTCATAGCGGTAACTATTTTTCCAACAAATGCATATTGGATTTGAATATAATAGTTCACCCACGGGAATATAATAGTTCACCCACTTGAATATAATAGTTCACCCACTTGATTATACTAGTTCACTCACTTGAATATAACAGTTCCCCACTTGAATATTATAGTTCACCCACTTGAATATAATAGTTCACCCACTTGAATATAATAGTTAACCCACTTAAATATAATAGTTCACCCACTTGATTGTAATAGTTCACCCACTTGATTATAATAGTTCACCCACTTGAATATAATAGTTCACCCACTTGCCTACGGTATTCTTCGAATAGCTAGGTAAAGTTACTATCAGAATAGTAACATTATTAACTGAAATATATTATGAGAATTCCTTTATATTAAGATCTTATACTTGAATTCAACATGTACCAACATGTTTACAATAGGTGGTAGCAGTAGTTACAAAAGTTGTTTTGTAAATATTTTTAAACTGATTTTAGTGTCACTTTTTGTTAACATGTTCATTTTCATATAATCGCGTAACCTTTGACTTCAAAAACATACGAGATACACATATTATCACCCTTGCTACACTGTTAAATTTACGATTAGACACACCACTGTGCGATGCGTCACACCACACTAAACTACCGATTGCCCACTTCCATTACCCCGTGCTAGTCGAGATATAGAACCTGCCTCGGTAGCGACCGAGCAATGTAGCTCGTACAACGAGACGAAGACTGGATATCGGTGAAGGTCGATAAGGGAGCCGTTCCAAATTTAATAATTCATTGTCGTATTCATTGGCACCAAATTCAATTACCCGGGTTGTCCCGGAGGCCCCGTCCCCGACCCTCGTCACCCGCGCCATTCCCCCGGGAGACGCTCGTGCCCGGCGACTCCGGTCGCCGTCCTCGCCGGTCGCTAATTCACCCAACAATCACGTTCGGTAATTATGTGACAATCCCGTCAGTGTCACAACCGATCCCGCGACGAGGTAACCGGCTTGGGGGAATTAACAGAGATTTAACGGACTTTACGCGATCATGTTCTTAACATTGTTCGATTTGTTTGTGAGTAATTGTTTGTTTTCACATCGAGATGACAATTTATAATAATAATAATAATAACAAAAAATATATATAGTAATACATAATTTATGTGTTTATTTAGAAACGAATTCTTTTCAAAGATCAATTTTAGGGGAAGGGCGACAAGACGAATTACCTAAGTTTACGGTCACAAAGTCATAAGGAATATTCTGGTCATAAGGAACCATAACTATTTACAATTTTAAAAAGAAAACAAAACTACACATTTTAAAATAAATTTAACTTATTTTAACTTTTTTTTAAAACACGGCCATTATCCGTTTTACCCGAATAGGGTGAGCAAAAAGGATTCACAGTCGAGCAAAATTTATCAATCTGAACAATCGTCACAAAAATAGGACTCAATCCCCAAATATGACGAGCGGCTTCGTGTGTCCATTTGTGACGTTTGTCACAGCGTATCCAGTACTCATTTGTGACGTTTGTCACAGCGTATCCAGTACTCATTTGTGACGTTTGTCACAGCGTATCCAGTACTCATTTGTGACGTTTGTCACAGCGTATCCAGTACTCATTTGTGACGTTTGTCACAGCGTATCCAGTACTCATTTGTGACGTTTGTCACAGCGTATCCAGTACTCATTTGACGGATCAACATATACATACCTCTTGACAAACTGCACCGCAATTCATATTTTCTTTGCTTTCATTTTTATTTTTTGCTTTTTGACGTTAGACAGCCTAGCCTTAGAATTATCTTGAAATTGCCTTTTCTATTGTCCTAAGGTTTTCGGAGTGCTAGTTAGAAGTTGTGCTTCTTTTGGCTTCCGACTGTGACTTTTGTCTTACCCGGTTTCTTTTTGCACGCCGAGTACATATTTTAAACAACACACTGTAAAATATAGAAATCAATTGAACCAATGGCACTTTATATTAATATATACTTCAATATGCAATGCTAATAGAAAAAGGAAATACAAGGTATTAAATTCTTAGGAATAATGTGTAATATGTAATGTTTTACTTTAAAAAAATCGATGTTTTTTCAGCGAAAATAAATATGTGGCACTAATCCAGCGCTAATTATACTCCGTTGCGTGCATATACAGGAGGTCCTAACGTAGAACAGACAGGAGATATTTATGTAGTATAAACAGGATGCCCTATATACACGAAGTCGTGACGTATACCTTTAAATTATTTGAAAACTAAAAGTAGGCATTTATTAAAACTTTTGTCAGTAATTATTATTATACAATTTTTGGTAATAATTAATTCCTCTTAATTACTGATTTCATGTTACATCATCCGGGACCGATGGTTTAGTATTCCCTCCGAAGCACGAATTAACTTATAAAATGTACCTCTAGGCGGCAACTAAAATCCAGGCGTTAACCACGGTCGACGTTGCTCAACTACGCATATCGTTTTCGATATCCAAAAGCGATTGAGCCACTAGCCCCTCAAGAACGTTATTTCAGAAAAATTACAAAAATATTTCCGTTTTTAGGGGCTCAACTCAATCATACATAACCTGTCCCGATTTCCGGCTTGTCTCAATGTGTACTGTTGTCTGTTGCGCAGGAGTGTCGAGCCTAGAGGCGGCGAAGGACTTCACTGTCGACGGGCTCACAGGGTACAACGGGAAGAAGAAGAAGAAGAAACGTAGACACAGGTCAGTATTTAGTTATAAAACTATTAATGTAGATGAAGTATCACTGTACTGAACCTGAGTAAAAAGCTGAGCAGCTCTCATCACTCACAAAATCATCGTAAATGACTACAAAATTTACTACAATCTTTACAAAAATATTAGACACTCTATTACTAGTATCTACCTCTGCACTCTAGTGTAAGTCAAATATTATTTATAGTTTTGTCGACCAATCACTTTATTACACTTTATTTATGTCACATAACAAGAATGTTGACAGGTTCACTAGACTATAATTTACTAACAAACTAGTTAGTTCCCCGCGGCTTCACCGAGCTAACTTTTCAGTTAGGCAAATTCCATATAGCTCCTGCAAGATTTTTCAAAACTAAACATAAACAGGACTAAAAAAGAAAAACTAAACATAAACAGGACTAAAAAAGAAAAACTAAACATAAACAGGACTAAAAAAGAATAATTATTAACAAACTGAAAGAAGTTCTGTGTCTTATACTGTCCAGTAGGAAAAAAAACTATATAGGATGCCATATCCCGCTGTTTATCAAAGCTTAGCGATTGCAACATTTTGAGGAATTCCCTGCTAAAAACATGTCCACAATAATGTGTGTGTGTGTGTGTGTGTGTCCAGCCGCACGATCTTCACGTCGTACCAGCTTGACGAGCTAGAGAAGGCGTTCAAGGAGGCGCACTACCCGGACGTGTACGCGCGGGAGATGCTCTCGCTCAAGACCGACCTGCCCGAGGACCGCATCCAGGTGAGTGGTACCTAATGCTAAGTGCAGTCTGCAACCTTTTTTTACTAGGATATAGATACACGTAACGTATAGAATACATGTATTTTCAAGTTCTGATGCTGTAAGTTGTATTACATAGGCATTGCACCAACCACCTTAGAGCAGGTTGTCTGTCGTGTACCTACTACGGTTGTAGGCGACCAGAGGGCGCTGCATTTGATATTTCACAGCCGGCACTAGAGGTCCTGTGTAGTTGAATTGTGGATATAAAACAGTTAAACCAATATTTAGTCGTGGGTTTTTTTCAATTTTAATTTCATTACTTGTTTTATAATTTACTTATCGATTACATTCTCTTAGGTAACAAACGTAATAACAAATATGTAAAAAAAAGGAAGAGCCACAAATCCAATACGAAATTGGGATAATAATATCATATATCAGGCCACAATTAAGTTATTTATTGTTCCCTGAGCACGCGTGATCGAACCCGCGTCGATGCACAATAGAGCTGAATGATTTGCGAACTCAAATATTGGATTACCGTAAAAAATCAGTCAATACCGTCACGTCTTTGTGTGGACAGGTAACGACGTCTTTTATTCCCTCGTTACGTCAAATTGGAGTCGAGTGACGTAACGTGAGGCGCGATACTCTGCGGCAAAACGTACGGCCTACTTAACAGATTTGCGATGCTGTGCTGTGACCACATTGGGCTAGTTTCCAAGGATTATCCCATTTATTAGATTAAAAAAACTCGAGCTTTTATAAATAAAATTTAAAAGTAACATCACAGAAACATAAGTTATAATGCATTAGCAAAGTATGTTAAGACAATACGATTTGCGGCGCCTCGCAGCTTGGCTCAGACAAACGAATTCCTCATTTTTTTTCGACATTTCGAGATCAAACATTGTAAATTTAGGATATATAATCTCAAGCCAAATATATATGTCTGTGGTTTTAAAAATTCTAAAAAATATATTTTATCAACTTTAAATCCTATTTGACACCACTTGTATGAAAAATTAGAATCCTGTATATCGGTTAAACTATACAATATAATGTTAAACTTTACAATTTAACAGGGCAATACCGAGACCAGAAAACTAATTTCTGTAATTCTAACGATGTGCATGTAAATGTACTTAAATTCATCACACAATGTCATATAAGTACATTACTATGAGATGTATTTGTTATATACTTAAGTAATTTATATTTTAATTCTTGCTTTTGCTTTTATTTTTTTGTATGGAATGTAACGCCTTTACCGTTTTGTAGTAACATGTTTTGACATTTTCTACATTTTACAGTCAATGCACTAGATAACAACAAATACTAATCATTTAACCGAATTTCATGAAAACCAAATGCAAATCACGCTTAACACTCGAAGCCCAAGCAGATGTGGACACAAATACAGCGCCAGGAATGTGTATTTTTTACAACATTAAGTAAAAAAATATTAAAGGTACCATAACGATTTCTTGTTAAACATTTTTTTATTGTTGCATTAGTTGATTTCATACCTAGAAAGTAGTAGAAAAATACTAATTAGCGGATATTTAATTAAAGTAACTATTTGTTCAATTAATTATATAATTACACATTAAAATAAAATTAAACAAATTCGTTAAAGCACTTGTAGCATAGGTACTTGTTGGAAAACATTTGATTTATAAAAAAAACTTTGACTATGATTCTAATATGTCCTGACATTAGTACCTGAGGTGGTCACCCGGGTAAAGACGCAACGTGATACGTTTCGCAGGGAATTAGTAGAAATTTCGCGGAAGGAAGCGTTTTTGTTGAGCAATTGTTAAAGAGTCGAATCAACTTACTGCGGACGGGACTGGGCTTGGGCTGGGGCTGTGGCTTGGGCTGGGGCTTGGGCTGGGGACACAAACGGTTAATAAATTGTAGTAATGAGGTTGGACAGAACTTTATAGTGTTAAGTTCCGTACCTAGCTGTTTGTAAGTACAAATACAACATACAAATATTTTTTATTCGTAAAACACACGTGTTCATAACAGTTTGTGTGTTCTTGTGTTTAGTCGTTGTTTGCGGAGTACAAATATTTAAGAATGCATTGAAAATGTGTGAATTAATAATTACATTTTTATGAAAAATTTAACTTTGTGTGTAAGTGCTTTATTTTAAAAACTACCTACACCTAGTTTCCGTTCGTAACTTATCTATTTATTTATATCCATTTTTTGGTACCATAGCATAAGCTTTGAATACTTTGTGATCAGATGGCGCCGTGTACAGTGTCCAGGAATATTTATTTATTATTATTGTTAATTTAACCAACTAAAATGACTAAAGACAACACCTTTAGTCTAGTAGGTATGCCTGACCTTTACAAGGAAGTATTGCAAAAATAGTGTAAAATGTCTTTACGTAACTGTTACCTCAAATGAGTTAGTTTTTAAAATAGAGCAACAAAATCTGACTTTCGATAAAAATTATCCGATCGATTACCTACTCGCAGGTAGGTAATTTATATTTTTTGTTGCACAATTCGGTCCCGAAGTGGTCGCGAGCGTTGCCTTAAGTGTCGCGCGTCCCTCTCGGAAACTTCGGGGAAACACAAATACGAAACCCCTCCCCTCCTCCACCCTGGTACCCCCACAAATAACCCTCGGCATACATTTATGAAAATTTAATTTTCCAAACTAAAACCCAAGTTCCAAACCAAAATAAACCCTCAACGAACCACGTAAAGTTTATTGCCACTTAATTTTTTTAAGAAGGAAAATTGTAGCTTTGCATTCTGAAGTGAAACCTACAAGTGTTGCTGTAAAGTTGTGTTTTGTAGCAAAGATGCAGTTTAGACGAGTTATGGTGAGTTTTCGGTATAATGGCTGCCTGGGGATTAGACGTCCCGGAGCGCCCCGGCCGGGACACGCAGCACTAAATGGATTACATATTACGCTATCAAATACGTATCTGATACGTCTTCTTAACTTTTCATACATGTAATATGACATATTGAGTGATGCACAAAAATACTTACTTACCTCATTTAATTAATTTCCGTTGGGCTAATTTGTGTAAAATGTAAATTGTATGTAAAATCTAAAGCATGAAATGTCGAATGAATCACTAGTCACGTGACTGAATGTCCTTTCGTAATTCTTTCATCATTATTCAGCTAAGAAGCGATCCTTTCTGCTACAACATATCAATGGACTAGTGTTTGAGATATCAATGACACATAGCATATCAGTATTCCCAGTAGCTCATTGTATGGATTTCATAATAACATTAACACTCCTCAACCTTATTTAAAAAACCAAAAAAAAATTGCCTCCTCTGTAAAATAAGGTAGCTGCTTTATGTAAGGCGCAGACAATTACTTTGTTAAGATATTAAAATTAGGAGCTATAAGTAGGTATACATCCAGGTTTAAATAGGTTGTAGGTAAATGGTTGTAGGAATTTCAAAATCGGTCCGATATTAGGGCTCTTTTAATCTTGAACTTTTCTTTCTCTCTTGTAAATTTACAGAAAAAATTCTTTATAGTCCACCTGATTATGGAAAAAAACCGCTCAAATCTGAAAAATGAATTCCAATGAAATGAAACATGTCAAATAGTAGGTTATGGGTTGAAGAATGTAAATTTTCACTTGCTATATAAAAAGGGAAGTAGAGTGTATAATGTATTTATACATATATATATAGTTTTTGTTTCACTCGCAATCTATATATTTAATAAATACTGATCGAAAAATGCATCGTAAGCATATTTATACATATGTGCCGCCGCATTGCATTTATGCGCGCTACAGCAAGGAGAGTAAATATAATTCCTTTATGTATGTACATTGCCCATGCTTACACGCGCTCTAACAGGAAGAAAAAAATAATTCCTATATATGTATGCACATTACCTATGCTTACGCTTGCTCTAACAGGGAGGTTAAAAATAATACCTATGTGTATATACATTGCCTATGCTTACGCTCGCTCGTGAGACTCGACCAATTGAATTTCAACTGCTTTATTTATCATAAATAGGATATCATATCACTGTTTTGAAGTCAATAAACTATAAGTTACCAGTTACTACCGTTTCTAAGTCAAAATAGCGTTTTGGTGACAAAAAACGGCGAATTAAACTCTCCAGCAGTCACTCTTTTAATTTTAATTAATCAATACAAATTATATAGTGAATTATGTTAACAAAAAAATATTTAATTCCAAGCATGTTTATGTTTATGTTTATCGTCAGGTAGTCTTTAATTGTGTAATAAGCCTTTTCGATAAGTTTCTGTTTAACAAAATTTTTGAACTTTTTTAAGTTAAATTGACAAACTTCTGCAGGGATTTTATTGTAAAAACGGACACTTTGTCCTTTAAATGATTTATTTATTTTCCTAAGACATAAATTAAATTATTGTAATATATACTGAGACACTAAGTTTAAGACCTTGATTAGTTCTTAAACACTGTCCATGGGATAGATTATAAATTCTAATATATATATTTTATAAAGCTATAAAGCTCGAACAGCTCTCTCACAGCACAAATATTGTTAAAATATCAGCACCGTATTGCCTTATTAAAGTACCGTAAGACCTCACCACCTCAATCTTAAAAAGATTGCTGCAAATGCTGTAGAACTAAGCCTATTTCCCACACAATAAGCCTAACCCCACTGAACCTTTGTGTCTAGCTATACGAGGGCCCCAGTGAACCTTTGTGTCTAGCTATATGTGGGCCCCATTGAATTTTTGTGTCTAGCTATATGTGGGCCCCACTGAACCTTTGTGTCTAGCTATATGTGGGCCCCACTCAAGCTTTGTTTCTATCTATATGTGGGCCCCCTGAACCTTTGTGTCTAGCTTTATGTTGGCCCCACTAAAGCTTTGTGTCTAGCTATATGTGGCCCCCCTGAACCTTTGTGTATAGCTATATGTGGGCGCCACTGAACCTTTGTGTCTAGCTATATGTGGGCCCCACTAAAGCTTTGTGTCTAGCTATATGTGGGCCCCCTGAACCTTTGTGTATAGCTATATGTGGGCGCCACTGAACCTTTGTGTCTAGCTATATGTGGGCCCCACTAAAGCTTTGTGTCTAGCTATATGTGGGCCCCCTGAACCTTTGTGTCTAGCTTTATGTTGGCCCCACTAAAGCTTTGTGTCTAGCTATATGTGGCCCCCCTGAACCTTTGTGTATAGCTATATGTGGGCGCCACTGAACCTTTGTGTCTAGCTATATGTGGGCCTTACTGAAGCTTTGTGTCTAGCTATATGTGGCCCCCCTGAACCTTTGTGTCTAGCTATATGTGGCCCCCCTGAACCTTTGTGTATAGCTATATGTGGGCGCCACTGAACCTTTGTGTCTAGCTATATGTGGGCCTTACTGAAGCTTTGTGTCTAGCTATATGTGGCCCCCCTGAACCTTTGTGTATAGCTATATGTGGGCCCCACTAAAGCTTTGTGTCTAGCTATATGTGGGCCCCCTGAACCTTTGTGTACAGCTATATGTGGGCGCCACTGAACCTTTGTGTCTAGCTATATGTGGGCCTTACTGAAGCTTCGAGTCTAGGGTGATACCTAAGAGTACTGTTTTATACAAGATCTAATTGTTCCCCGTTTATAAATACACTGGGCGTTAAAAATATTTATATTCGTCACTGAAAAGAAAAAGAATAAAAACTTTTAACAAAAAAAACAACCGGCTTCAAAAAGATGCACCAAAAAGGTAAAAATAACTACTAATTTCCAAAAATCTGATCTGAAATTGGTGTCGTGCAAGCAAAGTGTGTTATAAACTGTTACATAGGTACATAGACACCAACTTCAAACTGTAATTCAGATCAGATTTTTGGAAATTAGTAAATATTTTTACCTTTTTAGTGCATCTTTTTGTAGCCGGTTGTTTTTTTTTTGTCAAAAAGTTTTTATTCTTTTTCTTTTTAGTGACGAATTGCTTTTATTTCTTGTAGACTAAAAACATCCATACTCGTAAAAAAGTTTTATACAATTATCAACATGAAAGGCGTTTCACCAGTTACAACTGAAACATTAATATTTTTTTTTTCTCCAAAAGTTTTAGTTTTAAATACACTTAAATAATATGGGACCACCTGAAAAGTATAACCTTTTAAATAAAAAAAGAATTTCTTAAATAGGTCCAGGCGTCTTCGAGAAATCGGGTAATATACACAAAAGAAAATCTCCGACGAATTTTTTGAAGTCGGTTAATAATAGCTATGCATGTGCATACCTTACCTATGCTTACGCGCGTTCTAGCGGTAAGAATAAAAATTGTTAAGGGAATCAAAAAAAGATTTTTGCTCTCTTGTCTTTTTTCCTGAATACGCATAGTTTTGGAGTTGAGTGCCAAAAACGAAAATAAAATATATATTAGTATAAGGGTGTAAGAGACACCGTAGCACACATTGATAACACAGACTCGGTTCTGAACACCTTAGCGTTAGAATTTTGCGTCGAATTTATATGTTACATGTGTACATAAAAATTCTCTTTTCACTAAAAAAAGTAAAAAAAATAAGATTTTTTTTTTGGTGTGAAGAAAAGTAATAATAAATAATAATTTTTTAGATTTTACTTTACTTAGGTTTCTACTTTCTACTTTTCTAGTAGATATTTACCTATAGAATCCTTCGCTTCACTTTATTTTACTTTACTTAGGTTTCTACTTTCTACTTTTCTAGTAGATATTTACCTATAGAATCCTTCGCTTCACTTTGGACTCACCTTCGCCGTATTATTGTGCTCCCTTGTAATACAATCTACTACGTTATATTGATTTTTTTCTATTATACTTTAAACACCTACATGGATAGACAATAAAATTAATTTAAATTAGTTTGTACGAGATAATTGTTACTTTAATTTATAAGCAATACGGAATTAAAATACTTGATGAAACTACGTAACAAACTTATAATTAAATTTATTTTTAAATACGTAATCTCAATATAAGGAGTAGGTAAAAATTTAAATATTGATATTTCTGATACCTCTGATTATATGCTACCTACGTACGAGTTGGTACCTACACCTACCAATCTACCACTCTACGAAACTACCAAACTGCCACACTATCACACTACCACCTGCCTGCGCTACCACAAATCTATTTGATTTTAATCACTGTTGCACACTAGAGAATTCTTTTCTTGAGTTCTTATAGATTTTTTATAAAATAAGATGTATTCACTAGTGTTTCTTAATTTTTAAAGGATTCCTAAGACTTGTATGACTGACAAACTCGTTAATCTGTCACAAAACATTATACAAAATAGCAATAAGTTAATCTATGAACTCAAAGATGAACATCAGTGTCGCGTCGCGTCGCGTCGCACAGCGCAGCAGGTTGATTAGTACAACGTACCTACTGTTGCGAATAACGTGCTTTATTACACAAACGCAATTTATAGGCATTATACTTTCGAGATTATTTCTAAAGTTTTTGTTGTATGGCTACCGGCGCCATCTACCCGCGCTTGCTGACAACACTCGTAGCTATGGCAACCGCGCCCTGATTGGCCACTTCTGCGGCAGTTGATTGAGACAAAAAGCTTTTACCACTATTAACTACCCCTCAAATCGCAATCTTAAGGCAATCAGTTTAAGGTTTACTTTTAATTACCTTGCAAGTAATGTTTTATGTAGCTTTTATTTTTATAACGTAGTTTATTAACCCCGCCCTCGGTACCGGCATGGCGGCCGGCATTGTTACGTTGCGAGACGCCTTTTTACGTTGAATGTGACGTCACAGTCGACGTACTTACTACATCATATTTATTTTTTAGTATTTAGAGCAGTTAAAGACATACTGATCGTCATTTTGGATTTTTAATATTCAAAAGTTTGCGTTTGAGAGAGAAAGCTTTCCAACAGATAGGTAGGTTGGTAGGCTAACTATTTAATAAACAATAGTGTTATGGGTATCTGAGTGTACATGCACATATACATATACGTAAATGCTTATAGTGTATAGGTAGGAAAAAATAAATGCTTTTATTAAAAATTTTTTAAGGTACTGAAGTTATACAATTAGATAAGAGTTGCAAAACAAATTGAATAATTTACAAAGATTCAAAAATATTATTTTCTATAAATTATATAACATTCTATTTTTGAGATAGTGTTAAAATGACATCAATGGGCTATTGTTACTGATTATTTATGAACCACCAAATTAGCTTTATCGTAGGTATACTCGTAGAGCTGTAGTAATGTTTTTAAACTTTTCAACATCGCGGTTGTTCCTATATACGAATGGATCTGAATTAACAAACAATATCTACAAAATGTAGCCCATATTAAATATTAAACCTACCTAATCAAGCTTTTTATACATAAAGTTATTTCAGTTTCGTTTGGTGACTATTCTAAAGATTTAGGTATATTAGATATAGTAGACATTTACTTAGCTCTACGCAAAAGTCTTGTGATGCTTATTCTTTGACTATAAGTTTTAAGTAGTCTAGTAATTAGTGTTCCTTCTCTTTTATCACAATTATCAACACTTAATTTTAAAGTAAAAATAGTTTTTTACAAAAAAATAATATTGAAATGCTACGCTTTCGTAGACCCTCGTAGACTCGTAGACCCGCGTAGACTCGTAGCCGCATGGGACAGAAACACTAGTCCCCTTTACAATATACACCTACTTGTGGTATTTACACTTTTTATTTTTTTTAAAATATCATAGTAGGAACATACAATAAATGTATTAGGATATTAAACTGGTGTGTTCTAACTGTTTATTTGGGGATCAAAATATGCACATGAGGCCCAAATATATGAACTTTCCCACGTATTTGATTGTTGGTAAAGAATAAATATATACCTAACCCGTATGGCATATATGGTATATACCCGTACAGTGATTGAATTCCTTGCAATGGGAACGTGCGAGGAAGGAATTGGTTATAATATTTGAGTCAGCAGTATGTCTATGGTTGTTCTTAGGATATGGAGTGCTTTGGTAGTGACCCCCATATAGTGCGCTATATCGTACGCAGCACGATGGTCTACAACACTACATGATATGGGTGAGTGTCAACTCAACGTACATTACTCTGCCAGGGAACACTTTATACAACGTAGTTAAAATCAATTCGCCAGTCATATCTGTTATGTGTGATTTCATGAATTTTTTAAACTTAAGTATAACATATTATGACCATTAGAACTTCAATTTTTTTTTTGTCATAAACCAATTATAAAAAATAAAAATATTAAAAATTAGGTTCATAAGATTTTGACTTAGCCGTCATCCTCTTTACCCCAGGGGCCGCCTCTGAAGTCAGTGTTTAGAAAAAGAGAGTTTTTAGATTAAAAATAAGTTTCTGTAACTACTCTCCATTCCACATAGCATGTGCGGGAGATATGACGCATGTGCGGGAGATATGACGCATGTGCGGGAGATATGACGCATGTGCGGGAGATATGAGTGTTGTCACTAAACTGCAGTCCTGCACCCTGGTCACCGCAATCGAGTGTATGAACATGTCGTTTTGAAGATGTAAATGATGTCTTTATTATATAAATTTTTTGTAATTCATACTTATTATATTATATAAATGATGAAGTGAGTTCGTTTGTTTGTTTTATTCTTGTCGCAATGGAGCATCCACTTGAGCTAAAATGACCCGGGATAGTTGAAGGACGAAGATCGACGGCTACGTTTTGTTCTAAAAAAATTAAATTTTCCCGCAGGAATAACTATAACTGAATTCCGTGACTTAACACATACATAACTGTAGTTATGGTTAAAGCTTGCTATATAGCAAATGTTCTTACTATATTTTGCTATAATCAAGGAGTTTCTAAAGCAACCCCACGGTGATATTATGGTTTTATGCCCCAGACGCCGGTTACTCTTTTTTTATAAACCGTAATAGGTATACTACACCTACAATTCATTCATACTAATGTAAAGGTATACCCAATGTTAATATGTATTACTGAAAAAAACTTATGTTACATAGGGTTTCTCCTACGTAAGTCCCAATTGTATATTATAGAAGGTAATTTCAACAGACAATTATATATTATTATTATTTATAATACACTTCTTAAATAAATAAATAAAAATAAAGACACTAACTCACCTTATCAGTGACGTCATTCTTTTTACACTACAGAACTAACATCGTCATTTTTTAACTTTAAAAACATTAATTAATTTTTATTGTTTAATTTTTAGTTTTAAAACATATGTCTATGCTGTGGTTATATTTTTTTAAGGTTATATATTATTGAATAATAACAGTATTTCCCGCTTTGGTGGCCCGACGCCACAAGATCACGTTTCTCGCCAATTACTCGCTCTCCGTAATGGATACGGAACCAATTTCATGTAGCTTAGAATTAATAGAAGGAGGTACTTTAGATACCTACAGTATATGTATTTTCACCTGCATTTATATTTTAGAGAGTTTTTGTCAGTTTTGCTCATGAGTACGTATAATATTTATTTTTGTGTACACATATACACATAGTTACAGATTAGACCTACTGATGTGAGGTAACCATTTATGAATAGGCCGCAATAAGCTTAAGGCAGGCTGTTGTGACCTGACCTTCCCTCAGCAGATGACGGTGAACGTTGATAACCGATATCCTAGTCACATATCCATAATGCACGTATAAAAAACTATAGTAGCTACAAGTGAATAATACTAATAACCACTAAAATATTAGTAATTACTAAGGAACGAAACGAGGACAATTAAATTACACTGACGGTTACCAATGAGTTTTACTTATTGTATTTACTAACAGGAATAAAACTAGTCTTGTTGTAATAACAGTGTTGTTTACTAAAAACAAGTAAAATTTAATGGAATGAAAATAACGTACACACACACGCTTATAGTAGGGGAGCCCAAGCGAAGATTTCGGGATTGTTTGGGATTGTGCGTCAAATCTGTTCAGCTCAGGCTTACTAATTATGGAGCAGCGGTAAAGAGGAATCACCCGCCAGGTGAGGAGTTATACCTGAAAAACGCTTTGTCACACTTTACTTACATTTCGGTATGTTAGTATATATGCAAACTATCGAAAATACTTCGATAGCGCGATGTAAGACGCGTGGCGTCAACCTTAATTCGTAGCAGTGCTATATGATGGTTATTAGTAAACTTCACTAATTCTTAGAAAATTGTTTGTAAACGTTAATTAGCCCAAGTAGTAGTTAACACAAGTAGTGTTTTATCTGCCCACTTAAAAAAAATTTTTGTAACCTACTCATATATACAAGGAAAGTTTTATAGAATTTGTAAAATTCTGTAATCCGAAGTACAAATTATTAATTACGGAAATGAATAAAACTATATTGTTGTTATAATTTTTTGGGATTAGTAAAATGTACTTATATTGATATTGCTTTGTAATTTCCAGAAATTAAATTTTGAAATTAATAAAATTTTGTATTAATTCATTTTAATAAACAGTTTTTTAATTCGAACAATATTATTTTTCTCTGTGTGGTGAGTACACTCGACATGGCAGTATTCGGTCATCGGTGTAGGATTTCAACGGCAACTCCTCAATTATGGAAAAAAAACCGACTTATACTTGACGTTTTCTTCCCCGGGACTCAAACTATCTCCATGCCGAATTTCATCATAGTCGGTACAGCAGTTTAAACGTGAAGAGGTAACAGTCAGTGTTACTTTCGCATTTATAATATTTACTAGCTGTTGCCCGCGGTTTTACCCGCCCTAAATTCTGTTATCGGTGTAGGATTTCAATTACAACAGAGAAAATATTAATTAAATATAATAATAGAAAAATGAACTCACACTTGACGTTATCAATTAGCCTATGTCCTTTTGTCGGGACTCACACTATCTACCTTGAAAATTCACAAAGAGAAAACAACACAAAATTTAATCTAGGTGGTAACCCATCCAATGACTGACCACGCCCGACGTTGCTTAGCCGCGCATATCTTTTTCAATAATGAAATGTTACTGTCAAATCTACTACGAGTGTGTTTCTCTTAATAATCTAGTCTATTTTCGCCAGATGTAGTTGTTAAAGTATTTTAGAGCAAACACTGTAGTCACTGCAAGTTTGAAGCTTAGGTATACCTAATGTGTCACAGGATAATCAGAAAAAACGGATTATTGCGAAAATCTTAGGACGTTTGCAAACGACCGGATGATTGGAAAATAAGAATGAGTTTTGTAATATTCCGAGCTATTTTCAGGATCATTGGAAAAAACCCGAGTATGATTTAGGACGGATCAATATTTGAACGCTGATTGAGGGAAACAAATGTAGATTCATAACATCCTTATGTACACTTCTCTTAATACATAAATTATTATTATTATTCAGAAAAAGTATTTTAATATTAAAATCATTACAATAAAATTGGTATCAGTAACATTCGTCTATCGGTAACGATATCGTCGGGTAAACGTATCTAATGGCTTAGATCATGGAGTAGCATATATTTCTGGAGCGCCTCCGTGTTTTGAAGAGCGCGTTACCTACTGACTGCTATGATGTGACAACAGTATACAGTTAAGCTAAGTCAGAGGCCTTATGGGCTGCCTAAGGAAATTCTTACAGTCGGTCGACTGCCCACTAGCTTGACAGCGTCTAACAATTTGCACTGGGCCAGTGCGGTCGACTATGGCCTGAGCCTCCATTTTTAAGAAAAGGTCTGTGTCCCTGTTGGGAACACAAAACAACGGCGGAGACAAAGTATTGGCTTAAAATAACAATAACATTGTAACGTTAAAACGTTATAAACACTAGACAGAACAATTAGATTACAAAAAGGTGTGTTCGTTTCGGGATAAAGAATCATTATTATCCTTTATTTTGTTATCTGTCAACCGTTCTTTTAGATTTGATGTTAAAAATAAAAAACTATCAGGCGTTCGTTTACAATATTTTTGTCACTTTTTTATTTATTATGAAAATGTGTTTGTTATTAAAGAAGTTGTGTACGTCAACCATTCGTTTTGCAATCAGTAATTTTGTTAGTAATGTTTCAAAGCTACAAGAACGATAGCTGTAGGTGGAAAACTGGCGTTGCCAAAAGTGTTAGAAGAATCAAATGTGGGAACGTTCAATTCCAAAACGAACACACTCGAAGAAGTCGATCATGAATCGAGAATGTAGTCGTTAATATGCTAGTTTGGTTCGGTTAGTTTACCAGAACTTCGTACGTATCGTATCATACCGAACAATCAGCGCTCATGACTTACGAAACGTTACTCACGATTAACCTTAGAGTAAGATTTTTGCAAACATTCTGAAAAAGCTTACAATAACCATCAGAATACAACATATTCTGTGAAAATTTCAACTATTTACCGATTACGATTTAAAATATAGAACTCTTTAAAGGTCGGACAGAGAGACAGCGTAAACTTCGGTCCCGTTGACACCCTTTGGGTACGTAAGCATAAAAATACCTACCTTGCTGTGTTTTTCGTAGCATAGGTTCTGCACACTAACATTTACTCTATCACCATACTTAGACGAACTATTGAAAATATATTTGAGAGCGCATAATAGTGTATGTACACCACAAAGGTAACACGATTTCCTGGTGCACGGTGCAGAGCGGCAATCGCATTTCCCGGCAATTACCTGCCCGGAGTGCGGCTTTGCCGGGTGCAGCTTTGCCGGGCCGCTCCGGAACAGATGCGGCTTCAGGAACTGAACCGTGTCAGTATCGGTGTTGCCACTACGAGTACCTGTGCTTAGGAAATCTTGTTGCATCTTTGTGAAGTTACATAAATCAATTTCTTTTTGTTTTTAGTTTAGCACGCAATGAAGTAGGTACCTATATTATTTGGACTATAAATACGAATAAACCACGCAATGAAATACTTATATTATTTGGCCTTTAGATACGAATAAAGCACGCAATGAAGTAGGTACCTATATTATTTGGACTATAAATACGAATAAAGCACGCAATGAAGTACTTATATTATTTGGACTATAAGTACCAATAAAGCACGCAATGCAATACTTAACTATAAATACGAATAAAGCATGCATTAAAGTACATTTAAGTTAGTGTGAGAATTATCGACGATCCCAAAACTCACTTGCCAAATCGAGCCCTTAAGTCTGAGGCGAGACTTTGCCTCCCTGTGTGTGTTCTACCGCTTGTGCAATGGGATGTGTTCTGCGGATGGTTCGAAATGATGCCCACGGCTACTTTCTACCATCGCGTCGCTCGCCATCGGCAGGGAATTCATTCTCACACTTTAAAAATGAAATGGTCGCGTACAGAGTGGTTTCAGAGAAAATTCCTCCCGTGAACGCTTGGGTGTTGGAATGAACTCCCTGCCAAGGTTTTCTCTTAGGACTACAGTATTGAGTTCTTTAAGAAAGAAGTTTTTAGATTTCTGAAGGGTCGGCAACTAGTGTTGCAAGTGTCCATAGGCTACGCGGTGACCGCTTACCATTAGGCGGACCGTAAGCTTGTTTGCCACCTAAGTGCTCTAAAAAAAAAAAAACGTACAAACAATTATAATGATATCAAATCAAAAAATATTAAAAAAAAAATAATTATATTTCTGAGAACACTTTTGAATCGTCGATACAATGTAAACAATTTTAATTTCTGCCTAAAAGAGCTGGCAAGAAGTTCTATTTAAAGTTATAATACAATACTTTGATAATCAGCTAACAAGTATACAATATGTATTGAAACATTAGTAATATAAATAAGTTAGTAAGCTACTAAAAACAAAGTCAAACACATGTCAATTTTTTTTTTTTATTTAGCATAGGGAGAGCACCATGTGAAGCGTCAAATATCGTAAATCGAGTGAAGGAATTTAGATATTTAAGAGTATTCCGAGATATTTAATAGTACTAGTGGCATTAGCGCCATCATAATTATATTCTTGCACAATTTTATGTATACATATACTTAAAAGTATCCGTATACTATCCATGAATATAATAATACAATTATATTATTATTATATGTATGGTGGAATGGGATGCAACCTGTTCAGACACGCTGGTCCCTTCCCATCTACATGGAGCCAACAACAGAGCTGGTGCGGCTTGTGATGCGGCTGAAAAAGCTAAAGCATGCAAATACAGGGGTCTAGGCTCCGAATATGATTTTGTCCCATAGCGCTATAAGGCTTTTTAAGGAAATAGCAAAAAGGTTAGTCGACATCACAGGAGACCGAAGAGCTGGCAGCTAGCTTCGACAAAAAATTACTCTAGCTATTCAAAGGGGGAACGCTTCCAGTATCTTCGGTTAATTCAACAGTCTTTCTTGGCATAACGCTGGACTCCAAACTTCAATGGGGTCCTAATATTCATTCAATACCAAAAAACTTAGCTCTGCTGTGTTTGCGATCAAGAAAATAAGACAATTGACCGATGTCGACACTGCAAAAATAGTATATTTTAGCTAAATCCATAGCTTAATGACATATGGTATCCTATTGTGGGGTAGCGCTGCTGATGTAAATACAATATTTTTGTTACAAAAAAGGGCAATTCGTGCTATTTATAAATTAGGATCTAGGATATCTCTGAGGGATAGGTTTAGGGAAGTAAAAATTTTAACTTTAGTGTCGCAGTACATATATGAAAATCTTTTATATGTACATAAAAATATCAATAGTTTCAGCAAGAAAAGTGACGTTCACAAAGTAAATACTAGTAGTAAAAATAAGCTGTTGGTGCATGATACACGTCTACACAAAATAAGTAACTCTTTTATGGGGCAATGTATACCCTTGTACAACAAAGTTCCCAATAAAATTTAAAATCTATCAATAAGTAAATTTAAATCTTTTATCAAGCAGGTACTTTGTAAAAAGGCATACTACAATATTTCAGACTATGTAAATGATAAAAATCCTTGGGACTGATGATGCTCAATTACAGGATGCATAGGTAAACCAAATTAAAATGGAAATAACATAAAATTGTACGACTAAAAATTTTTTATTTAAAACATTAATTGTATTTTAGTTTATTTGTATTATTGATAGTGTTTTTAAAAGAGTAACTATCGAGTTTCTTGCCGGATTCTTCTCGGTAGAAATCAACAACATTGTGAACCGGCGGGAAGGTGGGAGGGTTCAAAAAATAATATTTTATAACTTTGACGATTCAAAAGTGATTGTAAAATCCTTATTTGAATAAACCATTTTGACTTTGACTTCGGAACCTTGCCTAAATTAACTCCTTTTAATAATATATTTTAGTTATTACTTATATTATATTTTTTAAGGTTTTTATTTTTAGGTTTATTGTTTTTTTGTCATGTAATAAACTAGGATATATACATAAATGTATAAACTTACATAGGTACCAGTTTAATAATATAATAAATATAGTATTAATAACCCGCTGCAATTCACCATCGGCCGCCCAGCGCCAGTGAGGTTCCAAATGCGAGAGGGCGCATCACACAAACGTGCACACGTACCCATATGCATACACATACTCACAGACGATGTATATCATGAAATAGTGAAGCTCCCACACGACAGTCCAGCAAGAAATGCACACCATTTAACGTACTGTCACTTCGTAGACAAGCCTAAGAGAAGAAGAAGTGACAAGAAACTTTCCGGGTGGACACCTGTTACCATCAATCACGCAGGAATCAGGCCACCAAATACACAAAGTCCATGCAAATAAGTATAAACACTGCGATAGCTTAAAAACCGTTGATATACTTCTTCAGCACAAAGTATTTCAGATTTTTTTTTATCTTCGGTAGGTACTCGTAAGGCGTGAACTATTCAGCTTGCAACTAAATAAAAACACTTTTAAAATGTCCAAAAAAATTTTTTTTTCTTTGCGTTCAGCAGCCGTTTACATGCTTTAGTCTTTTTAAAACCACCAGTAGTATCAAATGTAGATGTATACTTGATAACAGCAACTACAAATTCTACACTAATGCATTATTTTGAATTTTTCTCCATTATGCAGTCATTAGTCAGCTGTGCTGTCGAACATTGTACGAAATCTTGCTAATACAGAAATTAGACTCGTAAACTGTAGACTGTAATATAGCTTGATTTTGGATATAATTAACGCTAGTTAGTCGCCTTAAAAAAACCTTTAATTATTTATGGTTTTACCTACAAAATAGAATTTCCATACAAATTCTCAATTTCTGTTTTATCCTCTAGGGCATGGGTTTTCAAATTCAAGATCTTGTCAATCTTGTTTATTAACCTTAAGGCTAAATACACCTTTTTTAATGCATGTAGCTTCAAAATTAACGAATTTTCATACAAACTTCTAACCCCAACTTTACCCCTTTAAGGGACGAATTTTGCAAAATCCTTTCTTAGTCTTAGTCGAACCTTAAGTCAAGTAGGGATCCCACACTAGGTGCCAAACTTCAACTTTCTAGACAATAACTTCAATTTATTAATGTGATTTGCGATTTGTATCTTCTTATTCCATTTCCAACGTAAATCCAATTCGAAACAAGCTCCTAATACCGGCCTTCACATAACTAAGTAGGCGCAAAGTGACGACGGTAATTTCCTCACTTTTCATCCCTGAAAACGAGCAGAGCGTTCAAAGGCATCGAGGGTATTGTAATAGGTGATAATTTCACGTAGCTATGGTCCGGGTGACAACAAGAGGGGGTGGGGGATGGGGGGAGGTAGGGACAGGTGGTCGGGGCAGTGTATCTGGGGCGAATTTAGCAATTAGCGTGCGTGCGCGAATTCCGCCCGCCCCCGCGTAATGGCCACCTAGCCCTCCCGGGACAATCCCATCTTCGTGTCCCGCTTTGTGTAATTACTGGTATGTCGGCTTATTAAAGTTGCGGTCGTGCGTTTTTTAATTTTGATAGTTAAAACGTTATAATTACTGTTTTATAAAATACTTCTGTTTTTGTGGATGGAAATATAAATTAGTTAAACTTTAAAACTGCGATGTAGTTGTAGATATATTGAAATAATAATAAAATGAAAAAAAAACAGAAGTGTGACTTGGGCCAACGCACAGTGCGGTTTAAGTGGAACTTCCTTTTGCCATAGGTTGTTGTATCAGCCCCAAGTTAAGGATACCGAGTGGCGTAGCTAAGCGATAAGGTGGCCTGCACCTGATGCCACTCGTTTAGGGATGACACCTGACATGGTTAAAACCGGCCAAGTGCGAGTTGGACTCGCGCACCGAGGGTTCCGTACTTACCACCATTTATGTAATCTACAAACTCAAACAAAAGTATTTTTATATTTGAGTTGATCGAATGAATGGTAAATTGCAGTTTACGATTTATGACGTACTAAAAAAAACTACTTACTTGATCTCGTTCAAACTAGTTTTCGGTGGCATGGTAATGTACATCATATATTTTTTAGTTTTATCATTCTCTTATTTTAGAAGTTACAGGGGGGGGGGGGACACATGTTTTACCACTTTGGAAGTGTCTCTCGCGCAAACTATTCAGTTTAGAATAAAATGATATTATAAACCTAAATATTATTTTTGAAGACCTATCCATAGATACCCCACACGTATAGGTTTGATGTAAAAAAAAATTTTTGAATTTCAGTATGGGAAACCCCAAAAAATTATTGTTTTTTTCTATTTTTGTGTGAAAATAGTTCACAGAATACATCTACTTACCAAGTTTCAACAGTATAATGATTATAGTTTCGGAAAAAAGTGGCTGTGATATACGAACAGACAGACAGGCAGACATGACGAGTTTATAGACTTCCCTTTTTGCCATTTGTCTACGGAACCCTAAAAAGCTTATAAAATTTGACTACAGCTAAGATCCATCAATGTCGTATTAAATATTGCGATGAACTGGTTTTTATGCTCCATTAAAAGTACATTCTAGAAGTGATATTAGACACCAGGCTACACCAGAACTTTGCCTGCTGTGTGTAGCTTAGTCACCAGATTTGCTACACAGATTTACTATGACGTTTCAATAGCGACAAGCTTTAAAACGCGAATGACAATAGATTGACAATCTATGTAGGACTAACACTAAGAACTGAATCTTGAAATAGTTGACAATCGTGTAGGAGAAATACTGAGAACTGAACCTTAAAAGGATATGTTAGAATGTCTTGATCAATTTAATATTGAATTCCAAACTAGCTTAAATACCATTTAAGATGTAGCTTGTGGTACTAGCTAGCCACTTATGTACAAGATGCAGCTCGTCATACTAGCTGGCTACTTATGTATAAGATGTAGCTCGTCGTACTAGCTGGCCACTTATGTACAAGATGTAGCTCGTCGTACTAGCTGGCCACTTATTTACAAGATGTAGCTCGTCGTACTAGCTGGCCACTTATATATCAGATTTAGCTCGTCGTACTAGCTTGCCACTTACGTACAAGATGTAGTTCGTGGTACTAGCTGGCCATTTATGAATCAGATGTAGCTCGTCGTACTAGCTGGCCACTTATGTACAAGATGTAGTTCGTGGTACTAGCTAGCCACTTATGTACAAGATGCAGCTTGTGTTACTAGCTGGCAATCTATGTACCAGATGCAGCTCGTCGTACTAGCTGGCCACTTATGTACAAGATGTTGTTCGTGGTAATAGCTGGTAACCTATGTACAAGATGTAGTTCGTGATACTAGCTGGCCACTTATGTACAATATGCAGATCGTGGTAACCTTCTGGCTACTTATGTACAAGATGTAGCTTGTGGTACTAGCTAGAAACTTATGTACAATATACAGCTCGTCGTACTAGCTGGCCACTTATGTACAAGATGCAGCTCGTCGCCCCAGCTGGCTACTTATATATCAGATTTAGCTCGTCGTACTAGCTTGCCACTTACGTACAAGATGTAGTTCGTGGTACTAGCTGGCCATTTATGTATCAGATGTAGCTCGTCGTACTAGCTGGCCACTTATGTACAAGATGTAGTTCGTGGTACTAGCTAGCCACTTATGTACAAGATGCAGCTTGTGTTACTAGCTGGCAATTTATGTACAAGATGCAGCTCGTCGTACTAGCTGGCCACTTATGTACAAGATGTTGTTCGTGGTAATAGCTGGTAACCTATGTACAAGATGTAGTTCGTGATACTAGCTGGCCACTTATGTACAAGATGTAGTTCGTGGTACCATCTGGCCACTCATGTACAAGATGTAGCTTGTGGTACTAGCTGTAAACTTATGTAAAAGATGTAGTTCGTGGTACCATCTGGCCACTTATGTACAAGATGTAGCTCGTGGTACTAGCTGTAAACTTATGTAAAAGATGTAGTTCGTGGTACCATCTGGCCACTTATGTACAAGATGTAGCTTGTGGTACTAGCTAGAAACTTATGTACAAGATACAGCTTGTGGTACTAGCTGTATACTTATGTAAAAGATGTAGTTTGTGGTACTAGCTGGCTACTTATGGTCGCAGTAAAGTTAATTATGCCATTCCTTTTCATTCTGATGATAGTATCTCCTCTAGTTGCAGTTTTAGTAAACTAAAAATAATGTAAAGTTAATTGAGTTTGCACATTAAGATAAGATTAAGATAATATTAAGGCGTTTTAGAATATTTTATTTAAAAGATGAGCTCTAGGCTAGATCAAGATCTAGAGAAGCAACAAACTTCAAAGTTAGTGGTGGGAATCGGTTAATCATAAAAAGTCGAAAAATCATACGTGACGTTTACATACGCCACTGAAATTATCCCTAGAGACTAAATGGGGTTCTTTAAAAAAAGAGTGGCATTATTTTTGAAAGATCGGCAAAGGGTCCATAGGCTATACGGCTAACAACAAGAGGGCTGCACGCTTGTTTGCAACCTTAGTGGTATAAAAATATATATTAATAGATGTCACTAGTATCTCAATGTCACAGACAGAGGATAAAGGATTATATTCTTATAATACTAATAAAGTTTTTTATCTGATGATTTTTTTCTTGACTTCTTTCGTCGTGGAATTTTTAGAAAGTTTTATTTGCTATATATTATGCATGTGTAGGCTAGGAAGTGGCCACTTTTAGCATATTAAAAAAATGTAGTGAGGCACCACTTTCACTTATGTTAGCGCCTAAAAGATTATATCATCGCCTAAACAACAGGGAAGGTATTGATGATATTTTTTGTGTACTTTTGAGTGGGTCCCTGCAAGGTTCGATAACACAATCGGTCCCGGTAGGTGGCGCTGCAGCTGGTGTTTCACTGACCTTCTCCTAAACGGCAAAGATTGAATGTACGACAATGATTTCAACATTCGCTGCATTAAAGGTGACTCCTTTAATATCATAAACCACGACTTCACTCATTGTGAAATTTGTGGCTTGGAAACAACACATTACATATAACGTAAAAAACGCATCGAAAGGGCTATGCTATCTCATCCGTAGGATACGTTAGAAGTAATAATGTAATCGCAAAATTTAAAAATGTAAATGTTAAATTTAAAATATCTTATTTAATGTGACGCTGCTTTTCCGGGAAAAACAACGTCTGCCGGGTCCGCTGTCTATACTAATATTAGAAATGCGAAAGTAACTCTGTCCGTCCGTCTGTCCGTTTCCTCTTTACGCTTAAACCGCTGTACCAATTTAGAAATTGCATCAAATTGCATCAAATTGCATCGAATTCAATTAAGTATAGAAACTCTCTAACTGATAGTCATATTTGAACTTACTTGATCTGAGCATTATTGGAGGGGAAGTATAGACCTTTATTTTTATCTGTTTGTTTGTTTGTTATTCCTTAAGGAAATAGAGAATACTCTTAGTAGCGCTAGTTAGGTAGTCATTGTGCCTTAAGCTGGTTTTTGGCACAGAGACTGTTAAGAGGACGAAGAAGGACATTGGCTACTCTCTCTTCCAAAAAAAAGAAACCCTAAAAATCTGCAATGTGTCATAAGTAATTTATATTTATTTTCAGCCGCAAATTTTGTTTTTCTTAATATTTGTAAGAACTACATTTATTCTCAACATTTAGAATAAAGTAACAGTAACAGGGGTGTTCACCGAACTCCGAATCTATACAATAGTATAATCCTCAACGACCCCTCGACTGACAGCGAAGCTATCTTCACGACTATTGTTGCCGGCTGGCGGTGGACAGAGTTGATTAAAAAGCCTTATGTCGCCACTTACTATAGATTAAATTTGATTGTTTCTTTTGTGCTAGTTGAAACTCATAAAATATTACCTTCTTGTCGTAAGAAATATAAACATTTCCGATTCTATTAAATGAGGGACCTGTACACAACCGGCTAACTGTACACAACCGACTAACTTTACGCAACCGATTTATACATATTTTCTCATATTTTTTGCTAGAGCATACATGCACATTATCATATCAGCTTATATTTGGTCCACCACTGGACATAAGCCTCTCTCATAAGACCGGAAGAAATGGTGCGCCATTTCTTCCGGTCGTCTGCCTTTCGCATCCAGCCACCACCAGCCACCTTTTTAAGGTCGTCGATCCACCGGGCTGGAGGGCTTCCCACGCTTCGCCTTCCCATACGCGGTCTCCACTTTAGGACACGTCTGCTCCATCGGCTATGGGTCCATCGACAGACATGGCCGGCCCACTGCCACTTCAGCTTGCTAATTCTGCAAGTTATGTCAGTGACTTTGGTCCTCTTCCGGATGTCCTCATTTCGGATTTGATCCCTTAATGACACTCCGAGCAAAGCTCGCTCCATTGCGCGCTGTGCGACCTTGAACTTGTGGACCAGCTCTGCTGTAGTTGTCTACGTTTCAGCGGCGTAAGTCATGACTGGTAGGACGCACTGGTCAAAGACTTTCGTCTTCAGACTTTGCAGTACAGCAGGCACAGTACAGCAGGCACAGTACAGCAGGCACAGTACAGCAGGAACAGTACAGCAGGCACAGTACAGCAGGCACAGTACAGCAGGCACAGTACAGCAGGCACAGTACAGCAGGCACAGTACAGCAGGCACAGTACAGCAGGCACAGTACAGCAGGCACAGTACAGCAGGCACACATCTTTCAACCCGGAAATATAAACAAAATAAAAATAAAGCTTATCACTAAAATAAGAAGTCTAAGCTACTAACATGATTATAATTTTTCTATACTTAAAGATTTGTGACATCAAATCTATTGACATGCATGAAATATTTAAACATTTTTATTAGTTCTATGAAATATTTTAAACGCAGTTCGGAGCTTAAAAAACACATTATGGTTGACATAATCGCTCACAAAATAACAACTATGTGACATCTAGAATTTTTATTTAAAAAAAAAATCACTAACATAAACGTATCAGTTACTTACTTACTAAATAGAAAGTCTCTGAAGAGAAAACCCCTATTTGTATTTGTATATTTAACTCAATATTGAATCTATTCTCACGAAAACAAAACATTAAGTATCAACCTCGGAGAGACTATGAAAGCAAATTAAATTATGATCCGACATAATTGTATTATAATAAAATTAATGACGCCGTCAGTAGGGACCGTTTGTCGCATAAAAATGTATAAAAACAATTTAATAAGGACCGCAAACGAGAGACATGAGCGCAGACGAGAGACTTGAGCGCCGTAATCGGATTGCTGGTGATTTATCCGTGCGCTCCATGTGTAATAATCAATTTAGGAGATAAACTATAAATTATCCAAACACAACGATATGACTTCACTTTGTGTTGCCTTTGTTGTTATGGCGATAAGGGTGAATGTATCGTTTTCAAGTTTAAAAGCAGGATTGTCACCGCACGCCCTCACTGGCACGCGTCGCGCAGTGCATTTTGGGGAGTCCCGGTCGACAGTCCGCAGCGCCCCTAATGTCTCGTAATGAACTGGTCCACTGACTTACTTGCACATCACTAATGTTAATGTTTTAAAATTAACATTTATTATTAAAATTAATGTGCTACTTCTAATACATATTTATTACGCAGGAATTAACATAAATACCTACTTTTATATTGCACTTCGTACCTAATACGTGTGTGGTGTAACATTCATCGTTGCGTGTTACAGAAATAACTTTTTCACCTCACCAGTACGAAAAGGATAGTTCTGCTAGTGAGCAAAATCGAATTTTGCTTACTAGTGAGGCAAAATAGTTCACCCTTCGAACATTGACTTTTGGAATTAACCCGATTAACTCTGGTCAGAAACAAATTTCGGGACAAATACTTAACCTGTTCATTTTAATTAAGAATATAACTACATAGCATTTTTTCGTTTTTAGGTAGGTTTTTATAAATTATTAGTATTATTAAAAGTTATAGCTAACATAAAAAATTTCATACGTTGTTTTGAAAGCAATGGCAGAGGTTGTAGTAGGTAAAATTCCGAACGCAACCTCAATTTAAAAAAAAAACAAAGTAAAATGGCGGCAAGCTAGTATTTGAACATAAGATTATTTATTTAATCAATAATTCTGTTTTGTTTGAAAAAATGAGCGAAAATAGCTACGAAGATATTTCTCTGACACCAGAAGAATTAAGACAACAAGTCTCCAATGCCAAACTTCACTTTTTATCAGAAAAGTCACATGAAAATATTTTTCGCGCTGGTAGAGGTGAAAATTTGTATGTTGGACGCGTGAGCAAATTTTTTCGGTCTCGTGCCTTTAAATCCCTCGCTATGCTCATGATTTAAAGTTAGCACTTGTACCAAAAAACGCTTTTACTCACTTGTATAACAAATTACTATTTTTCTAAACATTTAGATAAATCACGTTTAATAAAATTGAACTAAAACATTTAATAATCACATAATTATTTTAACAAGTTTTTTTGTGTAATTCCGAAACACTAAAAGGAATAACTTAAGGTGTATGTGATCATTTAAGTCCTAAAAAAATTACATCCTAAAATATGCAACTAATTATAGTTGCATACAAAACATTACATGATAATTAGAAAAACTACGCCAGGTTACAGTCACATCTACAGATGGTGCCCGGGGCGCACGAAATACATTATATTAATTTATTCGATATTACTAGTATTTAACTATAGCTATAGCTATAGTATTATATAGTCTGTGCCCATATCATAGCTTGTGGAATATGTGGGAATACCATTTATATGGATAGTCCGCATTTAGATCGAAACCCTTAGAAACCATAGATTCAGTTATGTTCAATTCTAAAAACTATATACTTGTATGTCAAGTTTCAGCTTAACTAAGTTTTCCGCACAGTTCCGTTGCATCATTTTTAAAACCGAATTTAATTTTATTTCTTAAATTACTATATAAATAAAATCCAACCAAGAGCGTGTCGGACACGTAACATGCAAGGGTCACATAGCTGTCAACCAATTTTAACCTTATTTCATAGATTAAAATGACTTTCAATATATTTAGGTATTTTTCGTTGAATACGCATTTATTTTCTTCAAGTTCGATTAATAAAGTTCAATAATGTATTTGAAAGAATCATATTTAATTAAATGTTGAGCCGTTACAGCATCAGCTTACTACTTACTTATTTACTTAGTAGTAAACAGTTGGAATAGAAGTGTGATTAAAAAAACCTTTCTTAAATAAATGTGTTTTCCTTTGACTTTTGAATATGATAGACATTATTAACTTTAGTTATTGCTACGCTACCTTCAAGATCTAGGACAATTTGGTGGAGACCCCGAGTGGAGACTTAGGTGTTGTTTGCCGCTTCACTGTGTTCCTTCGGTAGATTAATATTGTGTGTGCCCTCCTGTCGATGGAGGAGTAACTATTGTATGAAACTATTGGCGGCGCGTGCGCAGCGCCCCGGGCGACGCGGGACGGTAATCCGCTTGCGTGCGTGCGGCGGACCGCTGCGTGCGTGCGGCGCGGGTGGACCGCTGCGTGCGTGCGGCGCGGGTGGACCGCTGCGGACACAGTGCACCTACTTATTATGTTATCACATCGATATATTATTTAACTAATTATCACTAGGTAGGTACGTCACTATGTATATTATATAAATAAAATTAATAGCACAATTTGAAAAACTATAATATTAAGACAATTCAAAAGTTTTTGTTTTTGCGTTTAAAATATTTTCCTTTTTCATAGTTAAAATTATATAAATACAGTTAAACAAATCAAATAAATTACATATTCTAAGTTTATTTTTACGCATATATTTTATAAGTGTGACTATAAAAACATGTGTGTTGAACATGTAGTTCATACGCTATGACTGGTCATGTCCAAAAATAACAAAAGAATATGATTATTACCTTTCGTTTGCTGACTTAAATTAATCAGCCTTCTTTCGTGACAGCGTAAAATCAATTTGTATTTGTATGTTAGATAAGTGATCCATTAGTGAGAGTGAGAGACGCCACGGGCGATGAGCAAGACGTGACAAATGCTGTTAAGAAATGTTCATTTGTGATAATAAGTGATTAAGGGTGGATGTGTGCGTGAGGGCACGTGGCGCTGGGGCGCTGGGGCGCTCGGTCGTTCGGGCGCCGGACTAACGAGGGAAGTTCCCGGACGCCCCGCTGGCCGGGCGCTTGTTATCTGGTGCACTCTACTGTTTTTTTTTTTGTTATTTTACAAATAACAAATACATTATTATCTTTATATTAAAATTTAGCACAATTATATTGATAATATAGTTGAATAGTTTATTTTCATGTAAGTACAAGTAAGTCAGGCTCAGGCTGGTCTTGAAAATCATTGTGAATTTAAAAAAAAATAAGTTTGAAAAAGATCTGGCAAATTTTGTCCGGGTCGAATGTAACTTGGGCATTCTGTAGTTTATTTAAACATCTCTATGGTGGATACATATGGATACACATGTAGGTACACTACTAAAGTTTTGCCAAACATTATGTAACTACTCAGGTACACACAAAAATACATTCTTTATCTAAAATAAAAACACGACCGGTGTAAATCTCGGCCCATTTTACTACACACTAAAGCATTCCATTATTTCAAAAGTATGTACTTATTTTGTTAAATATAATATCCCGTCTCTGCAATAGGTATACGACTTCTTTATATAGACGAAAGATGAATTATTTAAAGCTTAAGGGTCCATCTGATGTTAAACGTTGATAAGTTGGAAGTAAAAGTACAAAAAAACATAACTTGATAACTGCAAAACATGACAATATCATAAAAGCTTCGTTGTAAAAGCTTACACTGAGCCTCCGAGACTCCGAGACTCCAAACCTCCGAGACTCCGCGCTCCCGCCGCAGATGATTCGTAATCTAATTTAGGTGATCTGTAGCCAAGTTGAGTCGAGACGTCTTAACAATATTTATAGCGGCTAACTCGATCCGCCCCCGCCTCCGCCCCCGCCCCCGACCCGGTCCCGCCCAACAATGTTCGATCACTCCATTATGATAAGAGATTCCCGTAAACTATTAAATCGTAAATAACAGGTTTTATTATCTTGTGCAAATTCAAAAGAAAAAAAAAAGATTGAGAAATAACGGATTTCATTCATAGTTTAGTCTGACACTAAATCCAGATTATGAAAGCATTTTTCCAGGTTCGAAGTGACCTACACTATGACATCGTTTTTGGTCATAAGTAGATTACTTCTTTTCAGTTTATCTATTTTGGGAGTGACGTTGTTTGTAACCAAGTTCAGAAAAGGAGGAGATTCTCAATTTAGTTTTAATGTTTGTTACTTCAAAACTTTTTAGGAGCATTGGCAATCAATTGCGAAGTGAATTAAACATGTGGCTAAATGTTCTGTCAATAAGTCTAGTCTAGTCTGAGTTATATTTTACTTTTTCGTGTATTTGAAGGAGCAAGTGTTTTGTTGGAAAAAAAATTAATGATCATAATTAGATTACTCTTCTTTAGTTTTTTTACGAAGTGGAGTGAAGTGAAGTATGTACGGTATGAGTTTTGGTATTAATTAGATTACTCCTTTTTAGCTTCCTTTTCACTGGAGTGAAGTGAACTCACACACCCATAACGCGATAGATGGAGTATTCACGGTGCCATGGATGAGAACCGAGCGTGTTTAACACGATAGTTTAGAACATTATTATTATTTATTTATCTAAAATACAAAACCATTTCCGGCGCAAAGTCTGCGTTTTTGTATGAGATGAGCGATATCTCCTCTTTAATATCATTGGGTCTAAAACATTGTGAAAAAAAATTATCTCTCCTTAAATTGAATATATTTGGTCAGGCAAAGGTCCGGTTTTTTTGGATATTATCAACCGAAACACTGTATTCGAAACGCTATATAATAATACAGAGAAGTAAAGTTTGAAAGTTTGGATGTCTGAGGTTATAACCATAAACCCATATTTTAAATTAACTTTTAGGAACATAGACTATATTTTGGTATGAAGAACATAAGTTTTTAGTTCAACATATACGTATTTGTGAGTCAAGTCGAAATAAACTTTGCCGTAACAAATTTTTGATTTTTTCCATAATTACATATAAATAACATTAATTAACATAATTAACCTTGCTTCTTGTCAAATTTCATGATTATAGGACAACGGAAAGTACGGCATAGGTTTTGATTATTTGTAAATGCCAAAATATGCGTTAAAAATTACCGTATTTTTTTTATTGTGTTGTCTTAGAAGCTTGTTTTTTAACAGCTTCAAGGGACCGTAGACCCTAGTATTTGATATTATTTTAGTTCGATACCTTCACGCGTTCCTGAGAAAAAGGGTCGTGACAGACAGACAGTCAGACAGATGGACGGACAACAAAGTTATCTTATAAAGGTTTTATTTTTCCTTTTGAGGTGCGGAACCCATAAAATGTTACAGTTCTAGTATGACTGGCGCACAGAGGGTTCCGTATAAACTCCGTGTGAAACTCAAATGTAGATCGATTGTCCTTTACGGAAATCGAGTATCGACGCTTTTCCCCCGTTTTGTCCAAGTTTATTTCAATATCTCCCCCTGGAATCAGACTCAAGGACAAACTTAACTTTGTAGTTGTAAACTGTTCTCGTGCACATCGATAAACGATAAACGATAAACGTCACTTTCGTCGTCAAGAATTGCTGCAACTGTAAGTTGTAATTGCATTTATTTTAAGGGCCTTTACTCACAGCGCCCGATTCTTTCTCCCGATACGATCTGAACTTATGCGTTCTATGTAACTAATGGTCGCCCGTTTATGTCTTCCTACTGCCTGATGCTGAAGATCGCAACGCGTTCAAGTGATCGGCGTGCTGGTGTCAGGCGCTTTCAAGATGACGGATAATTTCACTGAAGTATTGATTGACGCCCTGTTTTGTGTAATACGGATTACTCGGATTATAAATATTTAGATAAGAGTACTCCTTCTTCTCATCGCTCTTCATCTAAACTTGTTTCACTTTGCGCGTCGGTACACATGTTGCTATCTTTTTAAAGACCCCGTTTAGTTTGTTGTGTTTGTTTCCACGCACCATCGAAGTACAAGTAGAATGAATGTTAATGTATCGCAAAACGGATCGAATCCAGTGTGAAGAGCCTTGCGATTGTCATATTTTTGGATCGCAATGACTTAGTAGCGGAGTATTATATAATATAATCTGTGGTAGAGGCTTTATTTTTTCACAGCTTCAAGGGATCGCAGACCTAAGTTAATATTAATTTCAACTTGATAACATGTTTCTGAGAGTCGTTTTTATTACGTTTATATACGTCACTTAATGGTTTCGTTATATCGGCTACGAGTGTGTCTAAAACTTTAAGTAGTTGCCCAGCGAAGGGATCGCTGCCTTAAGTCATTTGTAACGTTATTGATATTTAATGTAGATAATATTTCTTATAAGTAATGGGCCGTGTGCTTGTTTGCCACCTTAGATGGACAAGTCTGGCCCTAAATGGAGTACTGCTGCCATCTCTCGGTGGGTGCACCCGGATACCAGCTTTGCCTTTTTGACTCGGTTTAACGATGGGCTGTGAGAATTGTCGACGATCCCAAACTTCCTTGCCGTATCGAACACTTAAGTCTGAGGTGTGTGTGTTCTACTGCTTGTAATTGTAGCAGCTATGTGCTATGTGCTATGTGTTCTGAGGATAATTCGAAATGGTGCCCACGGCTACTTTTATCCATCGCATCGTTTGCCATCGGCAGCGAATTCATCCTCAGTTTAGAACCTAAATGGTCACGTACAGTGCGGTTTCTTAAAAACTTCGTATACAGTACACAGCACACACCATACAGTGTATTCAGCTAATTAATTGGTAATAAAATAAATTGACGACGTCGGTCGTGATAATAACAGTTTGCATCACCTGTTTTTACACAAAGTGTAGATTTATCTTTAGGTATAAAAAATTGAAATCGTTTATTTTACTTTCTTAGCTTCGCTGTAGCTTACTTGCGAAGAGTTAAAAAGGTCTATAATAATAAGACTTTTATGTTTTAAGGTGTAAATACAAATGCAACATTGTTTTTACATTTTACGTCACTTTATCGACTAATTTTCGAGTTCTGCGGACACAACCTTACAGAAGATGATTTTTTATATATAATGATATTGAACATTTTAAGAAAGGTATAATGTACATATGGCAACTTAACACACATAGGAGTCCGCCTTTTTCATGCAATTGCTTTGAGCGACAAGTTCTTCCAATGATAAACAATCAACTTTTTGAATTTAGTAATATGTCTACCCCATGATTTAGTAATATGTCTACCCCATGATTTAGTAATATGTCTACCCCATGATTTAGTAATATGTCTACCCCATGATTTAGTAATATGTCTACCCCATGATTTAGTAATATGTCTACCCCATGATTTAGTAATATGTCTACCCCATGATTTAGTAATATGTCTACCCCATGATTTAGTAATATGTCTACCCCATGATTTAGTAATATGTCTACCCCATGATTTAGTAATATGTCTACCCCATGATTTAGTAATATGTCTACCCCATGATTTTATGAAAACTTCTTCTCTAAAAAGTTCTATTTGAATTAAAAAAGTTAATTTTTGGATGTATATATTATACATCGCCAAATCATTTAAAATTTAAATCTAAATTACGTAAAACCAAAACACAATTGTTATTAATATTATATATGACTAAGTTAAAAGTCAAATTCACACAATGAGTTCATCAAAAATCTGGTTTTTTACCCTTTGGGTACGGAGCTCTAAAAAATCGGCTAAGTGCGAGTCGGAGTGAAAATTTCAATTGTCTTACTATAACGGTTTATGAGATACAGCCTGGTGACAGACGGACGGACGGACGATATTACTGATAATGGCTTCGATATTACCAAAACCGCAAAATAAATGTAACGTTATAACGCTATGGCCATATACCTACAACTTAAATCATGTCGGCCATATTGTAACAAGAATAGCGTTATGATAATATTAGAATACTTGACATATTAATTTAACAGTGGCGCTAGTTACAGTACACTTAACAGCTGTCGACTAGTTTGGTCCCTCTTGAAAATATGATATTTAAAATATCTGTATTTTCAGTATTAAAAGGTTGCTAAAATAAATAATTGTATCAAAATAACTGTCTCCAAATATTAAACCATTTGAAACTCTTGTGTAAAAATTTAAATTTATTTGTCAATATTTTGATCTCGTTATAATAATTTTTTTAACTATATTTATTTAAGTTTGTTAGTTTGTTAGGACACATTCAAAACAGTCAATATAAACTTTGATTAAGAACAGCCAAAGCTCAAGGTGGTTGTTAAAGAGAAGGTGAGACACACATTATAATGTGGCAGTGTATAAACAAACACTGTGTGGCCGCTGATTACGCCCTTTGAAGGATTAAAATCTTTATTTTACACATACAAAATCAATGATTTAATTAAAACTTCAAACACAGGCGAGTATCTATCATCAGATACCAAACATTTGTACAAGTCTTAAAGCTTTTACTCTTAAATCCTAACAAGATAGAACTGGTAAGGTGCAACTCAAATGAGAATCTCTTTTTTTTAGTTATCAGAAACTTTAAAATAAAAGAATAAAAGTGAGCTCCTACACTTTATCTTAAGTAGTTATATTAATTTTAGAAAAAAGTGGCACAGATATTGAAAAACTGTATGGAAGCTCACACTCTCACACTCTCACACTCTCACAGCACGCGACAAGCATACAAGTCATGTAAGTGTCGCGTCGATTACATATTAAAAGTACTGTAATGAAAGATAATATGACCTCTACCTCTTTTAAAAGAAAGTTAATTTATTAGTGCGTTGTTAAATCTAATAGGTAAGTAATTACCTATATATAACGAAAATAATATACATATAGATAAGATCACATAAAATTCGCTTTCATGTTGAATGTTTTCGACGCTCTAAACATCTAGGTACATGTAAACTGTAATCGTCTTCGGGAGATATGCGAAGTAAAATTATTAAGAATCAACTGAACTTACCTTGTGAAGTGAACTTTGATATCTAATTATACGAGTGTAGTGACCGTTGAAGTTCGTTTGATTCTTAATTATAATCGCAGAAACTTTCGATTTATTTCCTCTATAATATTTTTTTTTCTTTAATTTTGAATTTAAAATTATTTTTTACTTGTGGTCTTAAACCTACTTTTTTGCTTAATTTCATGATTACAGTTCAACGGAAAGTTAAATGGAAACTTGAGTTATTTATAGCTCCAAGGAACCATACCTTAGGTTTTTTTTTTTTAATATGATCATAATTTCACTAAATTAACGCATGGAGGCCTATTCTAAAGATTGTATTGTAATCGACTTACGTTATTGAACTATTTATGTAAAGAAGCTAGTAAATGGCTCGGCAGTAACCTGATAACGTACCCCTCGCCCCCGTCCCCGCGACCACCCCTCGCCTGCACGTTTGTTCTGCGTCGTTTTATCTGACAAATGATGTTCGCAACCCGCCACGCCACACTAGACGCCACGCCACACTAGACGCCACGCCACACTAGACGCCACGCCACACCAGTCGCCAAGCCACACCAGTCGCCACGCCACACCAGGCGCCATGCCACACCAGGTGCCACGCCACGACGCCACACAAAACTTCTCGTACCTATCTACGAGTATGTAAGTATTGTTAAAATTTCGAAAACAGTTAAAAGAAAACAATTAGAATAATCTGTTATTTAATTTAATTTTCCTAATGAACAAACACAAAACGCAACAATCGAGCGACACGTCACGGCACATTACCGGTACGGTACGGAACTAATCCGGATGGCCTGAGCGGTACCGGCACGCACCGGCATGCAGCATGCAGCATGCGGCAGCGTCGATGGAAACAATACCACAAATAATATTAATAGTTATTTGACGACACACCGAGTTGTCACAACACAACACGCAATGTTTAATTCATTCATTTGCTAATTGTATGTAGGACCGTTAGCTCAGTTTTCAGAAGTCGCCGCTCTAATATTTTAAACCACGTGGCACTGTATTTGTGCGGCGGCCTTTACCACGGATGGTTACACCTGTTTTCATGTTTCTCTTGCAAATTAATAAAATAAAAATGTTGATTCACTGGTGATTTTGTTTGTTGTAATCATGTTTAAAAGTTATTTTAAAAGATTTAGGGCTCCATATGGAGCAATTAAAAGAAAGTTATTGTAACAGTGTTACAACCAACGATATTGTTTTTATGATTTAGTGGGTCCGCATGTATGAGCTCAATTAATTAGTCTGTGAAATGTCGAGCCCTTTTCAATCTGAGTTTATTTAGGAGTTCACCGATGTGTTTTATATGGGACACCTTGTTTGTACCGATACATTAATTATTAAGAAATATACTAAATATATTGTGTTCATTTTGCACGTGGCTAAAGCTTGGCTCTTGTATGTGTGTTCTTGTTTTATAAAGAATTGCTATATTAAAAATGTATCGTTAGAAACTTTATAAATAATCGATATATCAAAAAGTGTATAATTAAAAAAATTATAAAGAATGGCTATATAAAATTTTATCGTTTAAAACTTGATAAAGAATCGCTGTATCAAAAAGTGTATCGTTAAAAACTATATAAAAATCGCTATTTCAAAAATCATTAAAAACTTTCTAAAGAATCTCTTTATCAAAAATTGAATTGTTAAAAACTTTATAAAGAATCGCTATATCAAAAAGTGTATTGTTACAAACTTTATAAAATATCGCTATATAAAAAAATTGTATTGTTAAAAATTTATAAAGAATTGCTATATCGAAAAGTGTATCGTTAAAAACTTTATAAAGCACCGCTTAATTAAAAAGTGTATCGTTAAAAACTTTATGAAGAATTGCTCGTATATAAAAAATTGTATTGTTAAAAACTTTATAAAGAATCGCTATATCAAAAAGACACTCAAAATGGGAAAACGAGACCGCATCGAATAGTAGAGTAAACACTATTGTTAAGGAGGTAAATAACTTGTAGACGACACTTTAATCTGTTCCCGAAGTACTGAGTGCGGCAAATGTGCCGGGTGATGCGCGCAAATAGGCGCCCGGACCGGACCGGTAAATAACCGCACAGGTCGATAATCCGGTTATAGTGGTTTATGTGAAGAGGCGGGATCCTGCCGAGAGATTTGTGAGTATTGTTTTTGTTTATTGTTTCGAACCGCTTTCGTCTATAATGGCTTCTAATATCGTTTACTCTGGTGTATTACAAACGTATTATGGACTCCTTTAACTTTGGTAGTGCCGCTATCTTCACATGCTTTAAAATATTGTATGTTAAATGGTATATGAATATGGTGTTAAATAATTTCTTTTTCTATTTATTTTGTTTATTTGTGTATTTCCCATTAAATTAAAGGCATTTGGCAAAATGTACAAGTTTAGTTTCGGGAAGAACGTCTTACACAGATGGACGGACTACATAATGACGTACACAACCGTCACGTTAGTACTGTTTGGTACTTATTTGATGAGGTCACCATTCATAGGCGTAATGTAGGGGATTTAATTATTATCACAACGGAAACTTTTGAGTATTTTTATATCTTGGTTTATCTATGGACAGTTATACACATCGACATCGAAACCAGTTGGCAGTCCAGCTAAAGACCCTAGAGCTAGACTGACTCGACACTTTACCGAGGACGTCCCGGACGTCAGCTTGTACGAGATTAGTATGGCTGTCAAACAGCTTAAAAACAATAAGGCACCGGGTGCTTATGGATTTACGACTAAGCTTCTGAAAGCGTGTGGAAAACCGGTACTAAAAGTCCTTTAAAAGCTCTTTAACACCGTCATACTCGAAGGTACTTCGCCACAAGCATGACGCACAGGCGTGGTGGTGCATTTCTTCAAAGTGGTGACAATACGCTTCTTAAGAATTACAGACCTATAACGCTTCTGGGCCATGTTTATAAGCTGTTTTCAAGACTAATTACGAACGGTCTCGTTCGCAAGTTCGACGCCTTCCAGCCTCCCGAACAAGCCGGTTTCCGAAGAGGCTGTAGTACCGTAGACCACATACATACGGTACGGCAGATTATACAGGAGTCAGAAGAGTATAATCGGCCCCTTTGCTTAGCGTTTGTGGACTACAAGAAAGCCTTCGATTCGGTGGAAACATGGGCAGTGCTACAGGCTCTACCGAGATGCCGTATTGATCATCGGTATATCGAGGTGCTAAAATGCTTGTACGATAACGCCACCATGACAGTCCGTCTCCAGGGTCAGAACTTGAAACCGATCCAACTGCAGATAGACAGGGTGAGACAGGGAGATGTCATATATCCGAAACTGTACACAAATGCGTTAGAAGATGTCTTTAAGCTTCTGAACTGGGACGGTTTTGGCATCAATGTTAATGACGAGTACATTACCCGCCTTCGGTTTGCCGACGATATTGTGGTCATGGCAGAATCGATGGAGGACCTTAGCACAATGCTCGAAAGCCTCAGTAGAACTTCCCAACGAGTGGGCCTCAAGACGAACATGGACAAGACGAAAATCATGTCGAATGGCCATTTGCACACCCACTCCAATAACTGTTGGGAACTCTACACTCGAAGTTGTTGACGAATAAGTATACCTGGGACAAATTGTTCGATTAGGTAGGTCCCATTTTGAGAAAGACGTTAATCGCCGAAACAAACCCGGTTGGGCAGCGTTCGGAAAACTGCGTACTATTTTCTCGTCCTCATGATCCCAGTGCTTGAAGACAAAATTCTTCAACCAGTGTGTGTTGCCAGTGATGACTTACGGCACTGAGACGTGGCCGCCGCGCTAACTATGGGCCTTATACGAAAACTCAAGATCGCTCGGCGGACGATGGAAAGAGCTATGCTCGGAGTATCCGTATGAGAACTAAAGTCGCCGGCATAGCTCACCGAATCGCAATGCTGAAGTGGCAATGGGCAGGGCACATAGCTCGAAGAACCGATGGCCGATAGGGGAAGAAGGTTCTCCAGTGGTGACCACGAACCGGAATGCGCAGCGTGGGACGATCCCCCGCTAGATGGACAGATGACCTCGTAAAGGTAGCGTGTAGCCGTTGGTTACAGGCGGCACAGAGACGCACGCTCTGGAGAAAGTTAGGTGAGGCCTATGCCCAGCAGTGGACGATAATGGGCTGATATGATGATATCTTGGTAACTTTAAGTAGATAGGATACTTGGTAATAGTGTTTTCATTCATTATATTAAAGGAATATTTACCTACTTTGTAACTGTTTTCATTACAGAACTTATTTTATAGAAATAAATTTAACTTGTAAAATTTTATTGATCATACTTCAACATTTGTTTAACGTTTTAAAATATATTTTTTTCTTTTTAATCGACTTAAAAAAAGGTGCAGGTTATCAATTGTTCAGCACGTTTTATTTTATTATGTTACCGCATAACTTCACTGTTTGTAATCTGATTTTTACATGTATGGAAAAAACTATCTCCAGAATGATTCCATTCAAATTTGTTAAGGGTCGGACCGAGGAAGTCAGAGTAAGGCTAAAAAATGTTTTAAATGCATCACTTGTAGCTGTATTAGCTACCTAGATGATCTACTAAATAATTACATATGTTCAGTATAAAAAAACTAATTTAGTAGTTCCATTTTTAGGGTTCCGTACCCAATATCTTGTATCGTCACGTCTGCCCTTCGTTGTTTGACGTTCAGTAAAGCTATAAATAATTATAGTACCGAAATGTCCGTTATTTTCACAATGTTGAGGTTCGAACCAAAGTCCCTTTTGATGGTTTTTAGGGTACCGCATTGAAATGGTGAAAACCAAACTCTTATGGTTTCTTCATAACTGTCCATTCTTACGTTTGACGATTATGGTATTTGGTTTTATCATATCGGCCTCAGTTTTAAGTTTTAAGTAATTTTTGAAGTTGGTTTAATTATATTTGTACATATTTTTTCTATTTTTAGTTGCCACATAAATCTTTAAAGGAACTTTAAAAAATGACTTAAAAATAAAAAAATTAGGCCGACACGATAAAACCAAACGATAAAAGGTTAAAGACGAATGCTAAACACAAAACAAAGGCGAAACAAACAAGTACTTAGTTCAATGATCTGTCATAATGTCAGCTTTAGGGCCTTATTTTTTACTTTCTAGTCGTTTTTTAAAGTTGGTTTTTTTTTAAATGTATGTTTATTATTAAAATTTTGTGTTTGAGCGATGTTTTCGCTTGTTAGGTGAAGTTTAGAGGTCGCCGGTCGCCGGTCGCTGGTCGACCCAAACTCACCTGAAGAGTCCTATCGTACCCGTACGTTTGTAAAGTGACAAAGAGGTGAGCGGCTCTCCACTTTGTTGACCTGTTAACTGGTGCGAGTTCCCTTACGGCGCGCCGCACACGGACACACCACACCACCCGCGTCAACCCTTCAGCTCTGAGGGTCGCAGGGTCTGAGGACCGACTCGGGTCATTATTCTATTTTCCTATCTTTTTCAAAAGTTTCTTTAGCTCTTCTAGAGGATTTTGAGTCAAGTACTGTCTCACCAGTTGTTTGTTAGTTTAACCCTTGGTTGTGTAGCAAACATATTATATGTGGAGGGCAGAAGGGAGTTATGTTTGCTATATTTTGAGTCGAGTACTATCTCACCCGTTGTTTTGTTCAGTGTTTTTTTTATTTTCGATACACACATGAAGATAAGAAGTCTTTATAAATCTCACTTTAATATGGTAAGGTAAATAAACAGTGTCACTATGTGCAAGTAAATCGGGAGCTCAGACCTTAATTACTCCCATAGGCTATTTTTTCTAAGAAAAACGGACGTTCATAGAACCCTCGGGCGGTAATGACGCGCCTATTCTATCAAGTATGTATCAGAGCTGTACCGTTGTTCTAAACACGAAATACGCGACACTACAAGCGAGCAATTAATACATACAAGTTTTTATTTTAAACAAAACTTTTTAATTCATAAATTCTCTAGATAATATGGCGGATACTAGTGTTTTGTCTACTTCTATTCCCGCCATTTCAATTGTGTTTTAATGAGTTTATTTATATACACGCAAATAAAACATTGTGTGTAACTAGGGCGCGGGCGCGGGCTGTACGGAAATTACAAATTCGAGTCATTAAAGCCTTCGGCATTAGGCTTCTAAATAACTTCTCGTTAGTAATTCTTTACCTTACCACCCTCAATACACAATATACTATAAAGTACCCAGATCAGTTTTTACTGGTTTTGTATACGTGTAATAATGCATAATTATGAAAAGATTATTCCAAATATTGGTTTAAAATAAGATGAAGTTGTGGGGAGCTGTTGCTTACAGGCGGCGGAAGGCCACACGCTCTGGAGAGAGTTAGGTGATGCCCATGTCTAGGAATGTACGTCACTATGTTGATATGATGATAATGAATCCCAATATGTAAATTTGAAAGTTTGTTTGTTATTTCATCCCTAACGTCACAAAAGCATCCAATTGACGTGATGTGTGGCACTCGGATGGCTGCAAGGACGAAGAGTGGACGAAGGTATTCATCCCATTTAAGAGTTCCCACGGGAAAAGGCTGATGAAACCGCGGGGCGCAATTATTTTTGTTAGTTAAAGTTTTAAAGGAATTCTTAAACAATTCACGCAGTTTGTAAATATTATGAAACTTACTAGTATAATACTTATATATATTTATTTCGCTAAAAATGAATCAATACAACAGCACGCTGCAGCTCTGATACATACTTATAGTTAAGAGCACGCTGCAGCTCTGACACTAACTAATAGTTAAGAGCACGCTGCAGCTCTGACACATACTAATAGTTAAGACCACGCTGCAGCTCCGACACATACTAATAGTTAAGATCACGCTGCAGCTCTGACACTAACTAATACTTAAAAGCACGCTGCAGCTCTGACACATACTAATAGTTAAGAGCACGCTGCAGCTCTGACACATATTAATAGTTAAGAGCCCGCTGCAGCTCTGACACTAGCTAATAGTTAAGAGCACGCTGCAGCTCTGATACATACTAATAGTTAAGAGCACGCTGCATTCTGACACTAACTAATAGTTAAGAGCACGCTGCAGCTCTGACACATACTAATAGTTAAGAGCACGCTGCAGCTCTGACACATACTAATAGTTAAGATCACGCTGCAGCTCTGACACTAACTAATACTTAAAAGCACGCTGCAGCTCTGACACATACTAATAGTTAAGAGCACGCTGCAGCTCTGACACATACTAATAGTTAAGAGCACGCTGCAGCTCTGACACATACTAATAGTTAAGATCACGCTGCAGCTCTGACACTAACTAATACTTAAAAGCACGCTGCAGCTCTGACACATACTAATAGTTAAGAGCACGCTGCAGCTCTGACACATATTAATAGTTAAGAGCCCGCTGCATCTCTGACACTAACTAATAGTTAAGAGCACGCTGCAGCTCTGACACATTCTAATAGTAAAGAGCACGCTGCAGCTCTGACACTAACTAATAGTTAAGAACACGCTGCAGCTCTGATACATACTAATAGTTAAGAGCACGCTGCAGCTCTGACACTAACTAATAGTTAAGAGCACGCTGCGGCTCTGACACATACTAATAGTTAAGAGCACGCTGCAGCTCTGATACATACTAATAGTTAAGAGCACGCTGCAGCTCTGACACATACTAATAGTTAAGAGCACGCTGCAGCTCTGACACATACTAATAGTTAAGAGCACGCTGCAGCTCTGACACATTCTAATAGTTAAGAGCACGCTGCAGCTCTGACACATTCTAATAGTTAAGAGCACGCTGCAGCTCTGACACTAACTAATAGTTAAGAACACGCTGCAGCTCTGATACATACTAATAGTTAAGAGCACGCTGCAGCTCTGACACTAAATAATAGTTAAGAGCACGCTGCAGCTCTGACACTAAATAATAGTTAAGAGCACGCTGCAGCTCTGACACTTACTAATAGTTAAGAGCACGCTGCAGCTCTGACACTTACTAATAGTTAGGAGCACACTGCAGCTCTGACACTTACTAATAGTTAAGAGCAAGTTGCAGCTCTGAAACCTGCTAATAGTTGAGAGCACGCTGCAGCTCTGACACTTACTAATAGTCAAGAGCAAGTTGCAGCTCTGACATATACTAATAGTTAAGAGCACGCTGCAGCTCTGATACATACTAATAGTTAAGAACACGCTGCAGCTCTGACACTTACTAATAGTTAAGAGCACGCTGCAGCTCTGACACTTACTAATAGTTAAGAGCACTCTGCAGCTCTGACACTTACTAATAGTTAAGAGCACACTGCAGCTCTAACACTTACTAATAGTTAAGAGCAAGTTGCAGCTCTGAAACCTGCTAATAGTTGAGAGCACGCTGCAGCTCTGACACTTACTAATAGTCAAGAGCACACTACAGCTCTGACACTTACTAATAGTTAAGAGCAAGTTGCAGCTCTGAAACCTGCTAATAGTTGAGAGCACGCTGCAGCTCTGACACTTACTAATAGTTAAGAGCACACTGCAGCTCTAACACTTACTAATAGTTAAGAGCAAGTTGCAGCTCTGAAACCTGCTAATAGTTGAGAGCACGCTGCAGCTCTGACACTTACTAATAGTTAAGAGCACACTACAGCTCTGACACTTACTAATAGTTAAGAGCAAGTTGTAGCTCTGAAACCTGCTAATAGTTGAGAGCACGCTGCAGCTCTGACATATACTAATAGTTAAGAGCACGCTGCAGCTCTGACACTAATAGTTAACATTTCTTAAAAGTAGATTCGATTTATTCTATTTAATCTAGTTATACTGAGAAAAATAATTTTAGTGTATTTGTTATTTTATTCACAATAATCTTTTATAATATTTATTCGTGGTATGAAGCTAACAGAGAACCTTCTCTTAACAGAAACATCGTGTGTATTTAATTGGACAAGAATAACATAAGTCGTGACCAAGTGTTGACCCAAATTTGTGTTCCTAAACAAACAGTCGCATCCTCCGGCTAATTATCGGTGCTTGTTCCGACGTGACGCAGAGCAGCCGTGTTGGTTCAGCCGGCGTTAGCGCCTCAGCTTGTTCCAAAAACTGTTTTTTGCAAACAGGTGGCTAATTATAATATTTTCAGTCCAAACTCTAATTGGTTTGGGTTGGCAAACCCTAAAATTTTAAGGCTTAAACGAAATGAACGATAAGTATTACAGATGGAAGACAAGCTCAGTGTATAGTGTCTCTGCTCGCCCGAAGATGTAGGGTTTGACTCCCGGTAGTGACACACTATTGGGATGATATCGTTGTGACGCCTGGTCTACGTGTCTGTGTACGTCTTTGCTTTGTTTCTCTGTACTACTCGTACGAGGCATTCCCGTCGGGGCCTGCGAGTGTGTCGGTTATAATTATCTAATCGTCGTCATTTGAACCGTAAAACGTCCACTGCTGAACTCGGGCTACATACACAACGGCCAGTTATGAGCGACCCGGGCCCATCAAATTCCTGTGGCTCTACTCAGGTGGTCTCGGGTCCCACGCTGCGTCTTCCACGCAATATTGGTTTACTTTTGTATTCAGGCACTGAGGTTTCCACACACAGTTTCCCGAACACTGCCAAGCCGAGCTGGATTCTTCGATTAAATTCTTTCTCAGAGTTGGACCTAGGTATCTTACTAGAGTACTTGCCAACAACAGCGTTCCCAACAACAACCGGTATAGGCGCGACATGGACATTGAATATTACTTTCGCTTTGTCCATATTGATTTTAAGTGACGGGTTGTCAGCAGGATTATTGTTTGTTACCAGGTAACCTAAAAAATATTACTTCGTAAAATTTGATTTCAAGATCATACTGTGTCTAATTGAAAAAAAAATCTATTAATTTTTGTTATGCATTTATTAAGCTATTTTTTTAACCAAATACAAATAGTTTTTATTTATTAAACATAGGTAAGATAATACAGGTTTTTAAAACAGTTTTTGTGTTGCCTATGTATTGCCGATGATTGCGGCGAACAAATATTTAAGCATGCACTGAAATACACCGTTCTAAAAAATTAAAATTAAAAGGTACAATGCTAATTATAAAACTGCTTCGAGGTTAACCTTTTTTGACAAATAATAAAGTGCATAGGCAAATTTACTAAGCTTCTTACATATCTTCAATTTGAGTTTTCCATGTTAACTGATGTAGGAGCCCTAGAAATTTAGTTGTGCTTAAACTTTCTAGTTCAGTCTCCTTGTAACTGACCCTAATTTTTTGTTCGTTTAGGCGTTGATAAAAATTCATAACTTTTGTCGTAGTTAGATTAATAATCATTTATTTTTTTCGAGCCACTTTACCGTCAAGCCAATATTTTTTTTATAAATAAAAATGTTAGTAATTTCGGTTTGGGGCTATTTGTAACAAAATTTTTGGGCAAGTAGTAACCTGTTCCAACTTGCAGCTCATGAAGCTTGCCACATTGAATGGGATAGTAAAGTAAAAACATAAATATAAAGAATTGTTATAAAAAAAAATATCCATTATAATGATAAAAAATGTTTACACTGATTGAGTTGATTAATAAGTTTTAATTAACCTAAGTATATGCTATGCGAGTCAAAATATGACTATTATAGTTAAAGAAAACGATTAATAGTCACCTCATTAGTTCGTAAGAAATACAATTTTCTTATTATTTGTTTGTTGATTTTAAAATACAAGTCTTAAATAATGAAACCTGTTGTTGTAATATGACTTTACTGCTTGCCCTACACTAGTTTCAACTTGCCCCAACAACGGGGTAAGTTGTAACAAGCGACTATTTACACAAAAAGTGCTATTATAACAAATTAATTATAGATTCAGGAAAAAATATTTTAGAAATATATTTTCAAATATATGATCACTCATTTAAAAGCCCTTTTCAATTAAAATACTCAGTAGTTTAGTCGCTCCATTAAAAGAAGGAAAAATGTTACAACTAGCCCTGTACGGTCAAACCGCACATTGAGCTAAATGTTATCGAGGTTTGTACATTTTACCTAGTCAGTCCATGTTGTAGTAGGATCAACGACGCATGTGCACACATAGCATTAAATATATCAATTGTTTTGTATTAATAATGTAGGTACTAAACATGTTCTACTGTGGATTATCAAAGTTTATCATTTATCAACCACATCGAAGAGCATAGACAGGCCCCTCTTTCCCCTACTTATGTATGAAACACTGAAAAGAAATGAAATGTACGTAAGTGGTAATAAGACAAACGTTATGTTTTTTTGATAGTTTTGAAGTCTTTCCACAAAAAAGTAATATTATTTTTTTAATAATCAAAGTTCTTTATTACAAAATTCATAGTGTTGTGTGTTGAGAAAAAAAAAACAATAAAACCATTTCCTATATTACTGTTATCATACAGTTTTTCATTACGTCACAAAATATTTTCAAGGATAAAATTATTGAGAGATTGATGCTACCTATTCTGATAGTCAGTAAGTTCTTTTTATGCCACTAAGGTGGCGAACAAATTTAAAAGTATTTAGATAAACCAACTAAAATAATTAGGTACAAGAATAAAATCGTAAAAACCCGTACCAAACGTACATAAATTAGGTAACAAATACACTTATAAGCACAAAATAATACTTTTATTACCATAAAATAAAATCGCGCGTATTTAAAAAATAGTTGTTTTTTATTTTACCTTGAAAATTAGGGCTGAGGAACAATATTATACAGCCGAGTTTGATGTTCTATTAAAATGCAAATTATAAGCCTAAAATTATTTAGATTGTGCAAATTAGAATATATCTGTAAGGTGTGTATTTTATGTGTTCATAATAATAATAATAAAAAAATTCTTTATTGCACTTATTTTGTACATAGGCGAACTTAATGCCTTCAGGCATTTTCTACCAGTTAACCATTGGTAATGTAGATATAATAAGGGGTTGTGCAGTGTTTGTTGTAATAGATCGTAGTAGCTTCAATAATGATAAAAGATTTAGTGATAAAAGATAGTATATAAGAATAATATCATAAAGTATAATATGTAAATAAGAAGTTGAATAAATTATATATAATTTTATACATAAACATACATATATGTATATATAATGCGTATATATTTAGGCATAGTTCACTAGAAAGCGCTAATATCTGACCTATGCATTTTGGATGTCGATATAGTACCGATGCAGTAAAGCTTTAAAGCTCTCTAGTGACTTTGCATTACGAATATTTACTGGTAAATTATTCCACAAACGAACTGTTGTGTTCATAGGTTTCTTTTCAAAAAATAGGACTGACTATCCATAAAAACTTTTTTTAATTCTTTTTATAATTTTTTCTACTTTATACTTAGGTAGTTACTAATACCGTTATATTGACAGAATTTTAATATCTACAACTTTCTTTCTTTTAGCAGTTTACATACGAATTAACATAGCTGAATGGACTAAGTCCTTTGCCTACTAAGATACTGCCAAATAAAACAATACAAAATAAGTAACAACAAATATTAAAGGAGTTTTAGAATTATGAAGAAATAAGAAGGACATGACGCGCAATTTCTGAAGGATGCACACCAAATCTCCCGCCCGTGAAATAATCACTTCCATATGTGCCTACTTGGTCAATAAGTTTTTCTTATACATATAATAAGTATTTTATTTATAAAATGTGTATAGATGTGGATTGATTCTTCAATTAATATTTACGTATTAATAATAGGGCCATATTCACTATTCACTGACAACAACCACTACAAATACTCGTGTAACAATCGTCGACAAGACACGACAAGACACGACAAGACACGACAATGCTCCGCTCGTTACACTGTTAAATACTAAATTGTAAACAGGTTTCCTTACGCGGCCACAGATTACAATCTTCATCTTCACTCGAGTGACTAGAAATATGCATTCATCCGACCGCCCTATTATCACCTTATTATTTTAATATTGTTGCAATATTACAACAATACCCGAACCTCTATTATTATTTTCCTACAAGGCACTAATGAGCGTGTAGGCAACTAAACGAAACAACAATCTTAAAAAAGGGAACGACAAATATTTCTGCTGCTCAAATATGAACCGTGCCGTCATCGTGTTAAACATTTTCGGGGATTTGTAAACGGTATTATTATAGTGGTTTTAAAGTACAAAAGAATGACACGGGATGCATCTCGAACTGTCAAGTGAAGTTTGGAGAGAAAATAAGTAAGTAATTATTAGTGGAGTCTTTTCGAGAGGTTCGAAGAAGTCAGCCGATCGGACGGGCCGTGTGTGGCCGGCCTTATGCCGCGTACTATGTTTATAAGAGTTCTGTCGGTGATCATTAGGTGAAGGGGGTATTTATGTGGGCAACATTTTTATACTGATGATAGAATCCGGCTTTGTAGTTGATTTTGTTATTAAATAATACCTATGAAATTTTTATTGGTGTTATTTCTTCAATTTTACTTATTTTATTATCGACTATTTAGATAACATTTTCATCATACATATAATTGAAGGGATCGGTACAGTGGTCAGCGGGTCGATTCCGTAAAAGATTCCTACCCTTTTTTGAAAGAAATAAGATATACATTGCGGTTTCGCAACAATAGATGAATTTCATACGTCATAGCAAGTGCGCAATGTATATCTTATTTCTATGGATTTCAAACGAGAATTGTTAGCTGTCATTTTACGGAATCGAGCCGCTAATCGGTACAGTGGTCAGATGGTAAAGTATCTACTTACAATTACCGCACACTTTGATTTCGATGGATTGACAATTAATTAAGTAGGTATTATTATTTAATATTAATTTTTTAAAGACCATTCATTATTTAGAAGATTTTCAGCATTAGGAATTTGTATGATGTGATAGTGATAGTGTCGGCAAACCCGAAAGTCATCCGATTAAACATGGTAGAGTGAAGAAATGAAGTTAATAAATATAAATAAGAACAGAGGAGAGAGAACACCACAGGTATAGGTACGCCAGTAGATCAATGACACCAATCTGAAAATTCGCTGTATCGGATACATCGCGTCGGCGTACGTACGGTCAATCATATGCGTTAAGAGCAGAATAAGGAGTACCGAAGCCCTGTGTTAGTTTACATAATTAAAAGCAAAAAGCACTAAAATGTAATAAAGCAAGAATTTTGAGTTGTTTATTTACGATTCATGTCACGAACACGGATATCATCCCCGACCTTAAGTAAGGCTATCTCACTATGTTCAATGATATTAGATCCCTTTATTCACTCTAAAAGCACATTCGAAAAGCAAGTAAAACTAAAACTAATTGAAAATGCTAGGAACAAATTTTTATAAATGCATCATCATGAATACAAAATATAATAAACATTATTTTATTAATATACATATATAAATACTCATTCTCGTAAACTCTATACTTATTTATGTTTATGTTTATGTTTGTTTCGTACACACACTCCCTCTCGCTCACAGACAAATCTGTAATTGAACTACATATTTACAGATGTAAACATATCTATTAGAACGCACACATACCAGCATAATAAATTAATTATTCTACACAAACATATACATAGAAATAACTTCACTTAATTTATTAATAAACAATAAATGGTAGATGAAACAATGGATTAAATTATCGGTGTTTTTAAGGTTCCGTACCCAAAGGGTAAAACGGGACCCTATTATAAACACTTCGCCAAGTTAGACAGTTGAAATTTTCACACATAATGTATTTCTGTTGCCGCTATAACAACAAATACTAAAAGACTAAATAAAACAATTATTTAAGGCCCCATACAACAAATGTGATTTTTTTGTTATTTCTATAGATAATGGTACGGAACCCTACGTGCGCGAGTCGAATTCGCACTAGGCCGTTTTTTTTAAAGATTTTTAGCTTTCGGGCATGTCAGCCGTTGTAGGTAAGTTTAAATAGGTAACCGTATAAATAACGGTTGTAAATGTCTATGCATGCCATGTCCTGCGAATAATTGTCCGAAGAACGTGGTGGGATACCTGAACGTGGTGGGATACCTGAACGTGGTGGGATACCAGAACGTGGTGGGATACCTGAACGGCTTATTTGTCATACCTTTTAGAACCGTTCTTTAAACCTTAAAGTGGTCTTAAACAATAAATAAATCACTATGCTATGGTCCTTTGCATTTTATTTTAGATAAATAGTCATTTACTATCATTTCTAGAATTTCAGATAGAATGGGTAAAAAGGAAATTAGTCCTAAATCCATAAAAGAGTTAGCTTAGTTAGTGCCCATCAGAAAATATTCTCGTGGATAACAAAAAAGGCATCTTGATCCTATCAGTCCCTCCAGTTTTCCCTGTATTGAAAGTCAGGTCAACCTATCGCTCTCTTTATCACCTTCAAAAAAACTGATTCCCGTGAGAGCTTTAATTTGGAATTAAATGTATCCTATACCTAGCGTCGTCCTTCCAGCATTGTCTGTTGTTATATAGGTATGTGGTATATTAAAATCTGGGCATTTAGGTCCGTTACAGCGTTAACGTGTAGTGTGTAGTGTGTAGTATCTACAGTAACGAGCAGTTTGTTTACATTTACAAGTATTAGAGTAATAATTTGTTCAAGTTTTAGTTCAAACAAGAGCACATCTGGAATTAGTTCAATACTGGGTCTGGGACTGGGTCTGGCACCACAATAATGAGCTTGATTAGTTGTCACAGGTGCGGGGCGCATTCCGCATTCCGTCCGTCCGCTCGTTCGTCTGTTTGTCGACTCCAGCACGGTGTTTGTATATCGTTACCTTCTGACACCTTTGTTTGTAACTTAGTCATACCTCCTTGATACGGGACCGAAATCGCTTCTGAGTGGACGCAAGTAAATAGAACTATTCTGTCGTTATCGAACTAAAAAATACCTATTTGATAACAATACCAGTGTGGTGCGTACGTACGTACGTACGGGCAGCGCGGCGCCCGCGTACAGCAATATAAATTAGTTTATAAACAGTGGAACATCATGTTTGTCGATGACGTAGTTACGTTTTAATATATTATTATTATAATAGTAGTTGTATTTTAAATATAAATAAAATTAATGGTAACACAAATTCGTGGGACGACCGCCTGCCGCCTACCAAATGGTGATGATAAGAAGTGCGACCCGAAGGAAACCACGGGATGCAAGTGGCTCAAGCTGGGCGTTGTGGGAATCCTAAACCCTAGCCCTACGTTCAGCAAAGGACGTTCTTTCGCCCGGCAAGAAAAAGAAAAACACAATTACAATGTTTATATTTAGTTACAAATAAATAAAATATCAAAAATCCTTCAGAACATTTAACTACATTCTTAGGAACGAGTACCTACCTTATGCATTTTCATTGTTCAGTCTTAATAATTGAGGTAATTAAAATTCAAATATCTCAATTTTCATAATTACAAAATAATTTATGTTTACATTATAGAATAACCGTGTAATATGATTCTTGATTTTGAACCGGCTTCATCTCATCGCAAAACTTATCGACATACTCGTAGTACCGACCGGTATCGGTATCGGTATCGACATACTCGTAGTACCGACCGGTATCGGTATCAGTATCGACATACTCGTAGTACCGACCGGTATCGGTATCGGTATCGGTATCGACATACTCGTAGTACCGACCGGTATCGGTATCAGTATCGACATACTCGTAGTACCGACCGGTATCGGTATCAGTATCGACATACTCGTAGTACCGACCGGTATCGGTAACTTTTTTTAACCAAAACATAATTTTGAATTCAAATCCACTTAAAGTAAAAGCAGAATTAAGTATTGACAGAATATTCAGCTACATATTTTATTTGCCATAAAGTCGGATTTATAAATTTGTTAAAAAAATAGTTTTTATTAACATTATGTCGGTGCTTTACTCTTATACATTGTTGTTAAAACAAATATAGCTATGCAACAACACTAGTATCTGAGTCACGCAGCGATAGAGGGAGACAGACAACAATCACAGAAGTTTATAAAAACAAATTTTCGATTTGGCAGCAGTCAGCACAGGAACGTCCAATCATAATAATCTATATTAATTCTAAATTTAAATGAAAGGATCGACATAAGCTCAACTATTGAAATCAATTTGCAATAACGCAAATCCTCTCCATTTCATAATCGGATGTGATATCGCATCGGCTTGCATCGGGAGACTTCGGGCTCGTTCGGAGCTCAGTCATTAAAAAATATATCCGTAAAGCTTAAGTAGCAACATGTTGGCCCCGACTGAAGGGTCCGGTCCGAATCGCTTTGACAACTCGCTTATATAATCCGATTGGCAAAATGCGGTTTCAAGTACTTATGCCTTTTTAAATTAAGTCTGCTGCAGAGTAGCCACTACGTAAGGAAAACCCTTTGCAAACCAAAATAAATCTATACCTATCTAATTTAAGAAGTCATCTACTTAAATAAGATAGGTATATAGATTTAGATTAGCAATGCAGTGAGTGACACTCAATACTTCAATATACATTACTTATTTAAGATGTTAGATGACGTTGCAATGCATTGAGTGACACTCCTCAAATCGTTTGCATTCTTGTTCACATAACTTATTTAAGATGGTATGGTAGCTGACGTTGCAATGCAGTGAGTGACACTCCTCAAATCGTTGCTCTCTTGTTTACGTTTCTTATTAAAGATGGTAGATGACGTTTAATTCACTCCTCACATCACTTGCGTTCTGGTTCACTTTACTTATTTAATATGGTAGATGACGTTGCAATGCAATGAGTGACACTCCTCAAATCGTTTGCATTCTTGTTCACGTTACTTATTTAAGAGTTTAGATGACGTTGCAATGCAGTGAGTGACACTACTCAAATCGTTTGCGTTCTTGTTCACGTTACTTATTTAAGATGGTAGCTGACGTTGCAATGTACTGAGTGACACTCCTCAAATCGTTTGCTCTCTTGTTTACGTTACTTATTTAAGATGGTAGATGACGTTCAATTCACTGAGTGACACTCCTCAAATCGTTTGGGTTCTTGTTCACATTACTTATTTAAGATAGTAGGCTGATGACGTTACAATTCAGTGAGTGACACTCTTTTTGTTCATGTCCATGTCTATCTATTTATTGGTTACAAATACAAGGTTACAAAAAATAAATAAATCCATATTATTGTTTATCTATGAAAACTTTATCTTTACACGGATTAATTCCAGGCGTGTAAATTAAATACTGTTTCTCTTACCTCTCTACCAGTTGGTGTTAATATCTGTATATTACACATAGCTCGCGCTTGTCAAACAGTCAGCGTTCTGCTGATTGCCCGTCAGCTCGGTCCAAATTGCACCTCTGTCTGCGTTGTAGCAATTATGAGCGCAGCGAGCGGACGGACAGTGCGTCGATTGCCCAAAATCGCTTATTCACGGTCGCTAGTTGCCTAGTTAGCGCAGCTGTTGGCAGCCGGGCAAGTCAAGGGAAGTAGCGGCCGTATGGATATAAAATGATTTTTGTTTATTAAACAAATAGTATAAATTATATAAATAAATTTTGTTAAAGACTAGCTGACCGTTGTCCTGCCCAAATTTATTGATACAAAAATCTGATCGTAAAAAGAACTTTCAGTTTTTACCACATTTTCCGACCAAATTATTTAAACTTTTGCGAAGTTTTAAAAAAACTTGACAAATTAGTGCAGCGGTTCTCAGGTGATTGCTCCAGCCGTTCTAAAGTGATGCGGTTACAAACGGACAGAATCAATCAAAATAATATTAAACAATACAAACCATGAAAATTAATGTAAAACATAAACATCATTATACACTAAAAATATAAATTCAATCTTTTATTTACTTTCACATTTGATGTCTGTATGTACTTCCCGGTGTCCAATTAACCTCAAAGCTTTAGTATACCTATATAACTTCGGTGACAATGAAATAATATGGTACTTTGAAACTGATCAGATGATAGAGCCGGAAAGTACGTCACTAATACCTGTACTCTTTAACCTCTTCATATTTGACCTGTTTATCTTAGATACTATATTCCTTTATGCACCGGCATAAAATGTATAAGGGATGTGAACAGCAACTGAACAAATACGGCTGCTCAGTACGTATCTAAAAAAAGTGGCGGGTGGTTCCAAAATATAAGTATTTCGCTTGAACAGTAAACTGGGCACCTCTGGGCACATCCAAAGTAACTCGGTGTGACCTTCGACTGCACATTGTCATACAATTCTCATCCCAGTTAGCTGAGCAAAAAGCTGGGAAACCGCAACAACACCCTGCAAAAACTGATAGGCACGTCATAGGAAGAACGTGTTGTGCCATGCCGTTCTTAGCTTGGTTTGCTTCTGAATAGATAAACCGTGCCTTTACCGAGAGAAAGTTCAAGCATTCATCAAGTATTATACAGTGGACCCAGTCCAAAAGCTACTAATTCTGAGCCACATACCTTTCTCACACGAAGGCAACAAGTCCTACTTAATGAAGGTAATAAAATTATGTAATGAACCTAGACCTGACAGTTTATCTAGAAACAGTGTGAAGTCCTATGGCCTTTCGGTTCTGAGACGAGAATGGTGGCATTTGAACAAAATCTACTTTGTTTTGATGAAAACGCAGCTCATTGGGTCAAAGTTTAGATATCAAGTACTGACATTCTGAATTTATATTAAGTGACTATAAATCCTTAACATTCATTTAATTAATTAAAACCTTTTATAAAGTGAATACACTATAACGGACGATATAGTCTTTTGTTATGACACTCAATTACACAGAGTTTTATAGTTATCACATAAATATTATTACCACATTTTCCTAGTTATTTGTAGAATCTATGATGGCTATAGATAGAGAAAGTGATATTATCTATACTTATAATATAATAACTTTTAATCGCTTATCTAGTATCTTAGTATCTTATCGCCATAAAACATTAAAAACGAATAAAATCTTTAAGCCTCTACTTCTCAAATTTGTGATTTTGAAATTACAGTGACTAATTCAGTGTAATCGACAAGGTTTGTGTACGAACGTAACATTGTGTATGCACGTATTATGATGTAGGTGTGTATCCAGCCACTGGTTACCCCTCCTGGGAATAAAAAACGTGAATATATACATACATACGTACATTATATAAGGATCATATTTCTTTGGCAATTGCAAGTGTAAAAAAATTACATGCCTTAGTTTCTAGTTAAATAACTTACGAGACCTGTAGTTTTTCTATTTTTTTTTAAATCCCTTATCAATTAGTAGCGGTAAACATTATTTATTTACAATTTATAACATGACAGCATACAATTATATTGAAGCGTTACAAATGATAAATTAAGTACTCACCTAAAATCATCATTTAAAAATAAAAAATATTATTACAATGTTACGAAATTTATCTCATAGGCATGTCAAAGAATAATCTCATAAGTCCTTTAGTATATATTTACGCTAGTCTCTCTGGCACCCATCTCGTATATTCTCTTGCACTCACTCATCGAGCTTGCTACTCCACTCGCACATAGATTACACTGCGGTGCTATAGAAGTCTATATGTTATGATATAATTAATTAATTTCAACTTTTTACGCTAAGCTGTTTCCCAATTTGTTAGATATTTTTGTCACTGAAATATAAATTCTATTTGAGATGATAAATCGTCGATCAAATGTAGGCATATGCGCTTAGGGAGCCTTTTTAATAAATAGCATGTTTTAATTGTGAGTTTAATTAATACTAATTGTGAGGACCTACTACATGGTGTCCGTTATTTGATTATATATTTGATTATATATTTGATTATATGATTATATATTTCTATCTTATTACTTACTTGGTAACTTCCGAATAAAAAAAAAACAAAAGTAATATGAACATACTCGTATCTCCTTTATTTGTTGTTTGATACCGCCACCTCTACCCGCTAACGCGCCCGCGTACGCTTATGCCTCGCACCACCGCCCGCGATACTATTTGCCGTGACACTGTTGTTTATTTTCCGGCCGCTGTCGGAAGTCGCCTCATTTTCTCGTTACAATTATATCATTTTTGTTACAGCCGTATCGTATCTTTAGCGGCGCACGGCTGACTGTGTGACTTGCAACAACACGTTAGGTATTTCCTCGATTCAAACCATTTTGTATTTTTTATTGAACTCAACCGACTACTCCGTACTGACAGTTAATTTAACAATAATTTCGTAGTTAAGATAACAAGCAATATTTTTATAAATTAGAATGCTTGTGGTTATGTTCTATTGATGGCCGGTGTTTAGGTACAATCTAAAGACAAATGATGATTTCGATAAAAAAATGTTGGACTGTCACATAATAATTTAGAAGCTTTTTCTTATAGTTTTAGAGGACTACAAAAAAGTTATACTTTAGTGATCTGTTTTCTCGTTGCGCCTAGCTATGCTAAGTCGTACTACAACAAAGTTATACTTTAGTGATCTGTTTTCTCGTTGCGCCTAGCTATGCTAAGTCGTACTACAACAAAGTTATACTTTAGTGATCTGTTTTCTCGTTGCGCCTAGCTATGCTAAGTCGTACTACAACAAAGTTATACTTTAGTGATCTGTTTTCTCGTTGCGCCTAGCTATGCTAAGTCGTACTACAACAAAGTTATACTTTAGTGATCTGTTTTCTCGTTGCGCCTAGCTATGCTAAGTCGTACTACAACAAAGTTATACTTTAGTGATCTGTTTTCTCGTTGCGCCTAGCTATGCTAAGTCGTACTACAACAAAGTTATACTTTAGTGATCTGTTTTCTCGTTGCGCCTAGCTATGCTAAGTCGTACTACAACAAAATTAGGTATCGTTTGATGCAAATGACCTTATAATTACAAAGCTTTTTTGTATAAAAGGTTATACATAAATGGGTAAAATCAAATTTGCAATGAATTTTTTTGAATACGAGTTTTTTCTACCTGGGAATGATTTGTTATGAATCCCGGTCTTACCTGTAATTATGTCAAATTATATTGTACAAGTGTTACAAATAGGTTAAGTACCTTAAAATGTTTTGTTTATATTATTATTAGATTATATAGATTATTAGATAATAACTTAATTACAAAATATAAGATATTTTCGTAAGTATAATGTTATGATTTTACTTAAAGCTGACGCACAAGACTCATAATCATCATCACCATACATAACATATTAACATTATACCTATACCTAATACACTAAAAAATAAGTGTGTTGGTACATACTTGAGAACGGCGGGACCGAAATGGCTATTTTTTAAAATGTTTGTAATAATCCGAATAAGGGTTTTTAGTTAAAAAATTGGAAAAATTGCCAGAAAAATTGAGGAAAAACTAAGCAGTATTGATATGTTATGTTAGTAATTGCCCAAGTGGCAATGACTAGCCTTAAAAAGGAATTGTAGATATTTTGAAAACAAATTATCGAATCCGGGCTTTTGTCTTGGCTAAAACTATTATGTACCTCAGGATATCCTCTGGATACACTCCAAGACAATGTGAAGTAAAAATGGGCACAGATTTAAAGAGATTATTAAGAGTCACTTCATACTCCTTTGTAGATAAACTTCAGTCACACTTAGGAGAGACTAGTATTAGCAAATTCCTAAGACAGACTAAAAGATATCCTGAAGGTTGACTTCATCCATAGCAACAGCTTTCAAGATATCTACAATACTTAGTTAAGGCTTAGAAAGGGCATTAGTCCAGATTCAAAGCAGGCTTACATAAATAGAATTTAATACTTGTTTGCTTTTATGTAGTTATTGTTAAGAAAAATAATAGTGAACTTAGTACATATTTGATTCCATAAAAGATTATTACTAATGTGGAGAACAAATTTGTAACTAATTTATTGTTATCAAAAACAGGATGAATTATGTTTTTTGACTGTAAATTTGAAACGCACGCTTGATTCTCGTTTAAAATTGACAGATAATGTTACAAAACAGACGGGCCCTATAAATTCCGCAAAATAAATATAAAAAACCAATTAAAAACCCTGAAATTTAAAGTTGTAAATGTTAAACTTACTATTAAATAAATTGAAACCACTTAATTTTTATTTTTTATGTTATTAATGTAATTTAAGAGTCTAATATTATAATTTTAGTACCAGTCTAAGGAATTTTTAAAAATCGGCATAATATTTATATCAGTATCATAAATGATGTAAAATGGCGTTAAATCATATTTCTCCTAACGAAGTAAGACTTCAGACAATATAGAATTTTTAAGGTTAGTTCAGAAAAAGTTAAGGCAAACAAGAATTTATGTATGATTATTTAAGACAAGATATCCTTAAGTTGACCTTAAAATAGATTTGATCTATTACTACTTAAGACAATTTAGGTTGTATACAATCTTTTTTATTTACTTAATACTAAAAAAAAGTAAATTTTATTATAATTGTATTGTTTGTGCCAGAAAGGTTTATGCAACAAGTAAGTTTACAAAACTTGAATAAACTAACTTACTTTCTCTTAAAACTTTAGCATATTATCACATCAGAATGGGGATACATATATTAAATAGGACATTAATTGGCGAAGGTACCTGACCAATTTTAAACCTCCTTTTAGTTGACAGGAAAACAAAATATTTATTTACAGCGAGGGTGCAATAGTTAATGGGATGTTAATTACAGTACCTTAAATATTATTTTTTACAACTTTATATGTTATGTAAGTAAATATAAAGAAAAAATATATTTAGGTACCTATTTATATCTGTTGCCTGGTAGTTTATTTTGGAGACCACCAGGATGACACTGTGTAGGACCGCCAGGAATATTTATTTTATTCATATGTTATTAATGTATCTCTGGAATCACAATTACGAAGATAATATAAGCTTTTCTTGTTTGACAGCTGTCATCAGTAATCAAGATATTGATGAGATCTATCAATTCCACAAATAAACTACTTATTTGACAACTATCGTCCTAAATAAAGAACTTGATAAGATCTATTAATCTCTTAAATAAACTACTACAGGCAACTATCTACAGTCAATTGTTTTAGAGAAGCCGCTTTTTTAAAGTAGGGTCATAGTTTTTATTTAAGTATCTGTCATTGGTCAGAGTGCGACAGAAGATTTTTTTTTATATGCACGGTTTACTTGGGCGAGTTAACTACTATAATTTTTCTGTTTGTATAATCTGGCCCGGTATATTCGGTCCAATTTACCACTAACAATTTAAAATGTGTAAACTGGTCCGTGGACCACGGGCGAGTTGCCCTCTAACCCGCCAAATTTAAGTACTTATCTGCGTAGGATTTCTATAACTACTTATTTATACTAATAAGCTTTCCTATAGTTATTCTACGTGTAATTCGATTATATTTATTCCTGCGGGAGCTTGTGAATTTTCAAGGACAAAAAGGGATACCCTACGTCCTCCTCCATCTCTAACTATCTCTATGACTTTCAACTAGTTGCTTCCGTTGCACCATTTAAAAACGACCAACAAACTAACTTTTGCATGTAAATTATTCGTGGATGGACATGGATTATGTTATAACAACTTACACATTTTTATACTTACTCTTTATGAATGCTCTTACGGGAGAATCACATATAAATGACCTAATTTTCACCTCTTCGGCTACCTACCAACCAGGTGGTGGTCCGTGTCGATAACAATCTCTTTGTACGCCCTTGTGTCTTTTACTTTTTGTCTAAATCTTACGTCCACTAACATAAAGTCGATTATTCTCTTAACTTAAAATAAACTGTGCTTATCTACTACTAGCTTTTGCCAGTGGCTCCGCCCGCGCTACATTCGGTTATTGGTGTGGAATTCCTCGACAAACTCGAGAGAAAAAATGTATGGAAGTACATTCACGGGTTTCGAGAGGTAAGTTAGACTTCCATACGTTTTTCTCTCGAATTCCAGTGACCGAATAGCTCAAGACTGTTCCCAATAAGATCCTAGATCCGCACTACACTAGCTACTCGCGAGCTGTCGGTCCTAAGCCGCTTAGATCCGCACTACACTAGCTACTCGTGAGCTGTCACTCGTATTATCGAACGGCACATTAACTCATTGCCTGACTAAACTAATACTAATCAAAATGTGTCCGACGCACCCCAAATTGAATAACAACCTGTTAAGGCGAGGCGAGTCGATTGACGTCATTGTGCCGCAAATTGCCGAACAAATTGGGAACAGACTCACAATCGCAACTCTATTTAGCTCGCGCCTGCACCTGATTGGTCGGCACGCCTCCCGCGTTCGTTCCGAAACTCCATTCAGGCCCGAGCAAAGAAACGAAATTATGCACTACGTAAATAGGAACGTAGCGTCGCGTCTTTGTGAGCGCCTTATTTAACCTGTCAGTTGAGTCGGAACGAGTGTTTTAGCTTAATGACGCGGCTGACTGTCCGTTTAGTCGGAACGACGCGACGCGTGGAGTCGACTCGCTCGGTGAATAGCTGATAAATTACAAGTGCTTGGAGCTGGGGCCAGGCCGAAGTAAATTTCATTTGCAAACTAGATAGTTGAATACTTTTAATTTTGATATGTGCGCTTACTTACTCATAACCAACTGTTCTCAACAGTTTCTAAGTTAAAATATAATGCGTATCGATCGCTGGTTTGTAGCATAGCCTAGCCTGGCTAGCGTATAAGTTATGCGTTGATGTAATAAATCACTATAACGCTAATGCAGCAGGCGATCGTGAGTATACGGGCCGAGGCATAGCTGAAGCACGCATCACGGAGTCTAGTTATACTCAGTTGTGGCCAAGACTTGTATAGTGCTTTTCTCAAACATGCATGTAAAAAAACCAATTATATGGACAACTGTATTAACAATAATAAAAATAGTTTAGGGAATTTTGCCGCCAATTCGCCGCTATCAAATGTCGATTTTTGTTTCCCTTTTTTAAATTAATTTAATGGCTTATTCTTATTGTTGTTCCAGTCCAAAATTTAAATAAAACTTGATGAGTTATGTTTTATGTACAAAAAAAGTCCGTTTTATTTTCAAATTTTATATTTACCGCTCAAGCAGACAGCGAGTACGATTTATCCTAAAGAAGCTCGTGCAAGATATGGTCACATATTGTAGCATGTTTGAAAAAAATTTATTTGACTGGCCGTTAGGGTAGGTCTGATGGATTTCTGTGTATCGGCGGCCACAAAATATATAAGTAGATACATAGGTGTACCTATATAATTTTTTTAAATAAACTTGTTTTTTTTAACATTTATGTGTAAGATGGTAAATCTTACTGTCAAATTTTTAGTTCAAGCTGACAGAAAAACATAACTTATTGTTTTACCTTGCATTACCTACTAATACTATTCCTTATTATTTGCCTAAACATAAAGCAAACCAGCGCCAGGGAATGTGTTGGTACTATTAAACCCTTAAAGAAACGATTAGCAAAACAAATATTGATAATGTGACCGAAGTACATCCCGGGCCTAGGCCCGTCCCTGGAGGCCCTCTCCCGCGGGCCCTCGCCACCTGATGCGACGCGTAAGCGCCGCATTATCCCTCAACACTTATTACAATGGATTACATCGACCGGTCCTTTGTCCCCGCACTTGTCGAGGGAGCGCTTAAGTGTTTTTTTAATGTTGTGATCATGCAATATTATAATTGATTGATATTTTAAACATGATAGCTGCGTTGTGCGATTTTATTACGGATTGTAATGTTTTTATAATTTGATAATATGTAAGGCATAATATTTCATTTAAGATAAGTTAGCGAATTTGCTCCTCCATCTAAATAAATTTAAAAACTGTTCTGACTGACTTTTTGTTTTTATCTAGTTATCATTTACTTAGGTCAATATTGTTATGTAGGTTGACACAGTAAGAGTAGATAGGTATGCACCCTACCCTGCAAAAGAGGTAGCCACTAAATAGAGAAGGTCATCACAATTTATTCCTATCGATTTATATAAGCTAGAAGTTTAGATCGGACAAATCAACTAGAAGTTTATATTTCTAAGAGTTCAGGATAATCTTATGGCACACATAGCAAACTTAGTTTGCGAGGAACAGAGCAACTAACAGACAGGTTTCATTTACAATCGAATCATATCTGTCACTCTGATCAGGATTGAGGCAAAACAAGGGATAAAAATTTCTATGAAAATTCCGAATAACTCCGATATTTTTGTGTCTACATTTGAAATTTTTCAAGGTTTCTGTTACTTTAGCACTGAAAAAGATTCTGTAAAAATAATGCCTTAGGTAATTAAATGGAGATTGGAATTGTATAGAAATCCGCCATTTTTTAATATTGATTTTGGAAAATCATCCCTTAGAGAGGGTAAATTGAGGTTGAAAATATGGTTATTTTTGAATCTGAAGACTGAAAAATTGGTATTTACGTTGTTACATAGTTTTTAAAAAATTAAAGCCTACATGGTAAAATAGGGGATGAATAGGAATTGGTATATTTAATATTTTTATAAGTAGGTGAAACGAAAGAAACGCAGTTAAAAGCTTTTTTTATCTATGCACACTTTTTCAACTCACTTTAACGATCGCAAGTGTAAGCTACTGTATATTATATTAGAGCTACAATTTAGGCACTTCAGTTAGTAGCTCGGATTTGACATCTAATGAGTTAAGTTTTGACAACGAGCAAAACCTAAATTTTTTGTTATTTTTAGATTTACATTTACTATTTATATACATTTTATTAAGCTAATTTTATATATATGGAGATCTATTTTATTTATATGATGTATTGGTAGGTTTCTTACAAAAAACGTTTCGAGGGTCAATCTGGAGGGATTCCTTACAGATAAGTGCCAGAGACCTATTCGTAAGAGGAATTCCTTTAAACAGCCAGGCTTGACTAGGATGCCTACATACCTACAAATAGAAGTGTACACGTTAATACGCAGTTTTTTGCGAAAATATTTAAGCAAAACTGCAGAATTAAAGGATTCATTCGAATTTATTGGTCTCTAGAGCATTGCTCTAAATTATTAGCGAAAAATCAAAAATCATGAATATAAAACGATAAAAATGTTAAATTACCGACGTAATTTGTTGCAATATACATTACCTACTTTTGAAGTATAGGACAATTATATTTCTTGTAAGAATTATGACATCATGTAATAATTTTAAGAATAGTAACGTGCATCGTTTTGTTATCGTTAGTTTTGAAAAAAAAATACTTTGTAGTCAAGGTACTAGGCCTGTCTAGTAATATTTTTTTATTTTAAATTAACTATAGCAAATATGAAGACAACAATTAAATTATAGAATACACTCCGAGAGCCACCAATATTATTATAATTATCGCGAAATAGTTGGTATGAATAAAAAACATAATTTAACAAATCAAGATTTTTTAATATTATGATTAATAGTAAATTGTGTTTCAAACCTTAACTTTAAACAATGTGAAAATAGACAAAATATATTCCATAGTTTCGACTTCAAACCCTAAAGCACTTTTTGAAGAAGTAAACATCCACATTTCATGAAAACCAAATGACTATACTCGATCTAATAAATACGGTCACCGTAAAACTTAACCGCTTGTAAATATTTGAAACCTAACATTGAAAGTTACTTACATGTAATCTAATAAAACAAACCGAGGCCCAACAAACAGTTTCACAAGCTACACAAATATATTCCTGACACGATGCGACCAAATGAACGAGAGCTCTGTTGTAATATTGAGATTCCCGTAAAGGGTAGAAAAATTAGACAATATGTGTAGCGGAGAAGATCAACACTGCCTGGTGGCCGTCACACATGACTAATAAATCGCGGGGCCCCGCAATTCCGGGCCCCACGCGTCATTACTGCGCGCGAATGTGCTGCCAAATTAACAATTAAGCCGAACCTCTGTGCCTCGCGTTAATTAGTAAATTCGGAACGCTCCTCGTCTACCTGCGACGTAACGTTGCGCTCGCTAACTTAGACATATCGAGAAAGAGCTCTAATGGCGAAGGGTTTTTGAAAATTATTCTATTATTTTGCAAACCCATGGATATGTTGTGTGTAAAGCATGTATAGGTATAGCATTTTGTTGAACACATTTGTCATATACCAATTTTGAACAAGGACTTTTTGGACATCGATTTAAAGTGAAGAGTTATTTTTAACTAGCTTTTGCCTGCGGCTCCACCCGCCCTAAATTTGGTTATCGGCGTGGGATTTCTTACGTCAACTTCTTAATTATACTCATGAAGTTCACTATAGCAAGCTATAGTTCGTTTAAGCTCGGTTATAGTCGTTCCCGCTGGAAAATTTGCGTTTTTTATCATAATAATCCTATATCCTTCACCGACACTCAAACTATCTCCATACCAAATTTCACCTAAATCGGTTCAGCGGTTTAAGCGTGAAGAGGTAACCTACAAACAGACGGACAGACACAGTTACTTTCGCATTTATAATATTACTAGGGATTTTAATTATCAATTATTTACATTATACACTAGCGAACTTTAGAGTGCTCAAGCTAAATTTTTTTGCACAAATTTGAACACGTTTTTAACCAAATAGAACTTTTATTTAGCGAAACGATCTCTTTAGAGGAAACTTATAGTAAAAACCTAGGTATCTATGTAGATAGCAAATTTGAAGTTTGGCCCTGGGCTGGGCTGGGTGGGGCGCCGACAAGCGTGTGCGGTCCGTCTCTGTAAGCCCTCGATTGCCCTCGACAAGTCTCCGAGGCGAAGGTTTGATTCTCTGACTTAACTAATCTCTCTCCCAGGGCCGTAGCTCGCTGTCAAGGCCGGGCTGCGTGCAATCAATATCGCCATCGCCGGCGGCGGCTGCTGCGCCCCTGCCCTGCACGCTGGATTACGGCTTTATAGGTGTTAGACACTTTACTGATTAAGAAGCTCTCTTTACACGTGAAGGTCGTAGGTGCGTTAACAACCAAAGACCGGAGTAGGCAGAGTCATGTTTATTATCTCCTTGCATCTTGCTACCATAATATGGACATACCTCTCTTCAAACCTTAGTTGGTAAGTTTCTGAATCCTTATACTCTCTTACGATAGGTATATTTGAGAAACATCGATTTTTTTGCATCACAATTGTACACCTTCCGGAAAAACTTTTCTAAATGAAGGGAAAACCGAATGAATATACGTTGTGTATTTTTGAAAAACTAAGCAGGCAGACAGACAGACGCGAAAAGGAACTTTATTATATAATATTTGTAATTTTTAAGATCTATATACACCCATAGATAGATTAATATACTACGAGCAGGTAGTGGTTGGGTGTTTAGAAGATTTATTTTGCAAGTTATACTTACTTAATACAAATAATAATTTATTTGTGCCACAAAACTTGCCAACTTAAATATTTAATAGTAAGCGATAAAATAAATCTTATTTTAAAATGCCTATTTATATATTTATTTTTACAATTCAACAGTGTCATTATGTGTAGGTAAAGCGGGTGCTAAGACCTTTATTACTCCCACGGGCTTTTTCTTTGTAAATTTTACTTTTTCTCTAAGCAAAGCGCGCATTCAAGAACCCATTGGCAGTAATAACGAGACTATTTTCAAATATGTATAAAAGCTGTACTATAGTTCTAAATATGTTTTGTATGTTTAAAGTGTAGCCAAAACTTTTTAATTCATAAATTCCCTAGATATATTACTAGATATATTACTAGATATATTACTAGATATATTACTAGATACTATTACTAGATATATTACTAGATACTATTCCTGCCATTTCGGCTGTGTTTTGGTAAGTTTATTAATAATATATCATATCCGCAATGAATAAATATTCACCTTATATTTTTATTTATTTACAAGCGGATATGATGAAAATCATTGCGTTAAACACGGGCGGTACGGAAAGTACAAACTCAAGTCATTAAATCCTTTGGCCTTAGGCTGCTAAATAGCCTCTCGTTTGTAATTTTCTGCTATGTTATATTCATGCCTTATATATATTTTTTAAGGAATTTCCATTTAGATCAGAACTCTCAACCCTTTATTTAGACTGGTTAAACCATGTGCCAAACTTGGGCCGCTGGTCACATTTGCGTTTAGGTAGGATATCGTTACTATTTGTAAAGTAAGATTTTTGTTAGTAAGAACTTATAACAAAACAACTGGTCCCCAAACAAAGTTATTCTACAAAAGCGACCGGAATAAATAACTTAGCATTTAATTTGAAATAGTTTTTATTGTATTCATTAAATAACCTAACTTCGTGCCTAATCTCAGAACGGTTAGTCACCTGGAACTAGAAGTGGTTAAGATATTAGATGAGGGAGTGACTCAATTGTAAAAAATAATGATTTTTTTTTGGATGTCAATATTTCAAAAAAGTAAGGCACTATAGAAATATTAACTTGATTTGCAGAACCATAATAGAAATATAAATAAAAAAAAATAATTTTTGGACTCCGTCTGGTACCAAACTAAGCAAAGCTTCTGCTATGGATACCAGACAACGGATGCAAATACATTTATTTACCTTTTTTGTAAATACATAGAAAACAACCAGCCTCAAGGCAAACACAAATAATAAATGTATGTCTTGTGAGGGAATCGAATCCACGCTTCTCGATTCAGCAGTTGGGTCATTCATTACCCACGGAGCCCACTATTATATATATTTTAAACTTGTAATGTCTGCGTGCGTCAACTAACTTCCGGTGTTTATTTGTTGATTTAAAGTTTTGATGAAACTGATATGATGGGCATAAAATTTAGTATTTATCTTAACTAATATACTCGTGGGTACGAATGCGAAACTCTCACGTTTGTTTATTTAATGTTTAGTTTCGTGTCGCGGACCATCGAGTTGACCTGATTTTTGCCAATAATACGGACAGAGTCGGACTTAGGTGAACCAATCGAGAGTTCGCACGGGAATACTTTTATTGCGGGTGATACCGCGGGGCAGTGTGACTCTAAGTCGCAAGTCGCAACGCAAACGGGGCAACGAGGCTCATAGCTCAAACATATACCTACTTAAGGATTAGAAAAAAACTTTTTGATTCGATCGAGCGTTCCCACGGAAATAGACTTTTCCACGAGACACTTTCCCTTGACGACGCAAAAGTGCTACAGGTGTCTTAATTTTCGCACCAGTATAGCTGGAGAGACAGAATAACATTAAATACCTACTTTTTATAATAGAATTCGGTATTCTGCGCGGGCGAAGCAGCGGGAAAAGCTAGGATTATAACGTATAATGGTATAAATAGTAGTACTATAAGTTTTGGTGATTCTAAGGCGTTGACTGATCAAGTATTATGTGATAAAGATATCTGAGCCAGCGAGCTACAATTTAATTACTTATAATTGAATTAATCAGTGAGTACATAAGGCTGCGTGTCTACTGTCGGGTGGACGAACACAATGCCTACCGGCGGAGTACGGTGTCGGATAACTCTGTGCGGGATCGAGCTTGATTAACAAATTTAATTAGAAATTACCTAACTGTTTGCCGAGCTCCTACCATCGACCGGCTTGCGGCTGCTTAGGGCTATCACCACTAATTAATTATTTTACGTATATTAAAGTTTTCTAAATTTTGTCATAATCGTTAGGTTCATTATTATGATTTAAATTCTTGAATTTTATTTCCCAAACAAATAGAGAAAACGTATTTATTTCCAAAGGTTTCTTTTAGCAACTTGGTGGTTAAATAGACTGTTTTTGTTATGTAGGTACAAAATAAATAACGCAAATTATAGCACAAAATATATTATACAGTTATATCAACTTTATATGGCTTACAGTTGTGGCTACGCAGAAGACGTGAACGGGCAGTGAATCCGTACGATTTGTTACAAAATGCGATAACGTTTATTATTTATATTAAAATTTTAAACTACAATTATTTTCAAATTTATATAATATTTCATTCAAATGAAAATGTACAATCCTAGTTTTCATAACATGAACAATATTTTTAAAAATCGAGAAAATCAGACTATTTCGGATCTATTTGTCAATCGATTTTAAGTCTCGTCGTTACAGGAAAAGTGTATGTCACGTGTAAACGAGACAGAAACAAAGAGGCACATCAAGAAGAACAAATATGATGGACTAAAACAACATGAACAATTTAGTTTTTGGAATCGCCAGGAAATTTGTTTAAATACTTTTTGTCAACAATATTTCGAATGTGCCAACCCTAAGTGAGATATCCCAACGATAGGTATGTATGTATCCAGTAGACCCACGCAACAGCGCCGAGCTTCGTTGAGTATTTGAAAATTTAATTTAGTTACGTTTTGTTCTCTCTAATTGGTTTGTTTTCAGCTTAGTTGGTGTTCCAGCGAGCGAGCGAGCGAATGAGCGAGCCGGAGACTGACGCGCTCAGCCATCGGCCAGGACGATTTATTCGTTTAGATTATGATTATTCAATAAATGTGTTTGAATTTAACTAATAATTTCATTAAGTAGACAAATTTATCTAAACGGCAAATTATAGAAGCGATATTGAACGGAATACAGCTGACATACCAATAGGTATTAATAAAGATAGATCAATTAAATTCATTCAAAATGTTGTGATAATATAATGCATAACAGTCATAAAATCATCACTCAATTTAGATTTGACAAAGCAATTCACCTATTTTGTTCTTATTCACTAAGTTCAGCAGATAACATATCTAATACTTAAGCAGTCACCTTTATAAGTAGATTTAGATAGTTACGTTTGTGTGACACAATGTGTACTAACGAAGGGAACCTTTACCTCCGTAACGGAAGTTACAATAATCTAAAATAGTGTTGGTAGTGTGATTTTAATAGTTATACAATGTCAAAACTAAGAAAATGATTTCTAACTCATATCCCCATAATGTCACCGATACATTTCTTAATAAAATCAATTTTCGTTATGGTTAAGAATATTTCAGTTATTGATATGACACGTATAAATCATATCTAATTTTATTTCGATTCAGGTCTGGTTTCAAAATCGTCGAGCGAAGTGGCGCAAGACGGAGAAGTGCTGGGGCCGGTCCACAATCATGGCGGAGTACGGGCTGTATGGCGCTATGGTGCGGCACAGCCTCCCATTGCCGGACACTATCCTCAAGAGCGCCAAGGAGAACGACTCGGTCGCACCGTGGCTACTTGGTGAGTCAATGACCGAACAGGTAGAGACAACGTCTTCGGCGACCATTAGACCACCCCCACCCGACTTTGGTGCCGATCACAGTTCGTTCTCACAATACTAAAATGAGATTCAACCGGAACTTGAATGTACTATCCACACGACAGACTGCACACGACAGTCCAAAGGTCAATTGAATACAACTAATTGATGTGTACGGTGTAGTCATGTACATACATCGTTTATTTTTTTATATTTTCTTTTGTAAAAGATGAGAAAAGATTATTAAGATACTCGTAGCTCTCAGAAACTAAAAGAGGTACAGCAATGTTAAGCAAAGCACTTTAAACATAAATATTCTAACTAGCCAATACAACATACCTGAGAATCGTCCTTTAAGACCTTTAAACGGGGAGAGAACTTATAAGAAGTGTCTAAAACGACTTATAACTCTGAAAGTAAGGTTCACCTCGACTCCAAAAAGTTCCAAACGATAGGGAAGACTTCTCCTTACCAATCTGGTATAAAACAAAATACGTAATTATTCATAAATATCATTAATTACAGGAACGAAAAAAACCTATCACAGATTTATAAGACAAAGTCACGGATCGTTCGCCACTGAACACCCACGCTCACATACACACGGATCGTTCGTGACTGAACACCCACGATCACATCCACACGGTTCGTTCGCGACTGAACACCGACGCTCTCCTCCACACGGATCGATTACGACTGCACACCCATGCTCACATCCACACGGATCGTTTACGACTGTACACCCACGCTCACATCCACACGGATCGTTCGCGACTGAACACCCACGCTCACATACACAGGGATCGTTCGTGACTGAACACCCACGATCACATCCACACGGATCGTTCGCGACTGAACACCGACGCTTTCCTCCACACGGATCGATTACGACTGCACACCCATGCTCACATCCACACGGATCGTTTACGACTGTACACCCACGCTCACATATGCACTGAATCACTGAAAAAGTCTGAAATCAGACCAGGGGTGATTCTAACCAGGAATTTATATAACAAACCCTGGCAGCTGTAGTTCTAAATAAAGCAGAGTTCCGTACACAAAGGGTGCACTATTGTAGGGGTGACTGTCTGTCGTAACTATTCTACCTTTAAGGGACTCTATCCTTTAGGCCATAGAAATATTTTGCAGAATACGTATGCTATTATGGATTTTCTTAATAAATAATAAAAAAAAATTGTAGAAAAATTGTTGTTGTTTTAGCTCTCTAACACAACAAGCAATAAATAACTTGGCGATCTTGTTCACAAGTTATCTGTAAGTCATGTACAAAAAACTGGAACCTCTTGACAAATTGACACTAACTTAAAATGATGCGCTCTTTAAATTCCTGAATCTTTTTAACCAAAAAATACAGAAAATGATTGGGAATTGCTAAATTTACTGATTCCGGTTGGATACTGGATGAATTAATACTATCTCCACTGGAAACCATAAGGGACCCAGCTCCAGAAATAATCTCAAGTGGCTGCAAATCAAGTTGTGGCAACGCTTGTGGGTGCAGAGAGCTGGACTTATTAATATTATACGCATTTTGTGTCCATGACAATGCCTACGTAGAACGATCACAGCACGATGACGTAGAGAGTAACTAACCTGAAGACGAAACGCCAGGTGTCTCTAAGCTTTGAAAATTGTAGCTGTCAGTTAGTTAGGCATATGCCGTATACATTCTGATTGTTGTTTTTCGTTCGTGATCGTGATCCTCTTGTTTACCAATTCTGCCATTATGCTAATTTCTTGCTTTATTCTCATCAGCTGTAAACAGCAGATATCAGATCCAAAGTCCGGTGACAGAAATTTCATAACTAACGAGCCCCTTCCAACGACATATTGCACACATGACGCACGGTGCGCGATCCAGGTTTCGGTTCAGTCAGTAGAGTGTCTTTTGTGCAAGTACCGTGTGACACCCAAATATCGAGCTTTTTGTATACCCAGACTGAAATTTTAACTGAAATAAAACGTTGTTTGGCGTAAATGTCTAGTTCTTAAACAATGTCGTATAGATCCGTTAATATAATAAAGTAAAAATTGAAGACCTATGTTCTACCGCTTGATACGACGGGAAAAGTGAAATCATGCGATACAAGTTAGTAGGTACATGTAAGTGCATGTAAATGGAAGAAAATAAATGAATAAATTAAGTTTATATTTAGTTATGATGACCAACAATGCAAATAAAACTAATATCCTTTGTTGTCGTAGCAACACTACATCTGTAGTCGTGGCAACGCTACATTTTTAGTCGTAGCAACGCTACACACTCAAAAAATATTTAACCATCTTTCAGTTGTTCACAACATACTAACTCTGCCTATATACAGACAGCAGGTCCAAGTAGTAATTAGTATCAGACACAACTTTATTAATTCATTAAACAATTAATTGCCTACACTTACAGTCAATGTTGTTAAATTTATAACAAACACTAGTCTGTAAATTTAAACAAGGTAATTTCGTTAAGACAATAAATTGTGACCTGCTACGTTATTTAATTTCTCACTGTCAACGAAACAGTCTGGTCTGCTGCAGCAGCTAATTTACTCCATCAATAAAACAAATTCTGCTCTGCCATTGTAACTTATTTAGTCAATTAATAATTATAAGAGATTATAAGAAAACGACGTTATAGGAACAAGTGACACTATAACTATAGATATATATATATATACAATTTACTTTGAGTAACAAAATCAAAGCTGTGTAAGCGTTTCTTCAGAGACGCTGGACTGATACTAGCGATTAGGCTTGCTGTCTTTATAGCGTAAAATAAGATGTTTCAATAGCTTTAAAGCATCTATATTTCTTTTAAGGTAATCTCCACAAGACACTCGTAGATTATTACGCGTCCCATATCACTGCCCTGCTAATACGTGCTATAGCGTGTTTTAAAATACAAGTTGCACCCTCTAGTGACAGTCTGGTTGAACAATAAATATATTGATACTACAGCCTGTAGTTAATAAAACAAACTCTGCCCAGCTACGGTTGCTAATTAGACTGTCAATGAAACACGCTCTGTTTTGCTACTTCAGGTGATCAGAATGCTAATATGCTAGTTATTCTAAATAAATGTGTCTGCACATTCAACAGTCTTGTCTGATAAACTTATTTACATCAAATGTTTACTTTAAACATTGGTCAAATCGGTCCGTTTAATGGTTCTGAATCTGTTCATACAACTTCTCTAAATTAGCCTACTGTAGTAGAGTATACTAGAGTAAGCTATGTGATTTAACAGTTTGTTTGTAATTTGTAGCAGTGCAATGTAGTTACCGTCCCTAACGGTTTTGGATTGGTTATGAGTAACGAATTGATGGCCGTTGTATTAGTAGAAAAAACATTTATGAGTAGCAAAGTTCTTTTAACATACCAAAAAACAGTACTCTGCTAGCCTCTAATTTTTTGAGTGCATCAGCGAATCTCTAATGATTAGTAATGTATAATATCTTAGAAGGTAGTGACAGTAAGTGAGTCATGTAACAGTGTCTCTGTGTGTTTGTATGTAGAGAGTATGTGTGAGATTGTGACGTGATGATTTTGTTCAAGAGTCGGGCGCATTGACAGACAGACAGGCACGCCCGTAGCGTCGCGCCCCCTCCTCCTCACCACCACAGGGTGAGTTACCGTCACCGTGACACCCACACCCACATACACACACCACTCACAAACTCACTTAACAATAACTAAAAAGTCAGCTGTCACTGCGCCCAATCGAAACTCCAAATTAAACATGGATATATCGCTCTCTGTTTTCTGAGTTTAGCCGAGAACTATACTATACTTAAGAGCAAAATGCTTAAGTGACTCAGAGGAATCACTATTCACACTGATCGCTTGGTCTACTTTAGCTATTTCCATTCTGTCATGTCTTATGGCATTTTGCTTTGGGGTAAGGCAGCTGATATTGATACAGTCTTTATCTGCAAAAGAGAGCAGTATGGTACCGCATTATTAGTTGCCACATAAGGTACAAATCGGTTACTTTAGTATTTATAAAGACTTGTTAGAGAACACTCAAGCTTCAAAAGCTGAAAATTACGCTTTCGCCTGTATATTGACTCTATTAAGCACCCCGGAGACAACATTGTTATGTTGCGAGCGTTAATATAGGTGTAAAGGTTGGTGTTGTTCAGCATTTAGCAATTGATAGTACCTAATGTCCACTACATTCTAGCTTTTTTGTGGAACTAAAAGTTGCTATATTTTGAATTAAAGGCCAAAAATATACCCTTAAAATGCCTGCATTTTAAGATAGAACATGTGAACTACAAAAATGCAATCATTTATTCTGTGACTTCAATTGACAATGATGTAACGCGTTTTGCTGCACATAGTTAAACTTTAAAGTGTTAATCAGCTTGTTACATGCGATCTTATAATAGCTCATAATTACTGTGGGTGAATTTATACGATGCTAAATTTCAGCAAACAGCTATAAATTAGATCGCATCTTATCTTTGATCCAGGTTGTAGCGGAACGCTTGTACTAGCATAGGTCAATAATCTACTAATGGAGTTATATAAGACTCTGAATTTTATGCCCATTGAAATTTAGTGCCCCGTACGTATAAACGGATAGGGCACTCGGACGTTAGTCTTTGTAACAAGTAAGGATTATTGGCTGTTTCTACAGGTTGCGGTTCATTGGGTACAATATTTTTAGTATCTGTTATCCACTATTAGGCTTTACAAGGATCTGTGGCTGACTTGTATGACACTACTCGTCAGCTCGTTACTGATTTATGTACCACTAGAAATTTTTAAACAGCCCCTGGCACTTCATTGTGACTGCGACACCGGTCTGTAGCTCACGCTGCAAAATAGGTTACACCTACTAGTACTCTTATAATTAGTAAATGTTTAGCTCTTGAGGTGAAAGTCACCCTTATTGATGCTTAAATAATGGTAATATAATGCAATTAAATACATTTACTCAATTAATAGCTGTTTAATTTGTGCCCAAATCAGAGTTATATCAGCTGAAACAGCGCTACTAACGCTGTTATTCAGCAGTCTTGTTCAGCTAAAGATTCTATTGTAGACAGTGATCCAACTCATATACAGTGGTTCGGTGTTACTTGGGATTGGGACCTCGAATTTCTCCTAGGGAACTATTTAGGGAAATTGATATTTTAACTGTTCCTAGCCAATATATCTACGCTTGTATAACGTATATATATGCAAAAATTAGCATTTATTTGCTAAAAATAGTGACCTACACAGTGTTAATACAAGTAATACAGAATAAATTGGTGGTTCAAAATGTCGTATTCAGGAGGTACATAGTTCAAGAATATGTTATATATTTAATTTACATATCTTTTTGTATATTTATTTATATAATTATAATATAAAAATTAAAATAAAAATAACCTTACTATAAATAAAACATATCCTCTAAAAAATCATGCGGCATAGCAGTGCCCAGAACATGTTTGAATTTATCTCCAAATAAATTTAAAATATATGTCAGAGATAGTTTTATGAAAAAAAGGTTTTTAAAAAAGAATGCATGAATGATTAAAATGCTTGAAATAATTAGAACTTAATTAATTCGGAAGGATTTGTAAAAAAAAAATTTATTTAAACATTGTATATTATGTTATTACCTAGTGTAAGACTATATTGTGTTATTTTTAATATAAAGTTGAAAAAATATAAAAAAAAGGTTGTTCTCGGTATTAAAATTAAAATAATTCCGAACTGGTGATGAAGCCTATAAAATTAGTAATTAAACTGACGATTCAAAAGTGTTGCTTAAAAGTCTTCTTAAATAAAAAAGTTTGACTGTTAGAGTTAGGTTATATTAAGTTTGTTAAAGTTAAAGATCTCCAACTGCCAAAGTGCAAAGATACAATTTGCAATAAAATTTTAAAAAGTCGTCCAACATAGTTTACATCTAAGGAACGGAGATAAGCTTACTGAATATCATGAAAGAATGGACCGATGAGATGTATGGAATACGCCAACTATGAACTGGATGCCTGGGACTTGCGAGAGTTTGAATTTCGTTACTCATAGCTCGTACTCAGTGGTATAAATAAACCATGTACATCACACAAAAGAAGATCATACAGGTCTTTAAAATACAACTAAGTTTTTGAATGGCTGACCTGGATTGACTAAACGAACCCGAACTTGGTACATAACTATGTACCAGTACCCCAGAGCGCGGGGATACTGCCAAGATACATTGTGTTTAGTCACTTTAGAGCCCGTAGATATCCGTTTTAACACGGAACGACACAAAGCGTCCAATACAAATATTCGGCCGTCCGTCATCCGGCACGTATACACGCTCACGTTCTATAACCTATAGAACACTGTGCGCAGTCCGTTTATTAATTAGTCCGGCATCCGGGTAAAAAGGAACGTCTACGAGGGCTCTTACTGCCATTTAGTAAGTACATGATGCTTAACTTAGATTAGTAGGAAATCAAGATATCACTACACATGAATAATCATCATGACAAATCCAACGAGCCCAAGCCACAGTTAAACTACGTGCACGAGAGCGAAGATCCTACGGAGCCATAGTTCCACCATCAGACTGAGTAGAACCAGAGTTGTCATAGAAAAAAAAAAATCGACCAAATGCGAGTCGGACTCGCGCACAAAGGGTTCTGTACCATTATCTACAAAAACGAGCAAAAAAATCACGTATGTTGTATGGGAGCCCCTTAAATATTTTTTTTTTCTGTTTTTTAGTATTTGTTGTTATAGCGGCAACAGTGAGTTCGATTCCCACGCTAAAATTTTTGTGATAAACATTTTTGTTTGCCTTCCTGGTGTCCAGGTCTTCCAGGTGATTCCTGTGTATAGCATGTATATATTGTCAAAAACTATTTAGTTATCGTCATCATATATCAAATCCGTTGTCCAGACAAATCTATAGTACCTACAAGCTTTGCCTTGTTTGGAATTAGATTGCGCTGTGTTATTTGTCCTAAAATATTATTATTATTATTTATTATGTACAATAAAGCAACAATTTAGTGTTTTTCTTCTATTCTTTTTGCTGTTCAATATTTTATTACTAATTTATAGTAAGTAACTTAAAGAAACAAGAAAATGATACAATAACACATGCGTTGACAACCCTACGAGTAAGGCAACAAACAACAACTACCGACGTCACGCAAAAAGCTTCTCATAAGCTGTCAACGGCTTTTTGTTCTCCTACAGCCTTTGTACACGTGCCGGAGCTGCAGCTCATAGCTTGTGAGACATAAAGTTGAATCTTTTGTGTTTCGCCGCCAGGTTATTGTTGCAGCAGATATACTCTTGCTCTGAAAAATGAGCATTTCAGTTTGTTGGGATTAAAAATGATAACGTTTTGTTTTGAGCCACAAGCACTAGTTTGTTTGACGAACGTCTTTTAGCGTTATTTATGTGTGACATACATGTGCGAACGAAAAAAATATCCGATATCCGTAGGTATTAAATTTAAAAAAATGTGTTTTTTAAGTTGTAAATGACACGATTAGGAATCTAACTTATAGTTCCGTCGTCCGTTTGTTCGTGCGTACTTTTGTTCATTTGTCTCCCTGTTTTTCTGTCCAATGTTCATGCACATTCAGCTTAAAACTTATGAAAACCAAATAGGATTTAATTATTGTGTGTGTTTATTACCTAACCTAAAACTAAAGATGACTTTATTCCCTTTATTTTTTCGATTCTTTGACAAATCATCTTTCATTTAAAAAATCCCCATTTCTCAAACATGAATGTGGGTGTCCCCTGCCGTGTCCGTGGTGAAAAATATCTAAAAATATTGTAAGTTTTGATGAATAGTTTTCAGCAAACTTATTTTAAATATAAAAAAGGTACCTATGTATGTACGTGGAGGAACAAACGTACTTATTGAAAAAGTCGATATTAGATAATTAGGCTGTTTTGTGCTTTCCTGCTTCAACGATATACTTTCTGCATTTTGTACACATATTATGTTTCATTTAGTGTCTCATGTTCGTTTAGTCATAAATATCCCAGCATAGGAAATATATACAATTTATGAACGTAATTATCAATTTTGCTACGCTTTGGACACTTACATACATTTTTTATGATAAAACAATAAATGTTACATACAACTTCCTAATAATAAAATTAGAGAGATAGTTTTAATGTAAATCTTACTTTTAATTCTATTTAAAAGAATTTATTGCTTAGTGTAGCCGTCGCGTAGCTCTTTCGTAGCACAGCTACGTAACGTCTACGAAACATTCCGATGTGACACACGTGAGAATTCTTGTCATTGATAAATATTAATACAATGTTAAACATTATATCCGTATTTTGTAGGCAGTACCTACACAACACCAACATTATAAGAGTATTTGTATATTTTTTGTCACTGCTGAATTTAAGCATACAAGAGGAGTGCAGATTGATTTGAAACTTTTACCAACACGTAGTTAGTACTTTTCGATTATGCGATTAATAAATATTACGAGAGTAAAACCGCGGGCTCGGCTAGTCAATTATTAAGTTAATGTTTGCGCACATGTATGTCACTCATAAATAAAAGCAAAATTAGCAAATATATACATAAAAGTAAACCATAATTTAATTAATAACAAAACCAATGCAAATCTAGTTAATGTATTACGGCATAATGTGGCTGATGGTCACGAATACAGCCTGCGTCCCCTCCGAGCTTCGGGGGGCGGCGGGAGAGCGAGCGCGAAAGGGGGGGCGGCGAGGAGGCAAGATGGCGGACGCATTGTCTAACCGTTGATTAACGCAGATTTAAGGGCTGGCGCTGCGCCGCACCTACTATGTGTTAATTATGTGCTCGCCGACACTTAGGTATTGCGTTTTTACTGTACTCCACATAAACATGTGCGCTTCGTTGCTGAACACAACTATGTAACTCGGGGTTTATTTTATTGCTCTCAGTATATATGTAGGTAACTGAATATTCAGCTGCTAACACTCAGCTGAATATTCAGTTACCTGTTGTAGTATATGTACGTAGTATAAGTGCTGTTCTTGTACATCAATTATATATTTGCAATTATATTAAAATTGTATATGTTTTAAAACTGATGGCAAAAGGAGTTAAACCTTTTTTTTTACCACTATATTAACTTGTGAAATAATTTGTTTTTATTAATTTTTACGATTCCGTACAGAATACTTTTTAATGAGAATTTGGTGTCTGTCAGTCTATCTGTGTATATCACCACTATTATTATCAACAAGTGTAATCGACTTAAAATTTGGTTTAGCTGAATTTTGCTGAAAAACACTAAATTGAAAGAACATTGCCTATTGGAAAAAGGGTTATAAAATAGTAGGACAATTTCTTACCGCCCGCCATAAGGAGGGGAGGGGGAGGGCTCGTATTTTTAAAGTTTCTCTCAAATATTCTAAAATAATTTAACTTAAAGACTAATAACGTTATCTATCTAATCGGAACCCTTGTTGCGGCTCCGATTCGCACTTGACTGATTTTATACTTTTTTTTACTTCAATTCATAATTCTGCGTTGAATTACCGTTTTATATTTGATATTGAAGTACTTATTCTGTAGGTACCTATGTGCTATTCATGTTTATATAGTATATAGTGTTTATGAAAATAAGTAGTCCGGTAGATATACATACAAACTTAAATATACATACACACATATACGTGACTAGACAGTGAATTATAATAAATACAGTATATTTATTCGTAAAGAATACATCGGTACACGTTGGTCATTAAGTACAATTTAGTTTAAAAAATCAAAACACGGTTTCTTATTATCGAGATATTGATATCGAGATTTCAGTAAAATAGTATCATGTTAAACATTTACAAGAAATTGTGTCATGTTAAACATTTACAAGAAATAGTGTCATGTTAAACATTTACAAGAAATAGTCATGTTAAACATTTACAAGAAATAGTGTCATGTTAAACATTTACAAGAAATAGTGTCATGTTAAACATTTACAAGAAATAAATAGTGTCATGTTAAACATTTACAAGAAATAAATATTTCACTGGACATTCTTCGATTTGCATTTGCTTATTGAACACGTTCCAGAACAGGAAAGTTTATTTTTTTAATTTTTATCTTCAATAAACATTTGAATTGCATAAAATAAAATTTTAAAACAATTGTAGGCAATCTTCCCTTAGATAAGTTTGCGCGGAAATCCTCAATTGATGAAAGACAAGCGCGTACCGAGTACCGAGTACCGAGTATTGCAGGCACTCGAAGCGTTCGACAAATGGACTGTAATGCATCAGGAGTGCGCCTCACAAAATTATCTGCCTATTATACACTCGCTTTGTGAATTCTCTCATCTGATTGTCAAACGTTCCTACCATTAACTAGGAGTAGAGTGAGTAGTGAGTAGTGAGTAGTCTCCGAGTCTCCGAGACGCGCCGCTCGCTCGCTACTCTTGCAATTTGCACTTCACTCGAACTAAATTATAAGTTTTCGCTTTGTTCCTAACCTCGACAGATATATTCGCGGATTGATTGAGGTTTCTGATGGGTAAAGTAACTCTTTGTTACAAATTAAACGCGCAATGGTGTGAGTCCTTTGTGGATTGTCTGAGATGTCTTAATGCTTTCATCATTTTGCGTTTTTATGATGAGTGCAACAATCAAAGCGTAATGGCTGTAATACACACTTAAAACTAAAAGTCCACATCCTAAAAAGTACAAACAGCACTATATTACATTTCCTCGTCCCTAGCTTGATCTTCAAATACTTATACTTACCGAAGAAGGTTTTTGATACAATGTTGATACACTTAGCAAAATTACAAGACTGAGTAGATCACAGGAAAAATATAAAAATAAACTATGAAATCCTACGAATAAGAGTCTTAATGATTGTTAAGAACCATCAAAATATATAAAGTATTATATAGGTACACATGTACATAAATGTCATGACACATTCGTAAAAGAAGGCGCTGGATATAAGTTGTACCTAAAACTGTTTTGTCGAGAAACTTTTAAATAATTTAATTCTGTAGTTAGTTAGTTAGTTAGTCGTATCCAATATTCTGAAAGTTTCATTTTCTTTGACCTTTTCTGTGAAATAGGATAAAAAAAATTGTACCTTTATACGAGTATCTCTACCAAACCTTTAGTTAACGTAAATACACGTACTTCGGGACATTTTGATTATTGGTACATCAATTAGAGTTTTTAAAATTTCCTCGAACTTAAACATTTAGTACATTACGCTTGTTCAAATAGAGACTCTAGAGTTAGACCCACTGTCAGTACAATGTGCTATATTGGATCCACTATACAACTGATACAGCTTGGCTCGTTTGACTCGGTTCAACAACGGGCCTTATAGGATGATCACAAACTCACAAACCGTATCGAACCCTTAAGTCTGAGGAGACTTCCGCTTGTATAGTGGGATGTGTTTTGACTACTTTCTACTATTAGGTACACCGCTCGCCATCAACAATGAAGTCATCCTCACACCTTAAAACCTTAATTGTCACGTATAGTGCAGTTTCAGAGAAACTTCCTCCCACGAAATCTTAGGTTGTTAAATAAGCTCTCTGCCAAGGTTTTTTCTCAAAGGACTACAGTTTAGGGTTTTTCAAGAAATATTGCTATGAAGAAATCATACTGGTGTTGTAAGAGTCCATAGGCTGCGTTGGCTGGTTAGTAATAATAATATAACATAAAATAATAGTAATAGCGCTTTTTCTCTTACATTTACACTCAATCATTTCTATTTTATAAAGAAACGCATGATAAAGCAAAACCAATTGCCCAATTAAATTTTATGTCTATAGTTGTGTAGCCATATCTATGTTTTTGCAGCCATTTTTTATGTAAGTCTCTCTCTCTGCAGATACAAACCAGTATGTAAAGATTCAGAAAATAGAAAACCTCAAAAAAATTAATCCAATTATTTATAAAAAACTTTGATGATATATTTTACCTACCTACCCAACCTATTTAGGTAAAACCTTTCTGATGAGTAACATTTTTAAAAATCAAAAATATGCAAATCACTTCTGGATTACTCTCTTGTGTCAAGTAGATTCAGTTTTGATAGACTTTTGTCAAGGAAATACCTATTTTACTAATACTGTATGTAGTAATACTGTATATAGTAGTAACTTCATCTGTCCTTAACTTAATCTTGCTGTTAACAGTAAAACAGTAAATTATTTGTAATTAGACGTTTTATTTTCAATCACCTATTACTTCGAGCTGGACCTCATTGGAACTTCCCTGATGTCACCAATTGGAGTCGGAAACGGAATAGAAGCTGGAGCCCTTACAATATGTAGTGAACTTGTTATTGACAGTGAAATCAATTTAAAATTTATATCATCTTAATATGAAATCGTCAAAAGCAATAGGATCTTTTGGCATTAGTTTATTTGCTTAGTGATTTATGTTTTCATAAAGCACTCTCCAAAATAATTTAAATAATCTAGATCCAACTAATTTCTAACAGTCTTAGTGCTAGTTTGGGACAGGTTCGTAAATCAACTCGATCTGTATCTATATATATCTATCCGTATCGTAGGAGTCCGCACAGACCCGTGCTAATGGACTAAGTTGTGTCGTTCGGTCGGTCCGGTGCGGGCGACGGGCGGCGCTGGCTGGAACCGACCACTAACAAATCAGCCATTACCGTGTTCCCGGGGTATGCTAATGACTTCTGAAACACTACTCCATGGCCACAGAAAACTTTATTATATCAATGAACAATTATGAAATATTATGATCTGCACAATAGTATGCATTTAATATTGACTTAGCATGTTGTAGACTTATTAACTATTCCCAATGATTGAACTGGGATTACTCTTTAAATTTAAAGAATGTGTCAATTTGAACTGTGTGCTATTGCATGCATTACTAATTAAATTATAATTGCACTCACGCGTGCATTATATATTGTAAACGTGTAACACATTAAAAACTAATACGTGGATAACGGTGTGGGTTTCAAATAATTATTTTCTTATACTGTATCTTAGTTAATAAGAAAGATTGTGATACTGTTTGTTGTCCCTAATAAAGAAAAAATCAATTAAATTAAATTAAAATATATTGCTATGCAGATAACTACGGTCCATAGACTACGGTGACCACTTACCATCAGGCGGACCGCAAGCTTGTTTGCCACCTTAGTGGTAAAAGAAATTTAAAAAAAAAGTTATTCATAATGCCTGGATCCTCTTTTTATGAAGTTCATGGAGAGAGAGTTTATTTTGCAGTATTCCCGTCTGATGGTATCGTTCGTTGTAACATAATTTCGTTAAATAAGGTGGTTGGAATAGTTGAGATTGGCTGTGTGACAGCTTTCAATAATTCATTCGTTATGCGATCTTTACCGGGACAAGTTCCTTCCTTGTATAATTTTGAGTAAATTTCTGTTTCTATATTTTAACCGACTTCAAAAAAGGAGAAGGTTCTGATTTCGGATGTTTAGATATTTTTTTTATGTATGTTCGAGCATAACTCCGTCATATTAAGATAGATTTTTAATTCTTTTTTTATTTAAAAGGGTATACTTCCGAGGTAGTCCCATATTAATTTAGTGTATTTAAAACTTAAACTTAAGGTGAAAAAAATAAATGGGGTAAATTTGGAACTGGTGAAACGCCTTTTATGTTGATGATTACATAAAATTTTGTTAGTATGGAAGTTTTTAGTGTAAGAAGAAAGCAATTCGTCACTCAAAGAAAAAATAAAAACTTTTATCAAAAAAACAAACAACTGGCTTCAAAACGATACTAAAACTAAAAAGGTAAAAATAATTGCATGAAACCAACTTCAAACTGTAATTCAGATCAGATTTTTGGAAATACGTAATTATTTTACCTTTTAAGTGCATGTTTTTGAAGTGGGTTGTTTTTTTGTCAAAAAGTTTTAATTGTATTTGATTTCTGTCCGTTATTTGGTGTAATTTTTTTTTTTCAGTTGTGTAATCCATTTTTTGTTACAGTTTAGTCTTCCTAAAGCTCTTTTGGCTGATGCACTGTTTTCTATTCATCTTTTTTAATTTAATATCTATGTTATTTTATTTTACTTTGAATAAGGTTATATAAAGCAGATATATACTTCTTTTCAATGCTAGTTTTGTTTTTCTTTTCTTTTAGCAAAGTTATCATTTAGTTTATCAGGTTTTCTTGTATATAACGTTATATATGTAGATACAGGTAGTAAAAATAATTCATTGCCCACTCTCGAAAACTAACAAAAATCTTTTTCTGTCTTGATTTAATAATTGTGGAATTATTACTACATAATATCAACTATATCTTAATATAAAGCAGTAAAATCCAAATCCTCTTTCTACTTCTCTTATAACAATAAGTAATTATATAAATACACAACCGATATTTTGTATCCGTTCGATACAGATAAGTTGTATGCTTCTGCAGCGCTTCAAGTAACTACGTACATATATAAATCTTACTCTCCGACTTTGAATAACGCAGTCGCTGATTAGTTATTCAGCTCCGCAGACCGGGCGACACTAAAAATCTCGTAAAAATGCAATTCCCGAGATATTAACATAGCATAATGACGTAGGTACACATGCAGACATCCTCACGCTTAACACTCGCGGAGAGGTTTTATGTGTTTCTCGAGTGCTGTATTAATGTACAGAGAATGTGTGCAGAGGGTGTGAGTTTGATTCCCGAACTGGACAAACATTTGAGTTTGCCTTGAGTCTGGGTGTATTTATGTATGATATGTATGTATTTACAAGGAAAGAGCCGAGGTGTGCGATGAATTGGCCGTTAACGTTTACGCGTCGCCTAACGCGAACTCGGTTTTAGTGATTCCCGGATTGTATTGAAGTCTAGCGCGTTGGTGAACAGTTTCGGGGATATGACGTATATCTATCACCCTTCTGAGCACCCGTTGTCTTATAGTTTTGAAACTGGACGTTAAAGACATCTTAGCACTTCGATTTGTCGCCAATAAGCGACATCGCTGCTGCAAAAAATCTAGCTCGGCCCAGGTCTACGTGGAGTCGAAGGCTTTTTGTAGTTCACAAAGATAACGACTAAATCTCTTGGGTTATTCGTACAGGGGATATTTCATATAGTATGAATATGGTATATAGGTACATTAATCTTCCAGTTTCATACTTACATATGAACGTGTTCGCTATCTGTACATGAACTAGAGGACAACTGTCTTACATACATAATTTGTTAGTTAAAGATGCGTCGCGGTCCATCACGTGTACCCCACTCGTTACCTCCTCGCTCGAGCTATAACTCATGGTGCGGACGCGACACGGGTTACGAGCGTCGTTCGCGGATGCGCTCGCCTCACGCGCTCGATGCATATTAAGTGAGTGCGAACCGAGAGCAACATCTTACTCTGTAGATTATTGCATTTCGCACGACGCCACAAAGCTTACAGCAGATTGGACGTTTCAGCTGAGAAAAATATCTTTATTTTTGTAATTTCAGTTTTGTATTTTTATAAACAAAATTTTGGTGAAGACGGTGAAGAGACCAAAGCCATCTGCAGGTGGCAGAATTGTCACCTCCAAACTAGAGATCTCACAGAGCAGATTCTGCAAAAAGATCAGCAGAAGCCGAATTGCTTTATACACAACTCTTCACGTCACTTGTGGCTAGACCCACATCCCCAGGAACCAAAGATCCACTTCACTGAAAATACCTTGACAAAAGTGAGATTAGGCCGGCTCTTGGACAGCTAAGAAACAACAAAACCCCGGCGTACTACTAAAAGTCTACGGAATTCCAGTCTTTAAAAAGTCAGCAAAGTAAACAAAAATCAAAATCCATGACAGAACTACACCGGATGCGTGGCGCGGATGAGTGGCGCGGATGCGTGGCGCGGATGCGTGGCGCGGATGCGTGGCGCGGATGCGTGGCGCGGATGCGTGGCGCGGATGCGTGGCGCGGATGCGTGGCGCGGATGCGTGGCGCGGATGCGTGGCGCGGATGCGTGGCGCGGATGCGTGGCGCGGATGCGTGGCGCGGATGCATGGTGGTGTCGTTCTTTAAAAAATTCTACTTAAGAACTATCGACCGATATCTCTTCTACCCCACGTGTAGGTATAAGCTGTGGTCTGAAGTAGTCCCGAATCGTCTCGCTGGGAGACTTGAAGAATTTCAGCCGCCAGAACATGCTAAGTTTCTGAAAGGCTTCAGCGGCGAATACATCACACACCTTAGGTTTACCAAGGGTATCGTTATTATGGCAGAGTAACAGCAAGAACTGAGCCAAATGTAGCACAACCCAGATGAATCCTCTCGACGAGTGGGCTATGGCGTGAGTTTAGACAAGACAAAAGTCAAGTTCAACCAACACGTCATGCCATTGCCAGTATACGTCGCCGGTAGCTTACTTGAGGTAGTCCAAGATAACAAAATACAATATATCGATCGAATCCGAAAATCCAGAAGAGAATTAAAGTCACCAGCTCGCAGTATCAGGAAACTGAACTTGCGATAGACTGGTCACGTCTGTTGGAGGACCGATGGAGCAGACGTGTACCAAAGTAAAGACCGCTTCCGTGAAGGTAAAGCGTCGGACGCCCTTAAGCTTAGTGGACCAGATACCTTATATGAAAAAAGTGCTTAAAATTTATAGAATTTTTTTAAGGTAGAGTTGAAAAATTATCCGATTTCCATAAATTTCAAAATAAAAGTTCTTTATACCCTTCAAATTTTATCCCAATTTAATACCTAAGGGCGTATATCTACATTCTGTACAAAACTGGAAAAATAAGGAAATCATCGACAAGTGTAAAAAATTTTAGGTTCTTAAGGATAACTCCCTAAAGTATTCTGAAAGCATAAATTAATAATTGAACTTAATTACACAATGAATTATGTAATTTTTTAAGTAAATTATGATACTATTGTATTATCTTTACAAATAATAATGAAATCTACTATTGTATAGCTGCTTCACTGCATCAAGCATTGATTGGTTGATCACTGATTGGTATATCAGCGGTTCTTTGTTAATCTCTAATTTTAACGGTCTGAGTCTCCCTTCACATTTTCTTTTCTCTGAGACAAAATCTTGGAATTTCGAGCATCGTGGTAAAATGACCATTTAACGTAAATTGCAACTTTTAATCTTAAGAGGATACAATTCGTGGCGCCTCGCAGCGAGTTTCATACAAACGAATTTCATACTTGTTTTGGTCATTTACTGATCAAATACTATGATTTTTTTTAGGCATGGTCTCAACCCGAATATCTTTGTCTGTAGTTTTCCAAAATCCTAAACAAAAGTTTTAATTACCTCAGAACTTATTCGCGATCATTTGTATGAAAAACTAGAATCCTGCATAGCTTTTAATATTAATAATTTAATAGAAAACTGGCACGTCTTCAAAATTTCATGGTGTTCGATTTGTAAGTGTCAAAAATAAGTATATTTTATTTATAATTATAAGCGTTTAAAGTTTTATAGGGCAAATTTCCCTAATATCGGCCACTTTTTACCTAACTACAGCCTTTCTTTTATCCTAATGTCGGCCAGTAAAGGATCGTAAGCAAGGGATTATATGGAAAGACAATTGATTTGTGTTGTAACTTTAGTATGCATAACTTTAACACTTTATAACACCTATTAAACTAGAAATTATATTAGGTTATATGTAACGCCTTACCAAAATGATATTTAAGAGCCCTAACTTAGGATACTGTCGTCTCCCTTGCCTCAGCCGGCGGCCGACATTAGGATTTTGTAATTAAATAAGCATCCTAACATAGGCCCATTATTTTTCTGTTACTAATTAAACTAAACAAATAAATTAAGAAAAAAAAATAGTTTTACGGCGTTGTTTGACTGTTCAGACTCAGTAAGAAAACCCTTGCAAGCTATTTATATCCAAAAATACATATTCTCATAGTGGTCTTCATTGTAGTTTTCCGCCAAATCAGTGATAGAATTGCACTGTGCTGCGCCTCGCCGGCTTCTGCACTCTAAACGATTGTGTGAGTGTACGACATAATGACACCGAATTGTATACATAATAAAACTAGATGAAGTTAAGTCGTTATTGATGCCAGAACCTTTCACATACACCAAATTTGAACCTGACGCTAAAGCTCAAACGTTTAAGGCTGAATTGAGGCGGGGGCCGAGATAAGGTAATTTTACCCTATGTGATACATTTTACAAAATTGTGAGTTTATAGTTTTGTGTAAATGATTTAATTTTTATTAAGTTATGTAGTAAGTTTAGATTAAATTCGTTTTTGTTTAAATAGTCTGAAATTTATGGACAATTCCTCACTTATGTTATTGAATAAAAGTAGGTAGTAAAGGACACTTGTATTTTATTATTTTAAATTGTAGGGTTTACAGGACAATTTAGAAAGACCATGTCCTTTACATTAAATTTTAGGGGTAAATTAACCACTAAGGTGGTAAAAGACAATTGAATTTATATGTATTTTACGCCCAAAAGTTGTTTTTTATACTTTGCTTTACCAAAATGAGTACACTCTGACGTACTGTTATCTACATCCATATTTTGAAGGTAAACTTTGTTTAACTTGTCAAATTATGAAGGTCGTAAAGGCATTTTTTTGATAAATTTGTAAAATGGAATATAGACATCGACAGATAATTAAAAACTGAGTAAAACAGTGTCAAAAAGTCTTTTACGATCAAATGTCCTTTACGACCTTTGAGCCCAGAGGTATCGATATGATGACGACATTTTATAGAACACTTAATAATTTTGCATCAACAGTCGCGGTCAATTTCGCCACAAAAATTCGCGTAATAAATTATTAGGTCTTGCCTTCTCAAACATGCTTTATCTCACAATATAGATAGGTAGGCAGGGAATGTATATTATACACTTTACATATAAGCAAAGTATCTAGTATAAAGGCGATCTACTCGGGCCAAACGGTTAGCATCGTTGCGGTGAGGCGGTGCAGTGGGGGAGCGCGGGTCATCCACCGCACAGCGTGTCAATTGGCGGAGTCCTAATCATGGTTGGTGACGCACACGCCTTGCTGCACCGGCGGCGGCAGTTGTGCACACAGGTTGTGCGCATTTTATTTGTAAAATGTCATAGGCATGATGTGCAGCATCTACCTATATTTCTTCAAACAAAAAAATGCCCAACAGTAAATTAAATTTTTACTTTTTTCCTAGGGATCGTAACAGGCACCTATAATAATTTACTTTAGTTGAATAGTTATTGCACTACATCATAAGTATAATGTAATGCTATAAATAAGTAATAGGAAGGCAGGTACTAGTTATTACAATAACCTTTTTGACATAGTTACTAGGTATTAGTTACGTACTATATATTTCCTGAGATTTACCTGATGCACCTAATTTTCGTTTTTCCTATTGTTATTGGTAGGTATAGGTATTACAATACGTAGTACGATCATTTATCAAAGTAGATGTAGGTGTCCAGGTTTATACCTATAATACCTATTTTGAAGTGTGAACAGGCCTCTTTGTAAATGAAACCAAATCAAAAATGTTTGATTTCGTAGGTAATCAAAAACAGTTGAAATAAGTCATCATAATTTAGCAAACTCACACAGAACATAAAATAGCGCCGCCGAAGCTGCGTAGGTCAATCCCAAGGGTTTTTCTCATCAAGATGCTCAGATATTTTATAATAACCTTTTATATATCCTTTCCTTTAGTACTGATTTAAATTGACCTAGGGGCAAATTCAGCAAGTATGCTGGGACCTTATTGTATAAACTTATACACAGACCTTTGAATGAGTAAAAATGAGTAAGTTGGTAATAAATGAGATAGTGTCATTCACAACCCTGCCCGATTTCTGCTTTAAAATTCTGCGATCTGAGTCTTGTATTGAAGTTAACCTACTTACTGGCGCGGGACGCCGCCGCGCGACCTCTACGTACTTTGATATAAGTGTGATATTATATTGTTTTTTTTTTCGAGAACGCTGAATGGTGAGAGTTAAAGTTTAGTTTAGTAACGGGATTATCTGTCTTGTGATGTTGCAGGTATGCACCGTAAGTCGATCGAGGCGGCGCACCAGCTCAAGGAGTCAGGCTCGGAGCGGGAGGGGTCCGACCATGAGGAGCGCGCCCCCTCCGCCGCGCCTGGGTCCCCGCCCCCGCACGACTCTCACGACCACCAGGTCAGTCAATTGCCTATAGTCTGTAACAATATCCGAATACCCATAAGAGTTTAATCGAGCAGTTAAAGTCCAAGTCACATCTTCATCAGCCCTCTGATATACACGTACCAAAAACTATATGTTGAGTTCCTGTTTACATAGTATATATAGTTTATGAAATATCCTGATTATATGTTCCGAAGGCTTTAATGACACAAGTTTGTAATGAGGATCAACGCGGATTTTACTTTTGAATGTGTTTAACTGCACCTGGCAACCGTCACCTTACCCTACGCGAGGTGTGCTACCAGATACTTATCACAGTAAAGAAGGGGAAAGTCTTCCGTAACACCTACTCCTACAACTTATCCCTAGTTCCCTAATTGTTTGTAAATATAATCTGGACCCCTTGTGCATGTATCCTAGGTTAGTGATTGTATGTAAGTGTGCGTACCAAGCTAATTGTGTACCTATTGGCCCTACCTACCTATCGTGTCCCTAACGCCCTAGCTCTAACCATAGGGTTCGAACAAATATATAAATATATAGAGTTATACGGGATTGTCTGTCACCAGGAGTCCTAAGGTGACAGACGGAAGGTGGGTAGAAAAGCGTGTGTTTACGTCGTGCAATGTACACAGGATGGATTTTCTCACTGCTGGTCAAGCGGGCTCACAAGACCAATCGACTGACGTCTAAAGGTTTCCGGACCGCAGTGAGAGGATGCTGGAAGGCATATAATATCAGCTCGTCTAGCGTTCCGTAGTAGTTGGGGTGCCAACGAAGCGCTACTACTAACCCTACGCTGTCTGTATGTCTGTCTGTCCGACCATTAAAGGACTATATCTTAAAGGCCAAAATAGGTAAAAGCCTGACATTTTCACAAAATATCTGTTATCTATATATATAATTATCAAACGTTAAGCAACGTCAGGCTTGGTCAGTAATTGAATGGGTGACCACTTATTGGCACACTTTTTGTTTGAGTTTGTAAATTTCGTAAATGGTGGTAGGTGTGCGTCTCCGACTCGCTCTTGGCCAGTTTTTTCAAAGATGCCAAAGCGACAAATATTTTCAAAATTTATTGTTAGATGATTTTATATCAATATAATATATATAAAAGGTACTTACTCGGCAATACAATTATCTAAGGCACCATACCTACTCGTACATTTAAAAATTACCCTATTTTTTTTTTTATACCGCTAAGGGGTCGAAAAAGCCTACGGTCCGCCAGATGCTAAGCGGTCACCGTAGCCTATGGACGCTTGCAACATCAGGGGTAATTCTCGCGCGTTGCCGACCCTTCAAAAATCTAATAACGTCTTTCTTGAAGAACCTCATACTGTAGTCCTTAGAGAAAACCTTGACATGGAGCTCATTCCTCAACCCAAGCGTTCGCGGGAGGAAGTTTTTCTCTGAAACCGCACTGTACGCGACTATTTCGGTTCTAAAGTATGAGAATTCAAATTCAATATAATTTATTCAGTTTAGGCTACAATAATTGAGCACTTATGAATGTCACTACGCCATCGGTTCGTAAGTATATAGGGCGGGAGACCTTGTACTGAGAGGAACCGGCAAGAAACTCAGCAAGGGCATTTCTTTTCTCCCTTTCTCTTACAGCGTCCAATTAAAATATTGGAAAATGCACTCCCTATCATAAAAGTACACTTTCCATTACAAACATAAAAAACATGAAATATAAAGCACAATATAAAAAAGTATCTAATATAAAAAAAGACAGTTTATGTATTCATCACTAAGAAATAATCAATGTCTTACAGTATTTATAAACAAAACAAAAAAGTAAGACTAAATACTAAGAATACAAAGAAGTTTGCAAGAGCAGACCAGCCTCCACAAGCGGCACCCGTTCACGAGTATGACACATGAATCAGCCATCGCTTCGCTCAACCATGTTTTAGGGAACGTAACGACCCGACACACACGCCACCACCGCAGAGACACTTTGAGAGAGCATGACACACTCAAGCAACTCCAATAAAACTTCGATTGTACTAGTAACAATGTGTGTAGTAAACGAACAAAATATAAGAGGAGAAGATTGGAAGGTCCGTAATGCTTTACTACCGAGAAGAACCAGCAATAAACTCAGCAGTTAATCTTTTATACATCATATAAAAATACAATATAGCCTTACACTAGGTAATAACATAATATGTTTTAATTAAAAAAAAAAAATTCAAATGCCCCAATACAAATCAATTAAGGTCTAATTTTTCCAAGCATTTTTATCATTTATGTATTCATCAACTTCGTAATAGCTTTTTTTCATTAAACTATATTTGACATATATTTTAAATTTATTTGAGGGTAAATTAACCACATGTTCTGGAATTTTATTGTAGAAAAATATACTTTGTATTGCGAAAGAATGTACCTTCTGAAGACGACATTTTGGAACTACCAATTTATCCTTATTCCTTGTATTAACACTGTGGAGGTCACTATTTTTAGCAAATAAGCGAAGATATATTGGCAAGGAACAGTTAAAATATCAATTAAATAGTTCCCTAAGAGAAATTCGAGGTCCTAATTTATAAATTGACCGTACTGCTCTCTTTTGCAAAATAAAAACTGTATCAATATCAGCTGCCTTACCCCAAAGCAAAATGCCATAAGATATGACGGAATGGAAATAGCAAAAGTAGACCAAGCGAGCAGTGTCAACATCTGTAAGCTGCCTAACTTTCCTAACTGCATAGGCAGCTGAACTGAGTTTCCCTGCAAGAACTGAAATGTGAGGGTTCCACTGCAGCCTATTGTCTAATGTAATACCTGGAAACACTGTTGAATCTAATAGTTCTATTTCTTTTCCGTTTAGGGATAATTTTGTACTTATGTTTCTGACATTTGGCATCATACATTTTAAACACTTAGTCTTTTTCGCATTAAGAAGTAAATTATTTGCCGTAAACCACTGAAGAACCTGAGAAAGCGCACTACGTACGTCGTCAAAATTAGTTTTTTTTCTGTCAACTTTAAATAAAAGAGATGTGTCATCAGCAAATAGTACAATCTTGCACAGCTTCGCCACAAAGAAAGGCAAGTCATTTATGTAAATTAAAAATAGAAAAGGACCTAAAATAGAACCTTGAGGAACTCCTAATTTTACTTCTGAGCCATTGGATTTTACTTCATTGATTTGAACCTTCTGCATTCTACTACTCAAATATGAGCGGATAAGCTCAAGAGCCAAATCTGCAATACCATAATGACTCAGTTTCCGTATAAGAGCTTCATGTTGCACGCAGTCTAATGCCTTTGATAGATCACAGAAGATACCAATAGCATTTTGTGACTGTTCCCAAGAAGCAAATATTTGTTGTATAAGGCAACACCTGCGTCAGTTGTGGAACGCCCTTTCGTAAAACGAAACTGTTGAGGATGAAGTAATCCATTTAATTTAAAATGTTTAAGCATCTGATTGAAAATAATTTTTTCAAAAATTTTGCTTAAAGCGGGCAGCATAGAGATAGGTCTAAAATTATTAGGATCATCTTTACTTCCACTTTTAAAAAGTGGTATTATTTTACTATATTTCATTAAGTATGGGAATATCCCTTCGTCAACACACTTATTAAATATTGTGGCTAAGATTGGTGCTATAATATTAATTATTCCGCTAAGGACTTTACCCCACTTTACTGATATACCCCATAGGTCACAAGTTTTTTTCTGAGTTAGTAATTTAAATGTCTTTATGATGTCTTCAGAGGTAACATGCTCAAATTTAGCCTTGCATCATAATGATTGTCACGCGGTTTAATTTTTCCTGTTTCACTATTTATTACATTCCATGTGGACTTTATTTGATTATCAGAATTTTTAATTTTATTTCTTAAATGTATTGCTTTTGCAACCCTGCATACTTTTTTAAATATTTTTGAATACATTTTGACATAGTTGGTGAATGTGGGACGGTGGTTATATTGTTTCATTTCATACAACTCATCCAACCTAGTTCAACTTCGGTGTATTCCTACAGTAGCCCAGTCCTTGAATTTCATTTTATCATTTGGCCTAAAAGTTTTTACTTTAAACACTTGCTCGAACTCATTACTTAAGTAATCAAAAAAAATATAAAGATTATTAGCATTATCATGCATGAAATGTAAAAATGGAATTTTCTTTTCAATATTTGCTTTAAAATTGTTTAATCGAGCAGTGGTCACAGGTCTACAAGTTACTAGTTGAGATTTTTTTTATAGTTGTGTAGAATTTTTATTATTTGACCACTGTGATCGGATGACAAATTGTAAATAATAGATTTATCTTTTACTTCAACGTTACAGAAAATATTATCTAAACATGTAGCTGAAGTCGATGTAATTCTAGTTGGTTCCAGAAACAAATAATTTAAGTCAAAACTTGTAAATAAGTTAATAAATTTATCTCTTGTTTGGAAACTCTCTAAAAGATCAATATTAAAGTCACCACAAACAATAACTGACTTTTTAGAATGACAAATTTTTTTTAGAACTTGTTCCATTACAGGCTCAAAAGAATTATAATTTGCAGAAGGGGGGCGATACACACAAAGTATAATATAATTCTTAAGTTCTATACAAGACAATTCTATAATGCGTTCAAGTGAGAGGCTAACTATATCCTTTTGGTCTTTACACTGTATATTATTATTAACAATTTTTAATGAACCCCCTCGAATAGCATTTTTTCGAATAAAGGCACTGGACAAATAATGATTGGGGAAACTAAACATTAATTCATGTTAATAATGTTCATGTATGTTGTTCATTCATGTTCTTAGCCAATGCTCAGTTACACACAACATATGTATATTATGACTTTTTAAAAATAATTCTATTTCCAATTCCTTGCCAGAAATGCCTTGTATATTTTGATGAACAATGTTAAAAAACACGCAATGTCTGTTGTCAAAGAATTCAGTTTATAGTATGATCTAAAATCAGTCAGTTCGACTGGGTGCAGCTCATAATATCAGCACTATAAGACATAGCACTAACGCTAGAGAGGTCAATAGACTCCTTAACACTACTTAAATCTAAATCATGTATATTAGAAGCTATCAACGTAGCCATTTCTCGTCTACATTTTATAGGCATGGACATACCAGCCGGTGTCAATCTAAAATTATAAATAAATTTATTTATGTCAAAATATATAATTGCATCGCTATGACGATGAGTCAAGTTGTACAGATGTACATTCATGTCAAATATATGCCTATTTAGTTTAGCAGTGAAGCTTGAAGAATATGGAAAACCGCTTATTATAAACTTACATCTTGTTTTATTGTGTAACTCCAACAAGGTACCTACTCCCTGTATGATGTCGTTCTTCTTTAATAATGAGCCATCACCAAACAATATGACAATTGTTGTAGTGCTATTTAGTTTACTGACAGGTATGTTTTTGACAATTTGACCAAAGGAAACACCTGGTGTACAAATGTTTGTTACCGAATGTTTTAACCGGTTGCTAAGAAGTAAACCAAAGCCTTTGCCGAGTTTATCCGAGATTAAAATTGTTCTGCTGGGCAGCTGCTGATTGGAGACCAACTGATTGTTTAGCAGGTTTGGCCCTAGGATGTTACCAGATGAAACATTGATATAATGTGAATCGTTTCGTGACTTGGGTTGTGAAGAGGACCGAGATGATAGAGCACAAATACAAGAGTAATTATTCACTAATGAATCGAATCTATCCGCATTATATTTTGTACCAGCAACCAGCTCATTTCATTTTCTCATTTAAAGCCAAAATATATTCATTTATTTCATTCTTTGCACTTTCATACTTTTTACTTATTTCATTTAAAGAAATCTGCAAACCTTGTATATTATTTTGTAATCGGTTTGTCTCACTATCATGTATAAGCCTACTTTGCTTCAGTTTTACAGAAACTAATTTTAATTTACTATTTAATTCCATTCTTTCTTTCCTTAAAAGTGTGTACTTATGCAAACTTCTATGGTGTTTGATTAATTTTTTGTTTTTTTTTATAAATTTGTTCAATTTAAGCATTTTTTAAAATTGTTTATGACTAAAAACAGTTGCTGAGGAGTGACATGGTATGGAAGATTTTGATTCGGATAGATCAATTGTTGTTATAGGGTTGCGGTTAATGTTGGCGAGTGTATCGCTTGCTATCAACTCATCAAACAGATTATGAGCATCAGCTGCCATGAGACTCTTTTTTTCGCCATCAAGTTGACAATTTAACTGTTGACTATCAAAAAGTTCTTCTTCAAGCTCCACAATACGCTTTAAAGCTTGTTCATGGGTGGCCGTACACTGCTTAAAACTATCAATAATATCCTGCAGACTGTAACGTTGCCCTAGCATGTCTACATATTTTAAATGCAAATTGGCTAATTCACTTTTGAGTTCTGTGTTTTTTTTTATAATGTTCATTGCTTCTTCCTCAGCATCTTCCCGTTCTTGTAGTAATTTTTCACACAGATCTTTTGACATCTTGAGCTCCTTAAGAGCCACCTTCAGCTTTTCTTCAACACTCTGAAGTACAGCCTTGCGAGTTATCATCTTGACTTTGATGTGTGATCTATGAAAAATACAAATAGAAATAGAAGTGGATCACTGTCAGAATGAATTCCCTGCCGATGGTGAGCGGTGCGATGTTAGAAAGTAGCCGTTGGCATCATTTCGAACAATTCATCACAACGCATTCCATTGTACAAGCGGTAGAACACACACAGGGAGGCAAGTTCTCTCCTCAGACCTAAGGACTTGCCGTATGGCAAGTGAGCTTGGGATCTTTGACAATTCTCACAGCTCGTCCTTGAACCAAGTCAAAAGGGCCAAGCTGGTATTCAGGTGCACCCAGAGATGGCAGCAGAGATGACCGAACTTGTCACTTGTAAAGCAGCAACCTTTGCTCCGACGTGAAGTACTGCTTCGTTCTGTTGAGTAGACCAAGTTTTTTGGACGACAGCCTCACCTTGTCTTGCAAATGATCTCGGCACTGAACTTCGCTGGAGGTGTCAACACCAAGGATTCCAATGCTCTAAGAGATGGAAAGGGGAGTGTTCTGTAATTGTGGGACCACAGTGGATGGAGTTTTCTTAAAGGTGAACGCGCAGACTTATGTCTTTCTAGAGTTGAATCGGACCAAGTTTTCCCGTCCCCAGTCAGAGACCTTGGAAAGAGTGGTCTCGATTTAAGACACAAGTTCTCTTCGTTTTTCCTCCACAACGGAACGAGGGATGTTAGCGTCCTTGCCAGCCTTCATACGTCCCCACTGTTGGGGCACGGCCTACCCTCATAAGCGAGGGTGATTTGGGCCATAGTCCACACGCGGGCCCAGTGCGGATTGTAGATTTCACATACGTCTTTTTGTTTTTTGACGTATGCAGGTTTCCTCACGATGTTTTCCTTCACCGAAATGCCAGTGGTGTGATTCAGTGTACTTGAGAAATTAAGAAAAGACTCATTGGTACACGCCGACCCCGGGGTTCGAACCTCCGCCACTTGGGTCGGGAAGTGAAATTTAAACCCCTCGGCCACCACCGACTTGACGTTAGCACGGCCCATGTAATAAGCGTCTCCAGTTCTGTCATCTACATAACAATGTATGTTGTTGATGCAAAGTGTCTTTGATATGCAGTGGAAACAGCGTTCCAAAGTGTCTTTGATATGCAGTGGAAACAGCGTAGGAGACAGCACAGAGCTCCATGCTATCAGAGGAACTACCGTCAACAACTGGCAAAAAGTTAGCCACCCATTTGGACAAACCATCGGGCACTCCGTAAGATGGCAACTTCGATAGAAAACCCTAGTGCTAGACCCGATCAAACTCCTTCGCTATGTCCAGGCTACATGCCAATGCCTTTCCCTGACTCTAAATGGCTAGTGCCCATCATTACAACTACCTCCGTACATACGAGTAAATCAGCATAGGTGCAAGTATCTCTCTCGTTTATTATTTCAACTACCTTCGTACATACAAGTAAATCAGTATAGGTGCAAGTATCTCCCTCGTTCATTATCAGCCGCAGACGCGATCGCGCTCCCACTATACCGCCGTGTAAGAACCGCTGTAGCTGAGCTTCGCGCCCAACGTTTCTGTGATCTGATGGAGAACATTTCTCCTTCTCACCAAGCTTATTGGCACCTATCCAGAGCTTTAAAATCAGACACCTTTAACTCTCTCCCTCCGTCAACTCGTCCCAACAACGTTCCCGCGTTCCATGACGACGAAAAAGCGGATTGCCTAGCGTCTAGCCTCCAAGCCCAATGTGCCTTAAGCACACAGCCGTTCGATCCCGACAGAGACTTCTCTGGCCCCACAGGACCCCCTGCCCCCAGACACTGTCGACGAAGTCAAACAGGTCATCAAAGACCTACGCCACCGTAAAGCCCCTGGCGCGGACGGTATCTACAACGTTATCCTAAAGCGCCTCACTCTTCCCCTTCTCTGCCTCCCAGTAGCGATTTTCGACGCTGCTATCGAAAATTGCACCTTTCCTTCTCAATGGAAAGATGCAATTGTTATAGGTATCCACAAGCAAGGCAAAGCTCGTACCGAGCCGTCCTCCTACCGCCCCATAAGTTTACTAAAGGCCTTGGTAAACTCTACGAACGCCGCTTCCTCGCTTGCCTACGGAACGCTATAGTCTCCAGAGGCATTTTAATAGACGAGCAGTTCGGCTCCTGTGCCAAACACTCATGCGACCATCAAGTCCTCCGCATCACGGAACATATTCTCACTGGCTTTCAACCAGTATTAGGTAAGCCCCGGCACTTGGGCGCTGTCTTCTTCGATGTAGCGAAAGCCTTCGACAAAGTCTGGCACAACGGCTTAATTTTTAAACTGTACAACTTTCAGTTGCCAGATCGTCTCGTGCTCATCATACGAGACTATTTGTAGAACCGTACCTTTCGCTATAAAGTTGAAGGCACTCTCTCTTCCCCCCGTCTCATAGAAGCAGGAGTCCCGTAAGGGTCCGTGCTCTTCCCTATACTTATATATATATACCTTCTGTACACTAACGACATTCCTAAAACGATAGGTACCCAACTAGCCCTCCTTGCTGTCGAAGTGAGTCGAATTACTAAGAAACTCCAACCCGCTATCACCGCCCTAGGCGAATGGTTTCGGAAATGGAGAATCGAAGTGAATCCCGACAAAAGCTCTGCCATTCTCTTTACCTCAGGCCACCCTCCGCGGCCATCTCCCCTCTCATTCTTCGGTCGCGCCATTCCCTGGCAAAACAATACCAAATATCTCGGTGTGACCCTGGACAGGCGTTTGAACTTCCGTGATCACACCAAAATAGTTAGAGACCGAGCCGCTTTTGTCCTCAGACGTCTTTATCCCATGATAGGCAAGTACAGTAAGATGTCGCTTACAAATAAGCTAAATCTTTACACAACTTGCATCCGCCCCATGCTTGCTTATGCTAGCGTATTCTTTGCGTTATCAAAGCGCAATCTCCATAAACTTCAGACCCTCCAAAACCGCTTTCTCAGAGCGGCCTCCAGAGCCTCCTGGTACATCCCATCGCAATGCGGACCTACACAGGGACTTCAAGCTCCCCATGATTCCCCAATATTTCAAAGACCTGGCAGTCCACTTTTCCATCCTTTTTCTTTTTCTTTAGTCCCCCGCGGGGAGCCCTTGAGCGTTGGGCGCTATACGGGCTGAGGCTCCTTCAGAGTCTCGCCCAAAAAAGCCCGGTGAAGCAGTGATGGCTGCAACAGCCAACTGCATAGTCAGTCAGAAAAAAAAAGTTCATTATCATCCCCTCGCCCGACCTCGGCATGGTCGTAAAAATATAGTTAGGCGGCCTCGGCACGTACTAACGGCCCCAGATGACGATCTCGCTGTCCGGATAGCGAGATTAGTCTCAACGACCTTCCCGAATAGGGCCTGCGGGGGGAGGGAGGGGTCACACGACGCCGACGTCCCCGGGTTCGTCGGCGCCCGAACGGATACACGAGGTATCAAAGAGTACCGGGGCGCTTCTCGCCCCACTCAATCGCAACCGCACCCGCGTAACGGGGAACTTCCCTCCTGGCGTTGACTCCCCTTAGGGTTCGAGGCTTACACCGGTTGATGGGACGCTTCGAATCCGACAACCCAAGTCGACATTCCCCCCGCGGCGCGCGGGGAGCCCTTGAGCGTTGGGCGTTATACGGGCTGAGGCTCCTTCAGAGTCTCGCCCAAGAAATTCCGGTGAAGCAGGAATGGCTGCAACAGCCAACTGCATTGTCAGTTCAGAAAAAAAAATGTTCATTATTTCAACTACCTTCTTACATACGAGTAAATCAGCATAGGTGCAATTACCTCCCTCGTTGATTATTTCAACTACCTTCTTACATACAAGTAAATCAGCATAGGCGCAAATATCTGTCACGTTTATTATTTCAACTACCTTCGTACATACGAGTAACGCAGCATAGGTGCAAGTATCTGTCAAGTTTATTATTTCAACTACCTTCGTACATATAAGTAACGCAGCATAGGTGCAAGTATCTCTCTCGTTCTTTATTTTAACTACCATCGTACATGTACAAGTAAATCAGCATTGTTTTATTCTTTCTCGTTCATTATTTAAAAACCATTGGTAAACGTTCCAGGCGCAGAGTTCCCCATGCAGTAGTACGACGGCGTCATCCTCAGCGCGGGGTCGCGCATCCCCCGAGGTGACGCGAGATCCGGGCGAGCCACGCGTCCCCCATGACCCCCGTGACCCCCGCGATCCTCGAGACTCCGCGGACCCCGAGAACCTGTATGACCCAGAGGCGTTCCGTAACAACAGCATCGCGTGTCTGCGCGCCAAGGCTCAAGAGCACCAGGCTCGCCTACTTTCCAACAACCTGCTGCTTCAGGTCAGTCCCTGCCTCGAATTGCTACAACTCCTTTACAGTATATCAAATTCGAATTCAAAAGTTCTAATTCGAATGCTTTATTTCTCAAAAAAAGGATATCATATCACTTTTTTGAAGTCAATAAACTATTACTGGTTACTACCGTTTCGAAGTCAAAATAGCGTTCTGGTGAGAAGAAACGGCAAAAGAAACTCTCAGCAATCAATACAAATTATCAAGTAAATTATGTTGAACAAAAAATTATTTAATTCCATGCATTTTTATCATCAAGGTAGTCTTGAATCGTGTAATAAGCTTTTCGACCAGTGTCTGTTTTACTAAATTTTTGAACTTTCTTAAGTTTTAATAATTCTGCAGGGATTTTATTGTAAAAACGGATACATTGTCCTTCAAATGATTGATCCATGTTCTTAAGCCTTGTGTCGATCAGAGCATTACGATTATGATATCGCTATTCTTTCTAAAGCATTCAATATTTTAATGAACATAAATTAAATTATGTAATAAAAACTGAGACGGTAAGGTTAAGAAGACCTTGATTTACTTAATTTTATATCCTAAAGAGTGTCTATGGGATACATTAAAAATTGCTCGAACAGCCCTCTTCTGCAGCACAAAGATTGTTTTACTTGCAGCTGCATATCCCCATAGTAAAATACCGTAGATCATGCTATAAAAGTAGCTGAAGTATACTATCTAGCCAGTAGCTTCGTCCATAAGTTGACGGATATTTTTAACCGCGAATGCTGCAGAACTTAGCCAAGCTAGCTATATGTGGGCCCCACTGAAGCTTTGTGTATAGTGTAATACCTAAGAATACTATATTATCTACAAGATCTAAATGCTTCCCGTTTATAAATACATTGGTTCTTACCTGACTGACATTTGGTGTTAAAAATTTAATTATTTGGTTTTCTTGCTATTAAGGAGTAAATTATTCACGTTGAACCAGTGGACAACATTAGTCAGATAGTTGTTAACATTAATTAAAATAGTTTCGCGTCTTTTAAATTTAAATAAGAGAAGAGATTCTCGTATAGAGAAGTCTGGGCAAAGCGAATAAGCTTATTTACCCGAAATTCCAGCTAAAAAGTCCCAAAAAAGCTTGTTATACATTGTTATAATATACTTTGTATTACGAAAAAGCTATGTACCTTTGAAGACGACATTTTGGAACTACCAATTAATCTTAATTCCTTGTATTGACACTGTGTAGGCCACTATTTTTAGCAAATAAGTGACAATGTAAGCGAACATTCACTATACAAGCGAAGACATATTGGTAAGGAACAGTTAAAATATCAATTTCCCTAAATAGTTCCCTAATAGAAAATCGAGGCCCTAATTTATAGATCGACCGTACGTATCTCTTTTGCAAAATAAAGACTGTGCCTTACACCACAGTAAAAGCCATAAGACATGACGGAATGGAAACAGCTAAAGTAGACCAAGCGAGCAGGTCTGTAAGCTGCCTGACTTCTCTGACTGCATAGGCAGCTGAACTAAGTTTCCCTGCAAAAACTGAGATGAAAGGGTTCCACTGCAGCCTATCGTCTAATGTAATACCTAGAAATACTGTTGATTCTAATTGTTCTATTTCTTCTCCGTTTAAGGATAATTTTGTTCTTATGTTTCTGACATTTGGCATCATCATAAATTTTGAACACTTAGTCTTTTTCGCATTAAGAAGTAAGTTATTTGCCGTAAACCACTGAAGAACCTGAGAAAGTTCACTACTTACGTCGTCAAAATTAGTTTTATTTCTGTCAACTTTAATTAAAAGAGAAGTGTCATCTGCAAATAGTACAATCTTGCACAGCTTCGCCACAAAGAAAGGCAAGGCATTTATGTAAATTAAAAACACGTGACGAACTCCTAATTTTACTTCTGAGCCATTGGATTTTACTTCATTGATTTGAACCTTCTGTATTCTTCTACCTAAATGTGAGTGGATAAGCTCAAGAGCCAAATCTGCAATACCATTTGCAATTAAACTAGCCTAGCCTTTCACCAGACACAAACACTGGAGTCCCGATACAAGGCTTCAGTGCTCGTATTGACATGTCGCTCACCCTATAGGAACATGAGTAGTTCGGACCACAACTAATTTAGCACCTCTATGTGTTTTGGCTTTTCATTCCATGAATTATGCTACCTACAATTATTTTTTTCCTTTCGTTTCATCCCTGATTCTTGCAATCACCAATTTCGCACGTAATTTACTATCGATGCTGAATAGGTTGATTTTGCACCCACGAACTTTTTTCTTGTGTCAATCAGCCTATAATAGTCGACTGCAGGAGCATAATCTTTTCTAATAAACCACCCGGTTCTCCGCCTTTCTCATTAATACACTTTCAGCTACCTATTTCAGGTCAATGGTTGACCTCGTTGGAGGGCGACATATGCTACGCTCCTCGATCCGTCTCCACTCAAAGACTCGTCTGCCCTATTAGCCATCTGTTCTGCGACAAATATGACCTGCCTGATGACAGCTTGTTAATTCTGTTGGCTATATCGGTGAATTTAGTTCTTCGCCGGATCTCTTTTCATATTCCGGATTTCTGATCCAGTCTTTTCCGAAGCAAGTTTCCGGGCGAGATGATTTGTGATAACTCTCGAGAACAACTTATAGACGAGGCTTTGGGGTGAGCTTCGTCTGTAATTCTTTAGGACTAGCTGCTAATGCTTTAGCACTTTATTTGCTTTTTTTAAAACATAGAATCACACATTCCTACTCCATGCTTCAGGCGTTGTTCCGTTATGCAGGAGGGTATTCCTTGTATAGCAATACTATTTTGGTTTTGTATCAGTTTTCGGGTACATTATCGTTCCTCCGGGACATATTTAAGAAGTGGCTGCGGAATAAATCCTACTATAAGCAGCTGCTGTCCTCGACTTAATACTTTTACGGTCTTATTAATGCTTATTTCACTTTACTCCACATCTTCATTCGTACCTATAATATTTCAAACAAATTTTTCATGTAGGCATACTTTTCAATATATTATTACGTAATCTCTTTCCTTACAAAATATTTTATTAAGTTCTACTTTAGGGTTCCTGGTCTTCTTGCTGAAAAACTTTTAATTTTTAAATTTTTCCTGATTTCGGACTTAACCCTGTTAGGTTTTCGGACTATTCCTTCCAATTTTATATATTTCTTTCTATCCACTTTAACTGACTCATCCTTTGTTTTTTACAAACTTTGATTTACCCAGCCATGTTTTTTTTACATAATATATTAGATATCCCAGTTTCTATTCTTTCACTTAATTCTTTGGTCATGCCAACCTTGCTCATGAACTCGATGGTCATAATTTTATTTGAAATGTAATTTCCAGGTGCGAGGCCTGTCCAGAGCAGCGGTGAGTAGTCCTCTACCAGTAGACGACGACGGTCCCGCGGACATCGACGTCGGCACAGAGCAGCCCCTAGACGCGCACGCACACGCGCACACCAACGGGCACGCCCACGCCCACGCGCACGCGCACACACACGCGCACGCGCACACACACGCGGCGCACGCGCACACACACCAACACGCGCAGGCACCGCTCTACTGACGTCACGGGACTATGTTCGCGCCAAACTGTAATCAATAAACGTTCTGGTTTTTTGGTGATTATGGAAACTCATCATCGTAATCATAAAATCATAAAATTTGTATTTAAGTACATGTTTTATTGGATGAGAGAGTTAACGTTACGTATATGTGTATACACCTGTGGAGTTAACGTTACGTATATGTGTATACACCTGTGGAGTTAACGTTACGTATATGTGTATACACCTGTGGAGTTTGATAACGTTACGTATATGTGTATACACCTGTGGAGTTTGATAACGTTACGTATATGTGTATACACCTGTGGAGTTTGATAACGTTACGTATATGTGTATACACCTGTGGAGTTTGATAACGTTACGTATACCTATGTGTATACACCTGTGGAGTTTGATATGGAGGGAACAACTCACAATGAGAACAATTATATTAAATAAATATGTACATTCCGGCCTAAACAAAACATCGATGTGAATAAAAATATTTAGGTAGGGAGGTAAATAGTTTGAAAAACATCCATTGGTACCTACTGGGTACAGTAAATAAAAATCAGTATTTAATCCCTTATTTCTAAATTAACATACATTTAAGTTAAAGATTTAAACTTAGACAAGAAGTAAAAGGCACTAATGATTTTTATTTACTTTGGTCACAGATTATATAATACTATACTAGTACTTTGGTCATTAAATGATGGCATAACATGGCGCGTTCTACTTTTAAGTGATGTGATCGGTCATAGTTTATAATGAATGCTGTATGTGGTCAGTGCAAAAACTATTATATATGTGTAATTATGTATAGATTAGAAGATATTATACTTAATAATTTTCCAGTTTTCGTGCAATACCCTTAGTTAAGTATTTATACGAATAGTAAGTTTGTCAGACGCTGTACAAAGCTTGCCGGTGCCTACGTGTAAGTAGTTAAAATTATTGAGCTCTTCATTTTGAAGAAAAAAGACTATGTAAATGTGAGATAGACTAGACGTAAGAAGTGTAACGGTACTAATCGCTCATTTGTAGGTATCACTTACCATTAGGTATAACCACATTGTGTAATCTACCTACAGTCGAAATTTATATTCAGACAAATTTTTTTTTGTCTTGTGTACACATTTTTTGTTTTGTAACGAACGGGACGTACCTTGGACCTATCAAATGTCGATTCGACGTTTCAGGGTCGAAGTTGTAATTTAACAGCCATAAAAAACGGTGCAATGAAATTTCGCAGTGAATTTCGACAACTACTGGTCTTACGAAAATTTATCAGACTTTATTTTATGTTGTAGTATTGTCGAGATAATTTGGAAATCATTTAAGATAAAAAAAACACTTACGGATACCCCCTACACAATAATAAATTAACCAAAATACATGGGTGGATTGATTAAGCTACATTTAATTTTGATTAATTGGTATTTTTTAAAATAGCGACATATAGGCACACACACACAATGGACTTTACCTAAAGTGTGTGTTCATACTGCACTGACGCCATTGCAATAAAAATCTACTATAACAACAACCGCGGCAACCGTATGTCAGTGCGGATGTTCGCCTTCAGCTATTCGATTGTCCTGGGTTTATTAATGTACGTACCTTTTTTTGTAAATACACTTAAATAACACCAGTAAACAGTAGCAGCAGGGTACAGTACAGTTCACATAAAGTCTCATAAAGATCTGAAGTTTAAGGAACCGTCTCACATTGCAATATTCAAAAATTCAAAAAAAATACTAAATTTTTATATTTTCCAAATTGCTTTCAGGGGGTTAAAAATGAGGATATAAACTATCATTTAAGGTATATATTAGAGAAAAATACTGAGCCGTCTTCTACCTGGAGGGCCCCAAACTTGGTATGTTTTGAAAATACTTTTTGGAAACAAAGTTGCCCAAAGGTAATAGTGTGGCTCATCAAGCCCTTTCATTAGATACCCCACACGATAGGTTTTTAAATCCCATACAAAAAATTGATGACACCATAACATTAGGGAAATATTTTGAGGAACTGCGGCTCGAAATTATTGTTTTCCGTTGTACACCTGCCACTATGGTGTTGCAAGCTTCCTTAGGCTACGGTGACTGTTACCATTCGGCGGGCCGTAAGCTTGTTTGCCACCTTAGTAGTAATAAAAAAAACAATTTAAAGATTATCCTTTACAGCGTATAATAAATTTGTGGTTAATGGTTGTTATTTTATGTGCGGCAAAAAAAAATGTGAATCGCATTTAAATTATGAAGTTTAGACAAATATGTCGAATTTTTGTAACTATTGTAGATACAAAATTAAAGTTTTTATTCTCTTAACAAAAACGTATCGAAATTATTTCGCGTTATTTGATATTTTAGAAAACCTATTGTTTCTAAAATAGTATTGTTTGAATGAAAAAATACCTTGTACTTTATTTTTGCATTTTCTGTGCTCGTCCGTACGGTATCGCACCGCACCGTACTGCACCGCACCGTACCGTACCGCACCGTACCGTACCGCACCGCACCGTACCAGCCTACGACAGCACAAAGTTGAAATCAAAACACTGAAATTTCTGAAAGATTAGTCTAATATTCGACAACACGTAAACATTTTTATATAAAATCCTTTTCAGAAATTTTTGTGAACTACTTACGTTAGGTATCTACCTACTCATGTATCAAATCTGTTTACAATTAGGTAATTGTCCTTCCTGCTCAACATGACTAAAAAATAAAAATGTTAAGGAGAAGGCAAACCTAATGTTTTGCAAGTAGACATTCATGTGAGAGTTCACGAATTTATCTGGGTCTATGTACCTACATAAACCTACGTCATGAAAGACACTTGAAACTATCGTCAGTTTGAAACTGGACAAAACTACAACATACCTACTATTTGTTCTCACCTAGTCACCTCACATGCTGCGTAACCACTAAAATAGTTACAAAAACGCTTTAATTTTTTATTTTTAAAAGACCTTAGTGAGCCGATCTCATTTGAATCTTGCTGTATTTAATTAATAGTGTAAGTTATTAACATACCTACTAACATGAAAAGGTGCGTTTTGTTCACTGTTTCAATGCGTTTAATGTCATAATCCAGCCAAGTTAAGCAGACATAAATTCTATGTGGCACACTACAAATCTTGGCTCATTAACTTTATTTGTATTATTGACATTAAGCGCATAATGTACATTATGTCGGTGAACAAAACGCCACTGTAGCTACGTGTTTTCAACCTTTTTTTTCTGATTTATTTTGTCGAATTTCCTTGAAACATGCACCGAGCTTTGTTAATTGTAAAATAATCAGAGCGAGTGTTGTACTTACCTACTGTAGCTGTATGTAATGTAATGTAATGTACTATATACTGTAATAAAGTGACGCGCGATTGACGTCAAAAGTTAATATTACTTCGAAGAATAAACAAACATTGTAAATCTATTCGTTCTTTACTTTATGTACCTATACCTACCTATCTTTTAAATATTCTGAATGAAGCTGAACATTCTGCCGTCGAGTAATCCAACAATGTACAGAGCGCTGACCATCGAACAACATTCCGCGATACCCACACAAATGTCATTGTTTATCTCTACGACAAACAGAATATTTATTTATATTGTCACAACTACATGATAACATGTAGCACCAGCACAACTAAGTACATGATAACATATAGCACCAACACAACTACATAAAATGTAGCACCAACACAACTACATAGCTTGTAGTACCAGCACAACTACATGATAACATGTAGCACCAGCACAACTAAGTACATGATAACATATAGCACCAACACGACTACATAGCATGTAGCACCAGCACAACTACATGAAAACATGTAGCACCAGCACAACTACATGATAACATGTAGCACCAGCATAACTACATGATAACATGTAGCACCAGCAGCACAGTGCTGGGACCTTATTGGGAACAATATAGAGCTATTCGGACTTTGGAGATCGAATCCCACTAGTACTATTAAATATCTGAATTCCTTCACTCGAATGACGATATTTGACGCTTTACATGGTGCGCCCCCTATGCTACATAAAACAAAAAAAAATTGACATGTGCTTGACTTGGTTTTTAGGAGCTTACTAACTTATTTAAATTACTAAGTAGACCTTATTGGGAACGAATAGCTCGAGACTGTTCCCAAAAACGTCCAGTGTCTCAATACTGATTGTATCTAATACCTTTAAACGAGCAATTCTTGTATTTATGTATATATAATCTGAATCTCGGAAACGGCTCCAACGATTTCCATAATTTCATTAATCGATTTAGCTAGGTTTCGTTTCAGAAAACGTTGTTTTATCCGTGTTTTCAGGCAGAGATAAACTGAAAAATATTACTCTTTCTGACATCTATTGGCGAATACTATTATTTTTACCGACACAGCAACACAAAAGACTTGACTATAGTTGGCGTTGTTAAAAAAAACGAGCAAAGCTTCCAGGTATAGTTAAATTAATTAACAAAGTACTTTAAAAGAACTTGCGGCTCTTTTTAACAGAAATTAACTTTGTTTGTATTGACGATTCAAAAGTGTATTGACGAGTCAAAAAGAAACTTAATTGAATAAATATTGTTTGATTTGATTTGATTCGAGAGAAAAATGTATGCAAGTACATTCACGCATTTCGAAAGGTAAGTTAGACTTCATATATAAGCTAAGAAAAGCTCGATACTGTTCATAATAAGGTCCCTACTCCTACGTCGGAATCATAAGAGTTAGGTACGAGTACATCTAACGTTGAAAGATAGGGATAAATATAGGGACCGTCCTGTGCTTATGGATATGGGAGAGTAGCATTTGTATCGTAGCGTCGCGTCGGTCGATATACGCCCCACTCCTGAAAAAAATGGTGGCTTAGGCCGTAGTTCACGATGCTGGCATAATGTGGGTTGGCGGACGTTATCGAGCTAGTGGCCACTTGACTGTCAAAAGATTTGAAGCCGCCCCTAAAGGTCTATGACTTGCTTGCCCCTAAAGGCTTGACGACTGCTGCCATATAAACGGTTTTACGTGTTTTTCGAAACGCGGAAGAGCCCAGATAAATGTGCCTATACCCATCCAGATAGTGACCACTTCTGACGTAGCTTAACTTCGCATATCCTTTCCGATAGACGAGTGTCTCTGGGCCACGAGCTTCTTCGTTTTTGTCCGGCAGATGAATAAGAGGAGCTAAGAGACCCTCGAAACGTTTGTGCAAATGTGTGACTAGCGTTTTGTCAGGCAGATCCACAAGAACCAATATTAGCTATATATAGACGTCAAAGTCATTTCGCAAGGTTTTGTCTCCTCTCCGTAGATGTTTGTACGGTCATTTGCAATAGTCCATACATAGTGTAAAGGTTAAAATTGCGTGGAGCCATTCTGTGAATCTCGCACTCACACATTAACATTATCAGAACAAAAATAGGTTTATTTTTCTTTATACTAACCAGTATAAAAGTATTTTGTTTTGAAACTCTATATGCAGTTTTGCAACTGACCGTACAACATTAGGTACCTCGAATTACAAAGAGATAAAGTTTGTAAGTTTGGATGTAGGAATTTATCTCCCAAGTTAGGTAGGTTCGACTTCAGGAATCAATCACGAATTCAACCTATACCAGCTGTAGCGAATCATATCATACCGCTACAAGCAAGGCTGACGTCACGCGTCCTACATCGCGCTATCAAAGTTTCTTCTGTCGATGAGTATATATAGAAACCGAACAGAATGATAAGTGGACCACGGCGGTCCCCAGGCATAACACCTCGCCTGGCAGGAGATCTCCTCTTTGCCGCCGCTCCACATTGGTGACCCCGAGCTGAACATTGAAGCACCTTCCGCAGCCAGCAGCCTAATCCTTCCTACCAGGTACACGGACCAGTTTTCAACCGTACGCTTCGCATCTCAGAGCTTTCATCAGGACCTATCCGCAGCACTTCAGCGCTTCCTAGTTCCTGCAGCTCCTCTCCGGCGACGCAACTGTACAGCATTCTACCACAACCTGTTGAGAATTCACACTCCAGCGTGGCACCTCCACTGTACTCACACCACCCTGTCGAGTACTCTCACTCCAGCGTGGCATTCTCTGCTCGTCGCTTCTGCCGCTAATACAGGCCAGTGTCTCGATTCAACGGGACACACAGCCAATCATTCTATGGACCCGACTCACCGTGGCCATACGCAACCTCCATCCCGGCACTCGCCAGTGTCTCGACTCACTGCACTTTTTTTTTTTTTTTCTGAGCTGACTATGCAGTTGGCTGTTGCAGCCATTACTGCTTCACCGGACTTTTGGGGCGAGACTCTGAAGGAGTCTCAGCCCATATAGCGCCCAACGCTCAAGGGCTCCCCGCGGGGGAAGCCTCGGCTTGGGTTGTCGCTCTCGGGGGCGTCCCTTCGACCGGCGTGAGTCTCGAACCCGAAGGTGAGTCACCGCCAGGAGGGGAGTTCCCCGTTACGCGGGTACGATTGCGATTGAGTGGGGGCGAGAAGCGCCCCGGCACTCTTTGATACCTAGTGTATCCTTGTGGGCGCCGACGAACCCGGGGACGTCGGCGTCGTGTTTGGAGGGAGGCCCTATTCGGGGAGGTCGTAGAGACTAATCTCGCTATCCGGACAGCGAGATCGTCATCTGGGGTCGTTAGTACGTGCCGAGGCCGCCTAACAATAGTTTTACGACCGTGACCTGGTCGATCGGGGGGACGATACGTTGTGGATTGCACAATTAATCGATTCGGGTGATTTTGCGTACGCTCGAAAAAGCGGATTGCCAAGTCTTTAAAGTATTGGGGAATCGTGGGAAGTTCGAAGTCTCTGTGTAGGTCCGCATTGCGAACGTACCAAGAGGCTCCAGAGGCCGCTCTGAGAAAGCGGTTTTGGAGGGTCTGGAGTTTGTGGAGATTGCGCTTGGACAGCGCAAAGACTACGCTAGCATAAGCTAGTATGGGGCGGATGCAAGTTGTGTAAAGATTTAGCTTATTTCTAAGCGACATCTTACTATACTTGCCTATCATGGGATAGAGACGACCGAGGACAAAAGCGGCTCGGTCTCTGACTATTTTGGTGTGAGCTTGGAAGTTCAAACGACTATCCATGGTCACACCGAGATATTTGGTCTTATTTTGCCAGGGAATGGCACGACCGAAGAGAGAAAGGGGAGTTGGCCGCGGAGGGCGGCCTAAGGAAAAGAGGACGGCAGAGCTTTTGTCGGGATTCACCTCGATTCTCCATTTCCGAAACCACTCGCCTAGGGCGGTGATAGCGGGTTGGAGTCTCTCAGTGATTTGACTCACTTGCCTATCTGTGGTATAGATAGCGGTATCGTCCGCAAAGAGGGCTAGATTGGTACCTATCGTTTTAGGGATATCGTTAGTGTACAGAAGGTACAAGATGGGGGCGAGCACTGACCCTTGCGGGACTCCTGCTTCTATGGGACGGGGGGAAGAGAGAGTGCCTTCGACTTTGTAGCGAAAGCTACGATTCGACAAATAGTCTCGTATGATGAGCACGAGACGATCTGGCAACTGAAAGTTGTACAGTTTAAAAATTAAACCGTTGTGCCAGACTTTGTCGAAAGCTTTCGCTACATCGAAGAAGACAGCGCCCGTGTGACGGGTCTTAACTAACGCTGGTTGAAAGCCAGTAAAAATATGTTCCGTTATGCGGAGGACTTGATGGACGCATGAGTGTTTGGCACGGAAGCCGAACTGCTCGTCTATTAAAATGCCTCTGGAAACTATAGCGTTCCGTAGGCGAGCGAGCAGGCGTTCATAGAGTTTACCAAGGGCCTTTAGTAAACTTATGGGGCGATAGGAGGAACACTGCAGACACACAGCGCAACGTACCAGTCTCGACTCACCGCAGACTGCTGATATTCGGCATGCACTACACGCCCTCCAGACTCACTGTGGACGGCGCATACTCGGCAAGCATCACTGCAAGAATTATCGACCTTCGGTCTGGGAAGGGAGTGATGTAGCGGATCATATCATACCGCTACAAGCAAGGCTGACGTCACGCGTCCTACATCGCGCTATCAAAGTTTCTTCTGTCGATGAGTATATATAGAAACCGAACAGAATGATAAGTGGACCACGGTGGTCCCCAGGCATAACACCTCGCCTGGCAGGAGATCTCCTTTTTGCCGCCGCTCCACACAGCCAAGGGCAGCATTTTAGAAATAATTTATGTAAGCATTGTCGTTTTTTGGTGTATTTTCGATCTAAGGCAGGAAAAGGTAAAAAAAGGCAATTTAAAATAAAAATAACAAATTTATTGTACAAAGGCATATAAAATAACTACTAAATTTAGCATCTATTATAAACTAGCAGGTTTTGGTTACTCTTGTATAAGACCACACCATAATATGGGTAACGGCCATTTTCATCAACCACTTTAGTCCTGCGTGACAGGAACAGGGGCAGGGGGAGGGGGGGAGCACTTCACCGCGCCGCAAGCCTGCTTCTCATAGCAGCGTTTCTGGAGTAAGCTGACATATATATCACATAAGTCGTTAATTCTTACTTTTAAGTGATAAGAGGCGGAAAAATGGAAGATCGGGGACAGAATAATATAAAAATATAATATAAAAACTGTAAGCAGTGAGTCAGGGTTGAGCACGTGGTTACTCTTAATATAGTTAAATAAAAGTAGGTACCTTCCTTATTGCGAAAACATACTGATCAGACTTACTCATATTTGTGCATCGGTAAATAAATACACTTGCCGCATCACGTCTCAACAAGTTCCAAACATTCTAATATTATCTTTAGCACCAGAAATAACAATAAAAATAATATAAAATATATTGTACTTGATTTGAGATTAAAGATCATAGAATACAGAACAAAATATAAGTATATAATATTTATAACTTCACCGTTATATAATCCTGTGCCGTGTCGTCAGCTAAAGCAGACCAGCTTTAAACATTTTATTACATATTTTCGTTCACTTTAATTATAATTACAAAAAGACACTTTATTATTATAAACTTATGAAAAAATAAAACTTATAAAATTCAATATCCACACATTTTTCGCATTCGAATGCTTTCTTTCTCAAAAATAGAATATCATATCACTTTTTTTAAATTATTAAACCATAAGTTACTAGCGGCCGTTTTAAAGTCAAATGGTGTTCTGGTCAAAAGAAACGGCAAAAGAAACTCTTCAGCAGTCGCTCTTTTAATTTCGATTAGTCAATACAAATTATCAAGTATATTATGTTAACAAAAAAATATTTAATCCCATTCATTTTTATTATAAAGGTAGTCAGTCTTGTTACTAATTGTGTTATAAGCTTTTTCGACAACTTTCTGTTTTACATATTTTTGAAGTTTTTTTAGATTAATTAAAATAATTCTGCAGAGATTTAATTATAAAAACTGATACATTGAGCTTTAAATGATTTATATATTATTTTAAGCCTTGTGTGGATCAAAGCAAGTTTGAGCCTATTTCGTGTATTACGATTATTAATATCGCTATTCTTTTTAAAGCAATCAATGTTTTTATGAACATAAATTATGTAATATATACTGAGACGGTAAGGTTAAGACATTGATTAACTTAAATTTATCTCTTAAAGAGTGTCTATGGGATACATTGAAAATTGCTCGAACAGCCCTCTTCTGCAAGTGATGTGGCATCTGCAAACAACACTAATCATGACATCTTTTACAACCATAGGCAGATCATTAATGTATATCAGAAATAGGAATGGCCCAAGAATAGAACCCTGTGGATAACCAATTTCAATGTTTGATCTAGAGGAGCGCTTACCATTTAGGACAACTGTCTGAATTCTATTGTCCAGATACGAGCGAATTAGTTTAAGTGCACTACCCTTAATACCATAGTGTTATAATTTCCTTATCAGTGTTTCATGTTAGACACAATCGAATGCCTTAGATAGATCACAGAAAACACCCAAGTCATCCATCGAGTCTTCCCAAGCATCAAATATGTGCTGAATAAGTTCAACACCAGTATCGGTTGTTGAGCGACCACTTGTGAATCCAAACTGTTTACAATTTATAAAATATTTATTTATTTTGTTTATAAAATATTTACAAGATTTTTGATAATTCCTAGCAAAAAAAATAAATAAATCAAAAAATAATTAGCATTAAATTAAAATGCGCCACGCAACCTGGGTACTGATAGGAGTTTGTACTAGGGATGAGCCGGCCGGCCTAGTCAGATCAGTCACGTGTTCATTTTTGGGTTCCGTACCTCAAAAGGAATATAATAATTTCTTTGCACAATCTTTAAATTAGATACAAAGTGTCATTATTTCAGAAGTCCGCTTTAAAAATTATATTTCAAAGGTGCAGACTTTTTTCATACAAACTTCGGTGCTCTTTATTTATTGTATCGCTATCTGTATGTACGAAAAATATTAGGTCGGTTTCACCTTAAATCTAACAGCTTTTTCTTGTGATGTTCACGTAAACAACAATTACGCAATAATAAAGCTGCAGTCAAACACAATTATAATTGAATTGGTTTGTCTAACTCCTTTATATAAGTTTATATAAATCCGTTCTGACATAAATAAAAAATATCAATTTACTGTCGCGCCTTATGGTCTCCGTCTCCGTCCACCGCGCACCGGGCGGATCATACCTACTATATATTGTTTAGTCGTTATGCTCAGAATGTCTTATTTATAATAATTTCTATTTACTAATTGAGTTTTCATGCGATAATTTGTTAGGTACTTCTGCGACAGACCCACTCCGATAACGACCAGGCCCATTTTAATTTAATGCGTTTTACATTACTGGCTAAAATACAATAAAGTTTTACTGACTAGCTATACTTAATATAAATTACATTTTAAATGCAATACAAAAGATGGCGTTTTATAATAGGTACTACGATTAATATATGTAATAGTTACTTAACAAATATGTAAATTGGCGACTTAATGATTTTTCATCACACTTACTCTTAAACAGTGTCATTATGTGAAGGTAAAGCGGATGTAAGACCTTAATTACTGCCGCTGGCTTTTTCTTTGTAAATTTTATTTTCTCTTAGCAAAGCGCGCGTTCATAGAACCTATGGGCGGCAATGACGCGTCGATTCTATCAAATATGTATAAGAGCTGTATCGTTGTTCGAAACACAAACTACGCGCTTACTACAAGCGAGCAATTACCTACAGGTTTTAACTTGAAACACGTTTTAATTTATAAGTTCTGTAGATATAGCGGATGCATTGTTTTTTCTACTTCTACTTCGGCCGTTTCAATTGTGTTTTAATAAGTTGTCGCAATTGTGATGAAAAACATTGTGTGTAAAACAGGCGGTACGGAAATTACAAACTCGAGTCATTAAATCCTTCAGCCTTAGGCTTCTATATAACCTCTCGTTAGTAATTTTCTCCTTACCACTCTTAATTCACGTACTTTTATATTTTTAGAATATCTTTTTATTATTCATGTACATCTTTTATAAACTATACACTTACTGCAAAAAACAAAGAAAGAAACAGAACCAGGTCAGTTAAGTATTACAACGGCTTTGACACAATAACATAGGGTGGACTTTTTCACATATTATATTTTTACACAGATATATAAAGAAAGACAATAGGCGAATATGAATTTTAAAGTGGATATAGACCACTAGAAGAGGTAAGAAGATGTAAATGCCTTAATAGTCTTCCTTCCGCGGAGAGTCCATCTCCTCGGAGCTGCGCAGCATCAAGTAGTAGCTGTGCACCACCAGGATGCAGTACGAGATTACTCCTGAACAAACATTGACATTTTCTCGTCATTTTCAGACTACGCAAGTGTAATAAAAACCAGTAAGTAATGAAGCAATCGTGACTAACCGTAGAGCACCGTCCCCTCGAGGAACGCGAGGAATATGTCTGATCCGGTACCGTTGAGCCCGAACATGGCCGCGGTGACGACCACGTACGCGAGGCCCGCGACCAGCAGCACGCACATGGCGTACACCCAGACGCGCACAGCCGTCGTGCTCCGCTGTAACAATGCACACCGACGTTATGAGGATGCGCGCGGACATCGATCAACAAAATTGTTTGTTACAGATGGTTTCAGCCTACAGCTACGTATAAGTACAGTCGCGGTTTGAAAATGCTTATTACTTTGTTTGTCGACGATCCCAAACTCACTTGCCGTATCGAGCCCTTAAGAATGAGGAGACTTTGCCTCCCTGTGTGTGTTCTACCGCTTGTATAATGTGATGTCTTCTGTGGATTTGTACGAAATGATGCCCACCTACCACCGCACCGCTCCTCATCGGCAGGGAATTCATTCTCGCACTATAGAACCAAAAAGGTCGCGTAGGCTATAATGGTTTCAGAACAACTACCTCCCGCGAACGCTTGGGTTGTGGAATAAGCTCCCTGCCAAGGTTTTCTCTAAGGACTACAGTATAGGGTGTTTCAAGAAAGCAGTCATTAGATTTTTGAAGGGTCGCCAACGCACGAGTGACACCTCTGGTGTTGCAAGCGTCCATAGGCCATGGTGACCGCTTACCATCAGGCGGACTGTAAGCTTGTTTCACTGCAATTATACGTATGAAAGTTTATAAATTAACTTTGCAGCAATATAACACTCAAACACCATCTCAATAATGAGATGTTACTATTTAACATTGTTGCAATAAATTAAATATGAAGTTAGGAGAGCGATATCGAAGCAATGTTTATTTTAAAACATTATTGTTATAAATTACTGTTACTTTGCTAACAAAAGTTACTCTAATGTTTTATACAAAAATAACCATAACTTGGTTTTCACAATACAATTATTTTAACTTCTCTACAACGTTCCTTATTTTCTCATTTTGTAACTAATTGGAAAATTATTTACAGCAACCTTATCTTCTTTTAAGAAAGGTATGCATATCAGTTTCGTGATGCTATCGTTTTTTTCAGTCTTTTTTCAAAAGCAAGGACGAATGGGCTCCGTAGCTCAATAGGCTGCCGCGCAGGAGTATTTTTCCTTTCTTTTTTTTAATTTTGAATATTTCAAAACATTTTCGAAATTGTTATTGGAATATCATGAAACACTAGCTTACCAGGCGAACGTTGTTTCTCTTTTTAAAACAACTGGCGCGCTTCCATTGTGAAAGGGTTGTACTAATTCAGGAACTTTCCCCGGCGTGTGCACAACAATTTACCAAAGATTCATTACAATTGGTTTACCCTTAGTGCGTGAGTCCGACAGGCACTTGGCACTTTTTTCTTTCATAAAAACCTTGCCCTAACTATAACGAACACAACAAAAAAAACGAATTACCACATTGGGTCACTTGTTTGGAAGTTATGGTATGACCAAAGGATCAGGGATTCATTTTAATAGAAGATAGATACATTAAATGTTTGCAATAATTAATTTGAAACTTACAGTAAAATTTCATTTGTAACGTTTATGTAAAATTCGCACCGTAACTTTCTGTTACTCTACAAATTTAAATTTGAGTCAATGTTTAATTTAAACTTACAAAAACTCTACTTAGTAACTTCCTAAAACGTTAAAATAGTATCATATTAATGCAATAAACATTTTAAAGTTATAATAAATTTCACTGATCAGGATTGGGCATGTTATACTTCTGACGCGGCCGTTAGGGCTTCGTGTTGGGGTTGCTGGAAGCTTACTGGAATGTTGTAACCTTGCATTTGAAACTTACAAGCTCCCAAATATAATGTCCAGCAATGTTATTTCAAGTTTGGCTTGTTTAGTGGGTAGAATGGCCTTGAAACAGCTTAAGGAAATAAGGCGGCGGGCGATGACGGAATAACGTCAAAGCTTCTGTAAGCGGATATAACACCGATACATAAAAACCTTTAGATATCTATTATAAGTATTTTCCAGTGTCATTACGAAACGTCTCAAACGCAGGTTTCACGAATTCCAGCCTCTGGACCATGGACCACATACATACTGCAAAGGATATGGCTTCAACATAAATGGAAAAAACATCGCTCACTACTCTCGAAGTTGTTGTCGAATACATATATCTAGGGCAAGTAGTCCAGTTTGGTAGGTAGGTTAAACGAAGAATCCAGCTCGTTTGGGAAGCGTTCGGGAAACTACGCAACATCTTTTCGTCCAAAATACCTCAGTGCCTAAAGAAGAAAGTCTACAATCAGTGTGTGTTGCCAGTGATTACTTATGGTTCAGAAACTGTTGGCCATTTAAATAAGCCTGACACTAAGCACTCAAATATAAATTCTCCATCGGGAGGAGGTTTATACAATAACTATGAAGTATGTAGTGTTGATTGTTACCTTGAAGGCCCCGTAGAGCAGTGTGACAGCGAGCAGCACGTGCCCAATGGTGAGCGCGACGACTGTGACGGCGATGCGGTACCACGTCGTGTACAGGTGGTCCCCCGCGTCCTCTGCCGTGCCCGCAAGCCCCGCTACCTGCCCCGCGAACCGCGAGCATACCACCAACAGGCTCACAGACACCACCTGACACACAAACACACCAAAACATATTAATCAAATAGCTAACTAACTAACTAATAGCGGTTTATGCAGATATTGTTACCAAGTAGAAATGAAATACTCATACTTATGTAATGTGTTGAATAATGGTAATAGTGAATAATCCAGAAATTATATGGGCATAGTTACCAAGTGCAGGAGCCCCACGAGCTTGGTCCCGACTTCCAGCCCTAAGCAGCAGCAAAACGACGTCACGTACGGAACCCTCATCCTCGTCACCTTTTTAATGCCCGCTCTGAAACGTTATAGTTTTGAAAATTATGTTAGTAATACAATTCGAAAACACCTCCTTTTCATCTTGCACTTGTATAATGATCATATCATCGCTAATATCACATGAGCAGGAATCGAACCCGAAACGCAAGACATAACAACAGTACGTCTGTCTGCTGTCGCTACCACCCACGGCATGGTTATGACACAGCTAATCCTACTAATATTATAAATGTGAAAGTTTGTATGTCTGGATAACGCTTCAGCCACTGGACGGATCGGGATAAAACTTGGCATACATATAGGTTAGGCCCTGCAATAGCATATAGGCTATATATATAATATATAATTCATTGGTATAACTAATTAATTAATTAATTAGAGTTAATTATGGAGTTCCACGCCGATAACCGAATTGAGGGCGGGTGGAGCCGCTGGCAATGTTTATTATTTGATATTTTTGTCATTATTTCTTTAAAAAATGATAATTAAATCATTATAATAAGAATAATAAAACTTTATTTCTGACATTTCAATCCATATAATACTTTCACTAAATAATTAAAATAAGTTACCTAATTAAATTAAGATTACATCAGAATTAATAATAAAATAAAATTACATTTAAATAAAAAAAAAAAAATAATAAATACAAATCGAAAACACTATTTTTTTTGTTTGATGTAACTAAAAATTTACAGTTTTCTCAATTTTTCCTTTATCTGTGCTATAAGACGTTACTTCGTACCAAATTTTAAGATTCTGAGTTCACGGGAAGTACCTTGTAGGTTTTGATTCCTTGCGAGTTTCGGAAATCTTTTGATTCTCTTTTGATTGCGTTGGCTTAGAAGTTTGATTTTTTCACAGCTCCAAGGGACAGCTGACCTCAGTATTTGATATCAATTTTAGCTCGATACCTCCACGCGTTCATGAGAAAAAGGGTCTTGACAGATGGACGGACAACAAAGTGATCCTATAAGGGTTTCGTTTTTTCCTTTTGAGGTACGGAACCCTATAAACCATTTTGTAAACACGCATGTTAATACCCGCTATAACAATAAAGACCAACTAGACATACCAACTGCTATTTAAAAAATGTATGACTTAAGCCGATTATGGTAAAAGGAAATCCATACTAATATTATAAATGCGAAAGTAAATCTGTCGGTCTGTTACCTCATCACGCATCAACCGCTGAACCGATTTAAATAAAATTTGGTATGGAGATAGTTTAAGACCCGGAGAAGGATATAGAATCTTCTAATTAATGATATTTTAAGTAGAATAGTAAAATGTTTGGCTTGACAAAACTATGACGTCATAAGTATCGGTATATCGATACTTATGACGTCATAAGTATCGGTATATCGATACTTTTTGAGGTAATTTTTTATCCACATCCAGAGTAGAAAAGAACAATTAATTTCAAAAATGTTTCTTACAAATATTACTAAAGCACACATGGTTAATATTCTTTTCTAGGGTTCCGTAGCCAAATGGTCACTGAAAAAAAAAACATGATCAATGAAAAAAAACCGGCCAAGTATTTCAAAAAATACTGGTCCAATGCGTTATTCGAATACTATATAAATACTAGACTTTGCCTGCGGCTCCGCCCGCCCTAAATTAGGTTATCGGCGTGGAACTCATTAATTATACTAATGAAGTTTAGTATAGCAAGGTATAACTGTAGCTATAGTTTGTTTAAGCTCGGTAATAGTTATTCCCACAGGAACTCTTAAATTTTTCCGGATAAAAAGTAGACTATATGCTATTTCAGGACCTAACCTATACAATGCCAAGTTTCATCCCGATCCGTCCAGTGTTTGAAGCGTGATTGAGTAACAAACATCAATCCAGACAGACATACTTTCACATTTATAATATTAGTAGGATTATCTTATTCAGAATGTTATCATTTTATTTTTAAATAATATTTGGTTCATTAACTTATATTTAATACCTGTTTTTCAAAAGTACCTTTTAATGGAATTTGTACGATATTTTTACTTTTCCGACTAAATTTTTTTTTTATATAGCTACTTAGCTATGAGTTTTTATTAATACACATTTCGTTTTTAATTTCGTTATATATGCTACTCCCATGATTTTTTTCATACACCCAAGAACAGCCAGTTAGGTTGTAGAATGAGCTCCCTGCCACGGTTTTGTCTAAGGACTTATACTATAGGGTTATTAGATTTTAAGGGTCGGCAACGCGCGAGTGATACACCTGGTGTTGCAAGCGTTTATAGGCTACATTGACCGCTTACTATCAGGCGGACCGTAAGCTTGATGGCAACCTTAGTGATATAAAAAAAAAGTGGGGGGCACTGGGTTCTAACAAAATTTGCACTTTATAGCTTAATATTTCGCAAACGCATCTCTGAATTGAAAAATGGTTTTCACATACCCCCAGTATTTTTATACGAGCTATCTTACGACACCCCACAGTATGGCGTAGACGAGAAAAAAATATTTATCACCACGTTACCTTTTAATATTTTTCTGAATTTGATTCTACCACTTTGTCGGCCTTATTAATTGTGTAATTTTGTATCCATGCCAAATAACGGCTATCTAGGACTAATGGTCTCTGAACTAAGAAGCGGACAGACAGACGGACCAACGGAACTATAAGGGTTCCTTGTTGACTACTGAACCCTAAAATTGGAGAAAAAAATTGGGGGTGATCTCCATAAATTGAAGGATGAATTTTTTATCTCTTTGATGATGAATTTCAAAATCTTTAGATAAGCCTGCAAAAACGCAATTGAGGTTTGTTAAAAACTTTTATATGAAGCTATAGGTATTTTTTTTATTATCAAATGCTTCGCGCGCCCCACTGGTTGAGAAACGCCGCCGTAGACTGATGAACATAGCAAGGTACAGTCAGTTCACGCGTGCTCACGTAAGGTTTAACATTGAAAACCACGCCTGTATTACTTTTATATTGCACTAGCTTTTGCCAGCGGCTTCGCCCGCCCTATATTTGGTTATCGGCGTACCCAAGCAGGGAAACCTGGTACTATAGCAGTTTTAAGAAACTTAAGTTATTTTAAAACTGCAATATCTCCAAAGATATTGATTGAAATCGAACGATGAAAAGGGCAATATTGTTTTTAATTAAATACTTACTCAAATTATTTGGATAAGGGTTAATATCATATTTATAAAAACACCTTCGCAAATAATGCATTATTTTAGAACAAATTTGGTTAGCATAAAAGAGGTTATAAAAGGATGGACATATTGTGTCGCGGACTTTTTTTAGAACTTTTAAAGAGGAACAATTTTGTCATTATTGATTTTTGCGAAACTCTAACCGTTTACGCAGCGCACGCAGCGGCAGCTCACAAAAGAAAAAAAATCCGATTTTGAAACATTCTTCATTGGTGCTCCGCTCCTGTTGGTCTTAGCGTATAAAAATATAGCCTATAGCCTTCCTCAATAAATGGGCTATCTAACACTGAAAGAAATTTTCAAATCGGACCAGTAGTTCCTGAGATTAGCGCGTTCAAACAAACTTTTTAGCTTTATAATATTAGTATAGATGAAATAATTTTACTCATATTTAAGTTTCTATTTTATTAAAAAAAAACTAGGCACTGTATCAAATATCAAATATCTATTCAGTGCGTTAAAAAAATAATATGATACCCTCACAAAATAATATGATACCCTCACAAAATAATATGATACCCTCACAAAATATCGAGATCAACGACAACTAAACTTATTTTAAAGCCCCAGCTTCTGTATTTTTCTCAGCTCAGTAATTAGTGCTACTTCTTCAATCTAGAATAATTAAGAAAGACCTATTTTGAGAAATCGGCGAAGATCGTCGTCTTAAAGAGTTGACGTAAGAGTCCTACGCCGATAACCAAATATTCCTATATTCCTAGAAATCATTATTTATAAAAAAAATAGGTACCATTTAAAATCAATATATCAATATAGTTAGTGCAAAAACAACATAAAATTCTAAAGCCATTTTTGAATTCCCGATATTTAATTGAAGCCTAATTTGCAATAAGAAAACCATGTGAAATACTGATTCAACAAGTGTAGAATTTAACAGAGAAATGAGAATATAAAATATGTCAACAAGGATTTTGTTCCTCTATAATATGCCTTATTTTGCACGTATTTTAGTATATATTTTACAATAAACACTAAGGACTCGTTAGCTCATTTGTAAGTAATTAATACAATCTAAGTAATAGTCAAAAATTTACGATTTGTCATTTTCAATATTTTGTTGTAGTCAAAAAAAATGTGTTTATTGTTGATGATAGATAGATAGATAGGAAAGAGAGTTCTATCTCTTATTTCTTATTGTGTTAAATTGGTGCAGTTCCTTTTATTTTCACGGAAGTTATCATTTTTTCTACGAAATGTTTAGACAGGAGGGGTGAGAAAAATATGAAATGCTCTAATTTAGTAATGAAATATATTAGAATTTTTTTTAAAAAAATAATAATTTATTTTACAAACACTTAATTTAAACTTTATTGTGACTATTATAAGTACTATGTTCAAAAATAAATCGTAAATATGACTATTATCGAACTTTTTGCACTTTCTAAACTAATTAAAATGAAAAATTCGAGGTAAAATTGTCAAGAATTCTACCGGAAACTAATAAAACACTTTATTTCGTTAGCCAGTGAATAGATAGTTAATGTAAAACAGGACTTACGTCGTATCGCAGACCTCCATGGTCTCCATGACGCTGGTGCTAACCGTGCACGCGGTACACGCGGTACAAACAAGACACGAGAGTAGACATTATTGTACGCACTGTACGAAAAAAATATCATCTGATGTCTGGTTTTTCCAGGTGGATAGAAGCGATAAGCTGAGGCGACTCAGGTATTTTTCTCAAATATGCTAAAGTGTGCGCCCAAATCTTGAGCAATAAATCGTACTTGCAGAACAGTAGAGTTCAGAGAGCGAACCGCATGGTTACATATTTTAAAATGGAACGAACTTCTTTAAACCTGAACATTGATAACTAAAGATATAACTCATCAAGATTAATTAAAATTTCGGATCAGCAGCACAAAATGAATGCGCCATTAAATTAATTTCAAAAAGAAATCGACATTTGATCGCGGCTAATCGGCGGCAAAATTATGTAAACTATTTTTATTGTCAATACTATAAAAATATTGTCTCCGCTAGACAGGTAAAATCACGTTAAAGTAGAGTTTTGAATTATAGCGGTAGTCGATGGCGTTATCAAAAATTTAACTAGAATTTAAAAAGTAATAAAAACTAAAATCCGACCCAAGATAAATTATATCAAAAACGATATAATTTGTAAAATATTTACCTATTTCAAATGTGCTTATCGTGACCTTTCATTTGATACTTAAAACGTGACTGTTTTTTAGTTTTTATGCGACATATTAAATTTCATGAGACGTCACACAGCCAATAATACGCGGACCATTATGACAAAATCATTTATAGAACTATGATCAGTAGTTTAGGAGTTAGATGGAAACACTGCGACACAGTATTCGAGTACAGCGATCGCGCGATTTTCCTTAAACATGTATATGTTTTAAAACGCGATACGTCTCGTTGACCGTTTCTGAATTGAACCACGCAGCAGAAACAATTAAGTACCGCTGCTCGCGTAGATAATGGAAGCGGCCCAGCGAAGGTCACACACTCGATCCAGCAGACATACAGGTTGTTACATACAAAATAAATTAAGACTATATCTGGTATAGATTCCATTTTTTTTAATTTTTATTTATTTTGGTACATACAGTCATTACAATATATACACATACATACGAAAAAGTACAAAAATTTCATTGATTTGTATATTATTTATCGGGAAAAAAACTAAAAATCGGCCTGGTACTTACTTTCTGTGTCATTATGTTTACTGCATTAGGAAAATATAAAAATCTGAAAACATAACAGATTTTTTCTATCTATTTCTTATTAAAGGTGTAAAATTATGTTACACTGATTTTTGGGGTTCCAAGCCCATACATCTAAGCCAAGATTGTGATATTTCCGAAAACGTTTTGGTAGCATGGATCACATACATTAGTATACTCCGCCAGATTACACAGAAGACAGAGGAGTCTCTTTGCGTAGCGTTCGTAGACTATGAACAAGCCTTCGATTCTATCGAGACGTGGGCGGTGTTACTGTCTCTCCAGCGGTGCCACATTGACTATCGGTACATCGAAGTGCTGAAGTGTTTGTATAACAGAGCGACGATGTCCATCCGACTACAACCCATATGCAGAAAGGTGTGAGGCAGGGAGACGAAACTGTTCACAACTGCGTTGGAAGATGTGTTTAAGCTTCTGTAGTGGAAAGGATATGGCGTCAACATAAATGGCGAGTACATCACTCACCTTCGATTTGCCGACGATATAGTAGTCATAGCAGAATCGCTGGAAGACCTAGATATGATGCTCAGAGACCTTAGCAGAGTTTCCCAACAGGTTGGCCTTAAAATAAACATGGATAAAACGAAGGCAATGTTCACTGTCCATGTCGCGCCTATAAATAACGGTTGGTGTTGGGAACGCACTCTCGAAGTTGTCAACGAATATATATACCTGGGCAAATAGTCCAATAGTTCAAGTTTAAAAAGAGGTTAACCGAAGAATCCAGCTTGGTTGGGCAGCGTTCGGAAAACTACGCAACATCTTTTCATCTGAAATTCCTCACTGCCTAAAGACGAAATTCTACAGTTAGTGTGTATTGCCAGTGATTACATGACAAAAACAGATAAGACGTAAAAGAGTTTTTTTTTATTTAACTTCTAAGATTGTTAAACGGGGTATTAAAGTTTGAACGGTAAATAAAGAGTTAAATCCAATGGGTGACACCGCAGTGCGCCAGCTAATATGATTCGGAAGCATCCTGTATAATTCAACACAGGGCTCTGGTACAGCTACAGGTCCCTAATTAAAGTGTGCGAGGCCGGTGATCTAGTTCTGGCTCACTATCCACTTTGACTTATTTATTTATTATTCCCACAGCTTACCAACCAACCTTTGTAAAAAGATTAAGCGTGTCTATAATCTGTCAATTAACTCTGCTGGATATGTTGAAAAATAAAAGAAGATCCTTATTAATATGTGTGGGAATTCCGTTAATATGCTAGTTATATATTTTTTTACTACCATAAATTTCACATGCCTTTAAAGCTAAATAAACACTCAGATTTTTAATAAAAACTCAATCTCACAGAAAACTATGCGTGGGAACGAAGACACTAACAATTGACCTGATCCCTAAGTTAAAAATCATTCAGTTAGCTATGGAAAGGGCTCTAGTTGGAGTAGGATATGTTTATGAATTGAAACAACAAGAACAAAAGTCAACGACATGGGCCACAAAATAAGCGACTTAAATTGGCAAAGAGCAGGTCATATTTGTCGTAGAAGCGATAAGCCGTAGGGCAGACTAGATTTAGAGGGAACCTCACGGATCGGTATTACCGATTCGGTAACTAGAATGACGCTGCAACCAGGTGGACCGATGACCTGAAAAAGGTAGTCGGAAGTGACCGGATTAGAAAGGCGAAGGACCAGATGTGATGGCGTTCATTGGAAAAGGCCTCTGTCCAACAGTTGACTGTTGCAGGTTGGTTCATTGACGAATGTAGGTTTGTCAAGTTTTTTTAAGATCAAAAACTAGTATGCTTTTAATTAACAATTAAGAGTACATACCCGACCTCATATATTATATTTTGCTTTCTATGGTAACAATGTTTTTTTTCATTTGATACATCTAAATCTCCAGACTAGGTCTTTTATCATGTTTACGCATAAGGTTAGCACAATTTCAATATCATTATGTACCTATTTAACGGAAACGTAACTGTGTGTTCTAAGCTTTTTGAAACGAGCTATATTAAAATAAAACCCTCAATAAAAAAAAATTAAAGAAGTTTAGCAGAAAGGACTCAACCCATAAAAAACACACTTTTTAGATATTAAAGTTGTTTAAACTTTTTACTAATATCTCAAGTGACTTTGTGGGTCGAAATCTTTCTGACAAACTTTAACTCAAACTGTTTTAAAACAGCACTTTCTAATCGTCAGTCTAATTTTGAATTAAAAAAAAATTACCTCCGATAAACTAACTAACTGCTACACTAACCTAAGCTCAATTTTATCAATGTTGTGTAAAATGTAGGTATTAAGAAGGCGGCGATCAATGAATTTCTCATACAAACCTAATACCAAAATATTTTTCAATTAAAGAATATTTCAACGCATATATGCTGTTATTCGGATAAAGACAGTATTTCCCTAGGGTCCTGTTCAAATACTTTTTTCAAAATATTTACCTACTTAAAAATATATGAAATTACATTTCGTACGTTTTTACGCTGTTAACGACGTATTTTCCGCCTTTTTGTTTTGTATTTAAAACTAAATCATTCATAATGTAATTATAATAGAACCACTGCTTATATTGTCAAGTTACAAAATGTCGAAAAGAAAATGAAAAAATAATCAAGTTATATTCATTATTTTTGGTATTCACGCACACCTACGAATTTCTCTTAAATTTTGAACAGCTATATAGCTGTCTCTGCTCGCACGGGGCGGACGTCGACGACGGCAGTAGCGCGGGAGCGGTAGGGGGGTAAGCGCTCGTAGGTTATTAGGTTATATACTACTAGCTTTTCCCGCGGTTTCACCCGCATTAAATTAGGTTTTCAGAGTAGGATTTCAAATGTGAGTTGGTTTTTTTCATAATTTAGAACTGCTCAATTATAGAAAAAAACGCAAACTAACTAGTAATGCGGTTTTTTAACTATATTGCCTAGTAATTAGGTTAGGTACTTAGTGACGCTAAATTTATACAACAATGTACCAACTGTCTTCAGATGTTTGCAATTTCGCTAAAAAAAAGTCAGTAGGGTGACCATGTCAACTAAACGATTTACGGACATATCCAGTTCCAGCTATTTACTTATATTCGTCATAGAAATTACACTTAACAGTAACAACATTGCTTGATGGAAGTCATGTAAAAAATTACAGAATTATTTAATTTGTCTCCTCCTCGGTAATAGGCGCAAAAAAATATATCGTAATTCTGTCGTTAGTAGGGGTCACACATATACTATATACAGTATGTTATATACTTTTACTTTTATTACTGATCTATCAATTCAGGTAATATGCACTTAAAAAAAAATTATTTGTGTACAATATAATTCCAGATAACGCTGGACTCTAAACTTCAATGGGGTGGGTCCTCATATTCATAACCTAGCCAAAAACTTAGCTCTGCTGTGTATGCGGTCAAGAAAATAAGACAATTGACCGATGTCGACGCTGGAAAAATAGTATATTTTAGCCATTTCCATAATTTAATGACATATAGTATCTTATTGTGGGGTAGCGCTGCTGATGTAAATACAATATTTTTGTTACAAAAACAGGCAATTCGTGCTATTTATAAATTAGGATCTTAGATATCTCTGCGGGATCTTTTATTTATTTATTTATTTTATAGGTTTAGGGAAGTAAATATTTTAACTTTAGCGTCGCAGTACATATATGAAAATCTTTTATATGTACATAAAAATAATATTTCATAACTTCGACGATCAAAAGTTTTTGTAAAATCCTAATTTGAATAAAAAAATTTGACTTTGACAGAATTCATAATTAAAAGTAAAGTTCACTGCGATCTTTCAAAGCAAAATCTTTTTAAAGTTTTTGGTGTCGGGTTTATCGTCCGCAAGTCCCTCGTCAACAATATCATCAAAGTTTACAGTGTGTCGACCAGGGTAGCGTACGTTATACTCAGAATATCAAAACGATATTCGTTGAAGGTCATACAGGTTTACGCGCCGACTTCGACACACCTAGACTACGTAGTGGAGGAGATATATGAGGATATTTCTAAAGCCATACACTCCTCCAAAACACACTATAACGTCGTGATGGGGGACTTCAACGAGAAACTAGGAAAACGAAGTGGTAATGAGCTGAGAGTGGGGCAATTTGGATATAGATAACGGAACTCCAGAGGACAGATGCTGGCCGACTTCAAGAAAAAGGAAGGCCTCTTTATGATGAATTCCTTTTTCAAGAAGCGCCCCCAAAGGAAATGGACCTGAATGAATCCGGATGGTTGCACGAAGAATGAGATTGGTTTTATCATGTCAACGGAAAAGCAAGTGTTCAATGATGTCTTTGTGATCCACACGGTCAAAACCGGGAGTGATCACCGTATGGTAAGAGGCACATTGAACCTCAACATAAGGCTTGATAGGTCTCGACTGATTAAGTCCACGCTCCGACCCACAACCATCCAAATCCAAAACCCAGAAAACTTTCAGCTCCAACTTAAAAATCGCTTTGAATGCTCAAAGGAAGACGCATCAGTGGACGATACCAACGACATGTTTGTGGAAACTGTCCATACGGTTGGTTCCTTCAGAAGCTTTTTAACACCGTTCTACTCGAAGGTACTTCGCCATAAGCATGGCACAGGGGCGTGGTGGTGCTTTTCTTCCAAAAAGGACAATACCCTTCTTTTGAGCCATGTTTATAAGCTGTTTTCAAGAGTAATTACGAAATTATAGTAGAAGTATTCAAGTTCGACGACTTCCAGCCTCCCGAACAAGCCGGTTTCCGAAGAGGCTATAGTACCGTAGAACACATACATACGCTACGGCAGATTATACAGAAGTCAGAAGAGTATAATCGGCCCCTTTGCTTAGCGTTTGTGGACTATGAGAAAGCCTTCAATTCGGGGGGAACATGGGCAGTGCTACAGGCTCTACAGAGATGCCGTATTGATCATCGGTATATCGAGATGCTAAAATGCTTGTACGATAACGCTACTATGTCAGTCCGTCTCCAGGATCAGAACTCGAAACCGATCTCAAGGTAGTGTCCTCGGCCCGGTATTGTACCTATTGTACACTTCAGACCTACCCACATCTCCATCAATCACCACTGGAATATTTGCTGTCACGGCTATCCTAGCTTCTCATAGCGACCCCGAAAAAGCCAGCTACATACTACTGAAAGGCTTCAACAAAATCTCAGTCTGGCTGAAAAAATGGAGAATTTGATCAAACGAATCAAAATCAGTCAACATGGTTTTTACACTGCAAAAAGACAACTGCCCCCCCCGTTAAACTTAATGGTGTAGAAGTAGCCTAAGTGGACCATGTAAGGTATCTTGGAAAACACTTTGACAGGTGTCTGACCTGGCAGAAACATATCTTCACTAAAAGGAAGCAACTCTGCATGCAAATGACCAAAATGCACTGGCTCATTGGGCGCAGATCGCAGCTATCACTAGAAAATTAAATCCTTCTGTACAAGGCCATAATTAAGCCAGTCTGGACTTATGGAATCCAGGTACTGTGACAAAATCTAACAGACATTATACAGTGATTCCAGCACAAAGTCACAATAACTAATGCACCTTATTTTGTGATAAACAAGCAATTACACAACAACCTTGATATATACTAACAGTAAAGCAAGAAATCACCTAGCACATAGGAATTTACACAAACAGAACTGTTGATCACCTCAACGCCTTAGCAAAGTCCTTAATGGAAGACTCGCAAAAAACATGCAGACTAAAAAGGACAGTTCCACAGGACTTATTACGACAATAAACAGCTGAAACTCAGGAAGATACGGCACTAGTGACATTCCTGGCATGTCATCTACTGAAGGTCTGTCCTATCAAAGAGACAGATTGCTGTTATTGGAGAGATATAGAAAAAAAATATTATTTTAATTTGTTTTCCTGTGAGGTCTGTAACTAAGCATCTTTAGCCCAATGCATGTTTATCATCCGTATAGTCTGAAATTTTGTAGTAACCTTTTTTAAAAAGTTATTGTTTGATAAAAGATTAAAATTTGATAATAGGACAGAAACATTGAAGTGATCAATCTTGGTTCAAATATTTCAAATGTTGCAATGAAAATGTATTCAAATATAAAACCAAGAATTGTAGAATTTCATAGCAACTAAGTAACTAAAAAAACGCAGATTTAAGAAAATTAGGTAAGGTAGATTGCCATTGATATAAATAAAAAGCGAAAGATGCTGTTAAACTATTAACTACAAACGCATTTCCCTGATTTTCCTGGTTATTGAGGCACTTTTTCAAGGTTTTCCCTTTTTGTTTTTTACACAGTTAAAGTGGCAAACAAGCTTACGGTCCGCCTGATGGTAAGCGGTCACCGTAGCCTATGGACGCTTGCAACACTGCCCCATCACTTGCGCGTTGCCGACCCTTCAGAAATCTAATAACTTCTTTCTTGTAGAACTCCATACTGTAGTCCTTGGGGAAAACCTTGGCAGGGAGCTCATTCCACAACTTAAGCGTTCGCGGGAGGAAGTTTCTCTGAAACCGCACTGTACGCGACCATTTAGGTTCTAAAGTGTGAAAATGAATTCCCTGCCGATGGCGAGCGGTGCGATGGTAGAAAGTAGCCGTGGGCATAATTTCGAACAATTCTTCAGAACACAACCCATTGTACAAGCGGTAGAACACACACAGGGAGGCAAAGTCTCTCCTCGGACTTAAGGACTCGATACCGCAAGTGAGTTCGGAATCGTCGACAATTCTCACAGCCCGTCGTTGAAACGAGTCAAAAGGGCCAAGCTGGTATCCGAATGCACCCGCCCAGAGATGGCAGCAGTACTATGGGGGCGAACTTGCGACTTGTAAAGTAACTACCTTTGCCCCGACGTGAAGTACTGCTTCGCTCTGTTGAGTACAGCAAGTTTTTTTGACGCCAGTTTCACCTTATCTTGTAAATGATCTCGGAACTGAACATCGCTAGAAACGTCAACACCAAGGATCTCAATGCTCTTAGAGATGGAGAGCAAAGTGTTCTGGAATTGTGGGACCACAGTGAATGGGGTTTTCTTAGCGGTGAACGCGCACACTTTTGTCTTTGTAGGGTTGAATCGGACCAAGTTTACCCGTCCCCAGTCAGAGACCTTGGACAGTGTGGTCTCAATTTGAGACACAAGCTCTCAGCGGTTTTCCTCCACAACGGAACGAGGGATGTTTACACGACCCGTGTAATAAGCGTCTCCAGTACTATCATCTGCATAGCAATGTATGTTGTTGATGTCCAACATGTCATTGATATGCACAAACCCTCGGGCACTCCGTAAGATGGCAACTTCGATAGAAGACCCCGGTGCCAGACCCGATCGAATGACCCTCAATGGCTAGTACCCATCGGTGTGTGAGATACACAAGAAGGTCACCAGTCGAGCGACCGTGGCGAAAGCCATATCGACGGTCACTAACCAGGTCGTGTAATTCTAGGTATCTTAGAAGCTGTGTGTGTGTGTGTCCATCACCTTGGAGAGGAGAGAGGTAATAGCGGTAGGCCTGTAATTCGATGGATCTGATCTATCGCCCTTTTTGGACACCGGATGCACATGCGCAGTCTTCCATGTAGTCGGAAATTGCCTAGTGTGGTAGGAAAGCGCGAAGAGGCGCGTGAGTACAAGACATAACTCAGGAGCACACTGCTTAAGCACCACTGCTGGTATACCGTCTGGCCCACTCGACTTATCAACGTCTAGAGAAAGCAACGCCCGCTGGACCTCCAGCTGTGTTATGGAGATTTCCGGCATGGCCTTACGCACCACGGTATAGTAGGTGGTACAGCGCCTTCATCGTTCATGTTCGAGTTCGAAGGCACAGAGACTGCCCAGTAGATCGGCTTTCTCTTTAGCACTATGGGCCAAGTCACCATCGGTTTTTCGAAGTGGTGGTAACGACGACTGGCAAAAATTCCCTTCGGCAGCTTTGGCAAGCGACCAGAAAGCATGACTCCCATAAGGATAGCTCGCAAGTCGCCCACCTTTTTTGCCGATGAATTGGAATTTTGTTGTTTTGGCTTTGGCAGTTGCTTTGTTACTGAACCTCGAGGCAGCATTTAATTTGCGTTTTAACTCAGAAATATTCGGATCCTTATTATTACGAGCCGAGGTCCAAGCTTCATATGCATTTTGCTTAAGAATTTTAGCTTCTCTGCATGACCTATCGTCGTTTTTTGACGCCGGCAGCTACTCGCGGGTTAGGAATATAGTATTCCATACTAGCGAGGATTGTCTCAGTGACTGCGGCTGCGCAGACGTCAGGATCTTCTGAGCTTAAGCAGATCTGCCTCCACGGGTACGATGCATAAAATTCTCGCAATCCATCCCAGTCTGCCGACTTATATTGCCACACACGACGACAATTTGTTGGCCCAGATGGATCAGATTATGGTTCCTTGACCATAATATACAAAAAAAAATTGTAAATTAACTATTTTTAATAACGGATTTAATGATTGTTTTACTTTCCCTCTTAAGAACCCAGATTTAATTAAGTAAAATACTTACAACTAAAATACTGTAATAATACTTATCTTAATGCCTTAAAGTCCAATAGATTTATTTAGGGTAGGAATTATGCCACAGTATTTTTAATAACGGATTTAATGATTGTTTTACTTTCCCTCTTAAGAACCCAGATTTAATTAAGTAAAATACTTACAACTAAAATACTGTAATAATACTTATCTTAATGCCTTAAAGTACAATAGATTTATTTACGGTAGGAATTATATCACGGGTCTTCAATGTTACGGCATGCAATATATCTGTGAAACTGCCAAGCCATACTTTTCAAAACAAATTGCAGAATTAGTAAAATCAGGGCTTAGGGGCATGGCTTTTCCTGGGGTCTGATAACTTTATGAGCTTGTGAAACTTGGCTACCAATTCACATTAAAGGTTTTTAGTGGTAATACAAAATATTTAAGTTCACACTTTTGGCAACAAGATAAAATATCAATATTTTATATCATTTGTTAATAAATAACTAAAATCACATAGTAAAAGTTGTATAATTTCGTCAATATTTACGATGCATTAAACTGTTCTCACCACCAGGTGGTGGTCAAAAATGGAACTACAGAGTAATCATACAAAAATGCTGTGAGCCTCGCGGCACTTACGCTAACACATGGGATTAAAGTCAATTTTTTTATTCAAATTAGGTTTTTACAAACATTTTCGAATTGTCAAAGTTATGAAATAAGTTGTAAAACGCAAAAGAGTCCTTAAAGCTTCACATAGGTATACTGGTCTCTTGAGTTAGTATGTTTAGGTACAGTATGGTAAACAGAACTCTCAGATCACAAGTTCAGTATATAAACATTTAACACAATAAATGATTAGGTGCATTACCTATATATTTTTAGGCATTAGTTTAGTCAAGCAATTTTTTGCCCTGGCCCTTATTAAATTGCCCTGACAATTCCCTGAATCACAAAATTATATATATATGTAAGGCTTAGGAACTGGCCAATAAACTGGCCAAAACTCTACAATGCATTACGGAAATCACTTTGATTCCAGGATGTGGTGTCTTTTTAGCTTTCTCGTGGGTTCTGGAGCGCTAAGTTAAACTGCTAATTGGTTTGTGTGATTGACTAGTATTGCTTGGTATTTGGTAAAACTGGAACCAATTTCCTCTTTGACTGTACTAATATTTAGGTTTTTAAGTAGCTCCAAGACTCTGACAAACCATAGAGAGTTATAGATTTTTTTCAGGATATAATTTTGAGTTGTTTGGATTATACATTTGCTGGAGTCACTAGCTACTAGCTGCTCCCCACAGTTGTAGTCCATATTGGTTTTAGTACAGTCTTATAGATAAGAAAGAAGCTTTTTATCAAGTGACAGCTTAGAGTTTCTACCAAGCAGCCAGTAGAGGCCTCTATATTTCGAGTTGACTTCATCCCTTTTAGTTTGTAGATGTTTCTCCCAGGTGAGTCGTCGATCCATGTGGATTCCCAGGTATTTGGCAGAGTAACTTTGGGGTAGCTTGTTATTACCCAGGGTAACAGGCAGGAAATTTCCGTTATGTAGGCTAAATGTTACGTGTTACGTACTAGCTCTAATACACCACCTGGTTAACCACTTTTTGATTTCATCAAAATTTCGCTGTACGTTGCATGTGCAAGTATGGCCGAGTCACCAGTGAAAGTTTGCGACAGTAACATCATTATTTTGTGGTAGGTCGCACATAGATATTGTATATAGTACAAGGCCCAACACTGAGCCTTGTGGCACAACGGCCAGAATATTGTGGAATGTGGAACTGAATTCATCTTCTTTTATTTGAAATATTTGTTCCTTAAGATACAACTCTATTATAGGAAATATGGGCATGGTAAAAGTGATTTTACCTTAAATAATAATCCCTTGTGCCAAACCCTATCAAATGCCTGCTGAAAATGCAGACGAGCAATATTCTTTTCTTTCGAATGCAAATTTTATGGTTTTGCAGACTCTATGTATCTGTTCAAATGTACTGTGCTGTTGTCTAAAGCTAAACTGATGGTCTGGGACGATTGAGTTTTGGGCAATTTCTTTCTAAAGTCTACATAGTAAAAATTTTTCAAATAATTTTGAGATTACAGGCAGCAGACTTATTGGTGTATATGATGTTATTTCATTCACTGGCTTTCCTGGTTAAGGGATCATTATTACCTAGGATACTTTCCAAAGGGTGGGGTAGTAACTAGTTCTAAGTATGGTGTTAAAAAGGATTGTTAGAAATACAATAGCTTTTTTTGGGAGCTGTCAGGACCTTCTTGTCAATCAATTTGAATGCTGGTGCTTTCTTTTCTTCGAGTCTTTTTATTGCTCTGAAATTTCTTTTGGAGTGGCAATCATCTATGCCAGTGATGTCAGTTTGTGGATCAGCTTCATTGGGGATAAACACTTTGGCAAGATATTTTCCAAAGCATCAGCTTTTTCTTGCTTAGATCTTGCCCTTTCATTATCTTGTAATCGGAGGGAAAGAAAAGACTCAGAAAAATTCTTTGCAACTAAGCAACCAGGTTGAGGCAAAAGGGGGTGCTAATAAAATATCAAAAATTTTACTAAGTTATACTTTGAATGGTTTGAGGATTTGGTTGACTTTTGTGAAAATTTTATGATGTCCCCATAACTATAAAACGTGATAGTATGAAGTCAGGTTTTTTATTCCTTTGCCCCCTTTTAGTTACTCTGATCCACTTCTGCATTGATATGGGTCCTAAAACCACTTAAGTAGGTATAATTAATTTTTATTGATGATGCCTCCACAAATACACACACTGACTTGAGACTACTAAATCTCTGATGAACACTTTGTGCTTGATTTACTGTGGCTACTGACACATATCAATGTAATTGTGTGAACTCAAAAAACCTTTTTTTTCTGACTGATTATGCAGTTGGCTGTTGCAGCCACTACTGCTCCACTGGGCTTTTGAGGCAAGACTCTGAAGGAGTCTCAGCCCATATAGCGCCTCATGCTTAAGGGCTTGGGTTGTCGCTCTTGGGGTCGTCCCTTCGACCAGCGTGATCCTCGAACCCAAAGGTGAGTCAGAACCAGGAGGGGAGTTCCCCATTACGCGGTTGCGATTGAGTGGGGGGCGAGAAGCGCCCCGGGATTCTTTGAGGTCTCGTATATGAGGTAGGTCCGTGCGTTCGCCGACGAACCCGGGGACGTCGGCGTCGTGTGAGAGGGGAGGGATAGCGAGATCGTCGTCTGGGGCCGTTAGTACGTGACATGGACTAACAATAGTTTTTCGACCGTGCCGAGGTCAGTCGGGGGGATGATAGGTCGATGTCGATTCGGACAGAAAACTATAAAACACATGTAAAACACCCAGTTTAGTTAGGTACTTACCTTCTCTAACCCAGTTCTTTCCGACCTAAGTAACTTAAAGGGAAAAAAACCGCGCCCCCTATTGTACACCCTAATATTTCTATATAACGTATTTTGCAATTCCTTAGATACTATAAATAATTTATTACTATAAAGTGAAATGTGTACTAACAATATTATAGTGACGTGAAGATCAACTTTTTTCACTCTATTGATTTATCAAGTCAATGTCATATCACAATTTTTTTTTTTGTGGCTTTAATTAAGTCAGAAGACTCAACTATTTGCCAATGTACACGAAAACAAATACTATGCTGGTGAACGTTTTCTATTAATTGTAATTATTAAAGTAGAACGTCGTGGATCAATTATTAAATACAACTTGAACTAAAAAACTATTTAATAAAGTAAAACAGATACAATTATGTCAACACAGTAACAAACTTGTTGCCTAGGAGATTTGTGGAGTTTACCACAGATCTAGTGCGACTAGAATAGTTGTTACTCAACATGGATCTAGGGACACACAGGATATGCTATCTTAACATCCACCTCTTTCTCGATACGTGTTGTCAAGTCCAATCAAATTACAAAGTTTCTCCAACATTGGTTTATACAATGGTTTAGTGAACATGTCTGCAAGCTGTTCTTCCGATGAAACTTGTTTAACTGTCATATTGCCTTCAGAAACACATTCTCGTACGTAGAAATGTCTCAATTTAATATGTTTAGTCCTGCGATGAAACTCGTATGGTGGATTGTAAACTAACTTAATAGCTGACTCGTTGTCTATATGTAGCACAGGTACACTTTCTCTATTGGTCAGTTCAGAAAATAATCTATTTAACCATACGATCTCTCTGCAAGCATCACTTCCAGCCACTATTTCCGCCTCTGTGGTCGATATTGCTACTGAGGTTTGCTTTGACTCTTCCAGGCAATTGCAGCCCCAGAATACAGGCAAATCATTCCACTTGTTGAGTGACCTGTATTTTTATCTCCTCCATAATCAGCATCACTGCAGCACATAAGGGTCTTAGAGTTTTCTTTTTTGTATACAAGACCCCTATCTATAGTACCCTTTAAGTACCTCAATATTCGCTTGACTCTTAATATATCTTCTCTGGAAGGATTCTCTAAGCGTCTAGATGCTAAACAGCAAAAGCGATATCGGGTCTGGTGCCTACCATTAAATATGCTAATGCACCTACTGCTTGTCGATATGAAAATGTATGTTGGCCATCTTCATCCAACTTATTAATAATATCTTCCTTTATAACTGGAGTCGCGGCTGGTTTACAATTTATCATACCAAATCTTTCTAAGACTTTCTTGGTGTATGCTCTTTGATGAACTTTAATCGAACCGTCATTTTCTCGTTCTAACTCCAAACCAAGAAAATAGGAAACTGGTTAAGTAGTAACTTTGAACCTATTATTTAACTCTTTCATAAATTTATCTGCCTCAGATTTCCATTAGAGGAAACTAGTCCGTCATCTACATATAATCCTATTAGAATCTTGGCATTACTACGTTGTAATATATATAAGCACAGATCAGCTTCACTCTGTTTGAATCCTGATTCAATAAAGAAATCATGAATGCAGTGGTTCCAGCGCCTGTTTAAGACCGTAAAGACTTCTTCGTAGTCTACAAACTTTTCCAGTGCCATCATTAAAACCTTCCGGCTGTTTCATGTAAAGCTCCTCGTCTACAATACCATTAAGGAATGCAGTTGAAACATCAAATTGATGTAATACCAAATTTTACATTTGCAGCTATGCTAAGAAGTGCTCTAATGGTGCTAAACTTGACTACTGGACTGAAAGTTTTCTCATAATCGATTCCTTTCCTTTGAGAGTAACTTTTGATGACAAGCCGTGCTTTATATCGGTCAACGCTACCATCTGGGTTTGTTTTCACTTTAAAACCCCACTTAGATGGTAGTTCCTGCTTACCTTTAGGTAACTCTACCAAATCCCATGTCTCGTTATTTTTTAAAGACATCATTTCTGATTTCATAGCATTAATCCAATTTTCACTCTGACTACTTTCTTGAGCTTCCTTATAAGAAACAGGCTCTAAATTACCATCGAATTCATTTACAGTAACCATAATAAAGTATTCAAAGCTTATTGGAAGTTGAAGTGTTAAAGGATCTCTTAGGTTATATCTATCTGGTGACTCTTCATCATCTAATTCTTTTTTTTTTTTTTTTTTTATACCACTAAGGTGGCAAACAAGCTAACGGTCCACCTGATGGTAAGCGGTCACCGTAGCCTATGGACGCTTGCAACACCAGGGATATCACTTGCGCGTTGCCGACCCATCAGAAATCTAATAACTTCTTTCTTGAAGAACTGCATATTGTCGTCCTTGCAGAAAACCTTGGCAGGGAGCTCATTCCACAACTTAAGCGTTCGCGGGAGGAAGTTTCTCTGAAACCGCACTGTACGCGACCATTTAGGTTCTAAAGTGTGAGAATGAATTCCCTGCCGATGGCGAGCGGTGCGATGGAAGAAAGTAGCCGTGGGCATCATTTCGAACAATTCCTCAGAAAACAACACATTGTACAAGCGGTAGAATACACACAGTGAGGCAAAGTCTCTCCTCAGACTTAAGGGCTCGATACCGCAAGTGAGTTTGGAATCGTCGACAATTCTCACAGCCCGTCGTTGAACCGAGTCAAAAGGGCCAAGCTGGTATCCGGGTGCACCTGCCCAGAGATGGCAGCAGTACTCCATATGGGGCCGAACTTGCGACTTGTAAAGTAACAACCTTTGCCCCGACGTGAAGTACTGCTTCGCTCTATTGAGTACACCAAGTTTTTTGGACGCCAGCTTCACCTTATCTTGTAAATGATCTCGGAACTGAACATCGCTAGAGATGTCGACACCAAGGATCCCAATGCTCTTGGAGATGGAGAGGGGAGTGTTCTGGAATTGTGGGACTACAGTGAATGGAGTTTTCTTAGCGGTGAACGCGCACACTTGTGTCTTTGTAGGGTTGAATCGGACCAAGTTTACCCGTCCCCAGTCAGAGACCTGAGACAGTGTGGTCTCGATTTGAGACACAAGTTCTCCGCGGTTTTCCTCCACAATGGAACGAAGGATGTTTGCACGACCCGTGTAAAAAGCGTCTCCAGTACTGTCATCTGCATAGCAATGTATGTTGTTGATGTCCAACATGTCATTGATATGCAGTAAAAACAGCGTAGGAGACAGCACAGAGCCTTGCGGGACACCAGCATTAATGTCCATGCCATCAGAGCCACTACCGCCAACTACGGTTCGTATGCGTCTGCCGGACAAAAAGCTAGCCACCCACTTGCACAAACCCTCGGGCACTCCGTAAGATGGCAACTTCGATAGAAGACCCCGGTGCCAGACCCGATCGAACGCCTTCGCTATGTCCAGGCTACATGCCAATGCCTCCCCCTGACTCTCAATGGCTAGTGTCCATCGGTGTGTGAGATACACTAGAAGGTCACCAGTCGACCGACCGTGGCGAAAGCCATATTGACGGTCACTGACCAGATCGTGTACTTCTAGGTATCTTAGAAGCTGTGTGTTGATCACACGCTCCATCACCTTAGAGAGGAGAGAGGTAATAGCGATAGGCCTGTAATTCGATGGATTTGATCTATCGCCCTTTTTGGGCACCGGGTGCACATTCGCAGTCTTCCATGAAGACGGAAATTGCCTAGTGTGGTAGGAAAGCGCGAAGAGGCGCGTGAGTACAGGACATAACTCAGGAGCACACTGCTTAAGCACCACTACTGGTATACCGTCTGGCCCACTCGACTTATGAACGTCTAGAGAAAGCAATGCCCGCCTGACGTCCCTGCTGCGTTATGGAGATTTTCGGCATGGTCTTACCGCACCACGGTATAGTAGGTGGTACAGCGCCTTCATCGTTCATGTTCGAGTTCGAGGCAAAGACACTGCCCAGTAGATCGGCTTTCTCTTTAGCACTATGGGCCAAGTCACCATCGGTCTTTCGCAGTGGTGGTAACGACGACTGGCAAAAGTTCCCTTCGGCAGCTTTGGCAAGCGACCAGAAAGCACGACTTCCAGAAGGATAGCTCGCAAGTCGCCCACCTATTTTGCCAAAGACCAACACAGCGCGGAAAAGAGATATACTCATTATTTGAACGCTACTCAAGAGAGAAAGAGACAGATAACCATGTACAAATATGTCGATTATTTTTGAGTTAAAGCCCGTATTAGCCCACTTGTTTTGTGACATTACGTGTTAACATAATTATCACGAAAATCCTAATTACAAAGGACTAAAAATTGTAGTGGTCAGCCATGGTGTCTTGTTGTTTAGCTAATTGTTACGTCAAAGGAAGTAATAACCCGGACAATCATACGTTTCACACGTAAATACGAAGTTTCGAAGCATTTTTTTTCAAACCATATTTAAATTGGCTCAGATAATAGTTTTTACGTAATTATATTGCTTGTAAAACGTGATATTATTTCATATAGAAAAAAGGTTTTAATTAGTGATATTTTTAGTAAAAGACAGTTCACATAGTTAGAGTTTTTCACCGTAGTTTACTGAATTTAATATAAAAAAAACGATAAAAACGACAGTCAAACTCAACTCAAATTTATCAAACACCAAACCTTAACAGTGCATGCGCTTATGAGTGCAGCTGCCGCTCACTGGATTTGCGCGAGAGGTAGACGGTGAAGTGGAGCGCAGACCATCTTTGCCCCCACAGGCCTGCTGTCCCTCGGTCAACGAGGTCAAACAGGTCATCAAAGACCTACGCCCCCGCAAAGCCCCCGGTACGGTCGGACGGTATCTCTAACGATATCCTAAAGCGCCTTAATTTTTGCCTTCTCTGTCTTCTAACAGCCATCTTCAACGCTGTTATCGACAATTTAATTTTTCCTTCTCAATGGCAAAATGCAATCGTTATAGGCATCCACAAGCAAGGAAATCGACAAGCAGTTCGGCTTCCGCACCCAAAACTCTTGCGTCTACCAAGTTCTCCGTATCACGGAACACATTGTCAGTGGTTGCCAACCAGTATTATGTAAGCCCCGTCACACGATGTAGCGAAAGCCTTCGACAAAGTCTGGCACATGGGTTTAATTTATAAACTGTACAACTATCAACACACATGTACACAAGCTGCGCTATCCTAAGCACAAGACAGCAGCCTTTTGTGGCAGTTATAGATACGCATCGTACCATTTCAGGAATAATGTTCCTCCTCTTTGTCATGCTGCAAAAACCAAAAAACAACAACAAAGTCACACATGTTGCAGCAACAAATACATCCATAAAACGATATTTACCTTAATTAAAACAACATTAACTTTATAACTGGCATCTTACTCGAATCTATGTCGCGTTGCACAAGCTGCAACTTAGCAAAATTCAAATATTCATATGAATTGCTTCAATGGCGCTATGGATAGAGCGTCAAATTGCGTCACTTCTGATTGAACAGGAAGTGAATAATAAATTGTGTCATTCAATTTATTCGATCTCGTTTGACATTTGTCTATGACGACATTAGGTGTGTTCGTTGTGGGTGAAAATTTGCCAATTCATTTTAACATAATTCTTTGCTACCGAAAATGTAATTTCAGACTGACTATTATTTATTTATTTCTCTATATTTATCTTTCTAAATTTACAAGCTATAATATGCATATAGCAAAAATGTGTGTGTGTGTGTGTGTGGAGTAATCAAAGTTCTTCTTAATAGTAATTTTATTTAATTCTAACTAGCATAAGATAGTATAATGTACATGATGTAAGTGAGTGTATGTCACAGAGCTCAAATAGGGTTCCCGCTGAAAATCAGCGCTGTAGCAGGTAACTGCTACAGCATAATGCTGAGTGGGAAATCCGTTTTGAAGCAGCGTTACCCTAGTGTAGTAGGTATATTCATTTTTAATTATGTTACTGTTACTGTAATGCTTCAAAATAAATGTTTTTCTTCTTCTATCAGTTGCCAGACCGGCTCGTACTCATCATAGGAGACTATTTGTCGAACCGCAACTTTTCACTACAGAGTCGAAGGTAACCTCTCTTCCCCTCGTCCTACACAAGCAAGAGTCCGTGGTCCGTGCTCTCCCTTATCCTGTAACTTCTGTACACAAAAGACATCCCTAAAATGTTAGGTACCCAACTAGCCTTCTTCGCAGACGATATTTTATATTTTATAAAATCTTTGGATAGGGCTGCAAAAATGCAATTAAAGTTTTCTCATAAGATGTACATATATTGCGAGTTACTCTAAAGTTGAAAATTTGTGCGCCCAAATATTGATTAGTATTGAGACCAAAGGAAAACCGAACATAAAATAAAAACTTACATAAAAAAAACTTTACATAACATAAAATAAAGATTTAACAACGAAATGAAAAAAAAATTGACTTAGAATTAACCTAATAATATATACCAAAACGCAAATTCTACTAACTGTATTACAATAAAATCATAAATTGCACGATAAATAATACGAAATTTGAACAATTTTTGAATATCACGAGGAGTAGTTTAAATTTTCAATAAATCTTGAAAATTAATTATAAATATCAATCGTTGTAATGAAAACATACAAAGAATATATGATAAAGGTCGCAAGTATCGTAGTTGCGGTATATACAATTAGCATTATTTATTACGTCTAATCAAGCCAAATGAGATAGTAATCTGCAGTAGCCTATTCTGATTCTTCTTAGAGTGGTGATAAAATGATGATGATCAATGAAGTGATAAAGTGGGACAATAGTCTTTGCATTTCTCAAACCATGCTATAGTTGACGGTTCTGATTCTATTTGTGCAAGCCATTTACCTTTGATTTCTCCACTAGTTTTAAGGTATGAAGTATATCTTTTGATCATGTTCGGTTTTAAAAACAAAACAAGTTCAGAATAAGTGACATGGAAGTTGCATTCTAAGGTATTACCAGATGATTTAGCAAGAGAATCTACCAGTTCATTACCAAGAATTCCTAAGTGACCAGGTACCCAAAAAAATTCACTTAAGATGTTTAAGTTCTTTAATTTAAAAACTAATACCTTTAGTTTGTATATTAAATAATTGGGAGGTGCATTAAAAGAAGAGCACTCATCGAGTCAAATAGGATTATATATTTGTTAGTGGTTCTGTTTTCATTTAAATGGCAAATAAAATAATTAACGGCATATACAAGAATCTCAGCTGAGAAAACTGAGAAAAAGTTATTGCAACGTGACCTATTTTATAATCAGCAACGTAAAAAGCTAAGCTTGTCCTATGAGGTGTTTTTGAACCGTCAGTATAAATTTTAATGAAGTAAGATTTACTGCTCAAAAATTCAAACTTAGAATGAAACCTATATACACAAAATGTATTATCCACAATTTTACTGTAAAAATCAATATCGTAGCAGATTCATCATAAACTATTTTAGAATATTTCTTCCTACAAATCAAATCAAATCAAATCAAACTTTATTCAAATAGGTTTCTAAGAACACTTTTGAATCGTCAATACAATGTATACAATGTTAATTTCTGCCAAAAAGAGCTGGCAAGAAGTTCTATTTTAAGTAATAATACAATGCTTTGATAAATAGCTAAAGAGTATACAATTTGTACCGAAACAATTATTAGGTAATAAAAATAAGTTAGTAAGCTACTAAAAACAAAGTCAAACATGTCAATTATTATTTATTTGTTTTTATGTGGCATAGAGGGCGCACCATGTGAAGCGTCAAATATCGTCAATCGAGTGAAGGAATTCAGATATTTAAGAGTATTTCGATATTTAATATATTTTTGTACAATCATATGTACATACATATACTTAAAACAATCCATAATATCCATGAATATATTATAATAATAAATATTATAAATGCGAAAGAAAATCTGTCTATTACCTCTTCATGCGGAAACCGCTGTACCGATCAAGATGAAATAAGGCATGCAGATAGTTTGAGTCCCGGAAAAGGACATAAGCTACTTGAAAACGTCAAGTATTATCCGTTCGTTTTTTTTCCCATTATTGATTTGATTAAAATCCTACACCGATGACCGAATACTAAGAATACAAAGAAGTTTGCAAGAGCAGACCAGTCTCCACAGTGGCACCCGTTCACAAGTATGACACATGAATCAGCCATCGCTTTGCTCAACCATGTTTTAGGGGACGTAACGACCCGACGCACATGCCACCACCGCAGACACACTTTGAGAGAGCATGACACACTCAAGTAACTCCAATAAAACTTCGATTGTACTTGTTACAATGTTTGTAATGAAGGAACAAAATATAAATCCGATTCATATTGAGATTTACACACACAAGTTTACATTTAACATTACACGGCAAACACACGTACTCTGAACTTAAAACTGATTTATAGTTGCTTTTGAAAATATTTAAAAAAAAGGAGAAGATTGGAACGTCAAAAGCATTCACTAAATAATCAAATTTCTTACAATAATATTACTAAATAGATATATAAATACATTCTCAAGGACACATAAATATACATAAAACACAAACAGTGTATCAAAAATTGATACTACTAGAAAAAAAAATACATATGTTGGACATCAACAACATGCATTGCTATGCAGATATCAGTGTTGGAGACACTTAATACACGGGTCGTGTAAACATCCCTCGTTCCGTTGTGGAGGAAAACCGCTGAGAACTTGTGTCTCAAATCGAGACCACACTGTCCAAGGTCTCTGATTGGGGACGGGAAAACTTGGTTCGATTTAACTCTACAAAGACACAAGTCTGCACGTTCACCGCTAAGAAAACTCAATCCACTGTAGTCCCACAATTCCGGTGATGTCCGGTGAGGACATGCGAGCTAATCATTAACTTAATACTTCAACGATCTTATTTCTGTCTACCTATTAAGAGTATTCGATTGGTATGTATTATGAAGGTAATTTACCTAATTTGTATTTATTTTCGATAAAATGGTTCTTTAATTATCCTAAACTCTTAAAACTTTAATTAGCATGCCAACTCCCTGTGGTAGGGTCTGGATCACTACATCCTTTCGGCAAATTATTTGGCAAGCACTTAGAGGTCAGCTAGTACAGCAAAATTATATTAAGCTCTTAGAGATCTGTACCATAGTGTAACTACAAGAGTCGTCATCCTAGCAGAAACAAGTGAATCCTTAGAGGATGGAGTGAGTGTCAGAGATCAACCCTTAGCCCTCTACTTCTCAACCTGGTAATGGACTATATCACTGCAGACATACAAAAACCAGCAACATGGTCACCAATGATGTTGTTCTTATTCCAGAATCGTTAGAAGAACTCCAATCCAAACTAACATCATGGCAGAGTTCTTGGAGAGGTATGAATTGAAAAGTAGTAGACAGAAGACTGTCAATGCATGTCCATCCATTGAAAATAGACTTTTCAACAGAGTTCAAAAGTTTTAGTATCTCGGATCCGTCATAATTATTCATTTTTGCTGTTTAGAACACGTAGTACACTTAAGTTATGCCGTTTCGCTGTTTTTTATGTTATATATTTTTGTAATGTGTGTATATGTGTATATTATATATTATTGTTATTTTACACTTATACGATATGAGGACGTCCGGTCGTCATCTGAATAAAGGGCCAACTGAAAACCAGCATTGTGATCCTCACTGACCACATTATTTTGTTGCTTCATGTTTTCGTCAAATTAATAATTTCTTTTCTTTTCATAACATCAAAAGCCTGTGTAGAAAGGGACTTACCAAATAAAATCCAGACAGTCTAGGTTTAGGAGCTGGTACGGATACGTAATAAGACCGCATGATGACCATGTGACTAAGAGGGTGATAAACATAGACGAGGGAAAAAAAACGTGTAATTTTTAAAATTAAAAACAAAAAAAAATACTTGAGATATACCAGCAGTCGACGGCGAAAGTAACAACTCACAATCGTACGGCGTGGCGCAAGAGTACAAACAGAGCCGACCCCAAAATAATTGGGACACTAGCGAGGAGTAAGAAAAACATACTAAAATTACGTTAAAACTTTTACTTGCTTTGCATGCTTATCGTATTGTGCTATCCCCAGTCCTTAACTTCCTATAAATTTTTCTTGTGCTACAAAATATAAAATTCATTCTAAAATTCTCAAGCTTATCAATATCACAGATAAGTAGTAGTATTTATAAATAGATTGTGACTATATCGGATGATCATCTCGTTTGACGGACAGATACAGTCTGCCAGAGTTCTGTAGCTGCCGCTCGTCTTCTTCGCTCATCATCTGCTTGTGCCGGCTATGTACCACCACGATGCAATACACTGACACACCTGAAAATATATATCAGCCTTTACTTTCATAAGGTCTACTGCAGTGAAATAGATCTGTATACAACACCACTTGAGTTTGTTTAACCTATAATTCAAAAGTCATCTGATAGACCACAAAGAAATTTTTAATAGTATTTTGTAACTTAATTATGTAGTATTACTATTTATACAAATTAAAACAAACATTAAACCAAGTGTACATTAAGTCTATGTTTCGTGGCAATTTAACACCTTGCAAAGAATTTATTTTCAATAACATTATACAGTATATGCTAAAAAGATAGAAAATTAGCAAGAATGTGGGATTCTCCCACCGAAGGCAAAAAAACAGCTTAAAATTCATACTTGAGAAAATGGGAGGGGAACTTGTCTTCCTACGTTATTACACGAAAAAGGAAACAACCTGAAGATGAAGACTCTCCAGTTGCCCAAATGCAAATCTCCAGTTTAATTAACAGCCACAAAGAAGATCAAGACAAAAAACTTGATAAATTAACAGCTGCCATTAATGAAATGAAGATCCAAAGTGATACTATTTTAAAGACCAACAAAAATATAGAAACCACATTGGAAAAGACATTACTGGAAATTAAAATTACTGTAGAAAAAATCACCAGTGATCATAGGGCAGCTTTCATAAAAATTGATACTTTAGAAGAGCAGATTGAAGACATGCAAAGACATTTACGCTCGACATATAAAGAGATCCGTAATGAAAATGTACCAGTGAAAGAGAAAGAAGATGTGGCTAGTATCGTAGCTGACATACACTCTGCTATAAAAGTCAACATACAAATTGAACATAAAAAACAACTATATAGAAACAACAGCAACAAAACAAAACGATTATAGTCGAATTCCAAACGCCGAATATGTGCCAGAATATTATTAAAGCGTACAAGAAGACGTTTAACCTACAAAATAAAGAAAATCGTAATAACAGCATTCTGAGGGACACTATAATGACAATAAAAGTCGAATTTATATAAACGAATTAATTACGCAAAAAGGTAAAAAGCTCCACTATTTGGCTAGAAAATTGACAAACAATCGAAGATTCAAGTATTGCTGGGTAAATAAAGGAAAGATATTTATTACAAAATGGAAGGGTCTCCAGCAATCTACATAAAAAATGCAAGGCAATTAGAAGAACTTCAAGCAGATAAAGCTACCGATCAACGACTATCAATTTTGGTAACGTCACATATTTTAATAACTTTCTTCAAACAAAACCCTCTAATGTTCAAATACAAATATCAAATGAATATCTATTAAAAAAAGAAGGTAGTCTTAATCACAACAATTTTCTATAAATATATATTTTTAATAAGCACATTTCTACCATTTAGCACACCACACATATCACATGAACCAAATTTACTAATACGCAAGCCATCAAAAACTTTCAAACCATACAACATACAAAAAAGTTCAGTCATGGCTCCGATAAATCTTGTGTACAATACTGATAAATATTTATTAATTGTTTATGATAATGGCTAGTATAGAAGAAATATTCGTCGATATTGACAGTCCAGACAATGTCGGCAAATCAATAGCAGAGGATGTACCAAAGGGGTCTGCTAATCACACCTTGACCATGACTAAAATAACAGTAGTGTAATTCATCTAAACATTCGTAGCCTTAATCATAATATGGATGATTTCATTATTCTCCTAAACAGAATGAACTTGAACCAAGCCGTAATTGTTATGACTGAATGTTAGCTATCAAAAATTTATTCACTGCCATATAACTTAAAAAACTACCAGACATTTTCTGACACAAAATCACTTAACCAAATCGATGGTTAGTGTAGTGATTAGTGTCGAAGTTTATGAACCTAATAATATTAATGAAGTTACCAACTTAGTAATAACTAGAAAAGGCAATTATATAGGCCCCCGTCCTTTGGAAACACGGAAGAATTCTTTAATTTATTAGATAACGTGCTAACAGACCTAAATCGATATAAACAGATCCTATTCATTGGGGATATGAACATAGACATAAAAGAAGACAACAGATCTTCAAACAACCTAGACCTCCTTATTTCACATGGTCTCCTTGCACGTCACACCTTTTCAACCAGAATACCAGATTGCCTTGACCATTGTTTTGTTAAAAATAAAAATAACCTTATAAATACTGTTATGTGCTCATTATCCGTAACAGATCATATATGCATAATAATATCTTTGTCCAAGGAACCTAATAAAATATATAGTAAAAATAAAACATTTTTTTTTATTATTATAAACTTATATATACAAATTTAAGTGACATTTAATGGCCAAAAATGTTTCATGACTTAACACCTAATAAAGCTACTACTTTTTTCATTACCACTATCAATGAAAATATCAATAAATTTACAACATTTATAGAACTTAAACAAAATACAATATCTAGAAAACCGTGGGTCACACCTGGTCTGGTTCGTTATTTGAGACATACTTATAGACTACACAATTAACTGAGGAAAGACCCTCAAAATGTTATATATTAAAAATTTCCTACTTAAGATATAGGAATATGTGTAATATACTACAAAATGTAAAACTTGAATACTACAAAACAGAAATAAGAAAAAACAGTAAAAATTTAAGAAAACAATTGGACTGCATCAAAGAAGCATGTCAAACAGCAAAGATACTTTTAACTTAAGCCTGCTATCTATGAAAACCAAAAGATTCTGTTGACTATATAAATACGTATTTTGCTAATGTAGGCAGCCAACTAGCGAATCAAATTCTACAATAAAATTATAACAACAAAACTAATAATATAAGAAATAAATTTGATCTACCAAGTGTATCTAACTCCTTTGTATTTTTACCGACGTACTAGGAGGAGGTAATGAAAATAATTTAATTTATATAAATGGTCTTTGTGAATTATCTTTACAAAACGGAAATATTATAACATTTGCTGACGACACCGCACTACTATTTCATGGCAAATTTTGAAATGAAACTAGCCTTTATGCCAATGAAGGACTTAAAACAGTAACTCAGTGACCAGCAACCTTTTAACGTTAAATGTCGAAAAGACAAAATACATGACATTGAGTATAAGAAATGATGGCCAGCCACCAATTGACACAATGGAAATAAAAGCACATTATTGTAAAGCTAGTTCTCCTTGCACATGTTTAAAACTTGCCAAAACCTATGAAATATATAAATATAACTTCAATAGTTTTATAATTCGACAGAATGACTTTGATTGACTGGTTTATTGAAATAAACAACTACCTAACACCGAATAACCACCGAGGACATTGACAAGTCGTTACATCTCTTCCCGACAAGCTGACAATTACTAATACTAACTTAGGTATCTACTTAATATGAAATAACCTTAATCTGTATAATTTTAGCGCGTTTGTTTTGCTCGTTTGAATGCACGCAGTGCTCGAGTGGATGCGTCAGGCGGTGAAAGCGCAGCAAGCGAAGCCACGGGCGGTCCGAGCGCCACCGCTCGAGCGCGAATAGATTTTGGCGATTGTACTGTCTTCCACTGTTCTTTCTGGCTGTTCGCGTTGTCGCCTTCACTGCTGAACGCATCATTGACCCCTTTATCGACCTCAGGTTCATTGCCCTGGTTGCTCGTGTTATCCTCGACGGCCACTCCGCCGCTCGTCCGCGATAATGAATAACGATTTTTCCGTTGATTTGGAATAAATTGGTCTGCATGCCTACGCCATTCTACACCGCTGCCTAAACTAACTTTGTAGGAGACAGGTCCCGTTTGTTTGACGACTGTGGCTTCGGCCCACTTGTCCCCCTCGCCGTGTAGGTCCCCTGCCTCGAAGTCCCTATCCGTGCTGGCGGCGCGGGCGATCTGTCGCTCTTATACGTCACGCACTGCGGCTGCCCTGTCAGGCTGCAGCGCGTCTAGACGACTGCGCAGTCGTCTTCTTTGCAGTGCCACCGCCGGCGACACTCCCGTAGTTGTATGTTTACAATAACGGTATTAAAAGAGAAATTTACTTAAAGCAGCGTTTACGTCTAGACCTTCGTAAATAGCTCTTTTTATTGCCTTTGTAATAGCATTATCTGCCGCCCCATTCCCCTGAGGTCTTTAAGGGGCCGACGTTGTGTGCTTAATACAATTTTTCTCGCAATACAATTTCAAATCTTGTGAGGAGAACGGCGGACCATTGTCAGTTACGAGCTGCGACGGGAAACCAAAACGTACAAACATACTCCGCAAAACTTCAACAGTACAATCGGCAGTTGTACTTCGCATGGGTATCGCTTCTATCCACTTGGAGTGCGCGTCTACCAACACGAAGTAGCGCTTGCCCCCGCAATTGGCAAAGTCTGCGTGTAAGCGTTGCCACGGGTGCAGCGGGAACTCCCGGGGGTGCAGCTGCGACCGCGGCGGCGCGTCACGTACAGCGCGACACGCTTCTATATCTCGATCTAGATTTGCTCAGAAAATATAGTTTCGCGACAGATTTGTTTTGCAACACAAAGCAAAACTCTAATCTGTATTTATACGACACACCCCGCACCCCACGCAGAGTTTCTTCCATCATTTTCTGTTTTTTTTTGGGTAAACCCATATGGTGCGCGTCGATAAACAAAAGTACCCATGTGGGTCGTAATAGTCGTACACGGTTGTGACTCATCTGTTAAAATGCACTGTTCGTACGCGTGCGTAAGGTCTATAAGATTGCATGGACAATGACAGCTGTGAGAGGTTATTAGCCCGATAGCCCCTTTATTCATTAAAACAACACATTTACAAGTCAATACACACATACACACGCGTAGATAGGTTATTATTTTGTCTGACAACTAGGTACTTCGCTTTAACCTCCGCTAAGGTTTGCAAATAATTCCTCAATTCTTGGCAACGGATAATAGTCTCGCTTTAGTTTAGGCACGGGGTCTTATCCCAAAGAAAACAGAAATGATTTAAATTCATATCAGTAGATGGCGTTGTGTGTATCGGTTTGTTATTTAGGTTGTTGTTTTATTGAAAAAGAAAAGTAACCGACCCTTGTAATATCAAAATGTCCCTTAAGCTAACAAAAATGAAGTAATGGGCGCCTTTATTAAATTTTCGAAATTTTACATAAATTTAATGAGGTCGTTGTACTTTAAGCGGCAATAAATTGAACTACGTGATTATCTCGCGTTTGGCTGAACCGATTTTGATACGGTTTTCAGAAAATTATTTGTTACATTCTGGAGAAGGTTTTGATACACAACAAATGGATACCCCGTGACATCGTCGTTTGCATCGATCCGTTAATAATTAAGCGATGCATTAGTTTAACTCGACTGATTTTGACAAAATTTTAGTGCACTTACGAGCAAAAACTAGTAAGTCACTTACATAAACGACGAGATTTCATAAACTAGTAAAACAGAAAGTAGGTATATTAAAAGTAGTTTTAAGTTATAATAAATAAATAAATAATAATAAATAATGAACTTTGACTTCACAGATATCATGAGTTGTTTAGGAAATATATTGTAATCTATTTAAGTGACTAGTTATTAATTCACTTCAAAAAAGGAGGGAGTTCTTTATTCATCGAAATCTTTTTTTATGTATGTTTTCCGATTACTCGAAGTCGCCTTGACCGATTTGGAAAATTCTTATTTGAAAGAGTATACTTCCCAGATGGTCTCATGGTCATCAGGTCAGGATAAAATTATGGAATCCTGGAGAAATCGAGGGAACTCAAATTTTTATAGGCACACTTGAAGCGATTAGTGTACGAGAAAATAAGCCAATAGGTCACTTAAAAGAAGGGATGTTCCGACTAGTCGGTAAAGCTGACCATCCGGCCACTTTCGTAGTCGGCAACAAGTTGGTGACTATTCGGCTAAGAGCGCCAACTAGGACTGCGACTGGGAGGAATTGTCTGTGGTCGAACATTTAATCATAGAACCTAACTGAGGTATCAGGGTTGGTTGACATTATTGGTTGTTCATACTCGTAGTATTTTCTGTTTTCCCCTGCACACCATGCGAAATTATCATTTGGCATGCTTACAGTTGATTTTAAGGGAATCACTGTTCAATCGTTCTAAAAAAAATCCATACACGAAACTTTCTTTTACACAAAATCACCGCAAAAGCAAAAATCAAGAAACAATGCGAAGTCACAGATTATATTTTCAATTCAATTCAATATAATTTTATTCAGATTAGGCTACAATAATTGAGCACTTATGAATGTCACTACGCCATCGTTTCGTAAGTCTACAGGGCGGGAGACCTTGTACTGAGAAAAACCGGCAAGAAACTCAGCAAGGGCATTTCTTTTCTCCCATTCTTTTACAGCGTCCAATTAAAATATTGGAAAATGCCCTCCCTATCATAAAAGGACACTTTCCATTACAAACATAAAAAAAACTGGTTGCCTGTAAAGTCGGTATACGGGCGAAAGTTTTACGTGACAATGATTTTATGTCTGTCTCTCTCGCTCTTAGGCGGGCGCGTGCCTCTCACTCGCTCTCATTGTGAGCGCATAACGTGAGCGGAGCGTAACGCAGTTTCTTGAAGTGTCACCCGGCAAACCAATTTATAAGACGTTGTCACGTCAAAAACATGAAATATAAAGCACAAGCACAACATAAAAAAGTATCTAATATAAACAAAAGACAGTTTATGTATTCATCACTAAGAAATAATCAATGTCTTACAGTATTAATAAAGAAAACAAAAAAGTAAGACTAAATACTAAGAATACCAAGAAGTTTGCAAGAGCAGACCAGCCTCCACATGCGGCACCCGTTCACGAGTATGACACATGAATCAGCCATCGCTTCGCTCAACCATGTTTATATATATAATACTATACTAAGCGAAGTAAACAAAACATGTTTCATTCGACCCGCTTGCAAGCTGGGGTTGCGTTGCGACTTGAAGTCAGTTATTCTAAACTTGGCTGTCGGATAGAAATGCATTTGCATAGGATAGGTAAATAATGCTTACTAGACCTCCATATCACATGACTAAATAACTCACCAGACTGATAAACTTAGAACAACGTTTCAAGAATCATACCTAAACTGGTAGGGTTTTCAACTGACACATTCAGTAAATTAAATCAATAGATAGCTGATATCGATTTCGTCCCTCAGTTCAATGTATGGAGATACACCTAAATATTTTTTCTTAATTTCATTACAAATCTGTTTGGCGGTTCACATAAGACTTTCCTGTGAAATTTCATCACAATCTACATATGCAAAGATAGCGGAATTATAACGCCGTGACATACGAATAGACGGAAGGATATGATGGATTTACAAGCGATCTTTTTGCCATTTGGCTATGGAACCCTAACGAAGATCTCTGATTTTATTTGTATTCAGTAGGGAGGTACCGATAATATAATTATGCATATTCATGCGTATACATTATATATGCATGTTTATATGTATAATTAATATAATTATTACCGTAGGTACCTATCTACGTAGCTAAGCTTTTTAAGATTCACCTACCTATTGTAGCCAACTAAGAATAAAAAAATATAGGTATTTACCTGTCAAGAACTTTTGCGCGTCAGTGACAGGCCACGCACAAATATCCGTGCTTGTAGTTGTGCTCTCGCTAGCGCAGGTTGTTTGAAGCTATCAGTCTGTAGGTTTAGTCATGTACCCTAACCAAATGTGCATTTCGACGATAGCTTCGTTATTCTAAGGAGTCACAGGCAAAAGCTAGTAAAAAATTTCTCAGGAATTTTAGATACCTAAACATTCAACCACCTTTCGGTCTCCTTCGTACGACTCTTTTGTACGTATTATTACATATATTTTTTAATAACAAAACCAGCCCAAAAAAATTTTATAAAATATTATGCCCCTGAAATATTTTTTTTAATTTAATTTGCGATTTTCATATACCTACACCTAAAACTAATTAAACCCACCTTCTGGCCCTCTTATTTCGTACTTGTTAAAAGCTTCCATCATTACATATTTTTAATCTTAAACCTCAATACCAAATTTCCTGTAAATTACCTGACGCAAACAAAGGAATTCGGTAGAAAGTTTTAAACACCTTTCGACCCCCCTAATCCTGTTGTAAAAAAATATAACGAAAAAATGTTTTGCTTTGCAGCGTTTTAGCTTTCGATTATAATTTTATAATGTACCTACCTACTTTTATATATTTATTGTAATTTTCTTAACTTGCATATATACCTACATTTCGGATCGTTGCCGATTGGTTATAAAAAATAATGTAAAATAATAGGTAGGTATTTATTTTAATTATTTTAAATTTAAATAACTAGTTGAACAAATCTTATTTACTACTAACTACTAACATTACCTAGATAATAATTAATTGACTGAAATCTCAGAGCTTATTGCGGGGGGCAAAGTTATGGAATTGCTACTCTCCTCTTAAGACCTTTTTACTAAATCTTGAAAGGTAAGATTGTACTTCCATTTACATTTACATTCCCCAGACAAAGGCAAGATCAGAGTACTTGAGACTTTTTCGCAATAAACTTCCTCGTCTTCCTACTTTATGATAAAAATATGTATGATCGCGATGAGCGATGTTTTATCGTATGGCTTGATATACATGTCAATACGGTTAGGTATTAGACACAGTTATCGCCATCTATTGACTTCGAAGAACCAGTTACCAGCATAACAGTAAGTATTCAACGAGAAACGCTAGATGTCGTTAGATAATATTTTCGACCTGCTGCTACTTACGGCATCTAGCGGCTAAACAAAATAGCCCGAAAAATAGCCCGAGCTACGGCGGTCCCATTTCATTGTATGGGATGAGGCATCTGTACTAGTATAGTATTATATAATCTGTGGTTTAGGGTTAATTTTGATTTTATAGTCCCCACAAATACGTATATTGCCGTTTTGTTTTACTACAGGTACTGTTGGCGTTCCATAGTCGGAGTAGTCTACACGGTAGATAATGCCGTCCGCCTCGAGGCAGGCTAGCTCACGCTCCACTCTAGCGCGCAGAGCCAGTGGCATCGGCCTGGCTCGAACATAAACCGGTTCGTCATCTGACAGCTGTAGTCGAATAGGTCGCTTGCAAGTACCTAACTTGTCACAAAACACTTCGGGAAATTGTTTAAAGAATGGATTCAAGAATTTATCATCGATGATTTCTTTGAGATTTATTTGAGTTATATTTAAATCGCGCATCCAGTCACGTCCTTATAAAGGCCGCTGCCTGTAATTATTAGCTTTAACTTTTCCTTAACAAATATCAACCTCAATAAAACCTAGTGTGTCAATTCGTGAACCCGAATAACAGCGTAAACTATATTATATATATAATATAATATTTTTGTTTATGAATAAGCGTTCGTACATTTCTTAACTAATACGACATGTTAAAAATGCCATCGTCAGACTCCTCCTCACTTACGTAATTATGCCGACCGCCACTAGCACTTGTATGCACTTTACTTTTAAGTCTCATCACAAGTATAATTCTTGAACCTACAACTGTCCGGTGCGTGTGGTTTACCGCAGCGCCAACACGCTCGCGGACGCGGGCCCGCAGCCTCGCTCCCGCTGCCTGGTCCCACTTGTCCGCGCCCGCCGCTGCCACTCGCACCATAGGACGCCCGCTCGCCCGCTGCTGTCGCCGCCACTAACTCTGCCTCGCGCATAATGCAGGCCTTTTCCCGCCTTAGGCATTATCTACCAGTCGACCTTAGGGTCATGCAGAAAGCTTAAGGTAGTTGTTTAAGTAGGAACGGTTATTATCTACTAACATAAACGTAACATACAGTATAGGATTTGAATACATAAATTAAATAAATACACAGATTAATATATACGTAAATATATATTTAAATATACATACATACACATACATAAATACGTATTTAAATATGTACATAGATTGCTATATAGGTACTGCATATGATTCATTGAAAAGTATTTATAAAGGTGAGCCTAAATAGTATTTGTATAGCGAATGCTTAAATTTATTTCGCGAAGGCTTTTCCTTTATATTTTTAGGAAGCGCATTCCAGAGTAGTGCTGCCTGAATAGTAAAAGAATTGGAAATAAAACCAGTACGATGTGAAGGTAAACGTAGCAGCATGTTAGAGGAAGAACGAAGCTCTCTGTCGTGAGAACAGTGAAGATATTGAAACATTTTCTTTAAATATGGAGGAGATTGAGAATTATTTAAAATGGTATAAAGAAAACATAGAATTCTAGTATATCTGCGTTCCCGGATAGGTAACCAGCCAAGCTGAGTACGGTATTGGGAAATGTGGTCAAATTTTCTTAAGTTGAAAATAAATCTTATACAAGAATTGAGGAGACGATCAAGTTTATTGAGATGATTTTGGGTCAGATCCAAATAACAAACATCAGCATAATCAATTATGGGAATGATTAGAGTTTGTACTAGCAAGATTTTGGTTTTTATTGGTAGAAAATGTTTGAATCGATAAAGCGATCGCAAAGCGTTGAACACTTTTCGACTAACTTCTGCGATTTGATCATGCCAACTAAAAGTATTGTCTATACATAGACCCAGATCTTTTACACTAGAGGTAAAGAGTACTATAGTGTTTTCATAGTATATCTGTGACAAAGTACTTAAGTCAATCCTACTGAGTAACCTTGAGCTACCTACGATAATAGCTTGGCATTTGGACGGATTCACAGTCACCCCAAATCTGCGTGACCAATCGGAAATGTAACCAAGGTTTAAATTAACTTTATCAATGGCTTCTGTAATGTTTCCGATATAAGTGCTTGTGTAAAGTTGCAAGTCATCGGCATAAAGGTGGTAAGTACAGCTGAGAAGGTTAGTTATAAAATTGATAAAAATAGAAAACAAAAGCGGGGAAAGGATTGCTCCTTGAGGAACTCCGGCAGAAAGATTGCGCCATTCAGAGAGCGGTCCTCGTGTGAGGAGTCGAGACAGGAAACAAATGAATCATCAGAATCACAAATAGAGTGGAAGGAATCATTATGTAACATATTAATAAATAAATAAAATGAATGGTAATATATATATATATGTTATTTATATTATACCTATTAATTTATTTTATATTTAAAAAATATTAATTTGTCGAATGTTTTTCTGCATTACCTGCCAGTCCGCTATTTACAAAATAAATTAAAAATAAATAAATTAGAATACACAAGTTGAAAACAAGTGAGAACAACGTAGAATATAAACAAACAAATTAAAATTTAACCTTAATTAGTAGTACATAATTTACATTTATGCGCCTTATGGAGAATAATTGTGATGACATCAATTAAAATTATATTTAGTACCAGTAAGTGAAAATCTATAGCAATAGTTTTATAGTATATAGTTATAGTCTATAGGTATGTACTCTTAAACATTTTTTATACTGTAAATCTATTTAAATCTGTAGACTTTAACTGGTTAGTAATATATCAATCACATTTTAATAAATAAACATACTATAAATTATAACTTTAAACAATCATCCATAGGCTACGGTAAACCACTCAATATCAGGGTCGTATGCTTGTTTGCCGCCTCAGTAGTATAAAAAAAAAAAAAATCATCAGAGAACTATACTTTTCTTTATGAGCAAGTTGTAATTTATAGTATAATGTAGAATTTGTTTTGGCATAAATAATGTTGGCATATTATGTATTTAGATGTAATTAAACATCGATGCTCTCAAACACATAATACTTATTGATAAGTTGTGTGCAGTCTGTGTTACAGTATTGAACTAATTTCATTGTTTGCTTACTACCTACTAGTTTCAATTAAAATGTTATGTGACACCAACATAAGTTTTAATGAATACACTCTTATCAGTTTACTGCGGTCCGGGTCCGGGTCTGGATCGGGGAGACAATCGTATACTTGTTATTAGAATATATTTAGATAAAACCAAAAGTGGTGCAATTGCACGTTTATTAAAGAAGTGCAAAGTAATATGTCGGTGCATTAACCTAAAACTAAGTAGGTATTAAATAGTACTAAGTTTTTTTGCTTTTGCTTTTTGCTGGCTGCAGCCGAAACTTGCCGGCGGGCACTAACGTACTTCTTACTTCCTGCTCCCGGCTGCGTATTAGCTGATACAGCAACGTCTTCAGTTGAGCTGGTAGTCGTAGGCTTCGGAAATCGTTTAATAAGAGCCGTCAGGTCCTCATTTGTCCAAAGTTTTGTGCGGCTGCCGTCCGGCAATTTGATACATATATTGCCGTCCAATGTCCAGCAATTTCGAAAGCCAAAATGAGTGCGGGCTTTAATAAAAACTGATTGCCTGACCTTAGTTAAGAACTCCAAAATTGTGATTTGAGTACCTTTCAATTTAGTTTTGCTTTTCCAAACCGTAGATTTTATGTCAAGATTAGCGAAACGCACCAAAATAGATCTTGCACGATCATTGACCTTCTCTCCTAAGCGATGGCACAGCTTAATGCTTGAGGGTGAAATATCAGGAAGATTCAAATTATTTTTGAAGATATCTAGAACTATACATTTAATGTTCTCGTTGGGCTGTTCAGGAACCCCAGATAGCAAAAGAACTTTACGACGATGACGAGTTTCCATGGTGTCTAGTGTTTGACAACAATCTTCAATCAGTTGTCGGACAGAGCTTAATAGTTTCCATGCCAGATCTCTAAAAGTGCGGAACTCCTCTGCCACCTTAGAAAGTGTGTCAGGAGCAGGTGGAACAGACTTTAGCTGAGTTTCAAACTCGTTCATCCTCTTCATCAGACAATCCTCAATTTCCTTCTGCGTGTTTTGAATATTTGTGATTTGTGCCATGTTCAGAGTAGTTTTTAGTTTGTTTGCGATAACAAACAGCAGCGGCTGATAGGTAATGCAGGTGAGTGTTTACAGTTTCAACACATATATCTATTAGATTATATACTAAACAAGATATTTAACACTTTTTTGACAAAATTTTACTGAAATAACTTGAATAGCTATTAAAATATTAATAAAAATTAAAATAAATTCAAAACAGTATGTTGCAGTGCAACTACCCACTCGTTATATACGCTGGCCACTGTTTAGTACTTAAATTTAAAGGTTCTATCGTACCGATCGGCATTTTTACAAATTAATTTTTAAACGCGTGGTCAAAAAAACATTAATAATAAAATATCCCGTAGTCGTCGCCAATGAAAGGCCGGAGTAAGCGATTGACTGGTTTATTGAAAAAAACAACTACCCAACACCGAATAACCACCGAGGACATTGACAAGTCGTTACACTGGCACATGTTTAAAACTTTCCAAAACCTATTCTATGAAATATTTTGGTGTTATAATTGACCAAAAGTAGTCGTAGAAGGAACGCATATCGGTTCTCGCAAAACGAGTTAGGAAACTTAAAATTGCTTTTAAGATACTTAGATTTATATGTGAATGTAGCCTAGTCATAAAATTATATATAATATACACTCTGTAGGTTTACACGTTTATTTTACATTCATATTTTAAAAGCAAACATATTTATTTTATAATACTATATTTACACAGAAAAAAACATAAAATCATTGAATTGACAGACAGACGCATCTGTTTTTCTTGACATTCCATGCATGCAATAAAACCTATTTTCAACTGCATGCATGTATGTCGCTTAAATCTTAATTCCTCCACAATACGTTTTTTAATTGTGGTCCCCACTCTAAAACCTTCTTTCCCCATTGTTTTTGTTCATCAGTTTCACGAGCTACATGGCCTTCAACTTACTAATTGTACGGAAAAGAATGAATGACCTACTCGTTTCGAACCGGTGACGGCTAGCTTTTCATCGCTCAACACTATACATATTCAAGGCACGGTTGTCGCAGCTCGATACCACAAACTGTATACGTGATAGATTGTTGTTGCAGTTTGAATTTTGAGTTTACTTTGCGTCGGTTAGTGTAACCCTTTAGAAAACACTGCATCTGGCAACCGGCACCTTACCCTACGCGAGGTATGTACGCGGGCGTGTAGCTACCAGATAAGTCAACAGCAACGGAGGGGAAATCCTACCCTAACACCTACTCTTACCACCTATCCCTAGTTCCCTAATTGTTTGTAAATATAATCTGGACCCCTTGTGCATGTATCCTAGGTTAGTGATTGTATGTAAGTGTGTGTACCTAGCTAATTGTGTACCTATTGGCCCTACCCTACCTATCGTGTCCCTAACGCCCTAGCCCTAACCATTTCAGATTCGAACAATAGATATATACGGGATTGCCTGTCACCAGGAGACCTAAGGTGACAGACGGAAGGTGGGTCGGAAGGGGTGTGTGTACGTCGTGCAATGTACACAGGATGGATTTTCTCACTGCTGGTCAAGCGGACTCACAAGACCAATCGACTGACGGCTAAAGGTTTCCTGGCCGCAGTGAGAGGATGCTGGAAGACATATAATGTCAGCTCATCCAGCGGATGCTGGGAACATCTAGCCAGGGCAGCTCCTCCAGCGGTTGCTGGGTACTGCAGGGCTGCTCCTCCAGCGGTTGCTGGGTACTTCAGGGGATGAGGAGTAAAACTCGACTGATTCTTGATTCCAATTAATTTTATTTAACAAATTTCTACTTTATATACAATTATTTATGTTGACTTAACAACTATAATATATATAAGTGTGCTGTTGGTGTGCACAGTGATGTTACAAAGTCCATTGCCTAGATAATACTCATCAAATTTTGCAGTATCCACGAGTAACCTACATTCACATTTCGATATTCACACAACATATAGTTTGTCATGCGACTTGGCTTGTTAGTTATTTTATTATTGTTCAATGAGTTGAACAGGTGTCATGATATTGTGAGTTAGTGGAATCTCAACAAAGCTTCAAGTAGAAGGCGAGCTCAATCTCGTCACCGGTAGAAGAGGCGCAGCCCCTCGTCCACACAACGAAATCATACAAAAGACGGTACCAACACTACACACCACATTTACTCACACAATACTCGTTTAGAAGGGCCGGTATAAACAAAATTTCGCAGCCCAATTTACGGCACAATATTGGTAGACAGGCAGGTTACAAACGTTTTGTGACGTTTTTTTGTTATGTTTCGTTCGGATCATGTCGATATTATAGCTAGGTATACTGGTCTTATCTTATCTCAATCGTTCGTTGGACACATTCGAACGTTTAGTTAATTACCTACTTTTATTTATTTTTTCTGTAAAATAAAATTGGTAATTTTATTTTTAGTTATTGCCATCGGATATATCGGAATAAATAGTTTTTATATTTGTTGTTTTGTTACGGATTTAGATAACGTATTTATTTGTGTAATTGAGTAGTCGGGTTCTTATCTACAGTTTATTGCGTTGCTTCTACCGAACTTGTTGCTGTATATATATATAACAAACAGAATTGTTTGTTTAATTTGGTTTTTTTATGTGTGTGAATTTTAATTATAAAAATTACTCCATCGATCAAGGAGCTCAAGGCTATCTTAACGAACCTGGTTAGATGGTTCTCTTGTGCGGCTGCGTTGATTCAAAGGGAGGATAGGGTGTACGCCCTGAAGCAAAGGGCTGAACAGTTTCCGACAAGAGTTGGATTCCGCTTATCAGGGTCTCTTCTCGATAACGGATGATGAAACTACTGGGAGGCGCCCAATTCAGATTATGATTGTATGTCAATAGTGGACGATATCACCGAGACTATTTCGAAGTCAGAGGCTACCTCGCAGCCGGCAAGTAGGAAGAAGGTTTCGGAACAAAAATGCAACGTAAGGTTGCCTAACCTGTATATTCTTTATTTCAACGGATCTTTGAATGAGTGGACAAACTTCATCAGACTTTATGATAGTATACACCAGTGTACAACCGACGGACTGACTTAACGGAGTCACAAAAATTAAGTTGCCTTTTTACTTCTATCAGGGGTGGGCCGCTCGGTTTAGTAAAACATTTAGACATCACCGATGTCAACTACAACATAGCCAGGGAGTTCTTATTAAGCGGTATCAAAATAACTGTCGCATTGCGGATACCCATGTAGCTGCCATTTTAGGGATTGCTCGGTTAGCATCGGTTAACCAACTGAGGTCGGATCTTCTTAACCCTATTTTGGTGGCGACGAATGCGTTGAGGGGCCAAAAATTCCCTGTCACCCAGTGGTCTTTTTTATTGTTGCACATTGTTTTAAACAAATTGCCAAATGATGTTAGGGCTCGTTTTGAACAGTTGCACGGAGTTGTACATACTGTCGACACCTTAGTGTTGTTCTTGGAGGACCAGAGTATGAAGCTCGAGAATTTACCCGCCGAGCCACAACCGGGACCGTCTGGACCACGTCAGCAACCTCGGACATCTCGAGGTACCGGGTCGTTTCGGCCCCCCAGAATTATGACGGTCGAACGGAATGAACGGTTGTGGGGTGTGTTACGAACTGGGACACACCCTTCGGTATTGTTACCAGTTCAGAAAATCTGGGGTGGCCCGAAAACCATTTCCGACCCACAGGCTAGGCCTTTATTATTATTGTTAGGGGGAGCACCTAACCAAAAACTGTCGATAGCCGCGTCCTTGTTTTATACAAGGTGGTGGGGGTCACCACCCCGATTTATGTATGCTCATCCGAGAGGATGGTTCTCGGAGTCGTCGATGCAGGTGTGTCTACGGCTCGCACGGGCGGGGGTTCGTCGCCGCCGAATCGAACCCAATCGCCCCCGTCCCCAGTGCGATATCGGCCTTTCCCGCCTCGTTCACCGCGGGTGAGCCCAAGGATGGTCGTCGGTCACCACCCTCTCTTGTCCCTTCCGCTGTCACGTATATGAGAATAATTCTCATATCCGTGCGTATTTTTAGTATTCATTTATTATTTATTTATTAATTAATTTGCTATAAAGTATTTATTTAATTAATATATTCACACTCACGAACTCGACAATACCTACTTACCTACTATCCAACATTTACCCTTATTTTAATCATAGCAATTAGCTATTGCCACACTTTTAGTTTACACGTCATACTACGTCATCCACTCACACAAACATTAATTTCATTCCTTTTTAACTCCATCACTACCTTATATGGTAACGAGCGCCGCAAATCGTTTAACCTCGACTTTTCTTCGGCACTCACACCAGTTAGATATTTTTTTTTCTACAAGGCGTCACCGATCTATCAAAACCAGTTGCGCCCTCTGATTCGTCGCACTTGAAGCGAGCACGTCGTTCCAAAATATTTAATTTTAGAAATTCTTGAACCCCAAATCTGGGTAAGTACCATACACACACACTCCGCCTTTTTCTTGCTTTTCATTTTTTTTATATTTTTTTGTGTAATTTTTATTTCTTTCAGATTCCCCATTTTTCTCTTTTCCTGGAGGCCAGGGCCAGTGTTTTAGGCAGGGCAATAGAAGGAAAGCAGATCGTAGCAAAGGTTGAGATTAGTTTCCTACGGGAATCTGATACCGACCTTTGTTTCAGGGTTCTTCGGCAGGATTCTTCCTTTCTTCGTTCCTCGTTTACGTTTATTAAACATTGAAAAATCTTCGCCTTCACATCCGACACGTACGCCACGCATTCGCGTTGATCGTGGACTTCAACATCTACACCTGGAGCATCCCCTTTCTGGTACCGACAACGAGTTTTTCTTCAAGAGTCCAGAGGGAAGTCAGAGAACACACGCACCGCTACGCTCCGAATCTGGACTCAAGTTAAGACATACTTTACTCTTTACCAGAAAGAGTGGAATTGACCAAACCTACTGATTTCTTCCTTTTTTTTTTGCGATTATTTCTTTTTTTTTATTTATTTTAATTTCAACAAACCTTTTTTTTATCATAATATGCATATTATTATTTTTATATAAAATTTAAATTTAATTTTTATTTATTAAATACTAGCTGTGCCCGCGGTTCCACCCGCGCTAAATTCAGTTATCGAGCTATATCTGATTTTACTCATCCCACGAAAACACTATAATTTTTTGTCACCTGACTTCGTACTAAATTTCATTAAAGTTGGTTGAGCCGTTTGAGCGTGAAGAAGAAACAAACTCATTCACAAACCTTCGCCTTTATAATATTAATTAAGGGGTTGGAGGCAGATTTCCAAAAAAAATTATGCACGATTGTTTTGTAAGTCACAAATAGTCCGCATACCAATTTTTAGCTTTCTACCTTGAAAATTGCGGAATGCTCCATACAAGAAAAGTGGGGGGTTAGAAAGAGACAAAAAGTAGCCTATGTTACTCTCCATCCCTTCAACTATCTCCACTTAAAAAATCACGTCAATTCGTCGCTCCGTTCTGCCGGAAAGACGGACAAACAGACACACACATACACTTTCCCATTTATAATATTAGTATGGATATGGATTTGTATTATCTCCAGAAAGTCGTGTGTTAATATTTATGTCCCCTTCTGTGACACCGCTCAGGTAGGTATTGCGGAGCGGGCGTTACCAGGAATATGAGCCTCTGCCCCTCCCTATCGCGGAGCGTCCTCGCGTTACTCGCGAGTTAAGGGGAGGATTTAGTGGCTATCGCGCGCCGCCGATGGCACGCGCGTCTCGGCAGCTACATATGCCCGCGTGGGACCCGTATGCCTATACGGGCTCTAGAGTGGGGCATTATGAGCCACAGGAGCCCCGGGGCCTAGTATGGCTCTCGGGTCGGGCCAAGTCCGTTGACTCGTGGCAGCCGCTGCACCAGCCTCTCCACCACATGTCATAACTGTTTTGCCCACTGCGCAGGTTTTGGTCCATTCACCGCGCGGGCCTGGTGTTGTGCGCGCCATTTTGGCTTCAGGCGCTCAGGGGTGTCTTATGCCGCTGTGGCTGGTGAAGCGTCTCCGCTTACAGGCAAATTCGCGGAGTTATAGGATTTCTGGAGTACTACGGGTGAATAACGTCGTGGGTACGGTTTTTTTCCTTACTCCATCCTGGAATGCGGTAACAACTAGGAACTGTTGTCCTGAGGGATATTTTGGGTCATCCACCTCAGGTGCCCCAGCCGACGGACGTCTTGGATCTCTCGTCCGGTCTGCAGTTGGCCGATGAAAGGTTCCACCTAGCTGATCTTGTGAGGAGCTCCCTCTCGGCGTCACGAACTCGACCAGTCGATGACAAGTGCGAGTCGTATTTTCTCGCCAATACGGGTCGTCTAAATTATGGTCGGTTTTTTACTCGACTGCCTTTCCTAGCCCCTCGTCCGCACGTGGGTGACTGCTGGAAAATAGCCGAAAAAAAGTTATTATCCATGGAGCGCCGGATACGTCGTTATAGAGAATTCAGCACAAAATACGTGGATTTTATGCGCGAATACGAAACTCTAGGTCATATGTCGGTTTCGCAGTTTGAGTGGGGAGGCAACGATCATTATTTTGTTCCACATCACGCCGTCTTGAAAAATGGTAAGCTACACATTTTACGCGCCTACATTTTCGGGTGTATCCTTGAACGACTGCCTGATGTCGGGACCAAAACTTCAGGTAGACATCTCAGACATCTTAATTGGGTTGACGTTCCGTTAGGTCATTATACACCCTGAAGACAGGCGGTTTCAGCTCATTTTGCGGAGAGAGGATCCGGCCTCTCCATTGGTGGTTTATGAGCTCAACACCAATACCTACGGGCTAAAGTCGAGCCCGTTTATAGCAATTCGCTCGTCGCTACATTCGGCTGATCGTGAGCGTCTGAATTTCCCGCGCGAAGCTGCTGTCTTCCCTGCTGAAGCCTTCGTAGACAATATTTGTACGGGTGCTTCGTCTGTGGTGGAGGCGTTAGTCCTGAGGGATGAGCTAATCGGCTTGTTACGGGCAGGTGGTTATGACCTGAGGAAATGGATTTCCAATTACCCTGCCGTCTTAGAAAACTTCAAATATCACTCGCTCCGGTGGGGTCCTGACAGGCTGGCCTCTCCTGAAAACACTTGGCCTCATACAGTTGTGGAGTTTGTTGACCCTCTGCCGGGGTTAAAGGTCTTTGCTGTTGAGCAGACTGTGGACACTTCACCGAATTTCCTACTTAATCGGTTCAGCTCTCTCAACAAGCTCGTAGGTATCACACTCATCACCGGATTAACAGGTTTCTCCACAATTTACGGAACAGGTCACGGCCAAGGACGTGTTCAGTCTTGTCTCCTAAAGAGCGTCAGGATGCCCTCCTCACCTGTGTTCAACTGATACAGGCCCAGTCGTTTGGAAAGGAAATTGGTCTTTTCCGTTCAGAGAACGGGAAATTGCGGGGAAGCCTTGCTCGTCTCAATTTGTTTCTGGATGAGTCGGTTTTTGCGAATGGGTGGTTCGCTTCGCAACTCAGAATTGCCTTATGGGGCTCGGCATTCTCTGTTGTTGCCCAAGAGCGGTCATTTTGTTGAGTCGTGTCCAGCCCGCTCGACCTTTTGCTAAGGTTGGGTTGGATTTCGCGGGTCCGTTTTTGGTAAAGACGTCAAGTGTTCTTAATGCCCGACAGGTTAGGACTATTTATGCGTCTTCATTTGTTTGTTTTCCAAGGCTGTGCATCTGGAGCTAGTTTTAGCTTTGGCTACGGAGGCGTTTGTCGCATGTCTGTCGCGGTTTGTCAGTCGGCGTGGGGAGTCCACGCTCACTTGATTCGCTCAGACTGTGGCACAAACTTCAAGGGTGCAGATCGCTATCTAAACGAGGTCCTTCAGTTTTTGTCGGACAATCACACTTATATTGATTCGGAGTTGTCCAAACGGGGCGTGACTTGGATTTTTGATCCTCCCGGCTATCCTTCGTGGGGTGGTATTTTCGAAGCAGCTGTCAAGGTCACCAAAACTCACCTCGTCTCAACTCACCGGGTCGTGTGATTGGTGAAACGGTCCTCACGTTTGAGGAATTGCAAACGGTATTTTGCAATGTTGAAGCAGTGTTGAACTCACGACCGCTTTGTCCGATCTCGCAATTGTTACACCGTCGGCGGTCCTCGGAATATTTACATTTGTTACAGCAACGGGTTAAAACCAACCCCCCGCGCGTCGGAGACCTCGTCCTCTTAAAGGACTCAAATTTACCACCTTTGCAATTGCATTTAGGTCGCATCGTTCAATTATTCCCCGGGTCGGACGGTATCGCGCGGGTCACAGAGATCGTGGTATCACAGAGTCAGTTCTTAAGTGTGCCGCTCTGGCTTGGTTTATCCTCATCCAGACACGGTCTTGCTGGGGCGGGGTTTGTTCGGAAAAGAATGAATGAACTACTCGTTTCGGACCGAGGACGGCTAGCTATTAATTCTTCGCGCTTTCTTTCAGTGCTCGTGCCAGTCGCTCAAAACTATATACGAGGCACGGTTGTCGCAGGTCGATATCACAAACTGTATACGTGATAGATTGTCGTTGCAGTTTGAATTCGGAGTTTACTTTGCTTTGGTTGGTGAAACCCTTTAGAAGTGGTGTAGTGATATTGTGAGTTAGTGGAATGTCAACAAGCTGTCAAGTAGAAGTCCAGCTCAACACACAGTGAGTAAATGTGTACTCACACAATACTCGTTTAGAAGGACCGGTATATACAAAACGTAAGGACATAACTATTTCCCCACTCTAAAACCTTCTTTCCCCAATGTTCTGTTTATCAATTTTACGAGCTTCATGGCCTTTAGCTTACTAGTCTTAGAAACAATGTCAGTTATTCTAGTTCTTCTATTACCTATTACCCTTTTGCATAGATAAAGTCCATGTGCTCTGCAACAACCAAACTCAGCAAAGACAATTCTTGAACAAATCTCAGTGCCGAAAGTACATACTCACTTACTGGCAACAAAATTTACTTGAAAACTTTCGTCGATAAGCACTTAAAGAAAATATGGTTAGCAAGTTGTAAGGAAGTTTCTCGAAGTTGACATTTCAATCTGACTGGTTTGTTCTACCTAGGCATCGAAGATTTCGACTTCTAATGACAAAAATGCAATTTAGAGATTAAAGTCATCCAAAAGCATGAACTACAGAACCGTATTTGGATTTGGAACAAAAAAAGCACTCACAAGCTCTGAGTAGATGGAGTGAGATCATAACGGCCTCCACCTCGAGTAGCTTGCCGGAGTCTTGCAGGATGAGGCTGATGCCGGTCAGGCACAGCACAAACACGATCGACGTCAGGATGCCGGTCACAATTGTCCACGGCAGCGTAAGGAATGGCAGCTTCTGAAATTTCAAGATTATTCGAGCTGACCCTGCGCAACTTCCGCGTCACATTTATGAAATAGTAACTAAAACCACATTATAAGTAGGGTTTTGTTACTACACACCAGTTGCATATATAAATTGACCTCTATAAAGTAAATAAATAGGATATTTTGTGTTATTATGAGTTTACTTAGGTTATAGATATATGCTATCACAGACTTTCCTATAGAGTGTATAAAGAGAGTTTGTAATTTCCGTACCGCCCGTGTTACACACAAGTTTTTCATCACATTTGCGAGTCAATAAATAAAAATATAAGTTGAGTAAATAAATAAACTCACCAAAACACAATTAAAATGGCTGGAATAGAAATAGAGAGAACAAAACCACCGCTAGATGACGGCTAATGTTAAAACTTGTTGCTCGTTTGGCGCGTATCCATGGCCTATTTAGTGGATAGCTTCAAATCTAAATGTAATGGACTAGCACCTTAACAGCGGCGACCACCAAGAGCATGGAGCAGAGCAGGTGCGTGCCGCTGACAGAGGCCGCGGCCACGTAGAGCGCGAACTTGTGGGCGGAGACCGGCGCGCCGTCGTGGGACAGGGGCCGCAGCGTCACCAGCAGCGTGGATACCGTCAGCTCGATAAGGGCCCACACCTTGGAGAAGAAAAACTAAAAATAACCAAAACTCTAATGGATTTGCATGGCACATCCCAAGCAGTAGCTACTAATAGTAGGTACATTACTTTCTAGACGTAAAATAAAAAAAATCTATCAAACTTTTTTTATAATTTTCAAGTAGCGACGAAAAATACGAACTGTCTAATGTCAGTTCTGTCTGTGGTCACTGTCAATACTATAGTGCAACACCAAAACCACAAGTCGCGCGTTGCCAACCAAAATGATGTGGTTCGTTCACAAACAAAAAGCAACGAGAAAATGTAGGCTAATCTAAAACAGCAGTATACCTATATCTAAAATATTTAAATGCAGTTTTAATGACCTACTTTAGAAAATAAAGGAATGTTTCTATCAATTAAAATTGACCATCATACTTTTCGATTGATCGATCTAGAGTACTTTCCCTCCAGCCACGTTCTTTTTTTTCTTCCCTACAGGTTGTAACAAAATAAGGGTATCCAGCATCACCAGAAAGCCTACAAAATATGTAAGCATTTAGAATTTAGGTAACTATCATCAAATGCGGATCTACGTCTTGTTTTCTTTCAAGATAAAAACAAACAAGTCTAACCTAAGCTAATCTAAGCTCGACGTTGCGTAACATTAAAAATAGTGTCCCATAAATAAATGTGTTCCTAACTGTTTCTTCTAAGAATCTTGAATATTTTCCCTTTATGGCGCTGATATGGTAATTTAAGATGGTGTAACGGCTGGTGGTCGTTTTCGTTTCTAGCAGCAGGTTGAAGTAAATAATAATCATTGAACAACTTTATATTGTTGTTTATTGTAACGTTACAAAAGGCACTTACGTGTAACTTGCATAGTAACAGCTTGTCTTAATTAGGACTTGCCAGTATTTAGGTATAGACAAGTTAAGATGCTCCATGGCTGAGTAGTTAAGCATCTGAGAAGCAACTTAATAATAACTTAACTTAATCTTAAATACTTTGCTAATAGTATATGCGATTCTCTCACTTCGTGCCTATATTTGTCTGTGATGCAGTAGTGAAGGTTGTAGTCAAGCCTTGTAATAGTGCTTATTATTTTATTTCCTGATCAACATACCTATGTGCTAACATTTACAATGGTAACGGCTTGATCCGAAGCTTGAGCTCGTCTCATGCTAGGCCAGTTTTAATTTTAATACCTATCTAAATCTAATACCACTGCAAGTTTGAACCTTTTATGTATTGCTGTTTTTACGACAGAGGAAAAACAACAAAAACGTGTTTCTTGTATGGATGTCGTAGGATAATCGAAAAACGGATCAATGCAAAAATTCTAGGACGTTTGCAAACGACCGGATGAATAGTAAATAAGAATAAATTTTGTAATCTACCGAGCTATATTCAGGATCACTGCATAAAACCGAGTTCATATTAGGATTATTGCGAATAACTCACTACTCCTCGTGAATCGTGAGAACTGATTGGCAGATATGAACTTTGTAAATTAACATAAGTGCTTATTGGCTAATGAACACATTCCTGATTTATTATCGGCTTCTTTTGTAGTCAAATCGTTATGTCCAGTGTTAATACTTATTCAACGTTATTTTATCAAAAAAGAGAACCGACTGTTAATATAAACCACTCTGTTGTTTCCGTCGTGGTCTGTCCTCACTACAGAAGTACAGGCTATTCTTAAATCCTAGGCCGTTTGCAAACGACCGGATGATTTGAAAATTAAATTGAGTTTTGTAATATTCCAAGCTATTTTTAGGATTATTGCAAAAATCCGTATTCATTTTAGGATTATCGCGAAGAACTACTTACATTACGTGAATCGTGAGCGCTGATTGGCTGATATAAATGTTGTCAACAAACAAAAGCGCATATTGGCCAGTGACTACATTCCTGATTCATGATTGATTTTTTTTTGTCGAATTGTTATTTTTTTTTTTTTATACCTCTAAGGTGGCAAACAAGCCTACGGTCCGCTTGATGGTAAGCGGTCATCGTAGCCTATGGAGAGGGGAGTGTTCTGGAATTGTTGGACCACAGTGAATGGGGTTTTCTTAGCGGTGAACGCGCAGACTTGATTCTTTGTAGGGTTGAATTGGACCAAGTTTTCCCGTCCCCAGTCAGAGACCTTGGACAGACTGATCTTGATTTGAGACACAAGTTCTTCACATTTTTCCTCCACAACGGAACGAGGGATGTTTGCACGACCCGTGTAATAAGCGTCTCCAGTACTGTCATCTGCATAGCAATGTATGTTGTTGTTGTCCAACATATTATTTATGTGCAGTAGAAAAGTAGCGTGGGAGATAGTACAGAGCCTTGCTGGTGTCCCCAGTATTAATGTCTATGCTATCAGAGCAACTACCGTCAACTGCGTCTGTCGGACAAAAAGCTAGCCACCCATTTGCACAAACCCTCGAGCACTCCGTAAGATGGCAATTTCGATAGAAGACCCCGATCGAACGCCTTCGCTATGTCCAGGCTACATGCCAATGCCTCCCCTGACTCTCAATGGCTAGTGCCCATCGGTGTGTGAGATACACTAGAAGGTCACCAGTCGAGCGACCGTGGCGAAAGCCATATTGACGGTCGCTGACCAGGTCGTGTTTTTCTAGCTATCTAAGAAGCTACGTGTTGATCACACGCATCCATGAAGACAGAAATTGCCTAGTATGGTAGGAAAGCGCGAAGAGGCACGTGAGGATTGACGCAGTGACTGCGGCTGCGCAGACGTCAGGATCTTCTGAGCTAAAGCAGAGCTGCCTCCACGGGTACGATGCATAAAATTCTCGCAATCCATCCCAGTCTGCCGACTTATAATGCCACACGCGACGTCAAATAGTTGGCCCAGATGGATCAGGTTGTGGGTATGACACTTGAGTCCAAACGAGACAGTGGTCCTAGGAGCCAAAAGGCGCATCTACTGAGACGGCATATTCGTCCGGACGTGTAGTCACCAGAAGGTTCAGTAAGGAGCTCGTATGGTCCTCTATATCTGGTATTCTCGTTGGAGAAAGTAACAGCTAAGAGAATCCATAGGTCAGAGCAAATTCATGAGCAGATATCCCTGCATAGTTTGCTGCTGCATAGCATTGGGTCGAGAACAGAGCCACTCCCATGGTGGGCGTTAAAGTCTCCCAAAATAACTAGTTCTGCTGTGAGATATTGCTCTAAAACTTTGTCAGTCGTCAAACTCAGGTGCGTGAAGACTCGAGTTGCAAAAATAGTATATTTTAGCTATTTCCATAGTTTAATGACATATGGTATCCTATTGTGGGGTAGCGCTGCTGATGTAAATACAATATTTTTGTTACAAAAAAGGGCAATTCGTGCTATTTATAAATTAGGATCTAGGATATCTCTGAGGGATAGGTTTAGGGAAGTAAAAATTTTAACTTTAGTGTCGCAGTACATATATGAAAATCTTTTATATGTACATAAAAATATCAATAGTTTCAGCAAGAAAAGTGACGTTCACAAAGTAAATACTAGAAGTAAAAATAAGCTGTTGGTGCATGATACACGTCTACACAAAATAAGTAACTCTTTTATGGGGCAATTTATACACTTTTACAACAAAGTTCCCAATAAAATTCAAAATCTATCAATAAGTAAATTTAAATCTTTTATCAAGCAGGTACTTTGTAAAAAGGCATACTACAATATTTCAGACTATGTAAATGATAAAAATCCTTGGGACTGATGATGCTCAATTACAGGATGCATAGGTAAACCAAATTAAAATGGAAAAAACATAAAATTGTACGACTAATATTTTTTTATATAAAACATTAATTGTATTTATTTGTATTATTGATAGTGTTTTTAAAAGAGTAACTATCGAGTTTCTTGCCGGATTCTTCTCGGTAGAAATCAACAACATTGTGAACCGGCGGGAAGGTGGGAGGGTTCAAAAAATAATATTTTATAACTTTGACGATTCAAAAGTGATTGTAAAATCCTTATTTGAATAAACCATTTTGACTTTGACTTTGACTTTGAGTTACGTCCGTATCACCGCTATGAGTTTTATAGTTATAGTTTTTATAGTTATTTAACGTTAAAGTAAGAAAGAAAACCGTGTCGTTGTTTGTCCCTACAACAGGGGTACAGGCATTTTCTTAAAAATAGAGGCTTAGCCCATAGTCTATTTCCAGTGCGAATTGGCAGTCACTGTCGAGCTACTGGTCGCTCGACTTTCAGAAATTTTTAATCCGCTCACAAGGACTCTGACTTACTTTACTACTGCTCTTATATGAAAACAGACGATAGTATAGAGTGCCCTTTGAAACATGGCAGAGCTCAGAAAATTTGTTACTATGTGATCACTCATCCCCTAACCCACGACTTTGCTTTTTCCTGACGATGCTTAGCTTCAGATGTTGTTTCCAAAAAATTAATGTTACTGGACAGCGAGCTCCCAATTTTTAGAGAATATTTTGAATATAATGTTGTGAATCGTTCCTTATCCCACCCAATCAGCGCTCAAATTTCGATTTGTCCTAAATTAAACTCGGTTTTTTGTAATGATCCTAATATAGCTCGGAAGATTACAAAATTCGTTCTACTTTTTCAATCATCCGGTCGTTTGCAAACGTCCTAGGATTTTTGCAATGATCCGTTTTTTCCGTTAATCCTACGACACATACAGTTTGAATTTTAATTTTGATGTTTATAGCTTCCGCACATTTAATATGGTGACAGTACTCATCGCATGATACCTAATACCTTATCAAGTTTAAAATCTAATAACAATAGATTATTCCTGTAAATAATTTTAAAGAAGAACGCAAAAATTAAATTTTATTTAATTACATTTCTTGACAATTTTTTTTAATAATGTTCGAAGTGGTGTCCTCTATTTTCTGTGCATTTTCTTGCTCTATCTACTGTCTTTCTATGAACGTATTCGTGAGATCACTGAAGTAATGAATGCTATAGCATGTTTTATACGAATTATTAGTTTATCTAACGTGTATCAAACCCTCACATTTCAGTTCTTGCAGGAAAACTCAGTTCAGCTGCCTATGCAGTTAGGAAAGTTAGGCAGCTTACAGATGTTGACACTGCTCGCTTGGTCTACTTTAGCTATTTCCATTCCGTCATGTCTTATGGCATTTTGCTTTGGGGTAAGGCAGCTGATATTGATACAGTCTTTATTTTGCAAAAGAGAGCAGTGCGGTCAATTTATAAATTAGGACCTCGAATTTCTCTTAGGGAACTATTTAGGGAAATTGATATTTTAACTGTTCCTTGCCAATATATCTTCGCTTGTATAATGTATGTACGCCAAAATTGTCACTTATTTACTAAAAGTAGTGACCTCCACAGTGTTAATACAAGGAATAAGGATCAATTGTTAGTTCCAAAATATCGCCTTCAGAAGGTACATAGCTCTTTCGCAATACAAAGTATATTTTTCTACAATAAAATTCTAGAACATGTGGTTAATTTACCCTCAAATAAATTTAAAATATATGTCAAAGATAGTTTTAATGAAAAAAAGCTATTACAAAGTTGATGAATACATAAATGATAAAAATGTTAGGAAAAATTAGAACTTAATTGATTTGTATTGGGGCATTTGAAATATTTTTTTTTAAATTAAAACATTGTATATTATGTTATTACCTAGTGTAAGGCTATATTGTATTTTTATATGATGTATAAAAGATTAACTAGTGAGTTTATTGCCGTTGCTTCTCGGTAGTAAAGCATTACGAACCTTCCAATCTTCTCCTCTTATATTTTGTTCCTTTACTACACACATTGTAACTAGTACAATCGAAGTTTTATTGGAGTTGCTTGAGTGTGTCATGGTCTCTCAAAGTGTCTCTGCGGTGGTGGCGTGTGTGTCGGGTCGTTACGTTCCCTAAAACATGGTTGAGCGAAGCGATGGCTGATTCATGTGTCATACTCGTGAACGGGTGCTGCCTGTGGAGGCTGGTCTGCTCTTGCAAACTTCTTTGTATTCTTAGTATTTAGTCTTACTTTTTTGTTTTGTTTATAAATACTGTAAGACTTTGATTATTTCTTAGTGATGAATACATAAACTGTCTTTTGTTTATATTAGATACTTTTTTATGTTGTGCTTGTGCTTTATATTTCATGTTTTTTTATGTTTGTAATGGAAAGTGTCCTTTTATGATAGGGAGGGCATTTTCCAATATTTTTATTGGACGCTGTAAGAGAAAGGGAGAAAAGAAATGCCCTTGCTGAGTTTCTTGCCGGTTCTTCTCAGTACAAGGTCTCCCGCCCTGTAGACTTACGAACCGATGGCGTAGTGACATTCATAAGTGCTCAATTATTGTAGCCTAAACCTAATAAATTATATTGAATTTGAATTTTAATATCAACGATCAATCACAAAATTGACAAATATTAACTGCATAACATCTTTTTAAGTACATACCTAAATGATAAAATAACTCACTTCATGTCGCCATACTAAATGTATGGAAGCTGAAAATTACAGGCTTCCACTTATTTCGGTCTAAATGAGAAATTTATAAATGGTGGGTGAGACAGACAGTCAGACAGCGGAAGCTTAGTAATAGGGCTCCGTTGGCACCCTTGGGCTTGGAACCACAAAAATATATAAAAAGTTAGTAGCAAGCTGCCTGCTCAAGTTAGTAGCAAGCTGCCTGCTCAAGAGGAAAAAATCACTAAAAAGTAGAACTTCACAGGGAGGGAGTGAAGCGCGAGCCTTGTGTTTTTTTTTAATTATTATTATTATTATGTGGAATGTCTGATTTTAAATTGGGACTGGAGACTGGGAAACGGAAAGTCAATACTTATAGACAGCCAAAAAAACTAAATAAATATTCGAATGATTAACTTCATCATAACAATCCCAAAGTATATTTAATCTTTTATCAAACAAGTACTTTATAAAAAAGCATACTACAATATTTCAGACTATCTAAATGATAAAAATCTTTGGGACTGAAGATGCTCAATTACAGGATGCATAGGTAAACCAAATGAAAAAGGGAAATAATATAAAATTTTACGGCTTAAAGTTTTTATTCAAGACATTGATTGTATTTTTAGTTTTCATTATTTATTTTTAAAAGAATATCTATCGAGTTTCCGGAGTGAACCGGAGGAAGGGTGGGAGGCTTCAAAACAAAGTATTTCATAACTTTGACGATTCTCAAGTGATTGTAAAATTCTAATTTGAATAAAACATTTTGACTTTGACTTTGACTTTCTGTTGACCAAAAATTAATGCGCTATGACGTCACTCGCACTGCATTTAACGCATTGGCTGCACATTGTGACTCTAGTGCACTTGATCGATAACAGGTGTGTGTGTGTGTGTGCGTGTATGCTTTGAGTATTTAATAAATGATCTAAGGTGTAATGTAAAACAAGTTATTGGCAATACGTACGTGCTATTGACGGTTTTGAGAGTTTTTGATTTATAGATAGATTTTAACTACGAATCCACTGCTCTACCTCCCGAGCATGTGCAGCCAATGCGTTAAATGCGGGCCGGAAGTGACGTTATTGCGAATTCACTTTTGGTCAACAGTGCGATTGAATGTGCGCATAGAGAGTTTGGAGCGCATTCAATGCGTATAATGCTTGTTAATAAAACGCCCCTATTTAATTTAGTCAGTAGGTACACAGTTGCCTGTCATATTTAAACCATGACGTGAGCCTCTAATAGGTAAACAAAGAATTTTCATTTAGGTATTCAGGTTTAGATTGGTATCATGCCATCTACTTATCAAAATACTTTGTAGGTTAAGTATTACATACAAAAACTGAAATAACGAAAATAAATATACGTACTTACTGTATACATGTATCCAATAATGAGTGTCCCTGTGTGCAGCGTCGCACACCAGCAGCACCGTTGCACCATGGGCACTCCCATTTTAGCACTTATTTTAACAGGAGCAGCCACCAAAATAGCCTAGCAATGGACAGCACTGCTATTCGCCGATATCTAATTTTGTATTTAACAAATAGTTTTCGTAAACAAAGAAGCGTTAAATTCAGCTAGTGACGTTCGCGCGGCGGCGACACGGCGGCGCGGGCTGCGGCGAGGTTGCGTTATCAAGTCTGATACCGTTGTAGCAGCGGCCATGATTTTGCTTCTGATAAGCACAATAAGAAATTTATTACTTACAATGTACACGTATTACGTTCGCTAAATAATGCGTAAATATTAGTCATCCTCGAATAAACACAAAATATATTTTAGATTACTGTGTTTTTTGTATAGGTTGTTTTGCTCATCGTAAAACGACGGGAATAACGAAAAAAGCACAATAATTATTTTTACTAGACAACGTTACTGACGTACTGTATGTTTAAGAGTGACCGCAGTTTGGTTTCGATCAATTTTAGTCAAAAATGGTTGTTTTGGCCTCAGCTATGGTTTCGAAACTTCGGTATCACCAAAACTACTAGCTAGTGTCGGAACATGCTTGGAATGGATTCAGTCGATAGGACATGCCACCTTTACTGCATAGACTAGCTTGGTGGTGAAACTGTAAGCAGAAGTCGGGACATGCTCGGAATTGTTTCACTCCCTGTCACATGCCGGCTACTCGCATGCCGCTCAATGTCAGTTCGCCATCGCATCGCATCGCATCGCATCGCATCGCATCGCATCGCATCGATAAACACTAAGTCGTTTATTTAGCGCAAAAACGACGATGAGCATTATCTATCGTTTTCCGAGTGCAAAACATGTTGACAGCCGTCGGACAAATTACGAAAACCATCTCTGCAATTTATTTTTTTACTTATTTTGAATTAGGATTATTATAATAGAAACGTCTTTCCGCCCGCGGCTTCGCACGCATAAACTACATGATTTGGTGTTTAATCAACAAATATTAAGTGTAGTTACTCTCTTGCACCTCTTCAGGATTAATTTTAAAAGATTCCTTCTTATTTTTGAAGCATCGTTACCCTATTGAACTAGGTATATTTATTGTAAATTATGTTAGGTACTGTTTACTGTAATGCTCCAAAATTAATAAAATCTTTTTAAAGAACTCTTCACCAGCCTGTATACAAAGTTCCATCTTCTAAACCAATTTTCGAAACATTTTTTCCAGTCCGCCGCAGATCTCTCTCTTCCCTGGCCTTCTCGAACGCTGCTAGCGCGTGTGCCGCCGATGAAAACTTTATCCTTTACGCTGATTTTTTATTTTAGGGAATAAAAAAAAAGTGACACGGTGCCAGATTAGGACTGTAAGGATGGTGACCTAAGATTCTGACCGGTGTGGTGTCCAGGAAGTCCCTGGTTTCTAGCGCTGAGTGCGCGGGCGCGTTGTCATGATGAAACAGTACCCTGCGGAGACCGGTGTTCGGTCGCTTGTTAGGGTTCCGTACCTCAAAAGTAAATATAGGATCACTTTGTTGTCCGTCCATCCGTCCGTCCGTCCGTCTGTCAAGACCCTTTTTCTCAGGAACGAGAACTTGATACCTGCAGCTAAAATATATATGAAATACTCAGGTCTACTGTCCCTTGAAGCTATGAAAAAATTAAACTTCTAAGCCTTTAATATCAAAAGACTTTTATGCCGCAAATTTTCGAAACTCGCAAGGGAATCAAAACCCAAATGGAGTACTGCTGCCATCTCTGGGCTGGTGCACCCGGATACCAGCTTGGCCCTTCTGACTCGGTTCAACGACGGGCTATGAGAATTGTCGACGATTCCAAACTCACTTGCGGTATCGAGCCCTTAAGTCTGAGGAGAGACTTTGCCTCACTGTGTGTGTTCTACCGCTTGTACAATGGGTTGTGTTCTGAGGAATTGTTCGAAATGATGCCCACGGCTACTTTCTACCATCGCACCGCTCGCCGTCGGCAGGGAATTCATTCTCACACTTTAGAACCTAAATGGTCGCGTACAGTGCGGTTTCAGAGAAATTTCGTCCCGCGAACGCTTAAGTTGTGGAATGAGCTCCCTGCCAAGGTTTTCTGCAAGGACTACAGTATGGAGTTCTTCAAGAAAGAAGTTATTAGATTTCTGAAGGGTCGGCAACGCGCAAGTGATACCCCTGGTGTTGCAAGCGTCCATAGGCTACGGTGACCGCTTACCATCAGGCGGACCGTAAGCTTGTTTGCCACCTTAGTGGTATAAAAAAAAAACCTATAGGGTGCTTCCCGTGAACTCAGAATCTTGAAAGTTGGTACGAAGCAACGTCTTATAGCACAGATAAAAGAAAAAATTGCGAAATCTTAAATTTTTAGTAACATCATATAATGGAATTAAAACCAGATACTCGGTCAAAGTGAAAAAACTAGCAATCAAAATTTTCCCTACGCTTTTCGATCGGTTCACTTTCGTAGGCGTTGGTTCGATTTGAAACAGCAAAACTGTCAACTGACGCTTTGTTTCTGGATCGTATTGATAAATCCAGGATTCGTCGGCTGCCACAGTGTCGTAAACGCGCTGAGATAAGCCTGCTTCAAATCATATCATCACTCCACACGAGCCTGCTTCCGAGCTCCTCCTCACGCGAGGTGCTCGTGTAGAATCTTGTGAACGCTTTCCGAACCAATCTGCAGTGTATGCCGAATCACTTCGTATGTAATTCGCCTGTTTTCTTGAATTAAATTTTATACTGCTAGCACACTTTCTTCCGTGACAGCCGTCGTAGGACGACCAAAGTAAGGCGACCGCGCTTGAACTCGCTATGCCAACGGTAGATGGTTGCTTTTGGAGGTCTTTCATCCATACAAGCCATTTAAAGTCGATCAAATGACTCATCAGGTTTTAGGCCACATTTAAAATCGTAGAAAATCATCGCACAAAAATTTTCTCGATGAAGATCCATTTTTAAATGAGACACGATAATTTGATTTAGCTCTCAAAAGAATGTGGAGGGAAATACGAAATACGAGCAACTTTTAAATAACTAAATTTTTCAAAATAATTACAATTGATCAGTGCCTTATGAGTCCAGTCAAATTAGAAAATAAAACAACATTAATTGGTGTAAATGTTCACGGCACCAAATTATGTAAAATATATTTGATTGTAAATGTTGATAAAGGTTCCTGTACCTATAATTTTAATAAAAATATAAAGAAAACATTGTATATGGCGAAATAAAGAATTAAGTAAAATAAATAAAGAAATTATCACTAAGTACTTAGCTTTATTTTTCACCGTTGAAGCTGCGTCTCCACAGAAGATACCAGAGTTTAATAAAACTCATGGTAAAATTGCAATCCTTGATTTCACTTATACGCGCACTTCCTAAATTTCGATTATAAATCATGAAAAATTTTCTACCTTTAGGTTAAAATTATTATTGAAATTTTTTTGGGAAAAAACAAATGAATAAATAACTTGGTTGGGAATAGTGGAGGGTATTCATTATATTTTTCTTTATTATTACCCCAAAATCATTTATTTACCATAATATTAACCTATTTTTGTGTGTTTAAGGAGCCGACATCGCGGAGAAGATCAACAAAAAGGGATTAGGGTATGCGCCACAATATAGACTAATACACATATACACATATATTTATTAATATATTTTACTATTTGAATGCCTTGTGTTGTTTTGAAATATTTAATATCACAATCGGTGTTGTATTAGAAAATTTGCTGCAGTCAAGTAGTATGTCTTCTACATGAGTTGAAGCCACAACTCCTTAGACTTTGCAATTTTTGGGGCGCTCTGTAGAAATAACTTATTCATAAATTGATCCTACAGGTATGTAAAATCATTCCAATATTTAATTTTGGCTGGAACTCGACAAAAGGGCACACAAGCTTCAATCTTTATCGGAGTTAAGGACACTTCAGTATATGAGTGCCTAAAAAAAATCTCTACGTCTAGCAGGAATATCAGTAACACGTATTCGAAACATTCAAACCTAAGGGTTGACACAAAATAGAAAACAAATATTATTGATTTAATTTGTTAGAAACTAACAACAGCCTAAATCAATTTAAATTCAACATTTTGACTGATTATTCTTGAGAGAGATTAGACATTTGAAGAGTATACAATTTAAAATTAGTAGTTTTCGAACGTTTAATCTCAACAATCTACAGATTTGTAAAAAATCATAAAAATAATGGGAATAATCAAATGCGAACTATTTATTTGTAAATCTTATTTATAACCGAAGGAGTTACATAACAAATAAATGAATAATTTAATTATAATTACATAATTTTTTATCCAAAATAAGAAAAATTTTATTGGATAAATTATATAGAGTCTTATTGTTAGGATAACACAATTTTATGGATTTTTCTAAATAGAAAAATTCAGAATTTCCTTAGAAAAATTAAAAAGTTCACATGATATAATCTTGCCAACCCTAACAAATCCGAGAGAAAACGCATTATACTGTGAATTTATGGTTTTTTGACATACACGTCGATTAACCCACACATGTTTATAAATAAATATTTGGAACAAAAAGTCGTGAAAACTCTTATCTTGGGTTCTAGTGGAGATTTTAACAAAAGTTACTTGATTTTATCCCACGAACTGGGTGTTAGTTGAAAGTTCAGATAAAGAATTGTGTAGGATTTTAAGTCAGTTAATAATAAAGACTTTAGAAAAATAGAAGTGTTTTGTTAGCTTCGTCCGGAGACGATCGATGAAAAGACAAATTAATAAGTGAAAATTTTAAAAGTTAAAACTATAAAAAAAAGTGTGCCCTTTAAGTTGTAATAAATCAAGATATTCCTACAATAACACAAAGGTATACAGTATAAATAATTTAATATTTTATTAATATTTAGGAGCAAATACAACATGAGACCAGAGAAGATTCTCTTCAACTTTCTCTTTTGTTCATCTTTCGACTGGTTTTATAAATTAGGAGTTTAGGCCTGAAACGAATGTTAAAGTTTCAGTAAGGGTTTCTTTTTTCCTTTAATAAAGTTTGGACGAGTGAATTCCGACGGCGAACCGAAAAAGGCCCTCTTCGGCAACGACTGCAATTTTTGAATTATCATTTAGTGGAGTAGGGGCGAGCTTTAGTGGAGTAGGGGCGAGCTTTAGTGGAGAAGGGGCGAGCTTTAGTGGAGTAGGGGCGAGCTTTAGTGGAGTAGGGGCGAGCTTTAGTGGAGTAGGGGCGAGCTTTAGTGGAGTAGGGGCGAGCTTTAGTGGAGTAGGGGCGAGCTTTAGTGGAGTAGGGGCGAGCTTTCGAAATCGAATTTATTAACATAAGAGTTTTGTGATGGATTGAATGTGTGTAAAGTTGTTATGTTATTTTGTTTGACGTGTATTGTTTCAACCAAGTAATTACAATTACTTAAACATTTAAATTGAAGCTTCATTAAGTAACTTTCAAACAAAATATTTGAAAAGCTTAATGCTATATGAAAGTATTTAAAACCAAATTATCCTGCTAAAGGAACAATGAGCAACTATATAAAAATGTGTTTATTAGTAAATACATTATCGTCGAGAAATCATAAAATCTATAGGTATTTTTATACCTAACTATTCTTCGAAGTCGTGACTTCTAAATTTAGTCAAATCACTGAATTTCATGAAGTAACGGATAGAGATCAATCCGTATAATTAATACCACCTTAGAAACACATCAAATTAAATAATTTTAACAATGAGTGAATACAATTCTCTTCAATACAAGTTTATTTTCAAAACTAATTACTTCTAGAGTTGAGAAGAAATTTTAATATCTAAGTTTAACTTTTAAAAATATTTTTTTTAGATTACACACATTTAGGGACTCAAACCACCCCTAGTATCTGCCGGTGTCTTTAGGGAACTAGGTAGATCAGGGGCGGAGCTTATTTCTAATGCATATTAGAAATTACTTCACAACAAAGCTTCATCACCTAACTATTCTCAACGTCATTTTCGAGTTTATAGCTTCGGGAAATGATGTATGACGGTTCTGGGAGACTCTTGAAGGAAGCCTTTGACCTCGTCAGCGTGTCGGAATCCAGTTTATGCTAGGCGTCATATAATTGTTTCCTACGTGGTTATAGAATTGTAAATGTTCGTCACGAGCAGACGTTAGACTAGGTAAATACAAAAAAATATGTTTGAAATTTACTTTTCAACATTGATATTAAGATATTCTATGTCTTAGGAGTCTAGCATGACTTAGAGGTCTAGGATGTCTGCAGACTTTAGGAGATGAGCATGATTGTGTAATAAGTATTATTTTAGGAGGAGAATGAATAATCTATGTCTGAGTCCTAGTGTGATACCTATAAGTTGATCTGGAAATCTGTTTTGATGGTTTGAAACTTATAACTTAGAGACTAGGGGAAATAGGTCGCTAGGAAGGTTTCTAGCCCGGGAAGGTTTATGAGTATCAGTCGAGAAGGGAGCTCATAAAGTAGGGATTCTTTAAGAACACTTTTCAGATAATAATAAAAATTTAACAAATCTGAAAAGGTTTCAGGAACATACCGAAGGTTGTTTAGGTATTCTAAATTTACAGGAAGAAGATTGAATCTTTTTTTTTGTTATTTTTTATTAATGAATCCCGTTGTGCATACTAAAAGTACCCATCGATACCTGTTGCGCTCGCGCCGCCATCTTGGAAAAAAGGTACCCTTATCAGTTTTTTGCTTATATCTCGGCAATAAAAACTTATTAAATTTCATATAAAAAACATTAAAAAGTTTTTTTTTATATTTTTGCTATCGATATACAGTTTTGCTTCTGTTTTCTCCTAAAATGTTCATATATAAGATATTTATTCCATTTACTTATTCCATGACACTACCTAGAGATAGAAAAACCGACAGAGATGATGAGAAATAGAGAGAGAGAGAGAGAAGAGGAGAGATAATTCAGGGGCAGATGCATTATGCGACATGATGTGTATAGCAGGCCACTAGGCTAGACTAACCAACCATCAGCTGATCATGATCGCGTTAAATTCCGATAAAAACCATTTATCCTGATTAGAACGTAGGCAATGTTCTCGACAGACTGATAAACAAAGTCAATTTTAACACACTCTCTACCTCTTGTCAATTTTAACAAAAAAATTTTCCTCTTTAACGCCGGATTACAGCTAAAATACTAGAGATACAATAGCAATATGTATGAGCTTTTTTTATAGGATATTTAATAATCTATAGTTTTTATATACACATTTTTTCCGTATCAGCAAAAATTGCCGAGATATAAGCACAAAGCTAAAAAAGGGTACCTTTTTTCCAAGATGGCGGCGCGAGCGCAACAGCTATCGATGGGGACTTTTAGTATGTTCACCGAAAGGTCTTAATGAACAAGTACACCAAAATTCAAAACTTTAACAATTAATGTTTTTTTAGCCCAAAAATGTATCTAATTTGACTGGCCTATATACATAAAAACCTTTTTTTCGTAAAACTTTCTACGTGACCCTGTATTATAAAAAACACATATTGATACCACAATATAGTACCAAAATCTGACATGAGCAAAAACAAAAATGACAAAATTACCTGCTTCTTTTCTTAAGGCATGTTTCAGTAATGGTATTAAAGAATATGTTTGTATCTCACAGTGGCAAGTAATGTCCATAAACAAACTTTGCCATTCCGTATTTAATTTTCTAAAACCTTAAAAGTTCATTGTTTTTTTACCGATTCCTTCGAGCTATTAAGCGTCCCTGAGGTTACCAAGGGGTTAAGTCAAGAAGGCAGAACCTTAGCGCATTAACACCAAGTTTCAACTAAATTTAACATCAAAAATATTATTTCCCATACAAATTTTGAGCCTGGCCTTGCTTAATATTGTTTAAGTGCTGCTCTATCGAAAGTGTTCGAAAAGAAATCAAATAGATAAAAGCTTTGGAACACTCTGTCCGTTCAGACAACGTAAAACTTTGACTGCAAATGTATTTAGTGACCGATCCCGGTTAACAACAGCAAGAGATCGGATGGTTTAACTCTGATTCCCCAGAGGCGAGGACGGGCTATGGTGTGGGATGCAACCTGTGTTGACACCTTAGCTCAGCCTCATCTTCAGGACAGAGAGCTGGGGCGGCTGCCCTCACTGCTGTGAACGACAAACGTCGCAAATATGAGTCTCTTATTAATTATTTGTGCCGTTTGCCGTTGAAACGCTAGGTCCGTGGAGTCCGTCAGCTAAAAAGATTTTTTAAATATATATCTCCTCGGCTGGTCGTTGCCAGTATCCAGCGAGGTAACTTCACTTTTTGTGACCGAAAACCGAAAGTATTTTTTATCCCCTTCTCCATTTTGTTTTGTCATCCTGGTTAGCCTAGCTCATAAACTTTCATATAATTTATTGTTTTCCGATAATCATTCAAATAAAAAGGTTTTGCGCGAATCAAATTTTAAAAAATATCGATAGCGATCTTCTTGTAAAAAAAATGATCCACCGTTCGAAAAAACTTTTAAAGCCGGAAAACCGGATCTGAAAAAGCAGATAAAAGTTATTGAATTTCAAAATGCTTGCATTTTGTAATATAAACATTTTTATTTTTTACTTTTACTGATACTATTCAATACTGTACCCAAACCTTAACTAAAACACAATTTATATATTTTATTGAAGACAGGAATTTTTCATAGGCATGTAATTTTTTAAGAGTATGGTAATTTTTAACCAACTTCAAAAAAGGAGGAGGTTCTATGTTCGACATCTGGTGTCATGCAAGTGAGGTGTGTTATAACGTTTGGTACATAGACACGAACTTTAAACTTGATTCAGATCAGATTTTTGGCAATAAGTAATTATTTTTCCCTTTTTCGTGCACCTTTGTTGAAGCCGGTTGTTTTGTTAAAAAGTTTTTATTTTTTACAATTAAAAACGGCAGCACACGCACGTTTATCTTATTTTCTTTAAAACTTATAATTTTGTTATACCAGCTTGCTTAGTGTTTAGGATATCATTTTTTCATCGGCCGCATGGAAATTAATTATTAGTACCATATAATAATAATAGAGTAACATAATAATATCATCATCGATAACAGTGAATAAAACTCACTTTTACTTAATGACTGAATAAAAAAATAACATCGAATAAACCTCACTTTTACTCACTGTGTGATTGTGGTTGTTCTATGTCATTGTTCTCTTATCATCCGGTAATAATTACCGAATATATACCAAAATGAGATAATAGTAATTTTTATTTTCTCGCAGTCAGTCGTAAAAACTATGATCTCGATCCTTTGTAATCCTCGCTACGCTCAGGATTCTACTCCAGCATCCTTCATGCATTCTGCATTCTGCTCTCGGGATCCAACTTAGTCCCTCAAATTAAATTCCAATTTTTTTTCACTTTCTGTATAATCTACTATTTCAATGCAGTTGCTTGTAATGTCTTCTTTATTCTGTGAACAAATTATGAGGAAAGATACTCCGCACCAAATAAAACACTACTGAAATCTATTATTTCACGCGTGCGATATTGTTTTTTTTAAATTTTTCAGCCTTGCACCTTACACCATAGAATAGGATGCAAGGAGGTTTTGATGTCTAAAAAATCAACTATTCATATGTAAGTATGCGCGCTCTATAAGTAATTAGTAGATAATAAACCCCATACGACACAATTTATTATTAAATGCTTGAATATGTCATTTAAACATACGTATTTGTAAATACGTATATTGAAATTGTTTTCGTAAATTGGGCTGTACGTAGGGCAGACCTTTGCCTCGTGAAAATAAAACCTGTATGCACGCCTCTGCAGAAAAGCGCACCATTTCATTGCAAAACTGATTTATCTTTAGTAAATATTAATTTTTAAAAATTAGTTTTGATGAAGTTTATATTTATATCTTACTTTTACTTCCTCGCAAAATGCCTCGAAAAACGTTGTATGATACGTACCGAAAAGAGTTATTCGGAATGCGTGCCTTTAAAAACACTCGCTTCGCTCGAACGCTCGTGTTTTAAATTTGGCACTTATTCATAATAACCTAATTACCGCACTTGTATCTTTGAAAGACTCACTTTGTCGTTTAAAATCTGATAAAATCTGCGCAAAAGGTTTTTTATTTAAATTCTACAGAAACAAACATAATGAAACCGTCCGAAATGCGGTTCGTCCTGACTACTTTTTATATTCTTTTTCTCTGTCGGACACACTTGGCAGAGTGGTCGTGGTTACGGTAGGTCTTAATTCTTGAATGGCGGCTCTGGCAATGCATCTCCATCTGTTTCTTTTCTAGCATTGCGATAGCAGTCAGTCATGGTGGATTGTGTGGTGGACTTTATGAGGTCTGACCACCTATTCGGGGACCGACCACATGGTGTCTTGCCATCCATTCTACCTTGTACTACCAGACGCTCCATAGAGTCCACTTTGCGGAGGGATATTTCCCGATTTAATGAAATATAGTAAATTATTACAACTTTTTAAAAGTGGAAATAAAAATGATCCTAATAATTTTAGACCTATCTCTATAGTGCCTGCCTTAAGCAAAATTTTAGAAAAACTTATGTTCAATCAGATGCTTAAAAATTTTAACTTAAATGGATTACTTCATCCTCAACAGTTTGGTTTTACAAAAGGGCGTTCCACAACTGACGCAGGTGTTGCCCTTATACAACATATATTTGATGCTTGGGAACGAAAACGAAAGTTTATACGAAAACTGAGTCATGATGGTATTGCAGATTTGGGTCTTGAGAGAGAGAGGGCACTGCAAGTACTTGCTCGAATAAGCCATCCGAACAAATAAAGCAGGGCATAGCGAGTACTTGCTCGAATGAGCGGCCCGAACTGGGGAAGTACCTCCACCTTACAAAAAACCGCGGCCATAACAACACTAACAGTGAGTAGTTTTGTGTTCCTGGCGGTGAGGAAGGTTGCCAGAGCTCTTTGAGGATTCGCTGCGCGGACAGCGGCGGACCGGCGGTGCTCGTTGCTGTCATTGGTCGATGTAGACACGGCGTGCTGATTCGGCGGTCAGGGAGACCTGATGAAACGGCTGACCGCTCGCGGGTTGAACGGGTTCCCAAACCCAGGAATCACTTAATCTCCGCCCTGGGAGGCTGATCCGCCAACCGGTGTAAAGTCTCTGAACAGCGGCTACACCATCCACATATAATGTGGATTTTTGCAACATCAGGGGTATTCACGCAAATCTTAACGCAGTCCACCACCATCTCGAGACTGCGCAGCCGACCATACTTTTTTTAACAGAGACGCAGATATTCTGCCCGGCCGACACATCATACCTTCACTATCCCGGCTACAAACTCGAACACAATTTTATGAGTCGTGCCGGTGTATGTATGTTCGCCCGGGAGGATATCTGCTGTCGCCGCCTTCATAGCCTTAAAGACATAGACCTGTCAATATTGTGGGTGCGCGTAGATAACGGCGGCTAAACTTGTATCTAGGCGTGCCTATACAGGTCTCATAGCGGTGACACGGACGTAACTCGACTATTCACGCACCTGAGTTTGACGACTGACAAAGTTCTAGAGCAATATCCCACAGCAGAACTAGTTATTTTGGGAGACTTTAACGCCCACCATCGTGAGAGGCTCAGTTCTCGAACCAATAACTATGCAGAGATATCTGCTCATGAATTTGCTCTGACCTATGGATTCTCTGAGCTGGTACATTCTCCAACGAGAATACCAGAAATAGAGGACCATACGAACTCCTTCCTGGACCTTCTGCTGACTACTTGTCCGGACGGATACTCCGTGTCAGTGGATGCGTCTCTTGGCTTCTCGGACCACTGTCTCGTTCGGACTCAAATGTCATGTCATCTGGGCCAACTACTTGGCGTCGTGTGTGGCACTGTAAGGCGGCAGACTAAGATGGTTGATGGATGATTGCGAGAATTTTATGCATCGTACCCGTGGAGGCAGATCTGCTTCAACTCAAATGATCCTGACGTCTGCGCAGCCGCAGTCACTGATACAATCTTCGCTGGTATGGAATGCTATATTCCTAACCCGCAAGTAGCTTCCGGCGTCAAAAAACGACCGTGGCTTAATAGGTCTTGCAGAAAAGCTAAAATACTTAAGCAAACTGCATATGAGGCACTGCATACGTGGTCCAAACACGGCTCGTAATAATAAGAATCCGAATATATCTGAGTTAAAACGCAAATTAAATGCTGCCTCAACGTTCAGTAAGAAAGCAACTGCCAGAGCTAAATTCCAATTCATCGGCAAAATAGGTGGGCGACTTGCGAGCTATCTTTCTGGGAGTCGTGCTTTCTGATCGCTTGCCAAAGCTGGCGAAGGGAACTTTTGCCAGTCGTCGTTACCACCACTGCGAAAGACCGATGATGACTTGGCCATAGTGCTTAAGAGAAAGCCGATCGACTGGGCAGTCTCTTTGCCTCGAACTCGAACATAAACGATGAAGGCGCTGTACCACCTACTATAACGTGGTGCGGTAAGACCATGCTGGAAATCTCCATAACACAGCGGGAAGTCCGGCGGGCGTTGCTTTCTCTAAACGTTCATAAGTCAAGTGGGCCAGACGGTATACCAGCAGTGGTGCTTAAGCAATGTGCTCTGGACATATCGAAGGCTCGAAGCGATCGGGTCTGGCATCGGGGTCTTCTATCGAAGCTGCCATCTGACAGAGTGCCCGAGGGTTTGTGCAAATGGGCGGCTAGCTTTTTGTCCGGCAGACGCATACGAACCGTAGTTGACGGTTGTTTGCTCTGATAGCATGGACATTAATGCTGGTGTCCCGCAAGGCTCTGTGCTGTCTCCTACGCAGTTTCTACTGCACATCAATGATATGTTGGACATCAACAACATACATTGCTATGCAGATGACAGTACTGGAGACGCTTATTACACGGGCCGTGCAAACATCCCTCGTTAAGTTGTGGAGGAAAACCGCGGAGAACTTGTGTCTCAAATCGAGATCACACCGTCCAAGGTCTCTGACTAAGGACGGGTTAACTTGATCCGATTCAACCCTACAAAGACCCAAGTGTGTGCGATCACCGCTAAAAAAACCCCATTCACAGTAGTCCCACAATTCCAGAACACTCCCCTCTCCATCTCCAAGAGCATTGGGCTCCTTGGTGTTGACATCTCCAGCGATGTTCAGTTCCTACATAATTTGCTAGACAAGGTGAAGCTGGCGTCCAAAAAACTTGGTGTACTTAACAGATCAAAGCAGTACTTCACGTCGGGGCAAAGGTTGCTGCTTTACAAGTCGCAAGTCATAGCAGTACTCCATATGGGGCCACCATATGGAGTACTGCTGCCATCTCTGGGCGGGTGCACCCGGATACCAGCTTGGCCCTTTTGACTCGGTTCAACGACAGGCTGTGAGAATTGTCGACGATTACAATAGACCGGTGGTAATTTTGGTAATTTTTTTTAATTAATAATTAAACTGGGATTCAAAAGTGCTGTTTACTAGCCTATTTGAATAAAAAAGTTTGATTTTGAGTATAGCCCAGAGTCTAAAACTCGCACCATGCGACTTCTTTTTGTTGCCTAAAGTTAAAGAAAAACTTAGAGTTCACGTTTTATGAGCCCTTAATCAGCAGTAAATGTACACCACGAAGACTTTAAAGAGGTCCCCAAAGAAAACTGGACCAACTACATTTTACAATGGCTCTAGCGAATTTAAAAATGTATAAATTGTGGGCAAATAATCTCGCCGGCCTTCATACGTCCCCATTGTTGGGGCACGGCCTGCCATCACCGAGGGTGATTTGGGCCAGAGCCAACACGCGGGCCCAGTGCGGATTGTGGACTTCACATACGTCTTTTTTTTCTTGACGTATGCAGGTTTCCTCACTATGTTTTCCTTCACCGAAAAGCCAGTGGTGTGAATAAATAAATAAGTGTACTTGACAAATTAAGAAAAGACTCATTGGTACATGCTTACCCCGGGGTTCGGACCTTCGCCACTCGAAAGTGACATTTATACCCTTCGGCCACCACAGATATATTTGTTAAGAAAAATATCAGTTTCAGGTTTTTTGCAGAGAATTGCCTATCTATTTTTATAGCTGGGCACTATAGAGGCAGTGTGAATATTACGTTGGATTTTTTTATTATTTGCTTTTAAGGAAACATTTACTCCCTCGCAGCCTAGTTGGTATCTGAATAATAATGAAGAAGTATTACGTCACTGTAAAGTAATGCATTAATTATTATCTAATATCTATCTATCATCGTTGACGCACAAGTAACTTTTCAGAATTCCTGTTCACAATTTAAAGACAATATAATTAAATCACAATATAATTTGCCCCGCAATGAAACACATACAAGTCGCCTCGTATATGAAATGATAAAAAAACATTAAAAAAAACTAATCATTGTATTATACATTATGGTTACGATCTAGTTCTATAATAATTTTCGGCCCCGTTTGTAGCTGCGACCGGCAACTTATCTTCATTAAATCACCCACAATCAATGCGTGGAGATTTCAACCAGATAACGTTTTGTTGCCTGTCGGTGTTCAGGCGCCTACAATAACTGACAGTCAATATAAGTCTACATCACGGTTAACAGTTTTATTTTAATTGCAAAATGTGTATTATGGTTCAGTCTCGCTGCTGCTGCGTCAGTCTAGATGTCGGAGCTAAAACTATTGGGATCCTGAGTACTGTAAGTAACTATATTATATAATTGCTATTATTAAATAATATGATTCTCTCATATATCAGGATATTGACATTACTCATTGCAGGAGAAATCTTTAGAGAATGACGATTATTGCCCATGAGGAAAGACAAAATTAACATCACAGAATACATAAGCATAAAAATAAAAACTATTTTGCGTTTCTTTTTCAAAACCTTGTAGTAACGTCGCGTCATGGAGCGACAACGCAGAATTGTGTCTACGCGTCGTCGATCACAATTAATGCACCAAAAGTTAATGACTCACAGATTTCTAAAATACAGCTACCTGCTTACCTGAAAATTATAATCAATGATACAGATATCTATGAATTCAGAGAATCTAGAAATGCCTGGTAAGTAGCCTGTCCAAACACAAAGTAGCCCACTATTCAAGAGTCAGAAAAGATTTACATAACTTGGTACTACGCAAATAAGTAATACCTAACCTTGTTCAAAAGACATCTAGTTCTGCAAAGCGATCTCGTCTTTTAGCATTGGTTAAGTTCTAAGCGCCGCTCTCACAATATACCAGAACTTTGATTTGATGATCACAAACACATTCGAAAATACATTGTGTGTCTAAAGTTGCGTAGCCCTCTTCCATTTTTTTCCAGGTGGTTAGTTTGGACAGTTACGTCAATAGTGGAACTGCTAACATTCTTATATCATGATAAAATATTATTACCTTGCAAATCCGCTAAAAACAATTCAGCAGCACTCACGTGCAGAAGTACACCATCCACATGTAGGAGTGCACCTCCCTCCCTCCCTCCTTATGTGGACGATGCCAACTTTACTAAAACACTACACCACTAAAGTGCTACTGAATTGTTTTTAGCGGATTTGCAAGGTAATAATATTTAATCATAATAATGAATTTTGCAAAGTAACGCCTGTTTCTATCAATAATTGTTATATCATCCAACCACTTTTTGAGCGAGCGCCTCTGTCTTCGTATTTTTGCGTGGAAGTCATTCCGTAGGTCGTTTTGTCCTTTTCTTTGTTTTGTCCCATTTTAGGTGTTTTGCTTTAATCGTTGTGGTGGTTAGTAGCTTATCTTAGACCTGTTGCTTTTTTCCTATTCCTATGTCTGACCCCAAGAATGCTCTTCATGCGTCTTTAGCAGATTGTTAATTTTTGTAACTGTTTCTGGTTTAGGGTCCAGGTTAGGCATCTTTAGATTAGGCTCGGCAGTGTGCATGTGTTGTAAACTCTCTTTTTGGCTATCATAGAATACTATTTGTTTTTTATTACTTGAGACCAGAATCTCCTTCGCGTGTTAGTTATTCTGGAACGAGACGATCTTTTCTAGGCAGGTGTATGATTCCACATATTGAATTATATTATCATCTACTGTTACTTGTATGTATATTTCCATATTCTTCACATTTCTCAATAGTTTGTTTCAACGCGTGCATGTGATCTATGGTGAAAAACCCTGTTGTACCTTCTCTTCATCTTAGAGAATATTTTGAATATGTTCCCAATATTTGTTTTTCTTTTGCCATTCTTGTAAATTAGAAAGATAGTGCTGGTAGTCCATACTATTGGTATCTATTCCGTTGCTTTTAGAAGTACAGTTAACCTGTCTATTGTCTCTGGTATGTTTGTTTTAATTTCTTCATAGGTCCTGGGATCTATCATATTTCTGCGTAGCTATGACATTTTCAACTTTGAATATTTTCTGTAACGTTTTCATCTTTCGTATTAAGTAGTATCGTCCGTGTTGTTCTAGAGTACAGTTTTTTATAGAAGACTCCAATTATTGACTGCCTTTTAGTTTTTAGTGTATATGTTGCCCTAAAACTAAGATAGGGATAAGAAACTAAGTGATTGTACCGAATTTCATTCAAATTTATATTTGAAATAATTTAGGAAACTACCTATTCGTTTTGAGGGTTTTGTAGTCACCAAGGATCCCTTATAATTTCGCCATGTCCGTCTGTCTGTCCGTTGCTTAGCTCAGAGACCATAAGTCTATAACTAAAGCTGTAATCTGGCATGCTATACATATTCATTAGGCCAAAAAACTGATAAAATAAAATTTAAAAAAAATGGGAATTAATTTTTAGGGTTCCGTACCCAAAGGGTAAAACAGGGACCCTATTACTAAGACTCCGCTGTCTGTCACCAGGCTGTATCTCATGAACCGTGATTGTTAGACAGTTAAAATTTTCACAGATGTATTTCTGTTGCCGCTATAATAACAAATACTAACAGACTAAAATAAATATTTAAGGGGGCTCCCACTCAACAAACGTGATTTTTTTGCTTGCTTTTGCTCGATATTGATAACGGCAACAGGTAGACGATTGAAATATTTACAGAATATTAAGTTATATATTCACTTTAAAAATAAATAATATACCTTAAATATCAAAACATTATATAAATCCTTTTATTAATAAAATACCTCCTGAGATACTCCTGGTTGATTAAATAATTATTTGGGCACAAAAAGCTCTAACAATAAAATAAGTTAAAAAATTTCCAACTCTGGGTAAATCATTTTTAGCACTACATCATATGATGTAGTGAAAACTCAGTAGATGACTGTAACTCATACCAATGACTGTTCCCCAGGTATGGTCGGCGCTGATGGTGATCATGTACAGCATTCCGGCGCTGCTGCGGCCGGGCCTCCCGCCGGCACGGGTCGTCTTCTACTGGGCCATGTCTGGTGCCTCTTTCCTTCAACTTATCTGTGGATTGCTACTAATTTATGGTGCCGTCAAGGTACTAAATTGTTTTATTTATTTATATTTGGTTACGGTTAAGTGTATACTCGACACCTAAGTTGGGTTTTTCTAAAACACACTTCATACCAATAACTAGTACACCGTGGGTATCTATTACATGCTCCCGGAAGGGGTTGTCAATGTGACCGAACAACATCTCTCTGTGCGGTGCATTTAAGTATCTCACACAAAATATGATATAGGCAAAAATAACGGTTGTAGTACTTACGTGAGACACACTGTAATACTCACATGAGACACACTGTAGTACTTACGTGAGACACACTGTAGTACTCACCTGAGACACACTGTAGTACTTACGTGAGACACACTGTAGTACTTACGGGAGACACACTGTAGTACTCACGTGAGACACACTGTAGTATTTACGTGAGACACACTGTAGTACTCACGTGAGACACACTGTAGTACTTACGTGAGACACACTGTAGTACTCACATGAGACACACTGTAGTACTTACGTGAGACACACTGTAGTACTTACGGGAGACACACTGTAGTACTCACGTAAGACACACTGTAGTATTTACGTGAGACACACTGTAGTACTTACGTGAGACACACTGTAGTACTTACGTGAGACACACTGTAGTACTCACTGAAAGTTCTTAGAAGGGGTTGTCAATGTGACCGAACAACATCTCTCTGTGCGGTGCATTTAAGTATCTCACACAAAATATGATATAGGCAAAAATAACGGTTGTAGTACTTACGTGAGACACACTGTAATACTCACGTGAGACACACTGTAGTACTTACGTGAGACACACTGTAGTACTCACCTGAGACACACTGTAGTACTTACGTGAGACACACTGTAGTACTTACGGGAGACACACTGTAGTACTCACGTGAGACACACTGTAGTATTTACGTGAGACACACTGTAGTACTCACGTGAGACACACTGTAGTACTTACGTGAGACACACTGTAGTACTCACATGAGACACACTGTAGTACTTACGTGAGACACACTGTAGTACTTACGGGAGACACACTGTAGTACTCACGTAAGACACACTGTAGTATTTACGTGAGACACACTGTAGTACTCACGTGAGACACACTGTAGTACTTACGTGAGACACACTGTAGTACTCACTGAAAGTTCTTAGAAAATAAAAAACCGAATTAAGCATTAAGTTGCAAATATCTTTACTGTTTTTCGAAATATCCTGTCTGAGCAACTTAGAATTCGATGGAACCACCGCGAGAAGCAGTAGGCCTACTCTTATTTAGGAATCCCTCCAACGGCAGCTTCTAACACAGTCTGCAGTCACTGCATCTTCAAGTTTCTTAAAGCAAATACCTCTAAGTTTATCTTTGATTTTAGGGAATAAATAAAAGTCACAAGGTGCCAGATCGGGACTGTACTGACTGGTGGATGATTCATTATCTCAACAATCGTAGTAGTCAAATCTTTGACCGGTTCGTGATATAGGATCCGTCTTCGAGGGCGATACTGTCAAACTTTTTATATGACAACTGGCAAACAATTGTTAATATACCAATCTGCAGGCAGTAACTGTCCTTTTGTCTTCCAGCACAACTGTCTCAAAGTAACTGTCCTTTTGTCTTCCAGCACAACTGTCTCAAAGTAACTGTCCTTTTGTCTTCGAGCACAACTGTCTCAAAGTAACTGTCCTTTTGTCTTCCAGCACAACTGTCTCAAAGTAACTGTCCTTTTGTCTTCCAGCACAACTGTCTCAAAGTAACTGTCCTTTTGTCTTCCAGCACAACTGTCTCAAAGTAACTGTCCTTTTGTCTTCCAGCAAAACTGTCTCAAAGTAACTGTCCTTTTGTCTTCCAGCACAACTGTCTCAAAGTAACTGTCCTTTTGTCTTCCAGCACAACTGTCTCAAAGTAACTGTCCTTTTGTCTTCCAGCACAACTGTCTCAAAGTAACTGTCCTTTTGTCTTTAAAGTAAGGGCGTGTAGAGTTTGTATAGTAAGGGCGTGTAGAGTTTGTAAAGTAAGGGCGTGTAGAGTTTGTAAAGTAAGGGCGTGTAGAGTTTGTAAAGTAAGGGCGTGTAGAGTTTGTAAAGTAAGGGCGTGTAGAGTTTGTAAAGTAAGGGCGTGTAGAGTTTGTAAAGTAAGGGCGTGTAGAGTTAGAAGCTGGGCTCTACATGATATCTGATAACTTTTTGACAGTGTGGGTCTCGTCTTGACAACATTTTACATAAAAATGTTTTTGGTGGGATTTCACTTCTTTTTGTAAGTTGCTTATGACAATTGTGTTTGTTTATAAAGGGTTAGATTATAAAAAAAACTATATTCGCATAAGTCGAGTGGTTTACTATGACATCAGATTTTGAAGTCCGACTTCTGATACAGCTTATTACAATCGGGGCTTACGCCATTGTGATTTTCCATCTCCATAGAAGTTTTCTTTTGTAAATACTTGACACCACATTTTAATTTTTATCGAAGTACATAAGCATAATGAGATTATTCGTATAATATAAGTATAATAAGGTAGTTATATTTTGAATCCTGACGAAAGCCATATACACTTTTATCCCCTCATTTAAGGAGTTGAGGAATATTTATTTTTTAACTACTTAAATCTTTGTACTTGTGTAATTTTCAGATCTTTATCATGAAATGAAGTTTGTACGGAAATATCCATACTGAGAGTGTTGCAGCTTACAATATTTAGGGGTGTCACTCCAAAATAAACCATTACATTTGGCGTAGACATCCAACTTTTGCTCATATCCTTTATGTTTATAAATATGAAATAGGAGTAAATGACAAATTCTCTAAGAAGAGCAAAAATTACATGGAGATTAAGAAAATTAATTAATTGTTTCATTCAGCTTTTAACACAAAAGAAAATTACAGTTGGACACTGTCTTAATATTATTGTGCCGTTATTATTTTGCCTTTAAAAGTTAAATTTTTTGTTACAGTTTTTTTTAGAATGGATATTAAGTTTACTAAGTTTAATTTTTTTATTTAAATTATTTTTTGAAAAAGTACCTACGACTATGACTTTTTTGTAATAAAAATGGACCATCTTTATCGTTTTATATTCAGGACTTTCGAGTTTGGAAATTTAATAATTAAATAAGTTTTAATTGGTAACTGGTTTCGGTAGAAGAAATATTTTTCTTTTTTGGAAACCAGTTTCTGAACTTGGTTTCGAAGGTGGCCGAGGAGGATTTTGGTTAAAAAGTTTTTTATATTATATAAGGAAAGTAGATAAAACTTGACTAGTTAAATATAATAGATTTTACTCAAACATAAATGAACAATATTGGAAAAATATCTATTAATATTAAAATTAGATTCCATTTAATGAAATCAGGCGTTATGGATATATATGAATGTGATGAACTCATTTCATACAATTCTTTATTATGCGTAAACTAGCTTCTGCCCGTAACTTTGCCCGCGGATGGCTTTTTGAAAAAGAAGACAGTTTTCGACTGTTTACGGTTTTACTTAAAATAAAATCAAAATTCTCATACAAATTTTTTTCCCCTATTTTGCCATCTAGGGGATAAATTTCCAAAAACGGTTAAATGTGCAATCTTAATTTTTAACCTAAAGACTAAATATCAAATTTTATGCAATTAGTTTTAAAAAGGACGAATTTCCATACACACTTCCAATCCCTGTTTTCCCCCCATAGAAAATGAATTTTGCGAAATTCAAAAACGTATGTGCAAAATTCAAAGTAAAACATAAAAAATATTGAAATTCTCATACTTTTTATTTCCTATTTAGCCCTCGAGGAGATGATTATTTAAAAACGGTGCAACGTCAATCTTGATTTTCAACCTCAAGCAAAAAACCAATTTTTATGACGAATTTCCATACACATTTTACGCTATTAGAGGATGAATTTTACAAAATCCTTTTTTAGTGCTCGCTTACTTTACTTTACTTTATAACAGAAAATTCTGTGTAAAATTTTAAGTCTTAAAAATATTGGAATCCTGATACAAATTTTTATCCCCTTTTATGGCCCTAAGGGAGGACTTTGCAAAAAAAGAAAACATCTATTGTTTGGACTTGCCAAATACCATTTTCTATGCATTTAGCTTCAAAAATGACGGATTGCCATACAAACTTCCATCCCCTATTTGAATCCCTCTTAAGAGACGATTTTTGTAAAATCCTTTCTTAGTACCTTCCTACGCGTAAACAGGAAGCTATGTGCAAAATGTCAAGTATCTAGAGCTTGTAGTTTCGGTTGTGCGTCAAAATATCACTGACTGATATACTCTTATCAACGTTTTTAACACACACACACCTTATGTTGTTGATTCGCATTCCAGAACTCCATTGACCCACACTAACTTCGGTACTTCTCCACTACTGATCGTTCTTTTTCCTGATATTATTTCTGCCATATCGAGAATCCTATCTCATAACATCACCCTCGCGCACCCTCGCGCACCGAGCGCCGAGCGAGAGAACGACAAAGCCGTAGTTGAACACGATTGGGTCGTTCTCAGGAGTATTAAATCAAATGCTATTAGTTCCTGCGGTATCTGTCTACAAGTCTTATAAATTTATACCTTTGTAACATTGTTGTACAGAAAAAGCCACAGTTGATGCTGCCGTGGTCGCTGGTAGGCGGCGCGACGGGCTCGGCGCTGCTCGTGCTGTGCGTAGCGGGTACGCTGTACGCAGACGGATCGGCGCAAGCTAGCTCAGTCATAGCGTGCTACGTCGTATACGCGAGTACGTACACGTATATTTTATAAGTTTTATGTTCATGATACAAAATTCTTCTTTTTGAGTTCCAACTTCTTCTCTGGGTAACAGATGATGGAATGTGTTGATAACCTGAAAATGAATAACTGTGTACTTTTATTTATCGTGATTGTGTTCTATCTTTTTATTTGGTTCTAGTTATACTGTTATACTTCACGACCGTGGTGGAGAGTCGGAGGGAGGAGATGCTACAACAAGAGCATTCAGATTCCGCAACACGTCTTATGTGGCCGGTGATCCAGTACGCTGAGGGGGCCGTGTAAACTTATGTGGCCGGTGATCCAGTACGCTGAGGGGGGCGCGTGAACACATATTCGCTGAATAAAGCGAAGGAACTACGGTCTATCTCCTCGACACGTCACTAGATAATATGATTTAAACATGCAGTACTAGAGGGCGCATAGTGCCACGTCATCAATTCATACCCCAAGACTTATTTCGACCAATTTCGTCAAAAGGTGTAGTTAGGACACATTATAGGTCAAGTTTGAGCGTGCGTGCGGATGCAGCAGGGCCCTATGAGGCAGACACGTCGGGGGATAGCTTAGATCTCGAAGTGTGCTTACTGTACTTATCTAATACTTTATACTATTGATAATGAGACAAACTAAATGTTTTATTCAAGAATTAAAAAATGTTGATCTACTTATGAGTTTAATTTTATTGATAAAGTGAAAAGTCAAACTTCTATTATAAGTTCAGATTTTTAAATTTTAAAATGCAATTAGGTAATAGGGCGATATAGGTAATAGGGCGATATAGGTAATAGGGCGATATAGGTAATAGGGCGATATAGGTAATAGGGCGATATAGGTCAGAAAGCTTATTTCTGTAATACTAACGTCGTGTATGTTAATGAAATAAAAATGATAACACAATTAGATATATTTGTTACATGCTTCTTTAGTAAATTATTTCATAAAGACGCCTTGAATCCTAATTTTTTTGTGTGGGATTTAAGTTTTTACTGTTTTGTAGTCACATTTTTTCTTAGTTTTTGCTACAACTTAGATTCAATGCACTAGAAAACAAGCTATTCTAATTATTTAACCGACTTTCATTACAAGCAAATGCAAAACACGCTTTAAAAATTTGCACAAGTGTTGAAACAATGGTCACTTCTAGATTTTTTATTGCATTAAATACAATAAATGAAAATCACTTATTTAGGTAATTCACTAGACAAAAGCAAGTTTTATAACAAAATGTAAAAACTTAACAATTTTATTTAAATTAAAAACATATAAATGCAACGGGCGGCGACGTCTTCATCAGGTAGCGAGGCTAATTTTAAATGTCGACGGTGCTGACCTCTGTATTCAATCTTCGAGTGTGATTTTTGCAACTAATATAGAAAAAGGTGCGAGCAAGGAGGGGAAGATAAAAACTAAAGCTAACATTATTTAAACAGGCATCATCAGTAAAAATGATAGTAAAGTAAAAATGCGCTTGTGTTTTAAAAGCTAAAGCTGTACAATAAGAGCAAGAGTGATAAAAATAAATTATATAAATAATAAATTTAACGATTAGATTTACACAAAGGTTCAAATAGAATTTAAATTTGGCACTAATAAAAAACGATGATCGGTTGGACCATCTGGAATGTCAACTGTACCGGGTGACCATTATCTAATGTCAACTGTACCGGGTTACCATTATCTAATGTCAACTGTACCGGGTGACCATTATCTAATGTCAACTGTACCGGGTGACCATTATCTAATGTCAACTGTACCGGGTGACCATTATCTAATGTCAGCTGTACCGGGTGACCATTATCTAATGTCAACTGTACCGGGTGACCATTATCTAATGTCAATGTGATCATTATCTACTTTCTCTTTTTAACTCTCGACGAAAACAAAAGGGCTGTAGAAAAACTTCTCAACGCCTGATAGAGGCGTGATTGTGGCAACATACCTATCTTAATACCTTAATCTTTCATTTTAAATAATTTGTCTCATACAAATAATGTTTATTTCTCTAAGATAGCTATTAGAAAGCGTCACGACTATTAGTGGTAGTTTCGTCCCATTGACCCTGTTTTGTTTAGTTTCTAATACCGTAACATATTTCTATTAATTTTCAAGTAGACACTGAGATGGGTAAATTTAGTATTTAAAGTAGAGAGACTTCTAAAATACCTAAATCCCGCAAAAGAGTACCAAAGTCTTATATAATCCAGTTCATGGTCTACAGAGGTCTGTAGGGAATGTATCATACACAAGCTTCCACTCATCAACCCCTTGAAATCTAAGACCTATGCTAGTACTACAGTCATGGGCGTAGCGAAGTACAGGAATTGGCTCAAAATAAACATGTTTACTATATTAAAATGACATTTTCTATCAGGTCTGTCCTGTCTGGCTAGGGGCCAAGGCTGCCCCCCCCTAATCCTAAAGCTGGCTACGCCCATGACTACAGTCTCTAATTTCGATTTTGCAAATAAACATTTGACATTATGCGAGCAATCATATTTTTTTTTATTAGGGAACTTAATGATAAATCGTTAAGTACTAAAGTACCGGTTTTCTTTATAAGTAGATAGGAATATTTTGTAATAAATAAAAACACAATAAATGGTACATGTAGTTTTGTATCAAGATAGTGCTCGGATGGTACATACTGATACATGCAATTGCCTTATCAGTTCATTCTTGATTAAAAAGTTTTCTAAGATGGAACTAATATTTTCAGCTCCACTAAGGAGAGCATTTCGTAAAAAAATAATTTCAGTTTTTGAGTTAGTACTAATTTTGGAATTTTACGAATCTAATTGTCTCCTAATTTCGAAATGTTCCGGTAAGGTCTCAAACTAAGAATTTCCATAAAAAGCTCACGTTTTCGCAGTTATGGAAGTTAAAATCAGTATTTAGGTTAGGATCAGACCCATTTAATAGAAATCACACAGAAATCAAACAATTCATGAACACATTAAAAAAACGCCTCTTTAGGGTAAACACCGTAGATTTGGATACAAAATTAATTAGCTATAATTAGTTAATATCACTTTATTTTTAGATTATTAAAAAAAGAAACAAAAAAATAAGAGCTCGGGTTTTCAGTTTCATAAGATTGTAATATAGGTCATTACGTTTTAATATTTTCTGAATTTGCTCCAAACAACAATTTACGGAGCCGAAGATACTCCAAACGTTACTCGTAGTAATTTATAATCATTCAGTTTCTTTGTATAATCCCTACTAAATACTTATTCTGTACATTTTTACCACATCAACTACTAAACAGATTGGATGTTTTCGAAACCTTATGAATATATGGCGAAAGTCTGGTTGTAACCGTGGACCTACCATCAATTCGTAATTTAATGATACTCCTTTACACGAAGCATCATACGATGTGGTAAATACGCCGAAACATTATTTGACTTATTAGCCTCGGTCACCAATTGCATATGATCCAAATGTAAATATTCTTTAGTTTTAGTAATCTGCGTTCCTGGAACTCAAACCTACGGACAGCAATGTCTCTCATCTTACCATATTAACGTGAAGGGTCTTGCTTTCGAAATGGAAGTCGAACTATATAACGACCTTCTGAATCACGACTCGTGGCTGTAATAAATTCTTCACATCTCTTTTTCCCAGGTGTAAATATCATTTTGGATTCATTTGATGAAGTTTCAGACTCTAATTCCCAAAAACGTTTCAAGAGATGATTATCATCCGCTTAAGCATGTATTGATATGACTGTGGTATGTCATTGTGCCGTAATACTTGGTTATACTTGCCCAGAGAATATCCATCCAAACCTTGAAGACTGCGCTATAGCAGAACCAGACGGACTTTTGATTACTCCATCCAATATGATTTGTCCCTAAATGTCACTTCACATAACAACAAATCAATTTTGTTATGTGTGTAGTCAGTTGGATCGGATAGCTTAAGATTTGTCAGTTCTGGCCAATTGGTAATATTAACTGGAAGTAATGTTGTCAAAATCCTGAAAAAATTCTTTTTATAGGCACTTTCTTAAGTCCAAGTAACTGCGAAGCTGACTTTGTGATGAAACTTGCCTGAGAGCCTTGATCAATCAAAACTCTCAATAAATGATAACTTCCGTCTCTTACCTTAACCTTTACCAAGGCTGTGGTCCCTCAGTCGTTGGTAATGTTGCATTATTTAACATACAATCTTTTGGTTCAACTGTTTGGTTGACCTTAACTTCGGCTACAGTTGTGGTATCTTGTTTGAGCGGACGAAGTAAACAGTGGTGCTTTTGGGTTACAAATACGACACGATGTTGTATGTATGTAACAAGATTTTACAGAATAATTTAACCTGAAACATTTACAACATGAACGTTGTTTTTGTACGAACTCGAAACGTGTATTGTAGTCAGTTTGGCTAAATTTTTTACACTGGTATAGTTTATGACCTTGATTGCAAAATAGAAAAAAGGCAGAGGAAGTAGAAGGAACATGCAGTACCTTAGTTTTCAGACCAGACCTTCGCCATTTAATCATGAGTTTTCGAAAACATCCCATTTGTTTAGTAACTGTTGTGGTAAAAATGTACAGCATGATAAAGGTATTTGATGTTGATACCGATTTTCAAGGATAAGTATTGAGGAGAGATCATACAAATAAAATTGAATGATTATAAATTACTACGGGTAACTTTTGGAGTTTCTACAGCTCGATTTTTACGTTGATGATCTGATGACAAATTATGACAAGAAAGATGAAGCAGTTGAGATATATAACCAAATAAATGCACTCATGTCAAGAGGAGGATTTCAACTGCAGAAATGATCGAGTAACAATGATCAAGTTCTAAAAAGAATCAAAGCTGACTTTGGAAGTCAACATAGCTTGCAAATTATTTTATATAATTTAACATGGAATAAGTCGTCAGATTCCTTTTGTGTATACAGTGCAGCTTCTACCTCAAAAATTACCAATCACAAAGTGTACTGTAATTTCTGACATATTACGCTTGTTTGATGCTTTTTGCTTCTTGCGTTATTAAAACTTAAATTTTTATTCAGCAACTTTGGATGACCAGAATTTAATGGGACAACAAGTAAATTGCTGGCAGAGTAAAATATTTATCGAGAAAAGTTGAAAGAGCTTTGCGGTTTTCAAGTTCCTCGATAGATTAACTATCGAGCTAATAGTAAGCGTATTGAGATCAATGGTTTTTGCGATGCGTGTACTGTCGCGTATGCTGCCGTGGTTTATTTGCGCATTATTGACAGCGAGGGAAACATTCATTTTACTCCTTTTACATCTAAAACAAAAGTTGCTCCAATGAAAAAAGTTTCTGTGCCGCGGCTTGAATTATGCGGCGCTTTGCTACTTACATGGTTGTTAAAAGAAGTATCACAAGTAATGCATGTATAGAAAAACAATATATACACGCTTGGACAGATTCAATCATTATACTTACATGGCTTCGGGGTCACCCCAGTAAGTGGAACACTTTCGTCGGTAATAGAGTATCCCTTACACTTAAAAAGCAGTCAGTGGTGGTGGTCACATCTGCAGTCAGATGACAATCCCACAGATTCAGCTTCACGTGAATTTAGTCCTAGAGATTTAAAAGGCAACCGTTCATGGCTGTATGGTCCTGATTGGTAACGCTAGAACGACGTTAACTATGTACAGCTAGACGTAACTATAGAATTGGAATTAGGACTAATAAAATGAATAAATATAACTATACTAGCGAATGATGAGTTATTTTCTAAATTATCTTCGTTGAATAGATTACTGAGGGTCATTGCATACTGCCGGAGATTTTTAACTCTAAGAAAATCTTGCGATATAAGAACAAATCCCCCTTCGTATCTCATCGGTAAGAAATTACCGAAGCTTTAACTGTCTGTTTACTTCAGTCCCCAAAAGAACCAGCTCTCTAATGACAGAATATTACCAAAAAAAGGGTATTATGAAAAAAACTAGTAAATTTTATTCATTGACTCCTTTTGTGGTTAAAGATTTTATTTATTTTTTCTCAGAAGTAATTTACATTTCACTTAGAAAACATTCATATTATTAAATAACATGTTGTCCAGTTGATTGGCATGCGAACGTCGAATTTATTATGTAGTTAGATTTAAAACGTATTCTTTCAGATTTGTTTTGAACAGCTTAAATGATTCAACGCTTCTTCGCTCGAAATAGGCAAGTCATTATACAGCCTTACGCCTTCAAATACTATGCTTCGTTTACGATACTCAGTTCTAGGCCTACGGAGTTCAAGTTTGCCTTCTCTTCTTGAGGAGCGTTTACATGTCTTTTCTTGAAGTTTAATGTAAGTGTGATTTCTTTCCTAATAATTTTACGTATTAGAATACGCGTCATAAATTTGTAAAGTTTTTTAATATTTAGTGTCTCAATTTTTTGTAAAGTTGTAATGAAGATGTAGTAGTTTTCTCTGTATAGTTTTTTTAATTACTCTGTTTTGTGTTGTTTAAAGTATTTTCAAGTTTGATTTTGCTGCACATCTATATAATCTTTTTTTTATTAATTTGTGCATCACTAACATTAATACAATGCATTTTATAGTTGTAGGTCTTAATGACCTGTTTGTTACATTTAGTTTATGATAAAATGTATTTCACTTCAGTGGGGTTCTCTCCCCTACACTAGGAATAACCTGTATAAGTAGGGTTACAGTACGATATTATCTTCAGTGATCTCAGATCTATGTATGCGTTTATTACATTGCAATATGTAGTTTGCTTATTAATACTCTCACTTAATTTACGAAATAATACAATTAGGTACAAACAATAAGAAAAGCTTAAGTGGTGGTTTCATAACATTATACTAGATATCTAATTTTATTTTATTTGATTTCTAACTTATTGTTGCAGTTCAGAAGTGGATCTGTGTGAGTGTGTGTGTGTTGTGTGTTCGCGTGCGTTATTACTCTAATATAGCAAATAGTTTTACGGTCTGTTCATAGTCTAACTTAAGAAGGTAACTGGTTTTATTTTTTTGACAATTAAAGTAATTTAAGTTTGCCATAGGAAGATCCTTGCTTATTCTATTGTAAAAAATGGGTCCTGTGACACTTGGGATTCGTTTACAAAAATTAGAGAGCGGATAATAAGGTTCAAATATACGATCTTTTCTTCGTTTTTTTGTTAATGTGACCAATAAGTCACATTTAACCTGTAAGTGTTGCCATAATATTACACTTCGTACGTAAAGTTGTCTAATTGTGAGGACACCCGACTCTTTATATAGCAGGCTTGTGCGATACATTCTTGGTTTATGAAACATTACTTTCAGTAGGAGAAGATTTCAGTTAGATACTCAAGGTGTGATTTTACCATAGCAGTATAGATCATGTCACGTAAATTATATGGAATATAGTTTACCATTTGGTGTACCACATAAGGATGTAATTTTTGCTCTAACAGGACTGATGTGTGGTTTGTCAGTTTGTCGTCCAGTATTAGGCCTAGGTATTTTTCTTGATTTGATCGATTTATTGCAACATTATCAATAGTTAAATATGTATCTTTCGAAATATATTTATTTTTGGCTGCAAAACTCATGTATGAAGTTTTGGCTATATTTACCGTTAATAGATTGTGCTTTAACCATTCGCTTAGAATACAGGGTCTGCTTGAGCTGATATTAAAAGATCTTTCATATTTCTACCGAAAGAGAAGAAACATGTATCATCGGCGTATAGTGTGAGATCACCACTAATACCAATATCGGAAATATCATTTACATAGATAAGGTACATTAAAGGACCGAAGATTGATCCCTGCGGTATGCCACATGTTATTTTCGATGGTTTACTAGTACAGTTATCAATTTTAACTGACTGGGTTCGATTGGCTAAGTAAGACTCAAACGCTTATAATGCTGTGTTTGATATACCAAGTTTTTTTAATTAAGCACAAACATTGGTATTTCACTCGCTGTCGAATCTTTATTTTGCATTTTGTTATTTCAAGGTATAATTGTTTATGATAACACATTAAAGAATTTATTTTTGCTAGATGGGGTCGAGTATCATTTAGGTTTGTCAATACGTGGTCCATGGTTGCTCCAAGGTGCGTTTTGTTGACTGCTTCAATGTGCTTAATGTCATAATCCTGCCAAGTTAAAAAGTCATAAATTCTGTATAACACGGTACAAATCTTGGTTCATTCTCTTTAGTAGGATAACCACATTATGTATATTATGTCAGTCAACAAAACGCCACTCTAGTTGTTTTTGTTTCACGGGTGCAATAGTCAGTGTTTAGTAAAGATTTTTTAAGTTGGACCGCGGCGCGTGACAAGGTTAATAGGATTGTCGCTACTCTGGGTGGACCGGCATCTCAGTCAGTCACATATAATACTTTGACAGGTCGCGGCGTATGTACATTGTTTTGATTGTATTAATTTTATACATAGTGAATAAGTACGTCACACAGAGAAACACAAACATACAAAAACAGAAACACAATACACCACATATTACACAAACCGTGAACATAAAATCTGACGCCAAAATTTGGGTAAGTCCATGCAATTTTATTAAGGCCTACGTTGGCCCAGTTTCTACGATCCAGTTTTTGGTAGCTTAGAGCCTGGTTCGGACCAGATTTATAGGTATTTGGGTCGTTTTACAAATCATTTGGGATTTACTGGTAGTCAGGTAATTACATATTACAAATTGTGACGTTGGGTCGCGTCGTTGATAGGCATGGTTAACCGGTCTTATCGCATTGCTCGTCGCATTCGCAGTGTAGCTAATTAAGTACCCACTTTTTTGTTGTTACGGTTAAAATAGATTGGAATAAATAGGTTTTAAATATTTTTCTTTTATGACGGATTGTAAGTTAACGTATTTATTTGTGTAATTGTGTAGTCAGGGTACATTGTAGTTGGGTTTTTTTGGGGTTTATATAGTAACTTGGTTGCTGTAACAAACTTTATATATAACAAACAGAGTCGTTTGTTTGTGTAGTTTTTGGATTGTTTTTTTTTGTGTGGGAATTTAATTATATAACATGACGTCATCAGTTAAGGACTACAAGGCTGTTTTAACCAATCTGACAGGATGGTTTTCAGGCTCTTTAGGGATCGTTAAGCGGGAGGGTCGGATGTTTGCATTAAAGCAAAGAGCGGGACAGTTACCGACAAGAGTCAGCGAGCTGGATAAGGCATACCAGGGTCTCTTATCGTAAACGGATGACGAAACTATCCTAAAGGCGACAAATTCTGACTATGACTTTTGTATGTCAGTAGTATACGAGGTTAACGAGGCTGTGTCGACATTAGAAACTACCCCGCAGCTGGCAAGTAGGAAGGAGGTTTCGGAACAAAAATGCAACGAACGGTTGCCAACTTTGGATATTCCTCATTTTAGCGGATCATTGGATGAGTGGACTAATTTTATCACACTTTTTGATAGCATTGTGCACCGACGGACTGACTTATCTGACTCACAAAAATTAAGTTACCTGTTGACGTCTATCAGGGATGAGCCCCTCTATTTGATAAAACATTTGGACATCACTGATGTCAATTATAATATAGCCAGGGAGTTATTAGTAAAGCGGCACCAAAATAACCATCGCATTGCGGATACACATGTAGCTGCCATTTTAGGTATTCCACAACTGTCTTCGGTTAACCAGCTGCGGTCGGACCTTCTTAACCCTATTTTGGTAGCGACGAATGCGTTAAGAGGCCTAAAATTCCCTGTATTAGAGTGGTCATTTTTATTGTTACATATTGTTTTAAATAAATTGCCCAATGACGTCAGGGCTCAAACAGTTGCACGGAGGTGACTCGCGTCACATATACCTATATTCGACACTTTAGTGTCATTTTTGGAGGATCAAAGTAGGAAGCTCGAAAATTTACCCGCCGAGCCACAATCGGGACCGTCACGATTTTTGGCCCCGTCTGGACCCCGTCAACAACCCAAGTCTGGACCCCGTCAACAACCTCGTCCCGGGACATCGCGAGGTACCGGGTCGTTTCGTCCCCCCAGAATTTTGACGGTTGAACGGACTGAACGGTGTGGGTTGTGTTATGAACCGAGACACACCATTCTGGATTGCCATCAGTTCAGAAAATCTGGGGTAGCCCGAAAACGATTTCTGACCCGTAGGCTGGGGGAGGTTGGGGGAGCACTTAGCCAAGGACTGTCGACAGCCGCGACCTTGTCTAAAGTGTGGTGGGGGTCACCACCCGGACTTATGTATGCCCATCCGTGAGGATGGTCCTCGGATGACTCATGGAGGTGTGTCTACGGCTCGCACGGACGGGGGTTCGTCGCCGCCGAATCGAACCCAATCGCTCCCGTCCCTAGTGCGACATTGACCTTCTCCTCCCCGCTCACCGCGGGCGAGCTCACGGGATGGTCGTCAGTCACCACCCTCACGTGCCCCTTCCGCTCAGGTAGGTATTGCGGAACGGGCACATTACGCGGAGTATGAGCCTCTGCCTCTCCTTATTGCGGAGCGTCCTCGCGTTAGTCGCGAGTTGAGGATCGAGTGGTTATCGCGCGCCGCCGATGGCACGTGCATCTCGGCAGCCACTTATGCCCGCGTGGGACCCGTATGCTTATACGAGTTCAAGCGTAAGGCAGTAGGAGCCATAGGAGCCCCGGGGCCAAGTACGGCGCTCGGGTCGGGCCAACGCCCGTTGACTCGAGGCGCTCAGGGGTGTCTAATGTTGCTGTGGCTGATGAAGCGTCTCCGCTTACGGGTAAGTTCGCGGAGTCATGGGATTTCTGGAGTAGGGGGTCTACGGGTGGACAACGTCGTGGGTACAGTCTCGTTTTCCTTTTTCTCCTTGCTCCATCCTAGCATGCAGTATCATCTAGTAGCTGTTGTCCTGAGGGATATTTTAGGTCATCACCCTCAGGTGCCCCTGCCGACGGACGTGCTGGATCTCTCGTCTGGTCTGCAGTTGGCCGATGAAAGGTTCCACCTATCTGGTCCTGTGGAGCTTCTGCTTGGCGCTGATGTCCTTGGATTGCTCGGATTGGACAAGGCCATGTTACTTCAGCCAGGTGGGTTGTTCCGACTGATCTCGGATCTGTTATTATGGACCCAGCACATTCTCTCGCCGCTCAGGCGTCTACGGATTCGTCGGTGCAAGTGGGACTCTCGCTAGCTGACTCCCTTCAGCGTTTTTGGGAAATTGAAGAGCCTCCTCGGCGTCACGGATCCGACCAGTCGATGACGAGTGCGAGTCATACTTTCTCGCCACTACGGGTCGTCTAAATTCTGGCCGGTTTTATACTCGACTGCCTTTCTTATCTCCTCGTCCACGCCTGGGTGACTCCTGGAAAATAGCCGAAAAAAGATTATTAACCATGGAGCGCCGAATGCGTCGTGAGAAAGAATTCCACACAAAATACATGGATTTTCTGCGCGAATACGAATCTCTAGGTCACATGTCGGTTTCGCAATTCGAGTTGGAAAGCAACGAACATTATTTTGGTAAGTTTGGTTAAAATGGTAAGATACGGGTGGTGTTCGATGGTTCGGCGCCTACACCTTTGGGTGTATCCTTGAACGACTGCCTGATATCGGGACCTAAGCTTCAGGTAGACATTTCCGACATCTTGACTGGTTTTCATCGCCACCAGGTTGTATTTGTAGCTGAAATTAAAATGATGTTCCGTCAGGTCATGATACACCCAGAAGATAGGCAGTTTCAGCTCATTTTGTGGAGAGAGGATCCGGCCTCTCCATTGGTTGTTTATGAGCTGAACACCAATACCTACGGGCTAAAGTCGAGCCCGTTTATCGCAATTCGCTCGTTGCTACACTTGGCTGATCGTGAGCGTCTGGATTTCCCACGCGCAGCTGCTGTCTTCCCTTCTGACGCTTACGTAGACGATATTTGTACAGGCGCTTCGTCTGTGGAGGAGGCGTTAGTCCTGAGGGATGAGTTAATCGGTTCGATACGTGCAGGTGGTTATGAATTGAAGAAATGGATTTCCAATTCAGAACATCAGCGGGAGCCCCATCTCTTCCAGAATCCTGAGGATCCTGACTCCATCGCGGTCCTCGGAGTTCAGTATCGGCCAGTTCAGGATATCTTCACCTACTCGGTTGAACCGTCAGACACAATGAAGAGGTAGACTAAAAGTCTGGTTCTGTCCACAGTAGCACGTGTCTTTGATCCTAATGGTTGGGTGGCTCCTGTAGTCTTTTGAGCCAAATGTTTCCTACAGGAGCTCTGGATTTCTGGTCTTGACTCGGATACCCCGTTGACCGGAGACTTGTTGTCTTATTGGCTACGTTTTTATGAGACACTTTCGGACCTTCAACATGTCTCCGTGCATCGGTCGATCTTACCCCCAGGTCGTTATCGGGCCAGTCTTCACGGTTTCTCTGACGCGTCGGAATCCGGTTATGTGGCTGTCGTTTATCTCCGCACCGTTGACAGCAATGGTCATGTTCGGGTCAGTCTGGTGGTCGCAAAAAATAAGGTTGCACCTTTGCGGACCAAGTTGACGATCCCCAAGCTGGAGTTATCAGGAGCTGCATTGTTGACTCGACTTCTCAACCATGTCTTCTCCACCTTGGGTCAATGGGTCCAATTTGACTCCGTCACAGCATGGACAGACAGCCAAATCGTGTTGTCTTGGCTTAAGGCGTCCCTTCATGCCCTAGAGACCTTCGTGGCCAATCGTGTCTCCCAAATCCAGTCAGGGTCCTTTAATCCCTCAGATTGCGCTTCACGGTGCCTGATTGCCTCGCAAGTCGTTAATCACCCGCTCTGGTGGGGTCTTGACTGGCTGGCCTCTTCCGAGGACACTTGACCTCATACAGTTGTGTAGTTTGTTGACCCTCTGCCAGGGTTGAAGGTCTTTGCTGTTGAGCAGACTGTCGACACTTCAACGAACATCTTACTTAATCGGTTCAGTCCTCTCAACAAGCTCGTTGGTGTCACCGGTTGGATAAAAAGGTTTCTCTACAACTTAAGGAACAGGTTACAGCCAAGGACGTCTTCATTCTTGTCTTTACGTCAGGATGCTCACCTCACCTGTGTTTGACTGGTACAGGCTCAGTCGTTTGGGGAGGAAATTCGTCTTCTCCGTTCAGAGAACGGGAAATTGCGGGGAAGTCTTGCTCGTCTTAATTTGTTTCAGGACGAGTCGGAATTTTTGCGAGTGGGTGGTAAGCTTCGTTACTCAGAATTAGGGCAATTCTGCTCGGCATCCTCTCTTGTTGCCCAAGAGCGCTCATTTTGTTCAGTTGCTGATCAGGGACCACCATGTTAGGAACTGTCATGCCGGTCTCAACGCATTGCTGGCTTGTCTGCAGCGAGAGTTCTGGATTTTGTCCGCCAGACGAGCAGCTCGGAGCGTCATTTTTAAATGTATCCCTTGTTACAGGTTAAAGGGAACCTTGACCCAGCCACAAATGGGTTAGGACTATTTATGCGTCTTCATTTGTTTGTTTGGAAAACATCTGCTGTGTGTGTGAAAAAAGCTGTGCATCTGGAGCTCGTTTTAGCTTTGGCTACTGAGGCCTTTGTCGCATGTCTGTCGCGGTATGTCAGTCGGCGTGGAGAGTCCACGCTCACTTGATTCGCTCAGACTGTGGCACAAACTTCAAGGGTGCAAATCGCTATCTGAACGAGGTCCTTCAGTTTTTGTCGGACAATCACACGTATATTGATTCGAAGTTGTCTAAACTTGGATTTTTGATCCTCCCGGCTATCCTTCGTGGGGCGGTATTTTCGAAGCAGCTGTCAAGGTCACCAAAACTCACCTTCGCCGTGTGATTGGTGAAACGGTCCTTACGTTTGAGGAATTACAAACGGTATTTTGCAACGTCGAAGCGATATTGAACTCACGACCGCTTTGTCCGATCTCGTCGGATCCTAATGTCCTGGAAGCGCTAACTCCAGGCCATTTCTTGATCGGTAGTCCTTTAACCTCCTTGCCTGAATACCCCTTCATCGATGTGTCAGTTAATAGGTTATCGCGTTTTCAGTTGCTTCAACAAATTACGCAATTGTTCCACCGTCGGTGGTCTTCGGAATATTTACATTTGTTACAGCAACGGGTTCGGTGGACGGATAAAAGCAACCCCACGCTCGTCGGAGACCTTGTCCTATTAAAGGACTCAAATTTACCGCCCTTGCAATGGTATTTAGGTCGCATCGTACAATTATTCCCTGGTTCGGATGGTATCCCGCGGGTCGCAGAGGTCATGGTAGGGGATTCAGTGCTGAAGCGTGCCGTCGCAACGCTTTCTTGATTGCCAGTAGATTGAGGCTCTGGCTCGGTTTATCCTCATCCAGACACGGTATTGCTGGGGCGGGGGTTTGTTTAGTAAAGATTTATTAAGTTGGACCGCGGCGCGTGACAAGGTTAATAGGATTGTCGCTACTCTGGGTGGACCGGCATCTCAGTCAGTCACATATAATCCTTTGACAGGTCGCGGCGTATGTACATTGTTTTGCTTGTATTAATTTTATACATAGTGAATAAGTACGTCACACAGAGAAACACAAACATACAAAAACAGAAACACAATACACCACATATTACACAAACCGTGAACATAAAATCTGACGCCAAAATTTGGGTAAGTCCATGCAATTTTATTAAGGCCTACGTTGGCCCAGTTTTTACGATCCAGTCAGGGTCCATATTATTTAGTATATCATAGCCGACTTGTTGAATAGTACTAGTGTATAAGTCAACTTTTGTATTGGAACTTAGTAGATTGACGTTAAAGTCCCCAAAAAACAGCCCTTTTGCGCTTCTCCAATTGTGGTGAAAAGGTTTCTAGAAATTTTTTAAGTCTCGAGCCGTAGGTAATGACTGTTGTTCTCGCAAATGTCTGCTGTGACATTATATTTGAGGCTATTATGAATGTAAATCTGAAATGAAAATTATGCTTTAATTCGGAATATTATAATGTTGTGCATCCGAAGTCGATGTTATCAAGGTTTCAGTTAATAAAACTAGATTTATGTCGCTTTTAGTAGCTCTTAGTATGCATTTTAATTCATCAAATTTGCCTTTTTTACGAATACTTCTTACATTTGCATAAAAGAATTGCAAGAGTTAAGCGGTATGTTATTGTAATTATTTAAGATGTAGTATGTTGCGGCTTCAGTGTCATTCATTTGAATTATGCTAGCTGTATCAAGAAATTTTACATTAAGTTTTTTGGATTGTTCTTGATAATTTTTGGTTTATATGTTTTATCAGGTCGGTGTCTCCATTTCACTTTCGAAATTCTAGCTCTTCCCTCAACTTTTTCATAAAGCTTACTTGGTGTGGCGTACAATCAGGATAAACATGAATAGGTTCAAGTTTGGTTTTATTGCGGAATATGCATTTTACAATGTTTTCGGATTGAAAAGTCACTTTCAATTTTCGATGCAGGCCCGCTACGTATCTGCCCAGTCTGATCGCCTTTAGTAGTTGTGGACATTCCTTATCAAATTTGAGATAATGTTTATGACTTGTTGTTTATCATGTTCATTTTTAACTGTAATATTTTTGTTACTTACTTCATAGACACCAGCAAAAATAATATTTTTTTCGCGGTGAGCTCGGTCTTGAAGTTCATTAATGAGGTCTTCCTGATTAAGTTGGTCGTTTTGGGTGTTGACTAAGTTTATGTTTTCTTCAAGTAGAGCTATTTTTTTTTGAGTGTCATTGTCTTTAGCCTTGATATTAGAAATGTCTTTTTTTATTTCATTACATTGACTTTAGGTTTTTTGTAACCTTTCTTAAATATGTGATTTCATTCTTAAGTTCGCTAATATTTTTTCCAATCGCATCTAATTTCTCATTCCGTTGAAGAGAAAGCTTCTCCAAACATGACATTATCTGCTCAAACTGGTTTTTTTTTTGCAAAATTATTCAGGTCTTCCTTCGTAGCATAGTCTTCTTGAAATTTTCGTTTTCGGCTCCCATCATCTTTAGAAATTGTGGTTAAGTCCGTATAAGAACTCGATTCTCCCGCAGGTGATCTTAGCATTTTAATAATTTAAGCAAGTAGCTTGAACTATGTAAACGGACGCTTCAGTAAAGTTAGTGTTTGATGTTATGCAAGTAACTTGAAACGTTTAAACGAACCTTCAAGATGGATTGACGTCACACCTCCCGCCTTTTAGTAAGAATCGCAAGGTATTGTACTTGTTGCTTGAGTGCCCACAAAGATATGAGTAACTCACTTTTAACTATTTGAAGTTACCTTTATTTTAATTATATTATGGTTTTTTTTCAAATGTACATAATATTTGTAAATTATAAAATAATTAGATTGCTTTTATTGATAATGATGGGATATTAAGGGTGCGCGGGCGTAAAGATAACTCACAGATTTCAGATTCATCCAAGAATCCGGTAATATTATCTCATATAAGTTGTTTGGCCAAACTATTAGTTAAAGATGCACATAAAAGGATAAAACACTGTGGAAATCAATTAATGTTAACGTTTTTACGTTCTAACTACTTGGTTATAGGGTTATAGGTGTCAAAAATCTAATTAAAAAAGGTCATCGTAAGTGTGTTGTCTGTGCTCGTTATAAAAAAGTACATAATGATCAACTGATGAGATAACTCCCAGTATCACGATTGATGGTCAACAGACATTTTATTAACACATCAAAAGGTCGAGGGAATCAAACAGTTAAAGGATATATTTGCGTATTCGTATGTATCCATCTAGAAGCAGTAAGTGATTTAACAACTCAAGCCTTTTTGTGTGCGTTTAAACGATATATAGCCAGATGGGGCCGTTGTAACTTAATTGTGGAGTGATGAAGAGTGATGAATGGAGTGAATGGCAAGAATTTTATTGGTGCTTCAAAAGAGTTTTCTATTTACGTTTACGTATTTTCTATTTCAAGATAAATCAAGAATAACTCCAAAAATGATTAGCCGACAATGGCACTGAATGACATTTTATCCCTCCTTATGCACCTAATTTCGGAGGTCTTCGGGAGACGGAAGTAAAATCGGCGTAAGGTCACTTAAAACGCATGCTAGGAAATTCAACTCTAACATATGATCAGTTGGCTACCGTTTTGTCACAAATTGAAGCTTGTCTCAATTCACGAAGCTCCAGTTAACGACAACCCTGAAGATCCAATTCCGTTAACACCAGGGCATTTTGTAGTTGGCAAACTGATTTCTCCAGATCATAATTTTGAGAATTGTAATGTCAATATTTTAAGCCAATGGCAATTGTCCCAACGCATAGTACAAGAATTTTGGCATCGTTGATCACAAGAGCATTTGACTCAGCTCTATGCCAACGATTTAAACGGCCGAAAATTTGGCCTGAACCGAAAATTGAGGATATAGTGTTGGTCAAAGAAGACAACTTGCCTCCAGCAAAATGGTTATTTGGCAGAGTGGTAAAGGAACACCCAGGTCCTATTATTATAGGGCTTAAACCTATATAGATTTTTATTTTACTTTTCTGTCTGACAGTAGAATTTTTATTTAAATTATAGTGTCAACAGTCGTATAAATAAAACATCATTGATGAAGTAATTTGTCGATTTTATTGCTCCGGGAGAATGATTCATAAGCAGTAGATGAGGGAATTCCTTCTGATGTGCTACGCATTTGACCGCCAATAAGTTTATTACAGTTTGTTAGTAAAATATACGTTATAATAAACATTTCCACCTAATTTCAAGTTCATATGTCAATGGGAAGTCAAAAAAATCTTTGGAACAACATTTTGAAAACAAAATTACTTTGGTGGCTTCTGATTCCTTTGTTTTTAATATTTTTTTAAAACAAAAAATATAATATTTATTTACTCAACGAGCTCTAAACAACGATATCCCACTCGACAGAGAAGATCAACTTTTTTTTTCGCCCTCTCTTAAAAACATTTAAAAAACAGTTTTTGACAATTTATATGGATATTTGGAGCTTCTTATTGACCCAAAGCAATAGAAGCTCCAACCGCTTGGCTGTAAGACCTGTGTGACTGTGACAGACGAGGGATGGCCAGACGGACGCATAAATGATAGCAATAAGGCTCCATTTGGACCCTTCGGGTACGGATCCCTAAGAAGTACCAAAAATGGTATAAAAACACAATCATTTCTACTTGTGTGCTTTCATAAACACTTGCATAATAACGTAATCAACAAAGTGCCCATCAAGTGTGTTCTCTCTTCTTTAACACTGAGACAATGGTTGCATGGGCATCGCGCAGAAAATCACCGTTTTCACCTGTGCGGTGACAATGACGGTTCCGTCACTGATGTGACGCGTCACCCACACGTTATATATACGAGGCGCGGGGCGACGCGGGCAGTGTTCACGGGAGACGATATGTACGTGACGCGGGACGGGGTGAGTTACGTTACGTACAATCATTTATAATACAAGCACCAGCCTATCAAAAGCACGTAGATAGCAGTTGAACTGAACTGACTCGCGAATGAAAAGCAATGAATATCTTTAATATTATGTTCTTCTTAAATCATTTGAGTCATGGACACATTTTACCACTCTGGAAGTGTCTCTCGCGCAATTTATTCAGTTTAAAAAAAAATGATATTAGAAACCTCAATATCATTTTTGAAGACCTATAGATACCCCACATGTATAGGTTTGATGAAAAAAAAATTTTTGAGTTTCAGTTTTAAGTATGAAGAGCCCCCAAAATTTTTTTTTTTTTTTTTCTATTTGTGTGTGAAAATCTTAATGCGGTTCACAGAATACATGTATCCACCAAGTTTCAACACTATAGTTCTTATAGTTTCGGAAAAAAGTGGCCGTGACATACGGACGGACAGACAGACATTACGAATCTATAAGGGTTCCGTTTTTTGCCATTTGGCTACGGAACCCTAAAAGTGGGAGGTGTTTAAATTTATTAATACTGTTGAAATGGCGGTAAGTGGAGAAAACAACGCCACCGCTATATGGTGAATTTATGAATTAAAAATTTTTGGCTGAAGTTAATACTTGTACCTAATTGCTCGCTTGTAGTGTGCACGTAGTTCATATTTTGAGAAGACAGCTTCAATTCTTGTAAGAATAGATACGCCATTACCGCCCGCGCTCGTGAGATCTGTAAATCTGTTGCTTTGAGGTAAATAAAATTTACCAACAAAAAAAAAAAAGGTCTGTTTACGTGCAGGTAAACAGTGTCAGTCATTTATTTATTATTTTAAGTATAATTAATTACGCACGCTGCATTCTTATTGAAAGAGAGATTGCTCAAAACGTAGCAAATGTACTTTTTCAAAAAAGAATTTTACTTTGACAGTTTGTACATTCAGTATTTACCTTTATGTGTCAATAGTACATATTGTGCAAAATTTGATGTTTAGTAACAATTTACCCTACTTTCATCAAAAGTAGTAGATTAGATAAGTAAGGAATTTTTATTGAATTATGAGTAAATTGTTGTTTTTATATATTTATGTAGATGTGATGTAACCTAGGAGTAAGTGCGCAAGGGTCCGGTCGTGCGGTCGTCCGGTCGTGCGGTCGTCCGGACGTTCGGTCGTTCCCACGATCCCACGACCGCTACGTCCGCATTTCTGCGTCGACCACCCGCGCCCTCTACTTTCACGCAAAACCGCGGCTTTTGTATCTGCGTAAAACAACTTTGTTCTCGTGATAATAAAGAAAAACACCAGCTCTGCAGCTAGTTAGCTTGGTCCCCGCGGCGTTACCCGCGTCATTTACTTTTTCGCGTAGTCGTAAGAAACGATGGAATTTCTATTTGGTTAAATAGAAGGGAATAATTTTACAGAAATGCCTTAATCACGTTATTACTAATTTTACCTAACTAATACTTAATATGCTAATTTATTGGCTTTTATGAAAACGTCGACATTCCCACTTTAACTTCGTAAAAACATGTTGTCGACAAAACTTTAATTTGATTTGAGTTTGTGCAAAATGTATATTTTGATTAATTTGACATTAATAAATACTATAGTACTTTATTGGATGTTTCACAAATAAAACTACTATGTGATAAATTAGAAAAATAAATAAAAAGCATGTTTGATTTGAACGAACATTTTAACGACCCTCCTTCAAAGCCGCCCGATCGCTCTAGAACATTTTAACGACCCTCCTTCAAAGCCGCCCGATCGCTCTAGAACATTTTAACGACCCTCCTTCAAAGCCGCCCGATCGCTCTAGAACCATCACCAATGGAAGAATCCGAACCACAACAGAAGCTCAGTTGGTAAAACGCTTCAGTGGATGCCACAGAGGGTAGCAGGTTCAAGTTCTAGCTTTTCTAGTCAAATCGGTTGACTGTGTCTTTGCTAAAAAATAGAAAAATTGGTTGATATACTTATCCAAGGTCAGTGTACTTGTATCATGTGTTTTTTTGGTTCGACTACCTTAAGAAGTTTAAATAAAGTCAGATTACTTCTATATATGTTTATTTATTATATCTTCCTTGATTTTTTTAAACTATTTGTTTTTAAGATATGTATGTAGTACTATGTATGTAAGATGGTAAACTTTTGTTAGATTACTTTTGTTTTTTCTGTATAATTTGCAGGTTAAGGCTATGAAATAAGCTGAATATAAAGTAAGTATAAAGTAAGTTGGCTCCCGTCATGAGTCTAAGTATCTCCAGGTGTCCAACACGCTGAAACTGAAACTCTTAACGTAGGTACTTAGTAACGGTTAACCGCGGTCTGCTCATTTTATCTATTTAGTAATTAATTGTAATCAGTCGGTTTATTAGTGTGACCGTAGGCAGTTACAATCAAATTGGGTAAAAATAAACAGGCAACCCGTCAACGACACACGTTAGTTACATTGCCAGGCGGCAGGGCACGGGCGGGGTGGCGCGGGGCGGTGGGGTCGCGACGTCGCTACACCGACACGTGTTACGTAACCCGCACTCACTTTCTCCCAAACCGGTAAGTCACTGACCGCGCGGACTCATCGTGACCAACCTCGCGTCCACTTCAGCCTCTCCGACGAACCACTCACTGTGCATTAATGCGAGATCGTGTACTAAGGTGGAGATGGCATGTGCTGATTGTACCTGGTACCTGCCTGTCTCTAGGTTTTGCATGTAATCGATTCGATGCCGCGTTTTTGAGTGTTAAATGTTTTAAATTTTCCTCAATATTAAATGACATGCCACTATAGGCGAAATAATATCTTCTACATGCCCCAGTTACATCAGAATATATCGGGAATCTCACCTGGTCTTTACAAGATCAATTATTTAAATGCGATAGTTTGTGATTGTATACCTAGAAGTTAGTATGATTGTTAATCCTCCACGCCACAAAAACTGAACCAAAATGGCTGTTATTAAGAATACCGATAGCTTATACTCTAAATTAACACGTAGACTTCTTATAATTCAAAAGTTTTCACAGAAATAATTATAACCGAATGCTACAGCTATAACAAACTTCCTTACTGTAGTCAAAGAGTAAGATATATAATGTAGCTATAACAAACTTCCTTACTGTAGTCAAAGAGTAAGATGTATAATGTAGCAATAACAAACTTCCTTGCTGTAGTTAAAGAGTAAGATATATAATGTACTTATAACAAACTTCCTTACTGTAGTCAAAGAGTAAGATGTATAATGTAGCTATAACAAACTTCCTTGATGTAGTCAAAGAGTAAGATGTATAATGTAGCTATAACAAACTTCTTTACTGTAGTTAAAAAGTAAGATATATAATGTAGTTATAACAAACTTCCTTACTGTTGTCAAAGAGTAAGATGTATAATGTAGCTATAACAAACTTCCTTGATGTAGTTAAAGAGTAAGATGTATAATGTAGCTATAACAAACTTCCTTGCTGTAGTTAAAGAGTAAGATATATAATGTAGTTATAACAAGCTTCCTTACTGTTGTCAAAGAGTAAGATGTATGATGTAGCTATAACAAACTTCCTTGATGTAGTCAAAGAGTAAGATATATAATGTAGCTATAACAAACTTTCATGATGTAGTCAAAGAGTAAGATGTATAATGTAGCTATAACAAACTTCCTTGCTGTAGTTAAAGAGTAAGTTATATAATGTAGTTCTAACAAACTTCCTTACTGTTGTCAAAGAGTAAGATGTATAATGTAGCTATAACAAACTTCCTTGATGTAGTCAAATAGTAAGATGTATAATGTAGCTATAACAAACTTCCTTGCTGTAGTTAAAGAGTAAGATATATAATGTAGCTATAACAAACTTCTTTTGCTGCAGTTAAAAGAGTAAGATGAATAAATTATGCTAAACTATTTTGACACAAGTCTGTTGCTATTGTTATTTTCATTTTAAATCTATATAATGAATTGAATAAATTTTACCAAACGAATAAATTAATCCAATATTATGAAAATAAAAACGAGTGGTTGGCAACCTCCTTGTTCTTATAAAACCTTGTGATATTTAAAAAAAGTATTTTCCATTTATCACGTCGTGTATTTATTTACCGGCTTGAATCGTCAAGTCTCTATGAGTACTTTTGGACATCTTTTTCAATAAAAACAAAGAACTTCCAATATTAATGTTCTAGACGACAATAAACTCGAAAGATACTCGAACATTGAATCTTGAACGCATGCGCGTCGTATTTAACATTGAAAAGCCGTCAGTTTACATCTGATGAGCGAAGCCTCGAAGGAACTTCTGACCTTCGAATCAGATCTTTTCTCCTGGTGCTTTCTCTAAACTGTCGCTGCTAATACTACCTACTGTACCTGCTGTACCTACTGTACCTACTATACCTACTGTAAGTACTAAAGAAGACACGCTGCTAACTTTAACCGGTTAGCAACTAAGAATTAAGTACGAGTTCCAACCAAATTGACTTTCTGTATTGTAATAAGGCATATTCCAGTCAAATTGTAACACGAATTCTAGTAAAAGGCATAGTTTAGCAAATTCTGTTATTCGTTTCCGTTACTACTAAGTCCGCTCGACCTCTAACTACCTACACTATTTAATGTGACAGTTTACATACCTGTACCTGCATGGTGTTATTGTGAATAAAAAAATTACACAAATTTCAAAACCACAGTATAAATTAAATCTCTAAATTCCGATTCGGGTGTCAATAAATAATTCTGTCCTTGCTATACATTTTTGGCACAAAACACAACACTTAATACTTAGTTTTATCGGTCTTAGGAGTTTATTTTACAATATTAGTGCAGTTTTGAAGTTGGTGTATTTTTTTTAAATATGCGAATTGACGGCTTAAGTCATGGACACTGCGATATAAGCCGTGTCGTGTGGAACGCTTCGCATCATTGTAACTTAAACTAACTTAACTCGCTTAGCATAGCTTAGCTTAGCCACTACAAAAGGCTTTTAATTATTAAACTTACAATGCAATTATATTGCATTTTGTCAGAAATAATATCAAGAATATATACTATTCAATTTTGTGGCACAAAAAATGTTATAAGTCGTTATTTTTATGCGGGCGACAGGGCGTCTGGCAGCGGCGGAGCTGCAGCGTCGGCAGTTTCCGAGCCGGTCAGCAGTCAGCAGGCCGGCTGGGCCTCTCCGAAACAATGAAGTGAATAGTGTTAGTGAAACTTGTGATAGTGTGAGTGAAAGTGTTCAGATGACTAGCTATAAACAAAACAAAACTACGTCACCAATGTTTCGGGATAATAATGCAATTAGTGATTTATAGTAGACATTAAGAATTTACACTAATTAATAGTTTAATCATAAGTAATCTTTTTGTTTCCTAATTAATAGTTTAATCATAAGCAATCTTTTTGTTTCCTAATTAATAGTTTAATCATAAGTAATCTTTTTGTTTTCTCATCTCCCAGCGCGGAGCATGTACGGTCTAACCGTACCTCGCGGGCGTCATCATTTTTCTACACGATGCGTTTCTTATAATTCGGAAGCATTTACGTTTCGAAGCCAGTACACGTTTGAGAATTGTAGCGTGTGCTCACAGCAATAATCAATAATCAATTATTATCAATTTAGCATCATCGGCATATTTTCAATTTAAGCATTTTTATCATTTTAGCAAATTTTTAGTTAATTCTCATTTTTATTGTTTTTGTGTGTCATTTTATCCTTTTAAAATAAATTGTTTTACTTATCAACTTCTATCATTAAAGCAAAGCAACAGGTGTTAGGTAACAAACCCAACACCAAGCGTTATATTCGAAAGTTTTAATTTTCTTGTGAAATAAAGTTATACTTAATCTATATATACATTATACAGTGTTTTATCTTTTATAGATTCCAGTATGGATTGTGATTCTGCTTATACCTTCATCATACAATCACAAAGTGTACGAGAGCACCGAAGACGTAGACCCTCCTTCGTACTCACCAAACATCACCATCCTGCATCCTCTCTCCAATAACACTAGAAACAGCTCTAACCTAAACAGAGTTCAGACACAACCTGACAACGAAATTACAAAAACCAAGCTCGACTCTGTCACTTGGAATATTGAGACTTCTTATGCCAAATCTGAATTAGGTAAAAAACAAGAAAGTTATTCTATCGAGGAAACTGCTGATGTAAGAGAGCATGTGAATATGAGTGACGGTTTCAAACCAAGCGTCCACTTGGGCAGCATAGAGGAAGAAGTCTTCACCATCACTACAACGGCCGCATCTCCACTGCAGTTGATAAAGAAACCATCATCATTTTTCGTAAGGCAAGGCAAATATTAATATATATATATATATATATATATATATTATATTTTATTATATATTATTAAGCTTAGGTGACTTGTGTATAATCTATATAACTGATGGAAATACAATAAAATAAATAAACAATATTAGTAATTTATTTTTATTTAGCCATACGTAGAGAATAAATTATCAAAATAAGCAAAGAAATAACAAATTGGCAGTCTTATCGCTAAAATGCGACCTCTTACAGACAACCTTTGGGTAGAGGAACCTTTATAAAAATTTCAATAGTGTGTACTAACTGAATAAATATTCGTTTCAAATAAAAACTTACAATATAAAATACCACAGTAAAATATTAGGTATAAATATTTTTTTCCTGACGCTTCGACCGTCTTGCACCTATGATCAATAGTAGTCACCACAATGCCACGGGAGGGCAGAAGGCAAATACTCTCGTTAATTTTTTTGAACTATATCAAAATTTCTTTATTTTAGATGATTGCGACAACTTTTTTGTCTTTTATTCCATTACAGTTATATTGTATTATTTTACAGTTATATTGTATTATGTATTATGTTACAGTTATATTGTTTTATGTTACAGTTATATTGTATTATGTTACAGTTCCGCGAATAATAAATTTAAGCCAAATCCAGAAATCACAAAAGAATCGTTCTGGAACCAAAACAAGTTTCCTTACAAAATAGAGACCTCTATTTTTACTCGGGCCAAAGAGGAGTGGCGACCAACCTTAGAGTCAAAGCCAACAGAAGAAGTGCCTACCAAGATCCCAGCGGGGGGACTCTACAAGCTGCCAGCCACTTTTCAAGACAAACCCAGTTTCTCTTCAGAAAATAAAGAGTCTGGTGTCGAACATACATATAGAGAATATAACGTCAAGAAACGGTGAGTTGATTTATTAGGGCTGTTGAAAGTTTCAATGGCGTGCTCGAATGTTTCGTGATCCACACGCACACGGTACACGGTACGCACCACACGATGACGCGCGTGCTGCAGACAAATCGACAAATAAATAACTGCGAAGGTAAAGTAAAGGGAAATCGTGTAAAAATGTAAAAAAAAAATTAAATGAATTTAAAAATGCATAGATATTATAGTATTATATAATCTGTGATATTATATAAGAAAAGTGTGTATAAGCGTATGTTCATAAACAGAGGTCAGTTGTATCAGTATTTTTGGAAATTCATTAGCTATTTAATGGGCATGTAAAAATTACAATTCAGAGACATAATTTTTTTTTCTGTAATCACAACAAATGACTGTCATATAATAATTGCCCGGAACAGTTGTTGTTATATCACAGGACAGTTGTTACGTTACAGGACAACAGTCATTAAATCAAGTCAGAAGCCTTATGAGTGGCAAACTGAGTTAAGTGGCCACTGGATAGACAATATCCGCCAACAGCGCGGTTTTGGAAAGGCCTACGGTGATATTTACTCTGCCCTTTAATATGTATTGTGCACGTACCAAATTATTATTTTTTGTGTAAAAATGAGTGTTTTTTCACGCAAAATGGGCGAATCCAATGTTTCAGCGTGAACCCATGGAAGCACGTGGTGCAGCTGGCGACGGCGCTTGTCCCGCTGGGGCTGCTGGTCTCCGCGCTGACGCCAACCCTCATCACCGTGCGCCCTGCGCCCTCGGACTCCCAGTAAGTCACTTGCCATATAGCACATAAACATTACTAACCTTTTCAACCACATCAGCTACTTTGTAATACGTTAATCTTTTGAAAAAGCTCTATATGCAGGTAAAGTGCATCGTTTTGCGTTCCTGACTCACATTACAACCTGTATACTTAAGTATAGTCACATGGTGACAGACAAGAACTCGAACTACCGGAGCCTATGGACGCGCAACACCATAGGCATTACTCGCGCACTGCCGACGGTTTCAAATTCTAATAACTTCTTTTTAAAAAACCCAGCACTGTAGCCCGTAGATGCAGGAAGCTCATTACACAACCTAAGCGTTTGCGGAATAAAGTTCCTCTAAAACTGCACTGGACGTGATCATTTAGATTCTAAGGTGGTCACGGTGGTGGTGCCATGATAAAAAGAATAATTTTGAATAATTCCTCAGAACACAGCCCATGAGCATAGAACACCCACAGGAAGGCAAACCAGTCTTCTGACTTAAAATTATCTTGAGACTTTTTTCATTACTTGTGCCTCCGTGATCAGGAAATATTCTGCCTACAGGATCAGCAGGTAGGAACAATAAACAAATACTCAATGAAGGGAGATTGTTGTATCTTATGAGGTACGGAACGGCAAAAAATAAACAAATCATCAAGTTAGAGTTTTTATCTTTTGAGGTACGGAACGGCAAACACAATAAACAAATTATCAAGTTACATGTTTGTATCTTTGGCGGCAGGCGGAGCAGAATAACAACACCCCAAATTCTCCCATGGGTGTCATACGAAGCGACTAAGGGACTTGCCAGATGGTGGGCAGCAGCTCCACTCTGAGGAAGTATTAAACATCAATCTGCGATCGCCAACCCGTGTGTCGGTCAAAGCGAGGTCATTATTGGCATAACTCCCCTTATGCATAACATAAGAAAACCACAGCCCCTAGTCCCCGGCAGCCCTGCAAGTCCTGACAGTGGTAGCGGTCAAGGTGACGGTGGAGCAGGGGGTGCGGTGGACTGTCCCATTGTAGTGTCGGGTTTATCATCCACAATTCCCTCATCAACAACATTATGACCATCGTCAGTCTGTCCACACCTTGTATTCAAAATCACTAAGAGATATTCTCTGGAAGTGATACAAGTTTACGACTTCGGCACACCCAGATGATGAAGTTTAGGTTATGAATGAGGATATTTAAAAAGCCTTATATACCTCTCCAAAACGCTTCACTGTCGTCATGGGGGAGGGGAGACTTTAATGCAAAACTGGGCACTGGCAATTGCGATGACCTTAAAATAGAGAAATTTTGAATAAGACAACGGATTGCAAGCTATTGGTTGACTATGGAAAACGAAGGACTTTTTACGATGAACTGTTTTTCACCGGAAATGAACCTGTATGAGCCCTGATGGTTTAACCAAAAACGAGATTGACTTTATCCTGACTTCTGATAGGCAAATATTGCGATGTCTATGTGATCAATAGAGTGAAAACTGGCAGCGATCACCGCATGGTAAGAGGCACGCTGAATATTAACCTCGAATTTGAAAGGAGTTGTTTGACTTTGGAAAAAAACGACTGCCTTTATACAGAACATTTTAGCTCGAACTTCAAAATCGCTTTTAGTGCCTAGCATATTGCGAAAAAGTGAATGATTTAAATGACAGGCTGGTGAAAACTGTCTAAGCCGTTGAAGCTAAGTTCTTAAAGCTTGCCGCAAAAATAGAACACAGAAATTCTCTGGTCAAACTTTCAGTCTTATGGATGTGCGGCGCGAAATGAAATTGCAGTCTTAATCTGATAGGTCCGAATACACGCAGCTCAATAGACAAATATCGAAAGCCATAAGACGCGATAAACGCTACATCAACACGTCACGTATAGAAGAGGGTATAGAGCGAAATAGAGGCTCAATTGTGTTTACCATGGATCTGTCTGTTGGGCAATGACAGCTGACAAAGCTGAAGAACGAAACTGGCAAAATCATTTCTTCGAAACCTAAAATATTGAGAGAGATTGACTTCTATATAAAGTTATACTTCTCAACTCGTGATTTCGTTAACATCACTGCTAAAGAACCCGGTGCCAAATTAACTCAACACTATACCGAAGAAATCCTGGACGTCAGCTTGTATGAGATTAGAACAGCCTTGAAACAGATTAAGAACAATAAGGTGGCAGGCGATGACGGAATCACATCACAGCTTCTGAAAGCGGGTGGATCACTGATACTTACATTCCTTCAGAGGCTCTTTAATTCTGTTATTCTCGAAGGTACAACGCCGGAAGCTTGGAGCAGAAGCGCAGTCATACTTTTGAAAAAGGAGACCTCACCTCTATAAAGAACTATAGACCCATTTCACTGAGCCATATCTATAAGCTGTTTTCCTTTGTCATTACGAATCGTCTCGAACGCAGCTACCTAAACAAGCCGGTTTCCGAAAAAGCTTTAGTACCATGGACCACATACATACGCTACGCCAGATTATGCAGAAGACAGAGGAGTATTATAGGCCCCTTGCGTTGCGTTCGTGAACTATGAAGAAGCCTTCAATTCTATTGAGACCTGGGCGGTGTTGCAGTCTCTCCAGCGGTGCCACATTGACTATCTTTACATAGAAGTGCTGAAGTGTTTGTGTAATAGAGCCACGATGATTGTCTGACTACAAGACCAGAACTCAAAACCAATACACCTGCAGAATGGGGTAAGACAAGGAGACGTTATTTATCCGAAACTGTTCACAACTGCGTTAGAAGATGTGTTTAAGCTTCTGGAGTGGAAAGGATATGGCGTCAACATAAATGGCGCGTACATTACTCGACGACAAAGTGGTCATGGCAGAATCGCTGGAAGACCTAGGTACGATGCTCGGAGACCTGAGCAGAGTTTCCCAACAAGTTGGCCTTAAAATGAATATGGATAAAACGAAGGTAATGTTCAATGTCCATGTCGCGCCTACAACGGTTGTGGCTGGAAACACTACTCTCGAAGTTGTTGACGAATACACGTACCTAGGGCGAGTAGTCCAGTTATGTAGGTCTAACTTTGAGGAAAAAGTTAACCGAAAAATCCTGGGCAGCGTTCAGAAAACTACGCAACATATTTTCGTCCATAACACCTCAGTACCTAAAGACGAAAGTCTATAATCAATGTGTGTGCCCAGTGATGACTTATGTGCGGAAACGTCAAATTAAAGGTGAAACTTTATTTATATACGGAAAGAATGACGCGGATGTCGAACTGAAATGCAGTATCATTTCCTATAATTATTGAGTTAGGAGCTCAAAGCGATCTCGTTATTTTCTATCAAAATTTTCTACGACTGGCCATAAATATTCAAAATGTGGAGTAAGAGAATGTCCAATACTTGGTAACGCTGCGCGACGCGTGACCGAGAGGTTCATATGTAGAGACCCTGCTCTGATTTGAGACTTATGAAACAACTGGCTGTGTTCTAATGGGATAATTAAATATTTCTCAGACAGGCATCGCATAGAAATCCCCTCTGCCCAAGAACTGGCAGTATTCGGTCTCAGGTCTTACAATTTATCGCTTATTACTTTAAAGTTTGCAATTTACGATGTATGGGACACATATGAAGCCACTTAAGTCTAGATATGCTAGCATCAGAAGCAGTGATGCGGCGATAGGCTCACTGTTGCCTGTAAGTACTCAAAAAATATCAACGTCCGAGCATATACTAAGTCATAGTACAAAAGTCTCACTCCCGTAAAAAACGCGTAAATATCTTCAGAAATGTGCCTAAAATCAAAAAGCATTCAGTGGAAGCCAATTTATCCACTACGTGCATTAGATAACCGCGAAATATATTTTTTCGAAAAAAGTTTTAGGTTAAGTAGGGCGAGGGATAATGCTTATGCAGCTGTTTTTCTTTTTTATGTAGATAATTTATTTTTTATTATTTTGTATTTAAAATTACAGTAAGTAGTTACTTAAAATAATAGTTTTATTGCTTCTTGTAAACTTGTAGTTAGTTAACTGTAATAATTAATTTTTATTTTCCATTGTCAATCGAGTCGCAAACGAAAGGTTCTCACTGAAAATCAGTTTTGTGACCATTTGGTCACAGCGTAACGCTGAGTGAGAAACCTATTTGCGCACAACTCACATGAGGTAAATGGTGTTAACAATTCGTATATATATATATGTAATGATATAATTTAGAGACGTAGGGTTGGCACAGAACGCGAGCTTACGTGGCCAGCGCGGTGAGATCTTAGTGCAATCGCTTAGAAATGCCTCCGACCGGCAGCAAAACATTCATACCTTATCTTTGGAATGCAACATCCAAAAACCAAGAACCCATCACGTCGGTATTTTGCACCCAACAACAACAACAGGGTCAGCAGTCTCAAGACACAGTTACTTAACGAATACCGGTGACTCGCCATCCCAAGAGCACGTGGGTAACGCATAATGAAGCCGGAGAGATGAGACAGCTCTACTTATTATTTCCTAGTCGCATATTTTGCCTAATTGAGTTTATAATTAATGGAAAGTGAGATTCGGTGACTGACTTTACACTTTAATTCCCCATTCACTTGATTATCTTTTAATTTAAATTAAGTGATAGTCATCTTTGTGTTAAGTGTGTGCTTATGTCACTCACATGAATATTTTGGACAGATTAGACAGGTTTGTTTAAAGTTTTTTGTTGATATAATATACGATAATTTTTATCTCAAATGTTTAACATTTTCCATCGGGGTCACCGTCTGTTATGTAGGCAGGTATGTTTAATCTCCGATATAATCTGACCATATTATATTGAGTGTATGGTACCTCCATATCCCAAATTAAATCTTATGTTTGTTCATTTACGAGTTTTGTACTTAATTAACCAATCTTTTTTGAACACTAATTTCGTTAAACTTTTAACTTGCTTTCGTTACTTAGATTAAGTAATACCAGGGTTGCAAAGCGAAATATTATTCAGTTAACTATTAACGCAGTAAATCATGTACTGACTTAAAAAATAATAGGTTCTCAAAGTTGTGATCGTTTATATGTAGTCTCAATATCCCTCTACCATGAAAATCAAATTAGTTTGTATAGAAAATATAAAGATTTGATGATTCCTTTGTTAAAAAAATAAATTTTTAATTCAAAGATCAAACGTAGAACGTTGATGACGTAAAGTACATAAACGCGATGAAGGGCAGAAAGCTAATTTCAATAAAACTAACGATTTGCATGGAACTGTACCTACTAAAAATCATTACATCATGTCATATACATTACTATGAGATATATATATGTGACATACTTCTTAAGTAGTTTCTGACACATTGCACATTTATTGGCTTTTTGCTACAACTTACAGACAATGCATTAGATAACAAGCTATTCTAATTATTTAACCACTTTTCAATACAAGAAAATGCAAAACACGCTTTAAAAAGTTGCTCAAGTATTGAAAGAATGGTCACTTCCAGATTTTTTATTGCATTAAATACAGTAAATCAAAATCATTCAGTAAGGTGAACTGGACAAAAGCAAGTTTCATAACATTTATTTTTTCAATTCTTAAGATGCTATAGTTTAGCCTAGTTAGTTAGTTAGTTAGTTAGTTAGTTAGTTAGTTAGTTAGTTAGTTAGTTGGACTTATGTTTTCCGCACTAAGCCTCATAATATGGCCATTGTACGTAGGTAACCAATACCTGTCATTGGTTACTCATACCATCCCAGCTCCATCCAAAAGTTAAGGAGGCATCTGGTGATCAGGGCCACCGAGAAGGGTGACGGGTGGGTTTCCCCCGGGCCCGCAATTTTAAGAAATGCCCGCGATTTTCCGAAAAACCATCACTTTAATGACGATTTTGACTGTTTGCATAGAATCAATCCTTTCAAATTTTCGCGCCCAAAAAGCAACGACCAATGAGAACGCGCTATTGGCTTGTGGAGCTGCGTGCGCCGAAATAAAGTCGTGCACATGGATACCCCCGGGCCCTGATTTTCTCTCTGCGGCCCTGCTGGTGATATTCAGCACCTCTCTCATGGTCTGTGGATTCTTAAGGAACTTTGTCCGTTGGTCGCTCACGCTTTTGCAATGAAGAACCACGTGAGACGGTGTCTTCTCGGCTTCCATGCAGCCCCTGCATAGAGGACTGTCGGTAAAAGTGCCTGTTTAGCGGGTAGTGATCTAGGTTTTTAGGTTTTTCCTGCTAAGTTTTAACAGTTTGTGCGACAGATTTGCGTCCAAGGATGTAAGAACATTCTTGGTTTGTTTGCAGTCCGTCTGTTCTGCCCACTGTTTGTTGTGTTGTTGTAAGGTTCTGTCACGTAACCACGTTTTGCTTTGGATGAATGGTATCGGTACAATTGGTTCAAATAATGGGATTTTAGTGCCCGATCCTACCTTGCCAACTGATCTGCCGCATCATTGCCTAGAGACCCACTATGACCACGTATCCATTGAAGAGTAACTCGGTTCTTCAATGCAAATGTTTGCAGTTCACAGTGACACTCCAGGATTAGTCCACTGTTGATGCGGTTGTTGTTAAGAGCTTGTAACACAGTGGCACTGTCGGAGATGATGCGTATCGATGCATCACTTATGCCTCTAGACAAGACCGCTGTTGCAGCTCGGGTAATCCCAACACATTCTTCTTGGAAGATAGTGTTGAGTGCACCCAAGCTCGTTGATATGTTGATGTTCAGGTCATGGGAGAATACCCCTGCGCCCGTCCCTGATTATGTTTTGGAGCCATCGGTGTAGATCCTGACTTCATGGATGCCAGAGCTGTGATCTAGCCTATACCGCAGTTTTAAGTCAGGTTAAAAGTTTGGCAAAAAAAGGAAAGAACTTTAATGTAGGTCAAATATTAAAATATAGAAAATAGCTTTTTTCTAATCCAAATAAGTTTATTTTTTTTATTCTTTTTAGGTTCCTTATCTAAAAAAAAACCCGTGGGAAGTTGTCAAGTTGTCAAGTTAAAATAATTATCAAAGAGTAAGCTCCAGCATACGCAATAAAAAAATACGGCCATTTCCATATTTTGACATTCGCAAATAAATCAAAACATTCGTTTACAACATTGACTTGGAAACAAGAAGTTTGGCAAGAATTAAGCTCTAATAAATAAATAGCACAAGTAAAGAAAAAAAAAGAAAAATCGTTTTTTTGTTTTTATAAACACATAAGAAATATCTGTCTGTCTGTCTGTTAAGACCCTAATAATTTATATAAATTACTAAAGTCTACGGTCCCCTGAAGCCTTTAAAAAAATTAATCTTCAAAGTTAACGCAATAATAGTAGATTGTGTTTTTAGGGTGGTAAGGATGAAATAACTAACGAGGGGGTTCTTAGAAGCCTAAGGCCAAAAGCTTTAATACCTCGAGTTTGTAATTTCCGTATCGTCCGTGTTACCCAGAATGTTTTTCATCACATTTGCGAGTCAATAAATAAAAATATATGGTGAATAAAAAAATAAACTCATCAAAACGCAATTGAAATGGCGAGAATAGATGTAGGGAAAACAATGCCACCGCCCGATGACGGTTATCTAGAGAAATTATGAATTAAAAAGTTTCCGAGATATCGCGAAAAAAGTGTTTTCACCCCTTTTTCCAAGATGGCGGCCGAATGACAAGGGTGGCGACCCTTCAAACTTGAGGTTAAGCTTCTATTGACTGCCCAGACATGTTCCAAAAATAAAATTGCGTCCCCTAACAAATGCAATATTCGGTCCTTAAATTGTAACATTTCAATGGACTAGTTGCAGTCCCACAGATGCGATGACCGACCGCTGTCATCAGAAACTACTACTTTTTAACCACTGAACACAGGTTAAAAGTAAAAGGTCAATGTATGAAATTCTTTGTACTTCGCGTCCGTGCTATGGTAACTGTGTGTAGGTACTACATGGTTTTATGTATGATAGATTGTACAGTGCCAGCAGTAGTCCACCGCGCTGGTTCCGACGCCGCGCGGACACCACCGTCGCAGCCGGTGCACCCGCCGTGTCCGAGGTCAGCGAGCGGTGTCGACGTCGACTGCTGTGTGAGCTAGGAGCGCAGTATCAGTATTCGTAGTTAGTGCCCCTCTTATTACTGAAATAAAAGCTACACTATCATAGTTTTACTAAATAAATCTTAAATCTCCAGCTTAAGAGTAAAATAAAACACCAGTTCACAATAACGGGTAAAATAAAACACCAGTTCACAATATACCAATAATAATAATAATATTTTTGACACACACAGTGCCATCTGGTCCCAAGTCAAGCAAAGCTTGTGCTATGGATACCAAACAAAAGATACAAATACATACATATACACTTTTTTTTTGTAAATACATACAATATTATACATTGAAAACACCCAGTATTAAGACAAACACAATCATAAACGATTGTCTTGTCCAGGAATCTAACCCAAGCTCCTCGGTTCAGCAGTCGGGTGATTACCAGCTGACCCACTTTGCAAGTTTTTGACGAATTATAAGAAGTTATACCTTTTTTTTATAACTGGGCAAGGGAAATTCATCCCCTAATTTGGTATCTCGGGGATAATTTTTGGAAAATGGTGAAACAAGTCTTTGATTCCTCATTTTCAACCATAAAATAATTTCACCAAATAAATTTTCATAGATTCACTATTAAGGTCAAGTTCGTTTTGGGATAAAGAATCATTATTTTCTTTTATTGTTTCACCTGTCATCCATTCTTTTAGAATTAGTATCAAAAATATCAAAATTTTAGTATCATCTATAAAAAACTATCAAGCGTTCATTTACGATACTTTTTTTATTTTTGTAATTTTAATTGAAATTTAAAAAAATTAAAAAAGTAATTTGAAAAAAAATTTAACCGACTTCAAAACTGTAATTCATTTTTATTTAACTAAAACGAGAGAAATAATAGTATTATCTTTTATAAAATCTAAAGTAAATATTTTAACTATATTTTGAGGTACTTTTTTATGTTTTCAAATTTAAATATTTTACAAAGTGTACACTTTATTTATTTGACGTATGTCCGAGTCATTCAATGGGAACAGCAGGTCATGTTGCATTCGGCCACGATAAAAAGAACCTATGTTAAACATTTCAAGTTTTTAGCCGAACCTATGTTGAACATTTCAAGTTTCTACCCGAACCTATGTTGAACATTTCAAGTTTCTACACGAACCTATGTTGAACATTTAAAGTTTCTACCCGAACCTATGTTGAACATTTCAAGTTTCTACCCGAACCTATGTTGAACATTTAAAGTTTCTACCCGAACCTATGTTGAACATTATTTAAAGTTTCTACCCGAACCTATGTTGAACATTTCAAGTTTCTACCCGAACCTATGTTGAACATTTCAAGTTTCTACACGAACCTATGTTGAACATTTAAAGTTTCTACCCGAACCTATGTTGAACATTTAAAGTTTCTACCCGAACCTATGTTGAACATTTCAAGTTTCTACCCGAACCTATGTTGAACATTTCAAGTTTCTACACGAACCTATGTTGAACATTTAAAGTTTCTACCCGAACCTATGTTGAACATTTCAAGTTTCTACCCGAGCCTTTATTGAGCATTTCAAGTTTCTAGCCAAACCAATGTTGAACATTTCAAGTTGCTACCCGAACCTATGTAAAAAATTCCAAGTTTCTACTCGCAGCTGTTGGTGAGAAAAACGTTGAGGTTAAAGGCATGTAACAAAATAAGAAATGTTTTAATTTCGATAGATAATGTTAAAATATATCTTTATTTCCAGCTCTGCGACAGAGGACCGCTCCGCTCGGTGCCGGCGGCTGCGCTGCGAGGACCCAGCGGCCGTGTCGTCAGCGCTGCGGTACCTATTGGAGCACCACGACCCACGATACCGACACACGACACATGCACGAGAACTCACCTAAACTCAAAAAATATAAAATTATAATTACAGTATTTTTTTTATATTTTTGTGTTATTTCCGAGCTGACATGAACATAAAACATATAATTGCTGTGGCTGCTGGAACCTCCTTCTACTTCTACTTATCACGGCTGTATGCTTTACTGATTGGATATCCCGGATATACAATCAGTAAAGAGATTAATGCATGAGCTCTTTATTTCAATGTTCTCTTCCAACATGGTGAAAATAATCATAATAACACTAAATGTACGACAGTAGAAATACAAAAATTGTACGTAGCTCGGTAACCATGGTTATCCTTATTATCCTTCAGTAATAGTCGTAGCATTGAGCTCCCATCTTTCTTCAGTAATGGTTGTAGCATTAAGCTTCCATCTTTCTTCAGTTATGGTCATAGCTTTGAGCTCCCATCTTCTTTCAGTAATGGTCATAGCTTTGAGCTCCCGTCTTCCTTCAGTTATGGTCGTAGCTTTGAGCTCCCATCTTCCTTCAGTAATGTTCATAGCTTTGAGTTCCCATTTGCCTTCAGTAATAGTCGTAGCATTGAGCTCCCATCTTTCTTCAGTAATGGTTGTAGCATTAAGCTTCCATCTTTCTTCAGTTATGGTCATAGCTTTGAGCTCCCATCTTCTTTCAGTAATGGTCATAGCTTTGAGCTCCCGTCTTCCTTCAGTTATGGTCGTAGCATTGAGCTCCCATCTTCCTTCAGTAATGGTCGCAGCTTTGAGCTCCCATCTTCCTTCAGTTACGGTCGTAGCTTTGAGCTCCTGTCTTCTTTCAGTAATGGTCATAGCTTTGAGCTTCCATCTTCCTTCAGTAATGGTCGTAGCTTTGAGCTCCCATCTTCCTTCAGTAATGGTCGTAGCTTTGAGCACCCATCTTCCTTCAGTAATGGTCGTAGGTTTGAGCTCCCATCTTCCTTCAGTAATGGTTGTATAGCTTTTAACTCCTAATAGCATTGAGCTCCCATCTTCTTTCAGTTGCTCATCAATATCATGTATTGCTCCCTATGGCAAACCGTGACTTAATTTGATCGAGCTTACACTTGCAGCTATTCCAACGGGAGCTACACAACAGACTGATGATATTTCCTATCGGCTATGCGAGGCCATGCTACATATTATGAAAATGAGTTTTAAGTGGGTTTTTAGCCGTGGACCTACCGCCATGTCCCACTAGTGGGTTCACAAGTAACCTATTTTTACCCGACTGCGTTATGTTTTTCGAGTGTATGTATGTATATTTCTTTGGCACGCTCTGCAGCCTAAGCGGCTCGATGGATTTTAGCTTGAGACATATCGTTAGATTTGTCTCAATTGTGAGAGGAAAATAAAAAATTTCAAAAAATCAAAATGGCGGATTGGTCACACTACAGTGCCTAGTTATTGGCAATTATATTAACATGAGTTCTGTCTGCTTATGGTTAAATATTTAGAATGATTTAGTTTCTGGTTTTGTTCTTAATTTTTCTACAGTCCGGTTTTTTTATTAATTTAATTATTAATTTTTAGTTTAGAAAACAAAAACATAACACGGCTATAGCTTAATGGATCCCACACAAAATGAATTCAATCACTGTATCACCAAGGCCATATAAATATAGTTACGCAGTACGGAACCCGGTTCCGGAAGTAAGTCAGGTTTACAATGTTGGACAGGCAGGGTGCGGCGTGAGCTCTCGCGTTGATGTCTTTTGTATGGGGCGGTTAAAATTTGGTACGTAAACCAAATTTTATTTTAAATTAATTATTAAACTATTTTTTATGTTAAAATAGATTTGTAGTTCACCAAAAAATATTTATTTTCAATTTAGTTCATTTAGTATAATAGTACCTATACAAAACATTTACTGAAAGCAATTTGGAAAATATTAAAATTTAGTTTTTTTTTTGAATTTTTGAATATTGCAATGTGAGACGGTTCCTTAAACTTCAGATTTTTATGAGACTTATGTGAACTGTACTGTACCCTGCTGCTTCGGTTTACTGCTGTTATTTAAGTGTATTTAATAATTAAAAAAAAATATTGAATTTTAATATTTTTCAAATTGCTTTCATAAGGTTGAAAATGAGGATATAAACTATCATTCAAGGTATATATTAGAGAAAAAGCTATCTCGAATAAATAGTTAATATTTAGAAAAATTAAGTTGTAAGCCTATATTTTCAAATGCTCTTCTGAATCAGACCTTATAATAGAAAAGTTCAAAAAGTAGCTACTGACTTAAAAATATTAGACAGAAAAAGTAAATTTTTGAGGAAAACATCCTAAATTTCGAATTATGCTTACAACATTTGCTTCAGATAAGTCCTCATATGGCATATTTTATAATCCGTTTTTGTTTGTTTTTACCAAATTTTACATATTTTTTACGTTGCTCGCCCTTTTGCAAATCAGTGGATTACCTAAACGATTCGGATGACATAGTACGTACAACTGTATCAATTTAAATGTCAACATCGAAAATAGGATATGGTTTCAGGCCTCGTTACCGATTTCATTTGGAGGTTTAAGAGTACGTACAATTTCAAGTGTTGCCTTACCAGCCTTTTTAGCTTCAAGTTTTAGCACACGACCACTTTCTAAAAAAATCTGTTCAAATCAATTGGTGACACAGATATTTCTGGAGTCACTGAATCTAAAAATACTTGGTTGATGGCCTGGCCCAATATAACGGGCCGCTATGTAGACTGGGACGGCATCTAGTTCTGCAGAGCGAGCTCGTCTTTTTGCGTTGGCTGAGTGTGAATCTGGGCTTTGGTTAGGAGCTTTGCCCTCTCATTTTACGAGGACTTTAATGGATGCAAACACATACCAAATATTTTAGAGCCAATTGGTCTGGCGCGTGACAATAGTAAGATGGCTTAACTTTTATACCTTGGAAGATGGAACGCCCTTTGGTGTGAGAAGCACTTGCATTGCGACTTGGCCACGTCTCATCTTCCAACTGCCTCAAGGAAAGCTGGTTTAGGAGCTGACGCTGCGGAACATCTTAAGCGTAGAAAATATACAGCCCTTGGTAACGGCTACATTTTTGATGCTTTTGAAGTGGAGACCATGGAATCTTGGGAACCCAGTGCTCATCGTTTTTATAATAAAATAGCCAAGCGATTGATCTCCACTTCCATATTTTGGTCAAATACAACAGTCTTCTGGCCACTTTATCATCTGGCAGCAGGGCCTTTTTTTAATAAGTGTTATAGTTTAGTTATTTATTTATTCTGATGGTAATTTAATACATTTATATGTTTAAATATTACTTTATCCTTTTTTTTAGTAAACAAAATATAGAAAAATACGTAATACTGCAATGAAAAGACGTTTTTTACTTAGTAATTTATGGAACGCATTTTCATTTAGTTTAATGAGGTTTTTACCAATATTTAGTTACTCACATTAATAAGACGTTTTTTTTCCTAATTAGTAATTTATGGAACGCAGTTTTTATTTAGTTTAATGAGGTACTAATATTTAGTTACTCATATTAAAAAGACGTTTTTAGCAATTTGCTGCTTCTCAACTTAGAAATATCACTTGCAGAAACGCCTATGTGCCTATATATAAACTGAAGAATATTTTTACATAATAATCATATACTTAATAAAAAAATGGCTGTATGGCTTTCTCAAGATATAAAATAATTTTTTTTTTAAAACCAACATCCTAATTATAATGTGGAATAATTTTTAAAGCTTTATAATCCATCTATTACTACTTTTCTGCTTATCAAATTCATCTTTTAGCGTTTGGTAAACAAATTTTTTCACTATCCCCTTTAGAACCCCATCTATTCCGATAGTCATTTCTAGCCAGTTTCACTTCCTCATATACGTTACTGTTTGCATCCTTTTATTAGTTTTTCGGCTAACCAAGCCATCTATGCTTTTTTTCTTTGCATAAACTTATTGCCTTTTGCACTTGTACCTATATGACATTTATATATGTGATAACCCCAAACACTTAAGCAAACCACGGTTAACTCGGAATACCAATTCCTTTGTAGCCTTCTGTAAACATATGGACCTTTCTGTGTTCGCATATTGTGTTTTATACACAAAAGTATCTCTAGTCTTCACATCTGTCGGAGTGTACACTGTGCACTGTACATCCCTAACACCAAGATTCGGATAAATCTTATTTTAATCCGATCCAGAGCAGCGAAGGACCCACACATTCATATTCATATTCAGCTGATTGTGCAATATACCCAACCACGATCCCTTATTTACTCCGCACAACTATATACCAATACTCAAAATACACTCTGGAATACTAAGATGAAAAGGCACATCTACGCAAAACCGTCTTTTTTCCTTATAACCATATAGTTATGTCCTTTCATTTTATGATCAAGTACAATATTTTGTAAATCAATTAGACGCTAGTACTTCAATGCATTTTTTCAACTTGTTAGATGTCAAATGTCTTTTCTATTAGGTAAATATTACGTTGTGTAGCTTCTGCTTCTGCGTGTTATTTTATAGTGTGATTAGTAGGTTTGTACATTATTTAGCAAAAACAAAAAAAATACTGATGGATGCGTCTTTTTTATACTGATTACAAATATGTATGTAACTCAATTTTGCAGAACGTACGTCCTTTTCCCTTATAGCAGCAGAATTGCATCACCCACTATCTGACAGACTTTTTTCACTTAACAAAATCGCTTAATTTACCTCACCTACTAAACAGTAACTTAGCATGTTCGATAATGACAACTGACGTGAGTGTTGTTTTAGTTGTACATTGCTGGCTTACTGTTTATTTATTGTTGTTTATATATTACTTACAGAGCAATGTACGAGCTACGTATGTGACCTACTTACTACTCGTGGATTTTATTCTTTCACTCATAAATATTTTGTGGAAAAGCAGTATTCAATTATATAAAAATTAGCATCCTGGAGTACGACATGTGACATTAATCACTAATATAAGAATATTCTCTGTTTTTATAAAATATCGACAATAAATAATGAAATACGATAATAGAGAGATATATTCAAACATCAGTCGCTTTCGTATATAATTAATAGTGAGACATTGTTAGGTACACATGCAGGTAGGTACCCACTACCCACACACAGTAGGGCTGCGGACTGCGGACTGCGCCGACACATAGAAAACGAAAGTTTGTCGCTAAATGTTTTATATTATAAAAGAAACTATTACCACATGATTATGTATTAAAAACACGTGAAATTATACGTTTGTAATATAACGTACGTAACGTACGCGGTGAGTGCGCAAAACCGCGTATCTGTAGAAAGTGCGGTGAGAGGCAAGTCGTGACGGTGCCGGCAGCGACTTGCGAGAATTTGGTAAAATGTGAGTGTGGTGTTACACAACGTACGTACGTACGAAGTGGTACGGGCTCGCGGGACGAACAGGAACAAGGTACGGGGACCTTTCTTACAAACTCTAAAGACTGTTACTAAACTTGTGCTAAAAGAAGCAGCTTTAAAACCTAGTAACGCATAAAAACACTTTTTTGTGTGCCACTGCAGAGACCCAGGTTTGCGCCTTACTAAGTGTACTATGGTGCACGACGCGACGTGGGCACAGTGCACAGCGTTTTACTCAAAGTAAACTATGGTGTGCTATGTGACCGCAGTATAAAGCTATTTACACGTAGTAAACTATGGTGTGCAATTTGAGCGCAGTGCAGAGCGATTCACACTAAGTGAACTATGGTGTGCGATGCGAGCACAGTGTAGAGCGAAACAGACGAAGTGAACTATGGTGTGCGATGCGAGCACAGTGCAGAGCGAAACAGACGAAGTGAACTATGGTGTGCGATGTGAGCGCAGCGTAGCGCGACCCAGACGAGGTGAACTATAGTATGCAGTATGAGCGCAGTGCAAAGCGAACCAGGCGAAGTGAACTATGATGTGCGATGTGAGCGCAGTGCAGAGCGAACCAGACGAAGTGAACTATGGTGTGCGGTGTGAGCAATTAACACGTCATATTTTACATTGTATTTTCAAAATTTACATTAGAGCAAGCCTCATAAGTACGGTCTTAACCGGCCCTTGACAAGAGGCAGACGGACGTAAACTTAAGTTTTTAATTCTGGTTACAATACTTTCAGATATCCAACAAATTGGCATGCGCATGGAAGTTCCGTATTCGAATCTTTCTACATATGTTGAATATCTGAGATACTAGTTTAACTAGTTAGTTCTGCATGTGCGGCAAGTTGCTCGCAATACGCCTCGCCACGGTCAGTGCAAATGACTTGTTAGGTTCAAAACAGCCGCCCGTCACGGTGATGACACCTTCCTGTATACACTTATTACTTTTCATCGCTCAAACACAAAAGACTTTAAAAGAAAAGTAAAAAAACCGCGTCGACCGTTGAGTAACACTATCTAATTGCAAACAAAAACTTTAGGTTTGGTGAGAAGAGAAAGTGACGAGATGTGACGACCCGCGGTAATGACACGCCACGCGACACATCACATCACTACGGTTATTGCATCACTACCTATCACTGACCTAATAATAAATGTATTATTTATCGGTAATGACCGTAATTAGCAACCTCATACTACATACGTGACACGTGACACATGACACGCGGTTCCGACAACACCATTACAGGTTACAAGAGGTGCAATGTGCATGGAACGAGCGTCTCAAACGGATCATAGACGTGGCCAGGATTATTTACGGGATTATTTTTATTGAAACACAACTTTTTACAGAAGAATTAACACTTCAGAGAGGAGAGGGTTGAAACTTGAAACATCCACCAACTTGGATACTTGGATACGCCCATGCTACAAACACTCTGGACAGAAGTTAGGTATATGATGTAAGCCTTGACCGAGAAACTTTACTTTTTATGTATGTTATATCACATTGAATATGTATATATTTATATATAAACGACTGCTATCTATATACTTATTCTTATTCTTATTTCTCCAGGTAGATTTATATATATATAGAGATTTATATTTATATATATATATATATATATATATATATATATATATATATATATAACTTCGACTCGACCGATCGATTAGAAATTTTATACACAAACTTCACACGATGGCAATGAACTAATATGGCAACCTTAGCTAATTGTGTACTTCTCTGCAACCTGTTGTTTTCGTGTAAAAACAACAAAAAAAAAAGTAATCAGAAATCAGAAGTTTTTTTTTTTTTTTAAAAAAACAAAATTGTTTATAATAAACACACACTTCTGTTTGCTGCCCTCACGTCACTTACACTATAATTATTTACTTATTTATTCAGTAAGTTCGCCCTAAAAATGCGCTTTTACAAGTAAATTTTTAAATAAAAGTACATGTAATTATGTTCTTAAAAAGAAAAACAATACAAATAAAATTAAGAACAATAAAACATATAAATAAGTAGGCACAACACCACAACACCACAACACCACAACACCACAACAACACAACACCACAACACCACAACACCACAAAGAAAACGTAAGTTTAAAAACAAATAGTAAAATTATTATAATATGTCAAAATAAAAATAGTGGAATCATGAGTCAAGTTACAAATATAAAATTATGTCAAAAAAAAATCTATTATCTATTTGAATGTTACACGAAACATGTCAAAGAATTTTGTTAAGTCCAATTCTTGTCATTTAAATACTCATCAAAAGTGTAATACCCTCCCTTTATCAAATGACATTCAATTGCAGATTTAAATTGATGTAAAGGCAAGTTCAGGGTAGTCTGTGGGATCTTGTTATAAAAGTGTACACACGGCCCGATGTTAATTTTTTGAAAACGACTAGAAACAGCGTTAATTCATGTTTATTTCGTGTATTAACACTGTGTTCATCCCTTTTTATAGTACAAGTGCAAGTTTCTACAAACATACATTATATTTGCATAAATATATTTTGATGTCAATGTTAAAATGCCGATGTTCTCAAAAACTTCTCTGAGGGAATTTCGAGGTTTAAAGCTATAGATAGACTTAATAGCTCCTTTTTTGTAATATGAAAATTGACTCTATATCAGCTGCTCTGCCACACAACACAATTCCATATGAAATGATGCTGTGCAAATAACTTAAGTTACTTAACTTAGTTAATTGCCTGACTTTCTTAACAGAGAAGGAAGCTGAGCTAAGTTTTCCAGCAAGTATAGAGATATGTGTATTCTATTGCAGTTTTGGATCCAATATGGCGCCCAGAAACATAGTTGAATCAATCAAATCCAAACTGTCTCCATTTAAGCTTAATTTAGTATTAATGTCTTGAACATTTGGTAAAGCAAATTTGATGCACTTGTTTTTTTTGGAATTAAGCAAAAGATCGCTTACTGCAAACCAATTAAGTATTGCTGATAAGGCATCATTAACATCGTCATAGTTTTCTTTTTTCCTATCAACATTAAATATCAAGGACGTCTCATCAGCAAACAAAACGACTTGACAAAATTTTTCAACAAAATAACTCAAATCGTTAATATATACCAAGAACAAAAACGGTCCTAATATCGATCCTTGTGGAACCACTATTACCACTGTTGATCCTGAGGATTTTGTACCATTTATGTCAATGTGTTCTGCAACTTAGGTAAGAAAATATAAGATCAAGTGCAGATTCTTTTAAACCTTAATATTTTAATTTGCGAGTAAGAGTTTCATGGCCGTCGCAGTCGAAAGCCTTGGATAGGTCGCAAAAGACTCCGATTGCATTTTGATGATTTTCCCAAGGTGAGAATATGTGCAACATTAATGATTCACCTGCGTCAGTAGTTGAGCGACCTTTTGTAAAACCATATTGTTCACTATGAAATAATTTATTTGTAGTGATGTATTAAAATAGTTGATTAAACTTAATTTTTTCAAAAATCTTGCTGAGTGCAGGCAAAATAGAAATGGGTCTGAAATTATTAAGTTCATTTGCGCTACCAGATTTAAAAAGTGGTATGATCGTACTAATCTTCATTAAATCAGGGAATACTTCATCGTCAAGACATTTATTAAGGATAACTGCCGAAAAAGAGCTAATGTATCTATAATACAATACAATAAAATAATTAAGAACATTAACTGATAAGCCCCACAGATCTGTAGTATTTTTTAAGTTCAGCGATTTATAAGCTTTTACCATGTCAATTGGCGTTACATGTTTAAATTTGAATTGAATATTATTTAAATTTATGTCTTTTTAAAATTGTTAGGGCTTTTAAAGTAGTAGTATGTTAGTAAAGAACTTTGCAAACGCATTTGCGACATCAGTATCAGTTTTTATCATTCTACCGTCAACCTTATTACTGAAGTCTTTTTAAGTTGATTCGTAATTATACCGGTTTCATTCTTGATAACATTCCAAGTTGCCTCAATTTTATTCTTAGAAAATAATAATTTTATCACTGAAGTACTTTGATTTGGCAGCCTTACATACTTTTTAAAATAATTTAGAGTATATTTTCACGTATTCAATGAAAGATGGTAAATTTTTTTAGGTCATATAATTTATAAAGTTTTTCCCTACTTGTATAAATACAATCTGACACTATGCTAGGATAAAAAAAAAACAAAGATATACTAACATAACCTATATTAGTTTTGTACAACTCACTGATGAATTGCAAACTATTACGAAATCTTAACTAAAAATATTAGATATATGTATGAAACTAAACTAAAGCAATTTTGTATATATGTATTTATAATTTAAATCTCGGAAACGGCTGCAACGATTTTCATGACATTTAGGTTGCAGAGGGTTTCGGGGGCGATAGATCGATCAAGCTAGGTTTCATTTTTAGAAAATGTCGTTTTATCTGTGTTTTCAGGCAATTATAAACTGAAATATATTTTTTTATGATAAATTTTGAAGGCTTTGAACAGAAAATTATATTTTATATTAATAATAATTATTTTATATTATATTAAGCTATTGATGCCCTGCAAAATCAATTCGACTCAGTTTTATGATTGGAACATTTTGAAACGGGAGTAATTAAACAATAATTTATTGTTAACTTTTAAGAGACACAGAAGAAGTAAACTTACTCACTAACAATATAATAAAAAGGATAAACTAACTTAAACAAAATTCAAAGTTTCGTATATTATCCTCAAAATAGAACAAATATCTTTTTCTCTTTCTCTACGGTCGCTTTTCTCTTTTCTGCACACGATCGCTTTGTCTCTGTTACTGTTATGTGACCGTTTTTACTAGAAAATGCGATGTCCGATCTGTATGTCTGTCTATGCTCGTCAATATTTGTTTGTCACCTTCACACGTTGCGACGTTGAAGTGACGAACATAGGCTACTTTTTATCCCAAATTTTCCTCGCGGGGAAAATTATAACCGAATTTCACTTGTACACACAAATAAATATTATTAAGGATGACTTTTTTTATTTTGAATATTTTTCTTTTCAGATACTACCCTTTTATCCCGTTATTTTCTGTATTGAAAATGTTTCATGATGATAATATAATATTTATTCACTAGTTCGTGTAAAGATTATGTCGTGTTTAGGCTCAATGAGTTGATAGTGATGTTCGTGTAAAGATTATGGCGTGTATATGTAGTAGATAAATTTGTAATCTCATTTATTGCTAAAAGAGTTTTAAAAATTCCCGACTTTGCTTTGCTATTGCAAAATGTGTGAGCCGAAAACTCTATAAAAATTCAGACTTATTGATGTAATTAGCTATATTTAACCGGAAGCAGATTTTGCTGCTTATTACACGATTACCCCCATTCTTCCGTTGTTTAAGGTCCTGATTAGGCAACCCTCGCGAGTCCTTATTGTCATGATAAATCCCGAAGAGGGTACATTTCATCCTTTAAGAAACTGACAGTTTTTATTCCGGCCGCCACTTGGTCTAACGTGCGGCCGCCGCTTGGTCTAACGTGCGGCCGCCGCTTGGTCTAACTTGCGGCCGCCGCGCCTTGTAATTTTTTCACAACTTCCTATAGGTAAATTTTGTTCCTGAAAAAACAATATTTCAGAAGGACGGACATCGAAGTAATTCCATGTTCCATTTTTCTGTTTTAATTAAGGGTTCCTACTTTGAAACGTCATGTCCTTTCTTCTTTAACAGTTATTCTCTTAGCCCAATAAAATAAATTATTCTACTTAATTATTTTTTTATTTACTTAAAATATTTGTATAGAAAGCTTGCAAAGCTTACTCATAGAACATCAAAGGTAGTTTCACCGCAGTACAACAGGTACATAAATCCATTCATTGTTACATAACCCCCCCTACCCACAATCACTCACATGGCATCCCCATTTCCCCCATCGCCCGTGCGGTTGCACAACCAGCGGCGCGCGCTCTCTCCCGGCGGCCGCTGTGTCACAGTTGCACCGGACGCGTAACCGAGCACCGCCGACTCTGCCCGACACACATCATACAAAAAAAGTGTCAACCAACGGTTTTAAAATTAAAAAACCTCGTTCAAATTTTGAAATTTGAAACTACAAGTTCTAGTGTGTGCCAATAGTGTTGTCCCGCGTTCTATTCCGCGGAGTGAAGTGAGTGAGGAAAGTGGTGTGGCCGGCGCGCATGCGCGCAACCTGTTCGGCTTTTCACTTTCTACGCGCAAGGGCCGTTGCACGGTGAGTCTCGCCTGTCCTTATCTAACTGTGGCTATGCTACGGTACATACATCGGTGACCCATTTACCTTAAATGAGTTATGTAGCTTTAACGATAAACATATAGTTTCTGCGAGTATTTATGTCTATAGTAAAATATATAGACAAACGTTATGATGTAACGAGTGTCTAATTGTGATGCGGGAGTTTCGTAGTAGCGACCCTGACGTGACGGTGCGTAGTAGCGACCCTGACGTGACGGTTCGTAGGCACGTCCACACGTCCACACGTCCACACGGTTGCGCAAGGTGAGGCTTAGCCCAGTACACCCAACTGGTACTGTACCTACACTAGCAACTGATGCAAGGTTAATATTGTAAAAAGAAAAAAATCAACCTGGGAACTCTCAAAATAGTGACAGTGACACTCGTATATGAATATGTAGTAGTTGTTAATTCTACATTAAGAAAGTAAAGCAAATCTCAAAAGTCTACAGTTTAAATGGCACAACAAAAGCTTTGTGAATTGGCGTACGACATAATCCAGCATTATAGCGACGAACTGGTAGGTAATTGTCACAAACCCCACATAATCAAGCAATATAGTGACAAACTGTGGGATGGGTGTCACAAACCCCGCGTCATTATACGAACTTCTTGACCTTTTCTCATAAGTACTTTAAAAAATATCTGCGTTTAAAATAATAATGTATATATGATATTAAAATTTACATAATTTTGAAGATAGAAGTCCTAAAATAAATATACAATTATTTTAATTTTATACTTTATTTTTTTTCTAGAAATGCACTAAATGCTAAAAATTTTCAAAAATTCCAGCTCAACAGCGAACCGACGAACGCATCAGCTACTGCGGAAAAACTAATGCTTATAAAACGAATGCTAATTTATTATAATTTACATGATACCTACCAATTAATAAAAATTAGAGAAATATATAAAACACATTCAAATCCGGATCCGGCAGCCGCAGCTAGTTCCAATTGTGGTGAGAGCTAATGTCATTAGCGTTACATTACGTTACGTTACGTTACGATATGTGCCACTTATAGTTACGTAACACATTTCGGTAACGTTAAATACACTCTTATTCGTTTAAACTCATTTAGTGTCACTGGTTAACATTTTAATTAATCTACTTTTGAAAATGAGGGGGAGGGGGGGGCGAGATATGACAAAAAAATGGTAACATGATGCAACTTTACAAGAAAATAGTTAACAGTAGAAAACCAGCTCTTCAAATAAACAGCGTATACCAAATATGTGTACATACAACATTCTGAATCATAAAGCTATTAGCAAAAATATACAGTCTAATGACTGATATTGTCTGATTTTGGTCGGAACTGAGCGATACTTACACTTTGTTCCCCAAATCAGTTTGTCTATAAGGTATTTAATATAGCAGAAATAGCAATAGAAAGACCGAGACTACAACGAGATCAGACCGAGACTACAACGAGATCAGACCGAGATTACGACGAGACCAGACTGAGACTACAACGAGACCGGACCGAGACCAGATCGAGACTTCAACGAGACCAGACCGAGACCAGACCGAGACTACAACGAGACCAGACCGATTCCGAGTTGTATCCAGCGTTTCGTGATGTTTGTTTCTCACCTCTTGAAAATTCTTACTCTGCAATCAGAGCAGAACAGAGACTGAGAGAGAGAAGTTGATCCCAGATTTTATATACTATCTGCTAAGTGACCCGAGCCAGTGCTAGAAAATTGTTTAAATTAGTACAATTAAAGAGACGATTAAGCAAATGATCACAAGAAGGTTACAGGAATAAATGCTAAATTTTCAGAATCTGGACCCGGTCGTTATGTGTCCACATATGACAACATATCTGATGATTCATGGTGTCATTGTTGACGGTGATGGGCCTCATGTAGACCTTACGGTCGAAAACGTTATGCTGCACCCTGAGCTTAGATAACTCACATAATAATAAAATGGAAATTGTGTTGTAAAGAAAATATAAGTTATTTAATTTCTTTATTTTTTAAATTTTTTAAGGGTTCCTTAGAAGGCTTTACAACTTTTCGATGATCCTTTTATTGACACGACAGGTATATTATATGTATTTGCAAACATCTAAACATACATTTTTAAATATCAATATTGCAGAACATTTGTTCTATAACAAGTCTTCCCACGGACAAGAGAGTACGTGCCTCATCTCAGGAGCAGTCAATCTGTCCGCCCGTACTCTAGTCCGCACTCTACTCTCTACACTCTACTCTCTACTGTCGCATAGTAATTCATTTTCGAAACCATTTGATGAACTTATAAATAATTTAATAAAACATAATATTGTTCTACATTTTATATTTCAATAACAATCTTTTAAATGTCGAAATAGAGAACCTGTATAATCTTTTATACAATTAACAAATAACAAAAATATGATTAATATCCGTTCCATTCCGTTTCGTTTCGTCTTACCGACCTGCGTTCCGCTGCAAGGACTTCAGTAATTTGTTTGTCACATAATATAAAGCGTTCGAGACGTATAGGTACTGCACTGCAAGCTGCGTGCATCCATGTAGGTAGTGGTCGAAGGTACGGAGACCCTAACCCACCGGAGGAAGGAATGAGGCATTGCTACTCCGCACTAAGAGTGGCAATCTATAACCAACAGATTTTTTTCTTCATTGATGGTATTTAGTTTCATTAGTTTGTTCAGTATCCGAGCAGCTTCAGTAAAAGTTCAGTAGTTTCGCGCTGCTGTATTGGCAGTATCTATGCAGTCACCAATTGTACCGATTTAGTAGTGAATTTTTTTGAAGACACATGGTTTTAGATTATGTTTTTCGTAATTGGCGATGTTTAGTTATTTTTCTTACGATTACGACAAACAATAAATACTATACTAATCACATTGATATAATACATAAAATAAAAACGTATGTGACATTAATATATTCAAATGAACAGCTAAGAACTCCCATAAACCTTAATCCGATGTATAGTTAAATAAAATTACAATCACACTGTCCAATTACTGTCCATAACTTTCTCCGTCGCGTTCGGAACATCGCTCATCACGTCACACGTCCAAACGTCACCGTCACCGTCACCCTGACTAACTTCAGTACAACAACATTCGAACAGTTTCTAGTCACACCTCGACCGACTCGTGACTCGACGAGATATTTAATACTTTGGTAAACTACAATGTTAATGTTTGCTTGACGTTGCAAATTGCTTAAGGATACCAGTTCCACACATATTCAAAGAAGGACCTAAAATTGTTGTTTTTGTGCAAAACAGGTAACTAATTGTTTTTAAATTAGCGATTAAACCAATTACTCCATCAAAAATAAAACCGTGTATGGACGGGACGGAGTAAACAGGGGGACACATATTGTCAGCGCATAGAAGCCAGGTTGTTGGCAGTTCGTTGGCAGGTTGGTCAGTAGAAGGAAGGCGAAAGACAGCTATCCTGGGGAAAAACAGCTAGGATCTTTCTTTCACCTCAAACCTCTTCTTCTATCGCTACATGAAAGCTCCTCATATGCTGAAATACCTAAGAAAATTGCATTGACCAGTCTTGCTTGTAGCGGGACGATATGCTCCGCTACAGTTTTCCCTTCACAGAACAAAGTCAAAACCTATCCATGGTGTTGGTGTCTCGTTGCACAATTTATTTAGTAATGCAGGACTTAAATTATTAGTGAGACGAGGTTGTGCTCCTCGTTATAATGTGGGTGTGTATATATGGGGAGGGATCCGTCTTAGTGATAAATGGTCGTGAAAATATGCAGTTGCCGCTTCGTGACGTCCTTTCGCGTCCTCGTCAGCTGCACGTTATGAAGTCGGCAACAGTGTTATCACCCATGCTAATGCCAATGACACGGTAAATGGCAGATTTGCTTATGTGATTGTGTAATTGATGTGATTTACTCTTACAATAGGACTAGACTAGAAATAATATACACTCAAATTATTATTATTGCCCTAGTCGATTTATCATAATTTCGGCCTTCAAAATTATTTATAAAGACATAATTAAATTAAAATAAACTACTTTGGGCAGTTCTAACTTACGAAATCTCGAGGGGCGTGGGAACCGTCATTAACGCATAATAAAGTTCGGCGATTGTCGCTTATTATCGGCTTAGCATCAAGTGCCTCCGGCGATGTTCGTGCGGCTCGGGACGAGCTGCGCCAATCAGCGTCGCGACGTAACTACTTTCACCGACCCGCACCCAAAACGTACACGTTGACCATTCGTATTTTGTTATTACTATGGAATGCCATGCTTTCTTATTTCGTTTTGATTCGGTTTCCTCGATGTCGTAATCGCGATCATTCGATTATGTATATGAGACGTCGAAGTTCGCGGCTCTATTTTAGTACATCTTATTATATGGTTAGGACACTTCCGAAGCATTTCGAGTCTTCGTTCAGGTTTTCTAACATTAGTTTCCCGGTAACTTTTATAGTTGGGCAGATACTTTACAACTTACTCTCACTCTTTATTAGCATTGTAAGTACCTACGTATAGGTATTTAGATACGTGTCTATTGCCTGCATGCATCTTCGTCAAACGTCGGTCGAATCACGAAGAGCCATATCTGAGTTTAACAATTCTGCAGTAGACCAATTTTAAATAAAAATGCTCGTGTTACACCAGTCTAATTACTACCCTAAAGTTTTATAGGTTGGTCCCGCGGGATCCCGCTGCTTTTATTAATCTGCTGGATCCCGCAAATTAAAAATTTGGCGCTAAAACATTTGCATAAATCGCGAGTAGTACGAGTGCGACGTTTCAATTGTTCATAAATGGCACTGCGCTGCGCCTGCGCACGTCTTTTTGTAGGTGACCAGTGTTTTGTTTTCGTATTCACTGTCCGGCGTTTAATATAGCGACGCAATAAATTCCATTTGCTTCTAAGATCCGGTATTCCGACTAGAAATTTTAGGATTTACCCGCCTATTTCATATGACATTTTGAAACACAGCTATCTGATATCACTTGAGCGAGACAAAAAACCACAGCGCTGTTCAGTATAATTAAAGGTGAGCGTCAAATCGGTTTTTAGGTATTTACTTGAAAACTTACTCGATTTTTTAGATTTCAGTAGAAACAGCCATGGACTTTCTAGTTAGCTAGCCATTAATATGAATTTTAATGTTATATGTTAAAGAATAGCGGTTAAAAACCAAAATAAAAATAATAATTTAGAGGTCTTTTCCAGATAAACCCCGCAAATCAATCCCGCGGGATTGAATGAGCTGCGGCATTGCAATCCCTAGTTGAACAGAAGCGTCATTTGTATAAACAAATAACAATCTTTGTATGTCTAAACTTTTTCTTGTTTACTTAAGCCCTTTTGTGATATGCATAGATTTTCAATTTTATATACGCCCTTACTACTTTAGCTCTTATATAAATAGAAATGGGTTTTGTTAAGATTAAACTATTATTCAGTACTACGAAAATGTAAAAAATTCAAAAAAACCACACATGTGCAGGAAAATTAGTAGTAGTAGGTATTTAAGTAGTATTACTAGAATCTTACATCAATTACTTAGTCGTCACTTCTTTCTCCTTGATGTGCCCATAATTCAGCTTCTCTTTAACCTGGCTTGTACCTTTTACCTTTTCTATAGATATTATATTACAGAAACAGCATTAATTGTTTTTCAGTCTATGAAAGGACAATTTTAAAGTTTTGAACACACTTTACAACTATAAAGTTATTACATACTAAGGCCTTGGTTATTCATTCTCACACCAACGGTAATTTACAGTGGTTGTATTTAAGGTTTTATTCAAGGAAGAAGTTTATTAAATTTTTAAACAGTCAGAAATTGGCGAGGAATCCCCCCGTTGTTGCAAGCATCGCGGTGACCGCTTCAAAACAGTAGGACCGTAAGCTTGTTTGTCACCTCGGTGTTATATATAAAAAATACTAGGGTCAAGTTATTCTTTTGTACTGTTTTTTTCTACATAGATGTGACTTGAGGCGTGAAATATGTTAATATGTTTAGTTATCACATCACAGTGATCGCAACTTGGTATCAATTTCACAATAGACATCTTATCTCCCTCCTCTTATTCTTTTTTCATTGTTCCAGTGACCTATAATTTTTGCATATAAGTGCGGAAACTGTTACTGTGCTACTGCTTCTGTGATAGCGAGTACACTTGTCCAGTCAGGCACGCTATTGAAACGCTATCAAATTGAAACTGGTTCGCTTTTATAATCACAGATGGAACTGTACTAAATAGAAAGAAGCTATTAAGTTTTTTTCGTCAGCCTATAATATTTTAGAGGCAAGAAAGTAATAATCACTCCACCGCCCCAACTTTTCGCTGAAGATTGCAAGCAGCACCGCAGCAAAAGTTAGTCCGCGTGTAGTTGTTAAGGCCATCTGCGGCCAACAACAGTAGACAGTAGTTAGAAAGAAAAAAGAAAAAGTAATAATCTCTGAAAACACGTACCTTCAACCCTGATTTTGACTATGCATGAAGGTTCATTCAGAGCATGTGTAGTGTAAAGTAAATAACTGAGTTTTTTTTTTGGTTTGCTATAAGTATAAATCACCCAACAAACACAAGAACATTTAAAGCAGGTTTGGTGCAGTTAGCTAATTTACCACGCAGATCATTTTGGCCATTTTTGTTTTGTTTTCGTCCCTTCTTCAAACATGTTATCGTTGTGAACAGGCGTTACTGACAAATTATACCTATGCCTTTTCGTGATTTTTTAAACTGGATGTAAAAGTAGATAGGGACCTTCGTAATTGTTTGTAAATTCGGTTCCATTTACATTTCAGTTAAGTCTTTTCGTGACAGTAAAACATGCACTTTGCATTACGTTGACGGAGCCAACTAAAAAATGATAATTGATTGAATACGCTTTTTCGTGATTTGATCGACTTATTACGAATCGGTGATAAATTCTATAAATTTAATAAAAATACATCCTACTAAATTATAAATGTGAAAGTTTGTAATAATGTCTGAATGTTTTTATTCCGAAGTTCAAAATTCAAAAGTTCCCGCGGGAATAACTTTAACCGAGCCTAAACGAACTATAGCTATAGGTATAGCTTGCTATAGCAAACGTTATAAGTATATTTATAGTTATAATTAATCAGTTAATTAAGGAGTTTCACGCCGATAACCAAATTTAGGGCGGGCGAAGTCTAGTTAAATATATTTAAGGTTTTTAACAAACTTCTTAAATTTCAAGGTTTAACCGTTATTTTTAGGTCTTGTTCCTGCCTTTCTTTGTGCCTTCCTTCCTTTGCACCTGCGCCCTCGGTCCTAATGTTTCGACTCCAAAAATCTCAAATATATATCCACTGTGTAGGGTAGTAGATTTGCGCCTTTTGTTGCCTTCTGCAAAATCAGCCGCCGCACCAGCCCTATTCTGTGTTCCTTGAAGATGTGACGTCGCAAGGGTATCTACTCAAGCAGCGTCAAGAATCAAAGTTATGCCAATCTCTCATAAATTGGAAAAACGTTAACTCGAAATCGACACTTTCTTCGGGGCAACTCTCTTAACCTCTACAATTCTTTCTTAACCACTAAAAGATTAAAAAATAAACCTATATTTAAAATTATATAATGTACAGTCATTAAGAATTTTAAATGTTTTAAGCAATACTGTACCTATAAAGGTTTTCTGGAGTATAGCACAAATTATACAAAAACGGTTTTTTACAAAAGCTGAAATTACAGGAAAAACACATGGAAATATCAATCAAAAAACAACTGCGTTTTGGCTCGTTAGAGTATATATCCGAATCAGATTACGAATTTGTAAATTGCGAAGTAAAAGTAATTAACAAATGTAAAAACGTAATTTTCTAAGGTTTTTTTTATTTTTCTTAAACACACTAACCTATATCGTTTACTCAAATCAAAAGGTAATTCTAATGCTTTATAATTAAAGTAATTACTAACAATTTTATAATAATTAAATTTAACTATATAATATTTTTTTTGTTTCAAGCCCATCTTTCTTTTTTATGAGCAAAAACCGTATATTTGAAATTTTGTAAAAACTAAATAATTCTTTTTTTTTTACCAACTATACTATAAGGTTTTCGTAGGTTTATCGGACTATTATTCTAAATGTCCAATCTTCTGCAGCGATATCCAAAATTTACATAATTACCTTTATACGGTTTAAGATTTTTATTTGTCAAAAGATTACATTTTGAGAAATAAAATTATGATTTGTAATCGCTTACGATTTGGAGAATTGCAATTTTCTTTACGTGTTTAAAAATTTTGATGGGTGACGGACAGTACATTTAAATTTTATTGTCTAACTAAAAAAAAAGTATAGAAACATAAGTGTTAGTTAGTTAGATGTGCAATTAGTAACAGTAGCAGTAACTAAGCGCTTATCTCTAAAATAATACATTAAACTGGTTCCTTTAATGTATGTGTGACTAGAGCCGGGTAGCACACATCAGCTGATCGTAGGTTAACAGTTGGTTAGGTAATTAGATAGAATATATGCATAATTTGTGTGATGTGTTAGTCTGTGTGTATGTATCTATGTACCTCTACGCATCGATTTGTGTGATGTGTTAGTATGTGCGCATGTACCTATGTACATTACGCATCTATTTGAGTGATGTGTTAGTATGTGCGCATGTACCTATGTACATTACGCATCTATTTGAGTGATGTGTTAGTATGTGCGCATGTATCTATGTACCTCTACGCATCTTGTTGTGTGATTTGTTAGTATATGTGTATGTACCTATGTACATTACGCATCTATTTGAGTGATGTGTTAGTATGTGCGCATGTATCTATGTACCTCTACGCATCTTGTTGTGTGATTTGTTAGTATATGTGTATGTATCTATGTACCTCTACGCATCTATTTGTGTGATGTGTTAGTATGTGCGCATGTACCTATGTACACATTACGCATCTATTTGTGTGATGTGTTAGTATGTGCGCATGTATCTAAGTACCTCTAAGCATCTATTTGCGTGATGTGTTAGTATGTGCGCATGTACCTATGTACACATTACGCATCTATTTGTGTGATGTGTTAGTATGTGCGCATGTATCTATGTACCTCTAAGCATCTATTTGCGTGATGTGTTAGTATATGTGTATGTATCTATGTACCTCTACGCATCTAGTTGTGTGATGTGTTAGTATGTGGGCATGTATCTATGTACCTACGCATTTATTACTTTTGGTACCTATGTAAAGAGTGTTATTTAATTTTTTTTGGCGAATTGTTTTATAATAGTAGATTGACAGCGATGATGTTAACAATTACATTATCGACTTTTACTGCAAAATTATATAATTGTAAAGATTGCACTTAGTGTATATACTTGTAGGTAGATAAATCCAGTGTTTCACGAAGTAATGACTAACAATTTAAAAATGATTGTATGTAGAGATGCGGACTAGATGAAGACATTAATTTCTATATATCAAAGTGCATATGTTAATCATTTTAATCCTTTAAATACTTAAAGAGTCAAAGTATAAGAGGTAACGAAGCCAAATGAAACCCACCTCATTTTGAATTCATATAAGTCCTTTCGAACTTTTCAACATTTTTGACAATATTTCAATTGAATTTGGTACAAGCGTTCAATAAAAAAAAATATAAGTAACATGCAATATAAAATATATATAAAACCAGACCAGATACATTGCGTTACAAGAAATGTTACGGTGATGGGCCCACCCGTGTCCCTGTCTCTGTCCCAGTCCTTGTCCCTGGCACGGGGGACTAAAGCGATTGATGAATGGAGGCTGTCCCTCATAATATGATGTGGTGGGTGAGTATCCAGCCACTGGTTATCCCCTTGTGAAGATAAACACCGGAAAGTTACATGCATACATATAATATAAAATTTCAAAATGATTGATAATTAAAATAGACAAGTGCGGCAATTCAGACCATAAGTGGTCTTTGTTTTAATCACTTAATAAAAAAATAGTTTATTAAATTTGATCGGTTAGCGTCTTGTGCAGTTACGTCAACCTGAAGAAAAGAGCATTAACAAGTTGGATACAAATATTCCTTTTTTAATATAAAATAGTTTTTTTAATTTTCACATTTAAGATTTAGAATTTTGAAGTAGATAGATCTTTCCTGTATTAAGAATTTAGGAGGTACGCTTTAGTTACACTGGGCCTTGTTTGGCTCTGATACCTTAGATCGCAGCTTGAGACCGCTGGCCCAGAACCCCCTGCGCCCGCGGCGTCACGCCCTTGGCAGTAAGCAGTTGAGCACTGACTCAGTCACGACTCCGCTCGTACTCATTCTGATGTAACATAGTGATTTAAATATTTGTAAGAAAGTGAAAAGTGAAGTATTCAGTTAATTTTTCGTTTTGCACAACTTGTGACATGGACAGACTTTGGACGTCACGTAGTTTTATCATTTACCTAACATCCTATTCCAATTATTTTAAATGCGAAAGCGAGTTCGGCTGTCAGGCTGATCTGACTGGTCTAACTGGTCTAGCTGGTCTGGCTGATCTGGTACCTTTTCCGTGAAACCTATGAAGTTGTTTGTCATGGTGATAGCTCGGGTTCCGCAGGGTCGGGCATGCAGGGTCGGGCATGCAGGGTTGGGCATGCAGGTACACTTGTTCTTAAAAGAAACGTAAAAGGCATATCCTAAAGCTTCTTATCTCATAAGTATTTCAAGATTGGGTTCAATTTAAAAAGAGAATTATTTTAGATTGTGGGTATATAGAGATATAGAGATGGTACTTTTTTTCTCTTGAACAAATTTCTTCCGAAGCGAAGGCACCGAGAGCTTACACTCGTACCTACAAAAATAACGCAAAAACCTCTTCCTATTTCATCTCATACATACCATTAAGTATCTGTTTCGTCACTAGGTTCATGTATCTATTAGGTGATAACCAGCAAGTTTAAGAAGATATTTAAATCGAAACGAACATCAATATGGTAATTTCACCGAAAACCAAACAAGTAAGTTTATCTTATTTTTGTATTTATTAGTTAAATATTCCCAATAAAATTCATTGATTATTTAAAAATAGGGTATCACATTACTTTTTGAAGTTAAAAAGTACGTATAATAAATAAACAAACAAATGTGAATGCTTATATTTCTACAGACAATGAACAAAACAAAACATTGAGAGCGTCCTTAAGTCATAATGACCTCTACTTTGGCATTCAACGATAAAAAAAAATTACGTAAAGAAGAAATCAGTTAATAAGCAGAACTCCTACTTTTCTACACGACAGTTAGTTTTTGTAATTCTAACATTGACTTACAATAAACTATTTCATCTATTCCCCAGACGATATTTTCGCTCGGAGCATTGTTTAACATGATGAGCGTGGGCATGTCTATCGGATACCCCGCCGTCCTGGTGCCGGCGCTACTGGACCCCACCAGCGAGGTGCTGGCAGACCAGCACCAGACAGCATGGCTAGGTATCATTTACATCAGTTGTAACAGCCATTTACTGCTACCATAGCATTCCTCACTGCACGCAGCATTCAATTCAGCCCACAATCTCATTGCAGAGAGAGATGTTTGGTTCACCGCAGTTACTCATGAACTTTTACGTGGCTTATTTGATCGTTTATATTTATTCCAATTTCTTCCTCAAATCTGAATCTGACCAAAACTTATACTTGAGATATATTGGTATCCGATTTCAAAGAAAAAAAAAACACTTAGCTCAATGATCCAGCTGCTTAAGATTTTAATTTTTTGAAGTTGGATTTTTTTTTTATTTCAATCTGTACTTGGACATTATATATCAGTAGGTAGGGGATTATTATAAATTTTATATTCAACGGCAAAGATATCGCGTAACATACACACAAAGATATCGTGTAACGTAGACACAAAGATATCGCGAAACATACACACAAAGATATTGCGAACATACATACAAAGATATCGCGTAACGTACACACAAAAAACCTACTCACTAACTAAACATTTAATTATAAATATATTTTAAAACCAAACTTTAAAACCATCTCGGGCTACTGACATACACTTCAAATCATTCAAAATCAGATCAGTGGTTGTTGAGAAATCAGTGAACATATATAGAAAAAAACATATGTGTCAAACATAAGACCTCCCCCTTTTTTGAAGTCGGTTAAAATACAGATTCATCTATGACTTTTATCTTTTGCAGTGACAATGACTGGGTTCTCGAGCTTGCTTCCCGTGCTGGCTGTGGGCCCGTTGATGCACTTTTACGGACGACGGTTCACAAACTTTTGCGTGACCCTACCCGCGCTTCTCGGTTGGATAATCATCGCTTTCTCCAATTCCCTGCCACTACTATTCTTAGGTCGTTTCTTACACAGTTCAGAATGTGGAATTGTCTGCTTTTTTGCAACTTGTATTTCTGAATTCTCGTGTCCCCGTATCCGAGGAGTGCTGCTGAACACGAAGTTATTCGTGGTCTCATTGGGCATATCTCTTATACACGTACTGGGTTATTTTTTGCACTGGAGACATTTAGCACTTTTAGGAACAGTGCCTTCTACAATATCCTTAATCATTACATTTTTTTGGCCCGAAACCCCTGACTGGCTGGTGTCCAGGGAACGATATAAAGAGGCTGAAACTGTCTTTTTTTCGATACGAGGAGTCAGTGATGAATCGCGCAAGGAAATAAAGAAACTGATAGAAGAGAAACAGATTAAACTTCAGTTCTCCAAACAGAGAACAATAATACATTTCATTAAACGGTTAAGGTCGAGAGTGTTGTGGAGACCAGTAGTGCTGCTGTACTTTGGAATCCTATTACCTGAGTTTGGAGGTCGTGCGTATTTTCCGGCTTACTCCATACAACTGGCGAAGCAGATCAGCGGCGATGACGCTAAAGGTTACATGTTTACATATATCTTGGACGCTGTACAATTAATATCTACAACATTCTCTTTTTATTTTATCAAGAAGTGCAATAGGAGGGTCATACTGCTGTACCCCAGCTATTTCTCTATCGTGCTCCTAATGGTGGTGGCGGCGCTGCTATTTTGTCAAGGTCAAGTATTATGAAACACAAATTTTGATATGGATTATTTTACTTTTGTTATCGCTTTACTTTTTTGTGATGACTTGTACAGCATTCGCTGTATCATATGTTATTATAGGAGAGCTACTTTCGCTGGAGTACAGAGCTGTTGGAGCTGTAATCAACGGAGTGCTGTTTTGCGCGACAGACGTGGCTTCGATGAGAATAATGCCGTTGATGAGAGACAAGCTGCAGTTACACGGGATGTTCCTGGTGTATTGCTACGGCATGTTGGTCACACTTGCGTACTTGCAATACGATTTGCCGGAGACCAAGAACCGCACTTTACAGGATGTTTCTGACTACTTCAAAGGTAAAAGCCCAAAATATCGATCGACAAAATCTGTTACTAATACTGATGAAAATAAAGAACTTAATTCTTGAAAATGTTTGATTTCTGTTAAATAAATATTCCAAAATGTACTCGCCTTCGTGCTTAATCACTCAAATTGTTTTTGTACATTCAATAAATTGGTGAGAGCAAACATACTTCTGTTAGTGACCATTAAATTCCTGATGATAATGTATGTGGCTACCGTGGTACATTTTTGTTGTGTCAACCAGCTGGATACCTTAAAAATTGTTTTTTGCCATTTGGCTACGAATCTCCAAAAAAGACGGCAGTGCGAGGACGACTCGAGCTCCTAGTTTCCTTCTTGTTTATAAAATCTTACAAATTTCAAACATATGTTGTTTTGGTATCAGCTTGGTTAAGTAATTGATGTTAGTGTTATTTTCATGTTCGCATTATTCGATTTTAATAGCAAAAAAAAGTTAAAAATTAAGAAAATCATGCGAAAAAGGGTAAAAAGTAGTTTGTTTTGTATTGAACACATAAAAAAAACGGTCAAACGTTAAACGATAAACACAAATCATTACATGGTTAAAATTTGCAGTCATATATAATTAAGAAGGAAACTACGAACTCGAGAAACTAAAAAAAACATTTAAAAACAACGCTTATAAAAAAATAACTAGAAAATAATACGTTACGGAGCTAAAAAATATTTTCAATAAAAAATTAAACCAACTACAACCATAGGATATCAATAGGCAATTTATACCTATTTTTGCTACAAATGTTTTTAAAAATACTTGAAGCGATTTGGGTATTTTTATAAGGTGCGAGACAATAAGCTAAGAGGTCACTTAAAAGTAATAAATAAAAACTTTTTAACAAAACCAACAACCGACTTCAAGGAAAGATGCACTTAAAAGGTAGAAATAATTATTTCGAAAATTCTGATCTAAATTATGCGTAATGAATTAATTACGGGCAATAAGAAGAAAATTACTAGGCTATTTAGAAGCCCAAAGCGGAAGGCCCAAGGCTTTAATGACTCGAGTTTGTAATTTTCGTATCGTCCGTAACACGGTTACAATGTTTTTCATAACGTTTGCGAGTAAATAAATAAAAATATAAGTTGAATAAATTAATAAACTCACCAAAATACGATTGAAATGGCGGGAATAGATGTAGGGAAAACAACGCATCCGCCATATCTAGAGAATTTATGAATTACGAAGTTTTGTTTGAAGTTAAAAGTTTGTAGATAATTGCTCACTTGTATTGTGCGCGGAGTTCGTGTTTTGAACCACGATACAGCTCTTATAAATACTTGATAGAATATTCGCGTCATTATCACCCGAGGGTTCTATAAACGCACGGTTTGTTTAGAGAAAATAAAATTTACAAAAAAAGCCTGTGGGAGTTATAAAGATCTTAGCACCTGCTTTACTTGTACCTACTGGCACTGTTTACAAATAAGTGTGATGAAAAGAAAGAAGCGGTAATATAAAACACCTATATTTATACCTAAAGAATATACCCCCATTGCCTGTTCCTGAGGTACTCTTTAGAGGTAATCCTGACTATTGGGCAGAGGGAATGTACCTATTTTGTATAAGATAGCTAAATTTTGTACTAGATAGGAACAAGGAGGGCGTATTATTCCTTATAGCCCTGGTAATACTAATATGAGTACCTATACTGAAAGTCGTTTCGCTTAACAATGTCATACACATTACCTGCAATGTAGTGTTTGCATAACAATAATAAATTATACACGTAATATTAATTAATTACTCTCATGATATTTGTTGATACTGCTGCACATACTGTATTAATACTTTTGCCAATGACCTTTATCGTACTGTATAAATACATAATTTATACAAAAGAGTGCTGTCCAGGTACGATAAACAACGACCATTTTAGACCACAGATGACCAAATGACATCACAACCACGGCTCTTGAACTCAATCTAAAATAATTCAACTAAAGACCACAGATGACCAAATGACATCACAACCACGGCTCATGAACTCAATCTAAAATAATTCAACTAAAACCAACTAACTACAAACAAACACATGTCATAGCAAGGTATTTTGTTTTCTTCGTAGTTGCACGTCAGCTGTCAATGTCAAATTTGGACTTCCGGTCCACTTGATTTAATACAGTAAAAACAAACTTAAAGTAACTTAAGCAGTGGTTTCTTGTGGTCGTGGTAACGGACCGCTACCAAAGTAAGTTACTGTAACTTGTTACTTAGTTAACTTTACTAAACTAAATTTCCACTTTTTGTATAGCCACACATTCTAAAAACGCCAATTTGTTCATTGATTTACTACCATCTCTAATAAACGTTTAGTTAGTGAGGTACCGAAGCTGAGTCTCAGTTTTTTGCTATTTCCCACAATAAAATTGCTAGATCCACTCCTAAATCAAAGTGATAAACTTTAGCTAAAAGTAATATAGCATTAGATATAAACTAATATTACTAGGTATTATAGATAAGCAAATTTTAAAAGGTAAAGCTATTTTCCTAAAAGCCTTGTCTAGTAATAAAGTTATTTGGTTGCAGATCAGCATTGCCAGAAACGGCACCTGATTATGACTTGTCTTTGCTACTTACGCTTGGATTTTACACCGCGCATTTAAGAGTAGGAGCATCAATAAACAGTTACTGTGAGGTAGGCTTAAAGTACGCTCTGCTGTATTCATAGCAGGAACATCAATAAAAAATAGCTGTTAGATAGATTTGAAGTGCGTGCGTTAATAGTTATTAATAAATAAAAAATATAGTAGGAACACCAATAAATGATAACTGTAAGAAATGCTTGAACTTCACCCCGCGGTTCTTAGAGTAGGAACATCAATAAACGATAACTTTAAGGTATGCTTGGACTTCACCCCGTGGTCTTTTAACATCAGTAAACGATAACTGATAGGTAGGTTTATAGAATAGGAACATTAATAAACTTTTTAAAACTGTTACGTAGACTTGAAGTGCGTCCTGAAGTATTTAGGGTAGGAACATCAATAAACTGTAACTATAAGGTACGCTTGGAGTGCGTCCTGCTATTTATATTTAGCGTAGAAACATCAATAAACGATAACTTTAAGGTATGCTTGGACTTCAGCCCGTGAAGTTGTAACATAAATAAACTGATCTCATAGGTAGACTTGAAGTGCGTCCTGCGGTATTTACAGTAAGAACATAAATAAACTGTTACCGGGAGATATATATGCTTGAATTGCATCTTGCAATAATGGTAAGGAAATTAATAAACGATAATGAAATGTTTCTTTGTATAAACGCACATTTTGCTGCATCGAAAGAGCATCACCTCACCGTGGGATAAACTAGTGAATAAGTGCATGGGAGATGCGATGCGGATCTGGAGCCTTAATTAATAATATATTGTTGTTTATGAAGTTTACTTAACCGAGAAAAATGTATTCATTGAGACAACAACAACCTCACAAAGGTTAACCTCTACAAATATATTTACACAGACTTGGTACCTATTTACTAATTCTTTACACATTTTTATATTTATTCAAACTTACCCATCACAACTGCAGAATTTAGTTTTAATTTATGTGAGCTGTTTGTAGCCTTCAAAAATTAATTAATTAAATTACTTTTTTACTTTTATGAAAACATAGATACTTCATTAAAACACGAGCATCCACTCGTCAATAATATATAATATTATAATGTAGATTTTGGATGGTCTTATATTCCTCTTGGTTCCGTATTTAAGTTATTCATTGATCCGTAAATGATCGAAAAGTTTACAACGATGCTAATTGGCGCCACCATTAAATATTTTTGCTTCCTCTTTGTAAAAAAAATATAACAAAAATTTACTACTTACATAGAAATTATTACACTATTGATAAGTTACGTTTAATACATTTTTATTGTTTCTGGAACACATCTGTGAGCTTTAATTACCATTTGTATTGTTTCTGGAACACATCTGTAAACTTTAGTTAACATTTGTATTGTTTCTGGAACATATCTGTGAGCTTCAATTTACATTTCTGTTGTTTCTGGAACACATTTGTAAGCTTTAGTTAACATTTTTATTGTTTCTGGAACATATCTGTGAGCTTTTATTAAAATTTGTATTGTTTCTGGAACACATCTGAGAGCTTGAGTTAACATTTTGCATTGTTTCTGGAACACACTTGTTTTTTTTACCACTAGGGTGGTAATAGTGGCAAACTAGCTTACAGTGTGCCTGGTGGTAAGTGGTTACCGCTATCTATGGACGCTTGCGTGCGTTGCCGAGCCTTTAAAAATCTAACAACTTCTTTCTTGAAGAAACCCATACTGTAGTCCTTAGTAGGAAGGAAGTGTTTGAAGGTATTTTTTGAAATCGCATTGTATGTACATTACCATTTAGGTTTAAGGTGTAAAACTCGCAGATGTTTGAAAATGTTCTAAAAATAGCTCATGACTTTTACATTTGACATAGCATGGTGCGAAACGTAATGTTTTTTCTGAAAATTAAGTATCTATAGTAGTATAATATTATTATATACCTAAACACCGAACACATCGCTTAGTAGCAATAAGACCGCTTAAATTGTAGTACTAACAAACTCCACCTATAACTTTTGGGGATGAAGAATTTAAGAACAAATTTACAATCAAAACTGTTTTACTGAATAAAAGTTTAATCAACTTTCGCAGGAGGTAGTCGTAGTAGTATTCAGAATATTTCTTATTGTAAATGTTTTATAAAGTAATAAATGCAAATACATTATTAATCGAAAAAGAAATTAATATTAGAGCAGCCTCGCTGTCATCGAAGACAGGTCGTGTGATGAGGTCGTGTGATGAGGCCACGACTTCTGCATAAAAGTGTTTTCCATTGTTCAATTCAAATATTTTTTCTATGAAAATGTGTTGACATAGCCTTTGTCAAAACTCAAATATCGTAAACCTATTCGTATACATCTTCTCATATTTCAGAATAACAAATAGTTTTGAGACAGAGTGAACCATTTGAAACAGAGTGAACCATTTGAGACAGAGTGAACCATTTGGAAATTATTGATTTAACTGTTTTAAATATGAAGTTTTCCCCAAAATTAAAACAAGTAAGTAGGCATTAGTAGTATAAATATATAAGTATATTTAAATTTAATTATAAAGAAGTGCCTTGCAGTATCACCTGCGGAAAATTATTTTCCCGTGAGAATTTTATATAAAATGTTCTGTCTTTAACCTGTATCCCTTTAGCTTTTAGCTGTATCCCTTCAAGGTTTTAGATAGGTATCCTTGTGCCGAAAATACGTTTTAAATTTCTTTCTATTCTTTTTTCTTAGTTAGTTTATTCTGTTTTTAGTTTTTTTGTTATTCTCTCTCTTTTTGTCTCTTATTTCTGTTTTACCTTTTTACCCGAATGCCAAGGAAGGGTTATGTTTTTCGTGCGTATCTTGTATGTATGTTTGTAATTATTTTTTTCAAAACCCTTGAGTGGGGTATCAACATAAAGGGATATATAACACTTATAATAAAAATGCCAAGTGGGAGTCGAAAATAAAAATAAAACTGCATATAAAAAGCTGTAAATAAAAATATCTAATTCAATAAAAAAAAACCCGACTGCAAAAACATTAACAACCAAAAATAAATAAAGAACCTAAAACATTCCAAATATTTAATATAAGCAGGCGGGGTTCTTTTGATGCAAGTTCAAATAGTGTACAGATTGCTGAAACTATAGCAGTTACCTTATTATACTCGTGAATGTTTTAAAAACGAGTCCCGTCTGCTTATAGTTAAATATTTTGTATGTTTTGGGTGCACTTGTCAATTTGTTTTTAGTTCTTACGGTTGATTTGACCAAAAGCTATGTTAAACCAAAGTAACTTCTTCTAGAAAAACTTACATCTTTAAATTTACTTCTAGCGTTTGGGTTTTCCATCGCAAAAGAAGAGTAGACAATACTGAGTGTGGCGTAATATAGGTACAAGGAATTAATGGCGAATGAATATATTAACCGGCTAAAATCAAAATACATACTGTTATGTGGACATGATTTTATCGAATTTATAATGACTTTAAGTGTCAGTTGAAATTAATAATAAATACGAGTGTGGTTCGGTTATATTTTGTGTCGATTGCTAACATTTTTTGGCCGAAGATAAGAAAAAAAATATTACTTATGGAAATCGTACAAAAAAAATTTCATGTTATCGAAAATAAAAAACGGATAGCGTTAAGTAAGGGCGGAACTGCCCTGCAGCGGAGCGGCGCGGCACGGCACTGCTCTGCAGCGGAGCGGCGCGGCACGGCACTGCGAGCGCTGCACTTTTTAGTAAACCGTACTTGGACTGCAGCGGCGCTACACTTTTTCTACACCATTTGTTTGGCAATCTTGGAACAAGATGAACGACATTGACGTAATATATGTTGATGTAAGAATTCACTATTGATTAAAGAGATTTCAGAGTTCAGCCTGCCAAACCGACACGGAACACAGGGGACGTGCTCGAGAAGAAAATAAAGTTTCTTTGTGTTGTTGCTTGCGAACTTCACAACACAATGAATCGGAGTTTTCAGTACCTATTTTTTGTTTTAACAAAGTACGTATTATAACAACAGTATAGCGGATCTGTGCGACGCGGCACTGTGTAACCATTACCTACCTATTTGTTAACGAAAACAGCCGTGAAAAGCAACCGCCAATAAAATAATCCGGGGATAACCTGCCAAGTGCCCACACCGTGCATTTTAGCAGGATGTCTTGGACAGGCAGACTTTTTCTAGAACAAGATTTTGAAACACGCAAAATTTACTACATATCTCGAGAGTAATTACCGATATTAACCTTAGGATAAGAGTTATACCTACTTGTTTGGGTCGAATCCGCCCTTAATGTTTTTGCAGTCATGTTTTTTATATAGTTATATATTTTATTTACATATGTTTTATTATTTTACATTAGTTTTTCTATTTGTACTTTTTATGGTATTTTTGTTTCCTTCCGTTTTTTGTATTCATTCTTTTTTATTGTTTTGGATTTTCTTTATATTTCTATTTTTTTAGTTTTTAGGGTTGCGAACGGAGCCCTATTACTAAGCATACGTTATCTACCTGTCTGTCCGACTATAAAAGGGTCTATATTTTAGGCTGAAATAGGTAAAAAATTAAGGTAGGTTACAACAAAACATGTTTACGTTGTTTTTGCTCTATCGTTAAAACAGTAACACATACAAACTTCAAACTTGCAGTGATTATAGTGCTAGCTCTAAAGTATAACAACAAATAATAAAAACCGGCCAAGTGTGAGCGGGCCCGAGCCATTACCATCTTAAATTACCGTTACAGCGACATTAAGAGATTGTGAGAGATCATTAAGAGCGATTATTATTAAGCGAAACAGTAACACATTTGTTTGTTGGAAACGATATTCAAAGTAAAGCAACGTCGTGCGTTCGTGTTACTGTGGTACGGGACGCACGCGCGCACGCACGCACGCACGCACGGAGCGCGGCAGTCGAGATACACTCAATGGCAAATTCCCATCCATCCACCCTTTATGACAAAAGAAACTTAAGACAGATCTTCAAGAGTTATAACTTTGCAAGCAATTACAAAATGCCTTATACTTACACATTGAACGCTAAAGGGTTACAAAAACAAAATAAACTATAAATAATTTTCAAATGTCATTTAGACCGTATTCTCCCTCGGAGCGCTGTCCAATATGGTGAATATCGGCATGTCGATCGGGTACACCGCCGTCCTCGTGCCGGTGCTCCTGGACTCCTCCAGCGACGTGCCGGCAGACGAGCACCAGACGTCATGGCTAGGTACCCACCACTAAAACACATATACATATATCCCAATTACATTATTACGTCCTTCTTTGGTAGTTCTTAAGATGAAAAGTACACATGTCTATTTCCCCACCATATTTAGTCTTTGCTGCCGATTTCTTCAATCTTAAAATTCCACCTTAACCTCTAAGCAAGTTGCCAACACACACACACACGTTTAATAGATCATTTACATAAGTTAATGATGCTAGTGTCATTGAGATGGTAGCCCTAATTAAGATGGTTGGGTCAGGAGACTGCAGGTTTCGAATAAATTAATATTTTTCGGTCAGGAGGGTGTTTCGGTTCGACTCCCGCTTGGTATCATGATTAATATCTTTTTAATTCTCTTGAAGATCGCCGCTGGGTAGCTGACCAAATACTTCTTTTTAAATATATTTTTTATACCACTAAGGTGGCAAACAAGCTTACGGTCTGCCTGATGGTAAGCGGTCACCGTAGCCTATGGACGCTTGCAACACCAGGGGTATCACTTGCGCGTTGCCGACCCTTCAGAAATCTAATAACTTCTTTCTTGAAGAACTACTATTATATATTATAAGAAAACTTCTCTCAGGTCTTCTAGATAGTCCTCTACTACTAGAAAAAATACACTTTCTTGTCCCTCATCTTGGACAAAGGTTCAAGAATTTTCATCCCTTTGCCATAAAAGTATTTAAAACAAACATTGGCCATAATGGTGTGATACCAAGAATTTGTCGTGAACACAATAAGTTCTTTAGATCAGAAAAGGTTGACAATCTTTCGTCATCACTATATCTATTTAGAAAAGCTTTGTTTGAATATAAATCCCCCTAAATTTAAACTTTTAACCTAGTTGGTTATCGTGTTTTGTTTTTCATTGTAGTTTATAGTACTTTAAATTTTCTCTCCATATTTTGATTTAAACTTATTAGCTAAGTCGATTGTTAATATTGATTGCTGTGCTTGTTGAGTTTGCCTGTAATTGGATTAGCATTCTAGGCTTGTTAGTTGTTAAGTTATAGTAGTTCATAAGTTCATAATGTTAAATCTGATACCAGACCAAATAAATAAATAAATATTTGAAACGTGAATTGCAGGATTAAAAATTATTAATGTAATTTCACGTTTAATGATCACAAATACAACATTGTAATTGTATTTTTACAGTGGCTATGACAGGATTTTCAAGTTTGATCCCAGTATTAGTGGTTGGTCCATTGATGCATACATACGGAAGACGTTTTACCAACTTTTGCCTCATCGTGCCCGTGCTACTAGGCTGGGTAATAATCTGTTCGTCTTATACCCTCCCGGTACTATTTTTAGGACGCTTTTTGCAAACTGCAGTGTCTGGAGGAGTCTACTTCTACGCAACATGTATTGCTGAATTTACTTGTCCCAGTATCAGAGGTGTACTCTTAAATATGAAAATGCTTGCTGCCACAACGGGAATAACGCTGATGCACATATTGGGGTACTTTTTACACTGGAGACAATTAGCATTGATAGGGACTGTGCCTTCTGTGATATCCCTGACTATAACATTTTTCTGGCCCGAGACCCCTGATTGGTTGGTGTCTAAGGGCAAGTATCAAGATGCTAAAACTGTCTTTTTCTCTTTACGGGGTCGAAACGTTGAGTCGGAAAAGGAAATAATGAAACTAATAGAAGAAAGACAAATCAACAGTCAGTTCTACAAGCAGCCTTCCATGAGGGATTTCATAAAACAGTTAAGGTCCAGAGCACTGTGGAGACCAGTGGTGTTGTTGTACTTTGGGGTCCTGTTACCTGAACTCGGGGGTCGTGTATATTTCCCGGCTTACTCTATACAATTGGTTCAGCAGATCAGTAGTGATGACACGAAGGGCTTCCTGTTTACGTACATAATAGACGCTGTAAGCTTAGCATCCACATTTCTTTCATTTTATTTTGTAAAGAAATTCGAGAGGAGAGACCTGCTGCTGTACCCTAGCTACTCCTGTATAGCACTTCTCACGGTTATTTCTGGGCTGCTATTTGTAAGGACTAATTATTACGAATACACTGCCATAATGTGGATCATTTTAACCTTGTTAGTTGTATACTTCTTTGTGGCGACGTGCACAACTTTCGCCATATCGTACGTGATTATGGGAGAGCTGTTGCCGCTGGAGTACAGAGCCGTGGGGACCGTCATCAACGGGTTGTTGATGTGTGTGACCGCCGTGGTCACGATGAGGATAATGCCGATATTGAGAGACAATCTGGAGCTGCACGGAATGTTCTTAGTGTTTTCTTTTTGTATGATAATACCACTGATCTACTTCCATTACAATCTGCCTGAGACAAAAGATCGCACTCTACAAGATATAGGAGATTATTTCAAAGGGAAAAGTCCAAAAGTGAGATCCGAAAAAATTGTGATAAATTGTGATGAGAATATAATTATATTAGAAAAATAAAATACCTGAGATATAAAATGACGTTTTTTTTGTGTTTTCATCGTTAACGTTAACGTAAGCTACTGAACAGGGCAATGTGCCTTACATCTAATCTTTGCAATACTAACGATGAGCATGTAAATAAACTAACTACGAGTATTATTAGACATTACGAAGTACTTATTCCCTATTTATCTACTCTAACAAACACGTCTCGAAACTTTTTGTTTTTATTTAAGGTTTTTGTAGTACCTACTATAGGGATGTTACGGAAGTGGATATATCGGAACCAAAAACCAAACGGAAGCGGATTTTTTAATTTGATTTGTCGAAACCAGAATTGGAGGCGGAGGCAGAAGAGACATGTGTTAAGGGCAGGTCCAATAAAATAAAATAACACCCATTATTCATCAGTAATGTTCTTATTATCAATTCAAAAAATAATACATATAGGAAAATAAAAAGTAGTTAATTAAATTAAATGACTCCATAAGAAGGAACTTGTATTTTATACACAAAAGCCACAAATTTGTACTGTAGGCAAACTACAGAGCTTGGTGGAGACGACAAATTTGGAGGACAACGACAACTGAGTTCAGGGATTGAAATTTTGTATTTACTTTCCACACCATAAATTACAAAATTATCTTTCGTTATTACAAAATTGCATTATTTTATAACTTAATGGATTTTATCCCCAGAAGGGGGTAATCAGTAGCTGAATAGACACAGATCTACACCATAATGTTGGGGTCAACCTTGTTTTACTAACCAGATTAGTCCTGCGTGAGCGTGACAGAGGGTGAGCCTATTACCGTTCTGACGTAATTTATCTGGAGGCCTACAACAAATTGTTTTCCGCCCCTGCTTTATTAATTTGTAGGCCCCAAAATAGCTATTTAATGTAAAAAAAAAATTGTCCCCCCATTTTTGACGAAAGTGCCTAAAGTGCAATTTTACCCATTTCGGAATCACAAATCACGAAATATAAAAATAATACTGAAACTAATAAAAATTAAAGTGAAAGTTAAATTTTCGTAGCGATAGTTTAGTTTTGTTGATTTAGAATTTGGACATTTCTTTTCACAGATCATCGTACCTTATTTCACTCTCGATCCGATGGCTCAAAGAGTACCGATTCTTAATATTTGTATAGGATTTTAGTTCCGAAATTGCCCACCAAAATCCATTCTCGATTGAGCGCTACAACAACGTTCAAGAGTGCCAATTTAGTAGATTTCTCGACCGCCGTAGGATTTTACGATTGAAACTGATATCAGTTGTAGGCGTCCAGGTGGTTTTTAATATGTTCCTTACGTTGTAAATAACCGGTAGTATGTAAGACCAAGGACAGAATCATTTACTATTTTTATTCCTTGCAAACTTTTATTTCGCAGTAACTTTTATTTCGGATTTGTACAATTATACATTTATATACCTTATCAGTAATACAACACAATTATACAACAATAATACAATTATATACCTTATCAGTAGGTATTAAAGACTACCGAATTGCTACGGATGAAATTTTACACGTACATGCGGGTGTAAATAAGGGTTTTTTCAAGTATGTAATAACCACTTGGTTATTGGTACCAAGATGACTATTGCCTACATTGCTGCTTTACATCTTTAATATACATTTAAAAACGGCTTCCATAGGGGGCTCATTACGATAAAAGACTGATCAGAAACACTGAGAGACAAACTCTGTTACACTGATGCTCATGGGTGTAGGTAATAACCCAAAACGTGTAAATGGGATATTATAATAATGATAAATGTATACTTTAGCGCGTCCCATAAACCCACATTCGAGTTTCAGCCTAGTATATATTGTAGTATTTTAGTTTGAGTTTGAGTTACCCTTATTAAATGACAGTTTTATAAACTACTATTACACCAAAAGAAATCTTATTTTATAAACAGAAGGGTATTATAGAAATAGTCGGCATATTCCTAATTTTACGTTGCAACGATTTTCTAATTTCCAAGAAAGGACATTAAAATAATTTAACACTCTAGGGAAAATATAAAACAAAATACACAGAAGAGAAGACCAGTAGCTGAATACAAATTCACATCATAATGTGAGGGACAGCTTCTTCAGCCAACTAGTATCAGTGATTCTGATTTAGTATGTCTGAGCTAAAATAAATATGGCCCATAAATGGTATATCACTAGCTATAGTAGTAATAAGTGATGAAATGAAAGAGTAGAGTTTAAACAAAATGCCCCATTTTATAGTGTCTGACGCACTATGAAAAGAAATTCGGGGTTGGACAGAGGGGCAAGTACAACTTTTTATCAACATTTCTAAGACATAATTAATAGCACATTGTGTATTAAGGGTGGTAAGGAGAAAATTACCAACGAAAAGTTATTAAGAAGCCTAAGGCCGAAGGCCGAAAGCTTTAATCACTCGAGTTTGTAATGTCTGTGCGGCCCGTGTTACACGCAAACAAAAATATAAAGAGAAAAATAAATAAACACCAAAACACAATTAAAATGGCGGAAATAGAGGTACAGAAAATAACGCTACCGCTACATATTATGTAGAGAATTTATAAATTAAAAAGTTTTGGCTGTAAACTTTGTAAAAATGTAAAAAGGTTTTCTTGAGGAAAGTACTTAAAATTTACAAAGAAAAAGCCCGTGGGAGTAATTAACTACACGTAATGACACTTTTTACGAGTAAGTGTGATGAAAAATATTTTTATTCCAATATGTATTATAGGTACACTTTTGAACAGTCAAAAGATAAATAAAATAAATAAATCAAATACTATAATAGACTTATGTAACTTTCCCAACTTGGAAGATTCTCTAAAATATTGCAATTTCTGAACAACCCCTGAAACTTACATAGTTTCATTCAGTAATGGCATAAGTGTAAATATAAAGAGTACCTATACCGATAGTAATTGTCAAATGCGAAATGGAATTTTTTTATTTCCTTTATTTCTGGTAAGACAGGTTTCTAAGACCTTTGAAATAACATTGTCCAAAGGTCTTAGAAACCTGTAATAACTTTAATACTTTTTAGGGTTCCGTACCTTAAAAGGAAAATAGGAACCCTTACAGGTTCACTTTGTTGTCCGTCTGTCTGTCAAGACCCTTTTTCTCAGAAATGAATATCAAATAATAAGGACTACGGTCCCTTAGAGCTGTAAAAAAACGCAATAAAAAAATACAGCCGAAATAAGGCCATCTTTTCACATATTTTCGCGTTCACAAATAAATCAAAACCTATAGGGTACTTCCCGTTTTCTCAAAATCATGAAATTTCACAAAGCAAGGTCTTACATCACAAATATACAGTTAAATCCGAAATTCGTTAATTTGTAGTTTATAACACATTAAAAAAAACAGTTTGTCTTTTAACCGTTTTACTAAAGAACGCGTTACTCTGTGTAACTAATTCAAATTAATATCAAATTCTAAATCTTTTGGTTATAAGAAAATCAAGCTTCTAAGTCAATGCAATAAAAAAATATGCCTAAAATACGGTCATTTTTGTTGCATATTGTGAGACACATATAAATCAAAATCTATGGGGTATTTTCCGTTGACCTAGAATCATGAAATATGGCAAGAAGCAAGATGTTACATCACAAATATAGGTAAAATCCAATAGCTGATCATAAACCTGTGAGACTTGATCTCATGATGGAGAGCTATCTACATATAATAAGTTTGTACAGAACCCTCGGTGCGCGAGCCAGACTCGCACTTGGCAGGTTTTTGTTTTTTTCTATACATGCATTAGCAAATTAGCTATGTAAAATTGGAGTACAATGTTAGGATTACACAGCACATGAGAAATAGCGATAATAAGACGCTAGCCTGCCCCCGCCGGTAATTTATATTTTTTACGAATATTTCCCTAATTCAGTAACACTATAAAATTTTTAACCGACGTAAAACTAAAGGAGGAGGTTCTCAATTCGAAGCATATTTTTTTTACTGTATGGCCACGCGTCGCTTTTTATAGAGTAGTCCGATTTTAATGTAGATTTGCATATGTACCTTGAAGTTGATCCCAAAAATATTCTATCCCTCAGTCAGTTAATCCTAAAAAAATTCACAAACACATAAATCCTAAGGCTCCGAAAAATCGTTCAAAAACGTAAACAACGTATAGAGACTTTCACTATAAGAAAATCGACTTCAACACCAATTTCGAAGCCTAAAAATTTTAACTATAAACTGTTAATATTTTCCATTGCATCCAGTGCTGTTGGTGGTGATTGTATTAGCCGTAAAATGATCATTCATATCCTTGACATCGTTATTCGCATCATCACTCATATCCGTAACCCTTCCAGCCATTTATTATTCTGTTACCAAAAAAGGCAAATCCTTCTACATTTGCGGACTTTAGGCCCATTTCTATTTTACCTTTCATATCAAAGGTCCTTGAGCGACTTATTCAACATCAACTTAATACCTTTCTGACTAAAAACGATCTATTAAACCCCTTGCAGTATGGTTCTCGCCCTGGTCATAGTATGGTTACTGCTCTCACCAATATTACTGATGATATCCGTTACAGCATGAATAGTAAACAACTTACAGTTATGTCGTTGTTAGATTTCAGTAATGACTTTAAAATTTATTATAACATATCACTTAAATATTTAATAACAGTAGTTTTGTACGAAATAACAAAACAATACCCAAAAGAAGTGGTTAAGCAACAATCAATCAAATTGACAAATCTTAATTCATGCATTTTAAAATAATTATATGCAATGTAGATAATATTAAACGAACAATCATTGCCGCCTCAGCGCCGCTTGTGCCAATCGCTCGCAGCTTGCACACTCTCGAAGCTGATAAGAATTAACATTGTTTACCCACATACATCACGATTTAGCTATCGACTAATATTCTAAAGACGTTATTCTACACCGAACCATTACTAAAAGAAATTATACTTACAATAACAAATTGAAAAAAAATATATGTAAACTACACATGTAACTATACAACCGTGCCATGTTGCGGAGATATTTGTTACATTAAAGACGTGGCTTAACGTATAGCTTATTAGACACGTGGATACTAATTAGACGAGACTTCAAAAACTACGAGAAACGCAGATAATTTTTATCATTATAAGTACCTAATTTCGATTATGGAATTATCACCAACAGCAAAACAAGTAAGTTTTGATATTTCTTAAATGATAATTCAATATAAAATTAAACTAGAAAAATTAATGAAATCATATTTAGGAGAATATATTTTTTCCTTGTAAATTCAATAGTTTATTTGTGTCATAAATTACCATCTCTGAGGTAATAAGCGGTAAAAAACGTGAGTTAGAGAGGTGGTTAATATTGAACTTGCGATGTATTGCTTAAAAATATTAAAAGTCTGATATAGCAATCAAGTAAATAAGTTTAGAATACTAAATCGGAAAAATAGCAAAGAAAATGTGTGACAGGCAGGCATTACTTGCATATTAATGACTTTGTTAAAAGTTTACATAAATAAACATGTAGCTTATTGGGTGTTAGAAACTCTATTCGTAGTATTTGACATTTTTTCTTTGCAATTTTTCACGAGTTAGTATTCTAAACTCGTTTACTTGATTGCTACAGCAGATTTTGATTGCTGTTTTAAGCAGTTAGCATTGCAGGCTCTATATTAACCACCTCGCTAACTATCGTCTTATCAGTACGGCTCACACTTGGACGGGTTTTGTTCCTGTTGGGCCCTTTTGATACGGAAGTTGATACAGTCTTTTTTTGCCAATAAAATATACTGGCTAGGTGCAAGTTAGACCAGCGCGTCGAGGGTTCCGTAACACCACCACACATCGAGCCTACAGTCAGGAGATGCGAAAAATATTACAAAAAAAAAAACAAAAAATAACTAAAGACTAGCATTTGTTTTAAAGATTTACGGTTTATATCAATATTAAACATATAAACGGCGTACTTGCCGTAAATTACCGAAGTTTTAAGCTCCCGATACATCAATGCTGTTCAATACTATTTATCCATCTATACTTCATAATATACTTATATAGCGGTGCCGGTGTAGCCATGAGTAGCCCTGTAGCTCCCCTAGTAGCGATTTTGTGGATGGATCACTTTGAAACGCAGGTCAGCTCCACATCGCCAGTCCCACTTAAAATTTAGAAGGGGTACGAGGATGATGTATTTTACACATTGAAAATTGAGAACAAAAAAAGGAGTGTTTAGATTATTTTAATGGCATCTACAGAACTATTCGGTTCACGGTAGAAAGAGATAAAGAAAGATCGTTGATGTTCCTGGATCTACAAATTACGTTGAGAAAATGGCAACTCAGCAATAGAAAATCAACTTGCACTAATCGGTACTGACTTCACAACACCGCCCCCGTCGCACAGAACAACTCACACTGATTGGTACTAACTTCACATCACTACCCCCGTCGCACTGAACAGCTCACACTGATCGGTACTGACTTCAGATCACCACCCCGTCGCACAGAACAACTTACACTGATCGGTACTGACTTGACATCACCACCACCGTTGTACAGAACAACTTACACTCATCGGTACTGACTTGATATCACCACCACCGTTGTACAGAACAACTTACACTGATCGGTACTGACTTCACATCACCACCACCATTGTACAGAACAACTTACACTGATCGGTACTGACTTCACACTTCACCCCCGTCGCATAGAACAACTTGAATTTCTAAATACAGAAATTAACAGAATATGGAAGATGGATTTAAATTGTTGAATTGAAACGTGGACCCCAGTGTTTGGAATATATAAAAACTGTCGCTAATCATTAAATTTTAAAAAACGGTTTGAGACATACATCTTTACTGAACACAGTGAGTATGTTTTTTTTATACCACTAATGTGGCAAACAATGTACTGTCGAGGTGACACTCAAGTGACTTCCAATAATAAAGATAAAAGATCCGAAACAAAAATAAAAAGGTTAAATGCCCAGTCTTCATTCAAACTTGCAAGTACGCCCACGGCCATAATGCTTGCAACAGCAAAGACATTTTGGATATATAGATATACATTCCATAGTTTAGTTAGTTAATAAGGTTTAGAGCAAAAGAAATACAGACGGACAAACGGGCACGTGTCAGTAACGGTAGATCCGATCCGGTACAGATAAATATGTTAAAGATGGAAGATTTCGTTTGATTGTGTTGTACGCAGACGATTTACGCCCTCGGAGCTCTTTTCAACATGCTGACCCTGGGCATGGCGTATGGGTTCCCGGCAGTCCTTACACCGGCTCTCCTGGACCCCACCAGCGATATTGTGTTCGACAAACACCAGGCCTCGTGGCTAGGTATTCCTTTAATTTAAATAATACTTATCATTTCAATTTCAAACACTTTTTCTTACACTTCATACAAGATCATCTCTGCCCCACAATTTCACGCATATGTATCTCTTCTATATATATATTTCAGTATCAAAAGTTAAATATTATAGAATATATCGAATTAACCATAGTACCTGTATGAGCGCAACTTTAATTTAAGGAGCAAAAAAAATTTTGGTAACACATTTCTAATAAAAAAAACTACTGTACTTACATTTACATTTAAATAATTATATGAAATCAAGCTTATAAAACTTCAAACGGTTTAAAATCTCAATGGTATACTTTAGCTTGTGGCCGACCGTACTACCGAAACTCGGGAGTAATTATTCTGATGTTGAGACAAAGAAGACTGAAATTTAGTTTGAATTTTTGACAAAAATTGACTAATAATATTTAATAATATAATCATCTAAATAGACAAATAGTTTAACTAGTGTTATAAATATTTCCAGCGTCTCTGTCAGGTGCTTCCGGGCTGCTGCTAGTGGTGATAGTGGGCCCAATGATGCACCTCTACGGTAGAAGAGTCACGCACATCTCCATCACGTTGCCGATCCTACTCGGTTGGATCCTCACTTCTGTCTCCTACTCTTTACCAGTACTCTTCTTATCCAGAATTTTGCACAGTTTAGGAGGAGGTGCCATTTATTTCTTATCAATTTGTATCGGAGAATTTGCTAGTCCTAATAATCGAACTATGCTTTTAAATATGAAGATGATTTTTGTCGCTTTAGGAATAACATTAATTCATGGCTTTGGATATTTTTTGCACTGGAGACGTCTAGCGTTAGTGCCAGTAGTTCCGGTTACATTTTCCTTAATTATAACATTTTTCTGGTACGAAACCCCAGATTGGCTAGTTTCAAAAGGCAAGTTTGAGGTCGCTGAAAAAGTTTTTTTTGCTCTAAGAGGCCGTAGTCGGGAGTCCGAAAGAGAAATTATGAAACTGATAGATGAGCATAAAAATAAATTCAAATTTGGAGGCCCGCCGAAAGCGATTACGTTAAAAGATTTAAAATCAAAAGTGATGTGGAGACCGATTGTTTTACTCTGTTGTGCAATCATTTTACCTGAAGTCGGTGGTCGACACTTCTTTCCATCTTATTCTATTCAGCTGGCTATAGAGATCAGCGGTGACAAAACTAAGGGATTTCTATATACTTACGTTGTAGACTCTATAAGTATTATATCTTGTTTGTTGTCATTTTTCTTTGTGGCAAAATTTAAAACACGTAAATTAATTTTATGTTCAAGTTACTTAGCTGCAACTATACTTGCGACATCCGCCCTAATGATCTTTTTAAAAATCAAATATGTCAAATCTGAGTTCATTTCGTGGCTGATTTTATCTTTGTTTGTGATATATTTCTTTTTAGTATATAGTTCGACTTTTGCTGTATCATATATACTCATGGGAGAGTTGCTTCCGTTGGAGTACAGGACAATAGGTTCAGTCACAAACGGTATAGTTTCATGTATAGTGATCGCAGGAACTGTTAAAGTCATGCCGCTTCTCACAGATTCTGTAGGAGTTTATGGAATGTTGCTGGTATTTTCAGTATGTATGCTATTAACAGTATTGTACTTGCACTATGATTTGCCAGAGACAAAAGAAAGGACTCTAAAAGACATTGGTGACTACTTTAAAGGGAATAGTCCCAAAGATGTCACAGATGACCTCGCCGAGATAGATTTTGAAATGAAAATCATTTTAACTTCCGATATCAAACCAGCGGCTTGAGAAACAGTACTCGCATCGCATCTCACTTACTTACTAACACCTGCCTCGTTATACTTCTGTAAGAGTCGTCGTATATCTTTAGATTACTCTTTTCCGCTCCCAAATGACCAACCAGCAGTGTCAGCCTATGTTCAGTGCAACAAACTTTTCTGACCTTCTGACCTTGGGTGTTTGGTCGCTAGTGTCGTTTTAAGTCCGGGCCATTTGTATAAGGCGACTGTAGCTTTGATTTATGACCACCGGGTCAGAATAGTTTGTAGCACTATACTTGCAATTTAATATTTAATGTATCCAATCATTTATTATTGAATATTATATCGAAATGATGAACTCTTTTGTTGTTTACAATAACAAGTACTTATAAATAAAAATAAAATATTATTTAACCCGTTCTTTTTTTAAGAAAATTATTTGTTGCTACCTCAGCCGCTGATTATCCCCACTACAATATGAGTCCTTAGTCCAGCACGCTAGCCGAGTGCGATTGGCGAATCTTGTCAAGCTAGTGGTCACTCGACTGTCAGAATTTTCAAGCCTCTGACTCGGCTTAGCTATCGTAGGATTAGCTATCACATGAAAACTGTTATTATTAGTTAAGTTTTTACAAATTCAAATGCTTTATTTCTAAAAAAAAGGATATCATATAACTTTTTTAAAGTCAGTTAACTATATGTAACTAGTTACTAACGTTTTGAAGTCAAAATGGAGACGGCGAAAGAAACTCTCCAGCAGTCGCTCTTTTAATTTTGATAGTCAATACAAATTATTAAATAAATTATGTTTACAAAAAAAAATTTAATCCCATGCTTTTTATTATCAAAATAGTCTTGAATTGTGTAATAAGCTTTATCGACAAGTTTCTGTTTTTCAATATCTTTGAACTTTTTTAAGTTTAATTGACATAATTCTGCAGGGACTTTATTGTAAAAACATAACATTGTCTTTTAAATGATTTGCTATTTTTTAAGCTTTGTGTGGACCCAAAAGTAAAATACTATCATCACATCATGCTATGAAATTAACTGAAGTATACTATCCGGGCAGTAGCTTCGTACGTATGTTAACTATCTTCTTTTTCACCACGAATGCTGCAGAACTAAGCCCATTCGCCAATCTAGCTATATGTGGGCCCCACTGAAGCTTTATGTATAGGTTAATACCTAAGAATACTGTATTATCTACAATATCTAACTGCTCCCCGTTAATAAATACACTAGTTCTTACCTGACTGACATTTGGTGTTAAAAATTTTATACATTTGGTTTTCTTGTAAATAAGAAGTAAATTATTCATGTTGAAACAGTGCAGTGGACAACTTTAGTCAGACAGTTGTTAACATTATTTAAATAGTTTCGCGTCTTTTAAGTGTAAAAATAAAGTGTAGTGTCGTTGGCAAACAACACTATCACATGACTATCTTTTACAACCATAAGCAAATAATTAATGTGTATATGAAATAGGAATGGCCCAAGACTGGAACCCTGTGGAACACCAATTTTAATGGTTGATCCAGGGGAGCGCTTCCTATTCATGTTAACTGTCTAAATTCTATTGTCCAGATATGAGCTAATTTGTTTATGTGCAGTACTTTTAATACCATAGTGTTGTAATTCCTTGATCAGAGTTATATTTTTATATAAATATAGGTATAATTTTACTGTATCCAGTAATACACCATACTTAATACATTTATTAAATATCAAAGCTAGGCGGGGAGCAATAACTGAAATTATAGTTTTCACTAGGGTAACAAAATGGCCTCACAGGTCAGCAGTGTTTTTAATTTTAATAAGTCGAATGCTTTAATAACATCATTATGGTTTAGATGTGTGAATTTAAAATCTTTTGAGCTTTCTTTTACATTTACTTTCAACAGGGCCTCTTCTAATAATAAGGAAAAGTTTAGCGAGTTAGTGGTAGAGACTGAAATAGCCAATTTTTATTTTGTCACAACTTGTTTAATTTTTTCAATCAGAAAACGTGATTAAGCTATGTGGCAGACAACTTTAAATAATTTAAAATATTTTTTGACATGATCATTAAATTTCTCACTCATATTTTCATCATTACATCGTCTCTCGCTGTTTAATTCGTACAAACTTTTTCTACTTCTATGGATGCCCACAGTAGCCCAATCACTAAAACATCGACTTTTGTTAACTAAGATAGTCTTGGGTGTAAATATTAAGTCATAATCTTCCCTTAAGGCATAAAAAAAAAATTATACTGAGTATAAGGGTCACCATAAACAACAAGAGATGGATTGTTTAACAATAAGTGTCTTTTTGATTTTGGACTAATAATTATTTTTTTACTTAAACTTGTACCTAATTATCATTTGAATTTGAACTAACTGATCACAGTGGTCAGAAGCAAGCTTATTTATAATACACATATTTGTGACTGTAATACAGAAATCTGCAAAAATGTAATGTATACAAGTTGTCGTAGTGGGTGTTATTTGTGTTGGCTCTAAAAATATATTTTAACAGTTGAATGAGTGGAACAGACTTTTCAATTAAATGCATAATGAGGAGTTTTCTACTAACAAATCAATATTAAAATCTCCATAAATGAGAATTTTTTTATTTTTATTGCAAATCATTGATAAAGCCTCGTCTATTATGTTTTCAAAAATGTCATAATCCGCTGGAGGCGGTCTGTATATAATAATAAGAATAAGTTACCGAAAGCTAAAATTTTTGATATTTTTAGCTAATTGATATTTGTTCCTATTTCCTCCTTGTCCTAAAGATATAACAACTATGTGTGCTGAAAATTATAATTTGTTATATAATTGAGTATGCCCTGATAAGAACAGTTGGGCATACAGTGATTAATAATACGCTGATCCAAGTTTGTTTTTAGTAAATAACCTATATCCTTTCCAATCGTATCGCTGAACATTACAAAATTAGAATTTTCATGTGAAACAAAGCAGAGGGGTCGAAACTATGCTGAGACATACTTGACAGTCACTGACGTTGAACCGTTCAGCATTATATTTACAAAGGTCAAGCAGATCACCCATGGAGCGACTGTGTTCCTCCAGTTCGTTTTGGGCTAAACTATATTTTACGATTATTTAATCTAGGGAGGCTTGAAAATAAGAGACCACTGCCACAAGTCTCAGCATGTCAGCCTCATACTTTTCTTTACTACATTCTAATGTATTTAATTTTTCTATCAAATTAATTCTTTCTCGTATGTGGTTTACATGTTAAACAATACTTTGTTGTGTCTAAATAATTTTAGTTTTATAGATAAATTTACTTATTTTTAAATCCTTTTTTAGCTCAGTCCCGGTCCATCCCGCAACTTTTATGTTTCCATTAGTGTAATCAATTTCAAAAGCAGTGCAATTGCAGGATGCAGCAGATACCAAGCCAGGAGTAGCACAGACCAACTCGACGAAACAAACTCTGGTTCTGCTCAATTGTGAGGTCAAGCTTAGCTGACGGGAGACAAGATATGTAAAAGCACAAAGCTCCCGCTCTAACGAAGAAGTACGCTTCAGAGCCTGCTCATACTCAATGCAACATTGATCAAAACTATTGATAGTTTGTCTGGGCTCATCCCGTTCAGCAATTAAATTTACATAGTCTTTGTTCAGTTTTGACATATCTGATTTTTTTTGATTATTTTGTATTGATAACATTTCTTGTTCCCATTCCTCCCTTCAAAAAGTACTTTACCACAATGCATTTCCCTGCATTTTTTCAGCTTCTGCAAGGCCTATTGAAGTTGTAGTTCCTGTTCACAAGCAGAGGCCGAAGGTAGTCATTGTTATTTATTAAGGAAATGTAGGGAAGATATGGTTTAATACTAAGGAGTACCTAGGTATTTAAATAACGGAAAGCTAAGTACAGAATGTTATAATTACTTATATATTTATATACGTTATAATTGGGATTAAATTTTAAAGGGAATAACAATTTTTTTAATTAGTAATAACCAAAAATTTGGATCAGCAGTTTAGGGAAGTGTTGCCAGTATTCAACAACGTTAAACAAGTGTTATATATATTAATGGGTAAGATTAAAGAATATCTAAATTTTGTGTGATAGCTGATATTACTGTGAAAAAATCTGTAAAGATTACATATTGTTATTTAAGAAAAGACTTCAAAAGATCATTGTTTAATTGTTTATTTTATTTGTTATTTAACAAAAGCCTAAAATTCATTTATTCATTAATAAGAACTCGAAACTTTATCCCTTTTTTAGGCTATAAAGTAACCGGCTCTCCAACTGTAAAGTATCCGGCTCTCTAACTATAAAGTATCCGGCTCTCCAACTATACCTTGGAGTCTAGTTATTACCTTGCTCCGTTGCGAAGTAAATAATAGTGCCGGGCAAATTCTTTCGATCGGAACTCTAGACCAGTATAAAAGTATCCTATCACCTTCTTCCTCTCTCCAGCCATTGCTGTGCCAAATCTCAGGTCACTTTCTCACTTTGAAATATGAAAGAATTGTATCCCGCGGAAAAATATATTGCCTTTGGAATCCAAAGAGATTTTCCGTTTTCCGTTCCACTAGACCTGTGCCAAAAAAACAAGCCAATAGGATGCTCGCCTTCGACTTAAGGAAAACACACAAACAAACAGACTTTTACTTCTCTATATTTAGTTAGATGGGATTTAAATGAATGCGAGGTTTTTATTGAAGACGATTATATAAAATAGACACAAACTATGTAATAAATACACCTCCATTTGAAGAATGAAATAAAAATTATAGCATCATAACAATAAATATTAAAACAAACACAGGAACAAATGAAGCTTTAACAAACCTATAAAATAGTATATAACAAAATATATGAAATGACTTCAATAATTTAGACAATAAGTTCACTTTATTTTTATCACTGCAATTTTTTTTCATTGTACTTATTTTATTTCGCAAGATAAGGAGAAAATAACTGATGATCACGAGCAAAATAAATTAGAACGAATAAAGCTAAAAACATCTACAGTAGTCGGTTCCTTCAACAGGAATATCTTCAATTTTTTTAATTTGGACTAGACGTACAATGACCTGAATGTATTCAGCAATATCGAATAATAGCCTAAATGCATAAAGGCTTAAACTGAAAGCAACATAGACGAAAAACGCCTTCAAAGCAAAACGATTCGTGTGCCTAGTGTAAGTTTTTGCGTTTTTGTATCTCTACTATCGCGTTCGCGTATTCATTAAAAGTCTTATGAGAAAAACTGTCTTAAACGCGTCCGCTAGAGGCGTTCCTTCATTTCCATACATATATTTTGTTGACGCGATTGTTTAAACTCACACTATGCACACTGAACACGCGACAACCGACACTTCCTTGTAGATTCTTCGACACCTTCAAATTAGCGTCAAGAAAGGAATTGTAGATAATTCTTCGCACCCCTCATACATCACAAATGCGACACCGGAGGGCTACGTCAACCAGTTAATTGATTGCAATTTTATTTTATACAAAATTGTAAAATGTATAAAATAAAACTTAAAATTACCTATAAACTAGGAATTTAAAACTGAGATAGTTTTATGCTTACTACACAGCATTGAAATAAAAACACTTTCATAAGGTAATATTCTGAAGACATTTTATCAGACAATGCTGTTATCAAACCCTGTCGTGTTGTACTCGTGTAATCAGACGATGTTAATAATAAATAAGATAAGGTGCTACAGATAAATGTTCTCAGCTACGATATACGATAGGATTACCGTGGGCTCTGCAGTCTCCCTGTATCTGCGATGCCGAACTAACCAAATAGCGCTTCCGTGTTGATATAGCTATGTACTAACTCAAAATGGAAGTTTCACCAACATTTAAACAAGTGAGTAAAGCATTCGAAAATAAGCCTTTAAATTGTTGGAATTCGTATTTCATTCCAATTTGTATCTAATGCTACTTTAACATGATTTTACTACATCTTCTTAACCCTCTCTTTATAACAAAAAATTATTAAGAAATGACTAGCTACATGAGACTGACACAAATGACTAGCTACATAAGACTGACACAAATGACTAGCTAAATAAGACCGATACTAATTACTAGCTAAATAAGACCGACACAAATGACTAGCTACATAAAAAAATACTAGCTACATAAGACCGACATAAATGACTAGCTACATAAGACTGACACAAATGACTAGCTACATAAGACCGACACAAATGACTAGCTACATAAGACTAACACAAATAATTAGCTACATAAGACTGACACAAATGACTAGCTAAATAAGACCGACACTAATTACTAGCTACATAAGACTGACACAAATGACAAGCTACATAAGACTGACATAAATGACTAGCTACATGAGACTGACACAAATGACTAGCTACATATGAGGGACACAACATTATACTATCGTATGTAGTGTGCGAAATAAGTGTGATTACATATTTGTATATGAAATTACTTGCTACATTTGAGGTTGGGCCTGGGGACGTGGGGACGTGTTTATATAACAATAATATTCATCATCCATACAAATAAATATATATATAAAGAATAATACATTCGATGATATAATGTTACATTACAGCTAGGGTACTATGTTTTTCGTAGTCTAAAGTTTTTTTTTTGTAATAATATTAATCAACAATTACTATAATAGTCAGTGTATGCCATGGGCGTGCTTTTCAACATGGTGGGCGTTGGCATGGCTTACGGATACTCGGCCATCTTGACGCCGGCGCTGTTGGCTCCTGACAGCGACATCCCTGCAGACAAGGACCAAACGTCTTGGCTAGGTACAGTACACTACAGTATTGCTAAATTTACCGAACGTCTAATATCTGTTTTTTTATTATAATACTAGACTTTGCCAGCGGCTCCGCCCGCCCTAAACTCGGTAATCGGCGTGGGACTCCTTTATTTAAGAGTATCGGATTCGCAGCTCGCTCCTCGATTTTTCTCCTCTCATGAATATCAATCCCTCAAACTCAATGTTTTTTGTTTTAACAAGACCAGACAACTAATATCTAGGTCTGTGGTGTTTCAGTTTTACGTTAAATTGTGTAGTTCTAAAATTATTAGAGTGCAAAAACTAGTAATTTATGGTCAAAACAGCTGCAACTTCGCGCTTATACACTATAACAAAAACGTTTCCGAGAATTTTAAAGCACTACAGACCTAGATAATATAATAAATTTTCTAAATAAAAAAACTTTACTGTCATTCTTACTAAATTAAATGAATAAACACAAAAATCATTAGTCAAATTTGCAAAAATTGAATTCTATCATGATGCTGGCTCGCTTGACAAACACGGGGGGCTTGAAACGGGGGAGGCGAGGTAGCAGCCAAAATCAGTCGCGGGCCGTCCGTGAGCGAATATTCACTTGTATTGCGTTTGACGTAAGTAGGTAGGTACCTAAGGAAACAATATTACGAAAATATCACTGTTGCATGTTTCGTTGCGCAGCAAGTTGATTCGATTTTTTTGACCTTTAACTAGGTAGGTATTAAGCGTAATCTATATAAATAAAAATGAATCGCAAAATTTGTTGCTAAGCGCTAAACTCGAAGACAGCTGGACCAATTCGGGTAATTTTTTTTGTTGTGTTTGATAGCGTTAGGGCAAGGTTTTTATGAAAAAAAAACGGTCAAGTGCGAGTCGGACTTGCGCACTAAGAGTAAACCGATTTTAATGAAATTTTGGTAAGTTGTTATGCACACGCCGGGGAAGGTTTCTGAGAAAGAAAAAAAAGGGCAAGTGCGAGTCTGGCAGGGTCAAGTGCGAGTCAGGCTCGCGCAAAAAGGGGGAAAAGGTTTTAATGGAATTTTGGTAAGTTGTTTTGCACACGCCGAGGAATGTTTCTGAGAAAGAAAAAAGGGTCAAGTGCGAGTCGGCTAGGGTCAAGTTCGAGTCGGACTCGCGCACTAAGGAAAACTCGAAGACGGCTAACTCGGGTAATTTTTTTGTTGTGTTTGATAGTGTTAGGGCAAGGTTTTTATAAAAGAAAAACGATCAAGTGCGAGTCGGACTCGCACTTTAAGGGTAAACTGATTTTAATGAAATTTTGGTAAGTTGTTATGCACATGTCGGGGAAGGTTTCTGAATTAGTACAACCCTTTCACAATAGGCGGCAGTTGTTTCAAAAAAAGAAACACGGTTCACCGGGTCAGCTAGTAATACCTATAAAGAGCACTGCCTAGAACGTGCAAAATAATAGTAGGTAATAAAATTAAAAGTGTTGACATTTGATTTGCAATTTATTGACCCTCGATCAGACAGGATCATGAGTAAGTTACACTTATATAATACTAGCTTTTGCCCGCGTTATCGGTGTAGAATTTCAACGACAACTCCTCACTTATAGAAAAAAAAACCGACTAACACTGGACGTTTTCAAGTGGCTTATGACCTTCTTCGGGACTCAAACTATTTCCATGCCAAATTTGATCGCAGTTCCTTCGGCCCTGAATTCGGTTATAGATGTGAGATTTCAACGGAAACTCCTTAATTATAAAAAAAACCGACTCACACTTGACGTTTTCAAGTAGCCAATGTCCTTTCTCGGGAGTCAAACTATCTCCATGCTAAATTTCATCTTAATCAATACAGATGTTTAAGCGTGAAGAGGTACAAACAGACAGATTTACTTTCGCATTTATAATATTAGTATGGATATGCTGTCATCCCCCTTGTCTCGGCCGCCAACATTAGGGTTTTGTAATAAAATAATAATCCTATCATGGGCCCCGTTATTTCTAAGTAACAAATTAAAGTAAAGAACTAAAATAAAATAAAAATTCTTTTACATTGCTAAATAGCTACATACTACTATATACTGAGTTATAATTTGAAAAATCGTGTTCACTGCCTACTGATTGACTGAAGACATTAAAGGTTATGATAAAGATTATGTAATGCGTCATTGAATTATAATTTAAATGTAACATTGTCAGTATGTATGCAATATGTTGTCTTTATGTCGTACGCTCCAGTGGTATGGTGTATAGAAGCCGGCGGCAGCAGTGCAATTTTATCACTAATTTGGCGGAAAATGACAACGGATACCACTCTGGAAATATGTTTTTTTGACCATAAATAGCTTGCAATAGTTTTCTTACTAATTCCGGACAGTTAAATAGCAATGTTAAATTTTAATGGATTTATTAGTATCCTAAGTTAGGGCTTTTAAACCGTTAATTGAATAACCAAAGTTCGGCCGCCTCAAAATGTTAGTTATACTTTTTTAATAGACTATTTAATCACGGCCGAAATGAGGCTGCTCTAACAGAAATACAGTATGTTAAAACATTTAATAAGTCTTTTCATGGTAAAGGATGGCCGATATTAGGGAAATTTGCCGTACAAATCTTTAAACGCTTATTATTCATTGTCACGTTATTTAAGACGTTTATAATCACTATTATATATACTCAATTACATAAAGTGTAAATGTCAAATAGCCCGACAATGCAAATTCAACGGTGGATAACTTCAAGGTTCAGGTATGGTTAGTACTGAAATTTGCGTTTCATGTTAAGGGGCCGACATTTGGGTGTTTTACCCTACTCAATTTCAAAAAATACTTACTACGAATATTGTTTACGAATTACAAACTTTATAGATTATTTTGGTATTATTAATTATCTATTGACCGCCAAAGTTACATTTATGTTACCTATCATTTCTTTAGTCAATCAGTAGGCAATGTACACGTGTTTAAAAAGTTACAACTACTTAACTTCATCAACAATTTCGTAACGTTATTTCGTCACGTACAATTATTTTGAAAAATACCAATTAAGTAGCCTATAAGTACCTATAATATATAAGTATTAATTTAAAAATGGTTAATGGTAAGTAAATATTTTTACTTACATTTTACCATTATTAACATTCTTATGTTTTTAAAGTAAATTTTAAGATCATAAGAATGTTATGATCTTAAAATTATATAATGTAGATACCGTATGTGTGGGTCAAAATGTTACGAGGTACCGAGTTACCTACCTATTTTATTATCGTCCTTGCTGGTCTCCGTGAAAAGATAAATGAATGTTAGCTCAGAAACCTCCTCCTATTTCAATATTCATTCCTGCCTATAAATAAATAATTTTGACCAAAAAAAAAACTCGCATAACCTTTATAAGTTTGCATAAGAAGGTATAGGTAGGTACCTAGCTATTTTCTCAGAGAGCGCGCCGAACAGAACGTCTAATACCTTTTCCATTACAACCTTTTGCGCAAGTGTTAGAAATAAATTAACATAGTTTTACCGCAATAGGATAAACAATATGGCAGCACATTCAATACTTATTAAATTGAAAAATTAATGATGATAATTCATTTATACTTCGTTAATGCTCAAAATATAGTATTTTTGGTGAAAGTCATATCGCTTATCAGAATACTGACGTTCCAGCTATACGACAAAATCGTACCAGAATAAGGCGCGTGGTGCGGGGAAAGGGGGTCTCGCGCCCGCGTCGTTTTTGATAGGGACAGCAACATTTTAGCCAAAATGTAAAACGCGCTCGGGCGCCGCGAAGTGTATTCTCTTAATCTTAGTATTAGTACTGTGATTTACTCCTTAATAAGCCCGCCCTAAATTCGGTTATCGGCGACTGTGATTTACTCCTTAATTACACTGAGTATAATGAAGTTTGAAGTTTGCTATATCAAGCTGTAGCTATAGCTATAGTTAGTTTAAGCTCGGTTAAAGTTAATCCCGCGGGAATTTTGGGATAACAAGTAGCCTATATGCTATTCCAGGACCTAACCTATGTGTATGCCAAGTTTTATCCCGCTCTGTCCAGTGGTTAAAGCGTGAAAGAGTAACAAACATCCATCGAAAAAAACTTTCACATTTATAATATTAGTAGGATGGACGCTTCCAACACTATATCTATACCCTACCCTTCCATTACATACACACTTAGTTACGTCTATACTTAGTTTAATAATACACGAATAAACGTTATAAATGTCACAAACCATGCCCTATCTGGCTGAACCTAGACTCTCCTGCAGAAGCAAGAAAAAAACATCTAATGTTTATGGCACTACACATTTAAAGAAAATGTCCATTACACACACTACTTCGCTTAATTAATTATTTTTTATTTCTTCTACAATCAATTCAAATGCCTATTACCATTTTCAGCTTCCTTATCGGGTATATCGGGTATTCTGACAATGCTAGTGATTGGCCCTGTGATGCACATTTACGGCAGAAGAATCGCAAACTTCTGCATCATTGCGCCGGTGCTGACCGGTTGGATCCTCACTTCCCTCTCCTACACCTTACCTGTATTATTTGTGGGAAGATTTTTGCACTGTATGGGATCAGGTGGTAATTACTTCTTTGGGGTCTGTATTGGAGAATTTGCTAGTCCTCAAGTGAGAGGTACACTTTTGAATTTAAAACTATTAGCCATATCATCCGGAATAACACTCATTCACATATTTGGTTACTTTTTACACTGGAGATATTTGGCTATAGTACCTTTAATACCTGTTGGAATATCCTTGGTAATTACACTGTTCTGGCCCAACACTCCCGACTGGTTAGTATCCAGAGGAAGACTTGAAGAGGCTGAAATTGTGTTCTTTTCCCTTAGAGGTAGGAGCGAAGAATCTGAAAAAGAAATTAAAAATTTGATTGAAGAGAAGAAGATTGAAACAGAAAAGAGTAAATTTACTTCGTTGAAGGTTCTACTGCAACACTTAACATCAAAAGTGTTGTGGAGGCCGGTGTTACTTTTGTGGTGTGCCTACATAACTGCAGAGTTTGGTGGACGACATTTCTTTCCGTCGTATTCTTTAGAATTAGTTGGTCAAATCAGCGGTGACAATACAAAAGGGTTCCTTTATACGTACATAATAGACGTTATAAGTATGATTGGTACAGCGATATCATTTTATTTTGTAGAAAAATTTGATAGAAAATCTCTTATTTTGTGCTCTGGGTACTCGGCGGTCGTCACTCTTTTAGTTTCTTCTTTGCTAATGTACTTAAGATTTAATTATTACGACACTGACGCATTGACGTGGGTAATATTGTTTTTATTTGCACTTTATTTCTTTCTGACCTACGGTGGGACGTTTGCAGTTGTGTTTATTCTAATGGGAGAGCTTCTTCCTTTAGAATACCGCGCCACAGGAACTGTGATCAGCAGTCTGCTGTCGGCTGTGGCCAAGACCAGTAGCGTGAGGATAATGCCCATACTAACCGATAGGTTTGGTATTTACGGTATGTTTCTAATATTTTCTATAGTTATGTTAGTATCTTTGCTTTACTTACACTACGACCTGCCAGAGACCAAGAGACGAACATTACAAGATATTGCAGATTACTTCAAAGGAAAAAGCCCTAAAGTTAAATCTGTTGAACCAACTGTTGTTAAATAAAAATAATTTAAATATGAAAATATTATATAATACAAATTTATACTGCAATACATGTAGCTAGTTATTTTTTTTAAAAAATTCTTCAATCATTATTAATACAAGTGCACCGACCACCACACAGTACCTGTTAAGCTTCCAGCATCCAGCGATTTACAGAGTTGTAGTTCAATTTTGGAGATTATCAATATACTAATTTTAAGTCAAATTTCAAATTTTAATAGAACCAGAAATAAACAGGATTTGACCAGAAGTTAGTATTGTGCCAGTTACATTAAGCAACGCGCTCTAGGCTGAGCCCAGATACCATATGTCGCTCTATGGCCAGTCAAACTTGGGTTTAAGAGACATGATATTATAGTTTATTACACTCGGCCGAGTTAACATGAGTTATATATAAAATTTATTCCATGTAGAGTGTGAAAAAATAATTGGTCATACTAACTAAAAGAAAGTATAACTGTAAGTCTATTGTGAGTGTTAGTGTTCATTAAACCTACTTATAATTATCTGTCTGACAGAAGTAACAGCTTTTAGTGACTTATAAAGTCCTAGTACATCAATCTTACAAATATACCAAATCTTCATTTAAGAATCTATATTTCTATACTAAATATAAAGCTGAAGAGTTTGTTTGTTTGAACGCGCTAATCTCAGGAACTACTAATCGGATTTAAAAAAATATTTCAGTGTTGGATAGCCATTTTTATCGAGGAAGGCTATAGGCTATATATTATCACGCTAACACAAATAGGAGCCGAGCACTAATGAAAAATGTTTCAAAATCGGGGTTTTTGTAATCCCTTTGAGAGCTTCCGCTGCGTGCACTGCGTAACGGTTAAAGTTTCGCAAAAACATGTATGACAGAATTGTATCCCTATAAAAGTTCTAAAAAAAAATACTCGACAGCATATGTCTATATTTTAAGTTGGCTCACTATAACCTTTTTTATGCTAACCACATTTGTTCTAAAATAATGCATTAATTGTGAAGGTGTTTTTATAAACATGATATTAATCTTTATCCAAATAAATACGTTATTTATCACAAGCATTTAATTTAAAACAAAATTGCCTTGTTCATAATTCGATTTCAATGAATATCTTAGGAGAAATCGCAGTTTTAAAATAACGTGGCAGCAAAATAATTATCAAGTATTGCGCGCGCATTTATGATGTGCGAGGCCGGCGGGCAGTCATGAGGGGGAAAGGCGGTACGAATTATTTAAAGATATTTTACCTTCTGTTTTTTTTTTTATTATAATTGAGGAGTTGCCTTAAGAATCTTATGCCGATAACCAAATTTAGGGCGGGTGAAGCCGCTGGCAAAAGCTAGTACAATATAAAAACGTGCATAGAAATAATCTTTCTTCGTTTATGACTCCCTGAAGATTACAGTCTATGTATAAATGAGGCATGTATGATATATTTAACGTCACTGAAAATATCTGTCTTACATTAGGTATTATATATATATATATATATATATATATAATACCTAATGTAAGTCTACTACGTTTTGTTATCGTAGTTAAGTTAGAGTGTCCTTTGCAAGTGTTATCCACTTGACAATTCTATGTCAAGGCAAACATAACAACTGCAAAGCATGATCGAAAAAGGATAAGAATTAGAATGGAATAGGGTACCTTTGAAACAAACAAACCCGATCCCGTTATTTGAAACAGTAAGTTAAGTCGCGGCAACAAATGAAGCTTGAAAACGACTAAAACTAGTAACAAGGCATTGGCAGATATGATCAGCGGCCATTTGATAGAGCTCGTGGCCCAGTCGCATTTGTCTATCGTAAACTATAAGTGGAGTTGAGAGACGCGGGTGTGGTCAGCAACGGCAATCACCGTACTTTATTAAATCTTTGGTCCTGACGCCGTTGTCATATGACAACAGTCTCCCTATAGAAAAAATAATGTTCATAGTCCTTTCTAGGCCAGTGAGGTGTACAATGGCTAAGCCTCCTTCGTCTAGATCTAGAAGTAGCTGCGCTTTGGGGCGTAGAACCGCTGAGGCAGCCAATTATTTTATAGCTGATTTAAAAAGCCGCAAGAAATTCGCTATGGCCTTAGTTAATTTTATGTTAATCCTACGTAATAAATAAATGCATGTTTGTTTGTTTGTTTGTTAGGTCGCAACTAAGCATCTAATTCACAATTCACCCGATGTTAATTATGTACATATTGTCCATGTATCGTGCAACAAACTTTTCTTTTCTGTCTTTGGGTTTATGGTCGCTAGTGTCGTTGTAAGTTCGCGGACGGGGCGCGCTCTAAATACCTACTCGTACTTTGCCGCGAAGCACTTTTCTTTTACGTTACAATGGAGTAACACGATGTCTAGATTTTTGGTAGAAATCTACATTGAGAACCGGGTTTATTTGTAAAAACCAAATTTGAATAAAAAAAAATCGGCCAAGTGCGAGTCGGACTCGCGCACGAAGAGTTTCGTACCATTCTACTAATGTTATAAATGCCGGAGCCGCTGGCGAAGTCTAGTAATCTATAAAAATAGCAAAAAAATCACGTTTGTTGTATAGGAGCCTCCCTTAAATATTTGTTTTATTTTAATTTAATTATTTATTTTTAAAGTGACTATATAAGTAAATATTATATGAATATTTTAAGCGTCTACCTGTTGCTATTATTAAAATCGAGCAAAAAAATCATGTTTGTTGTATGGGAGCCCCCTTAAATATATATTTTATTCTATTTTTTAGTATTTGTTGTTATAGCGGCAATAGAAATACATCATCTGTAAAAATTTCAACTGTCTAACTATCACGGTTCATGAGATACAGCCTGGTAACAGACGGACAGCGAAGTCTTAGTAAGGGTTCCGCTAATTATCCTTTGGGTACGGAACCTTTTTTTGGGTAACAAGTGACTTTGACTTTAGTACAAGCATAGTTGGGGAAGAAGGAAGAAGAAGGGCAAACTATAGAATAGAATATACTTTAAAACTAAACATTTATACAATTTTATATATTATAGTACAACTAGGCGGCCTTATCGCTATAAAGCGATCTCTTACAGGCAACCTTAAGTTACAAGTTATAATACTTCTTATTTCAAGAGTTCTCGCAGGAATAGATTTTTCTGTGCGTGATGCCGCCATCTACAACATCGTAACGGTAACTAAAAATAGTTAGACATGCACAGAACTTACTATTTTGCCTCTCAATACGTAATAGTGTCTCTCTAACTCCGTTACTTATAGTGTTTCTCATCGCAACAACTACGTGCTGTGCCAACAGCTCCTACCTCTAACACCTACTCGACAGTTTATTCTAACTCCGTTACTTATAGTGTTTCTCAGCGCAACAACTACGTGCTGTGCCAACAGCTCCAACCTCTAACACCTGCTCGACAGTTTATTCGCACACGAAAATAAAAAATTTGTTCTACATCAGCTGCTAATCTTAAATTATTGAACAGCTGATTCAGCTACTACGTATCCACGTATTGTTTTAACTTAATTATATGTATATTTATACTAAAGGTAACGTCATTTGAAAATAAGTTTACTCTTATAAGTGAATATGTAAATGTTCTTTTGAGTAAATAAAGATTCTTTAAATTGAAGAGGACAAAGATGGACATGGAAACTTTTTTGACCCGAACGAGAATTCTCAGGAAGTACACGATTTTTCCGCAGATGATAACCACGGCGCACTATTTCCTTAAGTCACAACGATGCAATTTTATTTAATTGTTTACACATGGATAGCTGAAACAGATCTCGCCAGCCTTCATACGTCACCACTGTTGGGGCACCCTCATAAGCGAGGGTGATTTGGGCCATAGTCCACACGCGGGCCCAGTGCGGATTGTGGACTTCACATACGTCTTTTTTTTTCGTGGCGTATGCAGGTTTCCTCACGATGTTTTCCTTCACCGAGAAGCTAGTGGTGTGAATAAATAACTCAGTGTACTTGAGAAATTAAGAAAAGACTCATTGGTACACGCCGACCCGGGGTTCGAACCTCCGCCACTTAGGACGTGAAGTGAAATTTAAACCCCTCGACCACCACCGACTTACCTTTATCCCTATTCTACTTTACTACTTTACCTTTTATCCCAATAAATCCAAAACTTCTAGCGAGAGTCCCATGGCAACGATGGCCGCTTTCTGCATGGATAAAGCAATGGTCGAAAACTTTTGCTAACAAAGAAGCAGCGCAGACTCTGGTGGAACATACTTTTAAGCTCCTCGTACTTCAGAGGACACTTCAAACTGTCATACGTCCCCACTCAGTATGACAGTCAGTATGACTCAATATGACAGCAGTTGATAAGTCAGGGTTTCATTTGTTTTATTAAGTTCAGGTTAATCATTGCTTGGAAACCTGACAATAACCTATTTGAGATTCGGTCTGATTTCTCCTTAGTGTTGCGGAGGTCCACGGGTCGTTTTGTTATAAAAACCGAGTCGGTTATTCTTACCTTTACTCCTTTAGCCTGTATCTCCTTATTTTCTTCTTACAAGCACGCGAAGATAAGGAAGGAGGTCAAAGTAAATAGGAAATAAAAGACAACTAAACTTTTGCAAAGTTATTTTTCATAGGTTTTTGATTTCTGTTTGCTTTACATTATATTAATCATCTAATCTATACTTAGAACTTTTACCTTTGAAATAATCTCCTATATCTTGCAAAGTACGTCTCTGAGTCTCAGGTAAATCGTATTGTACGTAAAACAGAGTGATCAACATACAACCAGAAAACACAAGGAACATTCCATATATTCCAAAACTATTTTTTAAAATTGGCACAAGTTTTGTCGTCCCGGCTACAGTCAGTGACGACAGGATACCATTCAATAATGCTCCCACTGACCTGTACTCCAAAGGGAGTAATTCTCCTAAAATCATATATGAAACTGGAAATGTTGTAGAAAATGATATGAAAAAATACAAAGCTATCAGTGATAGGTTTAACCATAATAATACTTTGCTGTCGCTATAGTTTAGCCTTATATACATTAAAGCGGATGATATTACCAGGACGAAGACACTCAAGTAACCAGAAAATAGTATTAGCTGTCTCCTTTTCCATCTATTAACAAAATAAACAGAACAAAATGAAGCTGTTACACTAATGACGTCTATAACATAAGTGTAAAAGTAGCTTTTGGAATCGTCACCTGTAATTTGAGCAGCTAATTCTACTGAATAGGCAGGGAAATAATGGCGTCCTCCAAATTCTGGCAAGTTCATTGCGCAGCAATACAAGGCGACTGGTCGCCATAGTGATTTTGCACGGAGCCGCTTAACAAAAGTAACCATAGTGAAGTTATTTGCTAATTCTTCATTAGTCTTCTTCTCTTCTATTAATTTTCTTAACTCCTTCTCTGATTCCTCATTTTTACCTCTCAGACTATAAAAAACATATTCAGCCTCCTCAAATCGCCCTTTCGAAACTAACCAATCTGGGGTGTCCGGCCAGAAGATAGTTATAACCAGCGCTATAGCGGTCGGGGCTATTGCTATTAAAGCTAGGTGTCTCCAATGCATAAAATATCCAAATGCGTGCACTATTAGTATTCCTATTGCAGTCACTGTTACTTTAAAAGACATGAGCGTACACCTATTTCTTGGACTAGAAAACTCTGCGATACATACTGCCCAAAAATACACAGCTCCAGCGTTTATACTGTGTAAAAATCTTGCAAGGATTAAAACAGGCAGAGAAAAAGACACTGAGGTCAAAATCCAGCCTAGAAGAGTCGTGACAACGAGGCAGAGATGTGTGAATCTTCTGCCATAAACGTGCATGAGAGGACCGATTACCAACACAGTAATCAGGCCGGAAAAGCCTGATATGGATGCTGAAATAAGAAATAGAACATATTTATTAAATTTATTACAGTGCCTCGTATAAACATAATCTGATATGCTTATTTGTGTTTTGGTTATCTTATTAGTTAAAGCAGTCCGAGTCCTCGGTCTGTTATCTTGTCATAGATTTATTTCCCATTCTAGTGGTTGGCACGTAGGAGACTCATCAGTGGCGGTTTATAAAAAAATTTAGATTTTTGGGAAAAGTCACAAAATGTTACTAGTGTACTTTGTGTTTCATTAGGGCCAGTCAATTGCGTTCAAACTGGAACTGTTTTACGCAAACGTGCTCAGTACTTATCTCCTCAAATGTCATCGCAGTCGAACGTAAAAAAATTGACTTCCTCTGGCTCAGAACAAATAAGAAATAGAGTGAATAAGAATGCAGTGGAATTCTCATCTCTTTTCTTACAGGGAAACTTAGCTCAGGTACACATTCAGCTAAAAGATTTTTGTAATTATTATATTATATTCGTGCTATTTTCGCTTTTGGCAGTTTGCCGCGATTAATATTATTTTAGCTGCTATTAATGTTATTTAACATCGCAAAAGGGACTAAGTGTACCACACGGCCGACAAATAAACTCGTAATTCGCTTAGAGACTGTAGTTAGTATATTATATTTGATATTTGAATTATATTTATAATATTATGTACAGGACATCGTATCACTTGAACAATAGATGTAGATGAGTACTGTTTTAAAGAATCACGGTTAATATCACTATAAAACATAATGTTTTACGGAGTTCTTACCGTGATTAGCCGAGAAGACGAGTTCCCGATATTTTGTACAAAGTCTACGGGCAAAAAATTTATCTACCCTCTTTCTTTTTCGTTTTGTTGCGGAACTACTAGAACTAGAACTCACTTGAAAGTTACCAACACAGTATATACTTATTCCTTCGGAAGGTGCTCATCATCACTCAAGTTAAATGCTCGATTGATAAGGGAACTTACTGCATCAAGATGACGGGGGGGGGGGGTGATGTGAAGTCGCATGGAGGTACCGATCAGTGTGAGTTGGCTTTCTGTAAACTGTATGGCTAAGAGTCCCATCTACTTTCACCGTTATTTTTAGATTCAGGAACGCTTACGATCTTTCTTATTCTCTTTCTACCGTAATCCGCATGGTACTGTGGATGCCATTGAGATAATCTAAACACTCCTTTATCTCTTTTTCTCCACCCTTCAATATGCAAAATACATCATCCACGAACCTCTTCCAAATTTCAAGTGGCGGTGTGGAAATGACTCGCTCTTCAAATTTTTCCATCCATAAATTCGCTACTACGGGAGCTACAGGGCTACCCATGGCAACACCGTCAATCTGTAGGTAGAAATCACCACTATTTTGTACAAACTCGCAAGTACACGTACGCCAGTCATTCCGCGATCATGGTGCTTGCAACAGCACCGAAATATCGGGAGCTCGTCTCCTCGGCTAATCACGGTAAAAATCCCGTAACCCATTATGTTTAATAAGATGTAGATGAGTAGAACATACATATGAAAAAAATGCTTACTAACTAAAATAGTAACATGTATACTTAGATCATTCAACCTAAAGATAAATTGATAGTTTTCGTAATGACAACCCATAAGAAGTAAAAATTAATTAGTAGATTCAAAAATTTGTTTTCAGAATTGACTACCTTGTAGCCTAGTTGTTAATGTGGCCACAGAGGGTGTGGGTTCGATTCCCGTACTGGACAAACATTTATGTGGTAAACATTTGTGTTTGTATTGAGTCTGGGTGTATTTATGTATGTTTGTGTCCAGACGGTTTTCATAATACAAGTTTTGCTTAGTTTGGGAATAGATGCCGCTGTGTGCTATGTCACAAATTATTATTATTAGAGATATTTTGCAAAACGAGGTAAGTACAACACAATTCCTAAAGAAGTCAATGTTACCTTTAAAAATATCTTGTCCTAAATAAAAAAGGTGTAATTTTTACTAATAGAAAATTCTGAAAAAAATCAAAATAGGTTCAAGTATTTATTAAACAAAATGTATTTTTCAAATAATATGGTTTAGTTTTTTCGATATTTACAATTGTCATTGTTAGATAGCAACATATACTCGGCGGATCGCATAGAGTCTATGCCATAGACAATTGCTTAAAAAAAACACATTCTGTGTATGCTAGCAGCATGTAAAGTCGATGCATGGCGATACTAACCTATCCAAGAAGCTTGGCCTGCGGTGGTGAGGATATCACTAGAAGGACTCAGAAGTTGTGGAGTTAGGATAGCGGGGTATCCATAAGCTATTCCAAGGGACATCATGTTAAAAAGGACTCCGAAAGAGAACACCGTCTAAAAAAAGGTCTACTATTAGTTACCTAAATATTAATAATGCATTATGCTCGTTCAGTATTCATAGCAGCAAACTATTTTTGTTTACCAAATTTAAACGTCTTTTGACTAGTTTAATTTTTAACTCTAAATCTAATTAACTGATCGAAACAGAAGAACTAACTGCATACGTACTTGTTTAAACGTCGGTGACAGTTGAATGTTTATTCTCATTGTTGTAACCTCTCGTCTCTTACACAGACTTGTCGCCCCTCACCGCGACTGTCAGGTCTTAAATGTTAGGTCTGAGATCTACAAGTGCATCCAAACAGGGAGATAAGAACAAATGCTATCGTCGCTGAATCTAGATAACTTATCTCTTATTATAGTTTAGACGTAATAGATATTATAAACAATGTAAGTACGATGCAATTTTTTATTTCGGTTACAAATTTTGTCCGAATTGCACCGGCTATAAAAAACTGTTTTAAAATTAATTACATGGATGAGTCATGGTGGCCGAGAAGCATATTGATTTATCCAACTCCATCCATCCATAATCATTATTTTTCCTTGATTAGCCCAGTCGTCTCTCATAAGGGTTATTTTGTTCATTTTTATTATTTATTTTTATTTGTCTCTCTCCCCAACACTTTTAAGCTTCGCAACGTTCAATTCAAACGCAGTAATAAGTATGATTTTGGTTAACGTGACGACAGTCTCGTACAGTTCCGAACAATCTACCAAAGACTACATATAAGGGTATAATATAAGGTTGCATTTGTTTTGGGATAAATAATTATAATTTTTGTTTATTTCTTTATCTGCCATCCGTTCATTTGGAACTGGTGTCAAAAATATTAAAGCTACTGGAATCTGGATACTTCGGCGAGGAAAAGTTATTTAGAGAGGTACGCTGTGCGGCATTTTGCTACTGTATAGTTCGGCAAGAAAAAGTTATTTCGAAAGGTACGGTGTACGGTATATCGCTACTGGATACTTTGGCAAGGAAGTATTGAAAAGTTAAAACACGTAATTTCTAAATAAGTCACGGTTCAAATTCAGGCCTAGATTAAATTTTGCCTCGCTAAAAAAGCAAAACTTAACGTTTCGTCTAAGTGATGCAAGTTTGTACTTTATGTAACTATTCTCTTAGCCTTAGCTTTTCTTTTAAGATAAACTATTTAACATCCCAGTATCTTGACTAACTCACGAGCCTAACGCGAATAGGAAGCAAAATACTTTATAGATTTAAGACTTATCTTTTTAAATATGCAGTTGATGTGAGTTTTAAGATAATGCAACTCTCCTATATTAAACCTTTATACGATGGGCTTCCAAAGTGTGCAGCGCTCTTGAACAGTATCTCTCAATTACATTGTCATATTTAGATAGACTTAAGTTTATAACTTTATCAGTTAGGTACCTACTCCTCCTACACGCACCAGCAACAAGCAGCGATTACAGGCGCAAGTCAAGAAATCAACTGCGGTGAAGGACGACTTGCGATTTGCAAAATCCAATTCAAATCAAGTCGCCGGGAACCACCGGTAGCTTTTGGCATTGATTGTTGTTAGTCAAATTTACATCAAAAACGACGAAATATTTTTTAGAACTCTAAAGTTCTAAAAGAAGAAATTTTTTAGCTTCCTGTGTTGAAGTGGGCCCACTCGTTCCATGTTCTTCTTCGTTCTTTTAGCTAAATATTACTATGTCACAAATAAGGTGAGTCGTTGCGACGTTAAAGAATAGATAGTGGACCGCGGTTTTATACACGGTTTTAAAAACTCCTTCTCCGTTCTTTTAACGATGTCTGTGCCAAAATTGGCCCAATTGTTTGCAGAACGTGTAACAAAAAACAAACAAACAAATAAGCAGAGATACTTGTTGGATGTCTCAACTCTCCTTCGTCCAACGTCGCAACGGATCATCTCATTGATGTAAAATGGCACAGATGTAGCTGTAGGAACGGGACGGGACGGAAAATGACAAAGGATACTTTCAATCAAGAATTGATTGGATGGGATTTTTAGCGGGTTAAACAACGGGGTACTTTAGCGGGTGAGACTACGGGGTTCTTTAGCGGGTGAAACTACAGGGTACTTTAGCAGGTGAAACCACGGGGTACTTTAGCGGGTGAGACTACGGGGTACTTTAACGGGTGAGACCACGGGGTACTTTAGCGGGTGAGACTACAGGGTACTTTAGCAGGTGAAATCACGGGGTACTTTAGCGGGTGAGACTACAGGGTACTTTAGCGGGTGAGACAACGGGGTACTTTAGCGGGTGAGACCACGGGGTACATTACCTGTACAACATCTATAGTAAAAAGTGTTATTATATGAAATGCATGTAATAGTTATTTATGATATTAGAGCGGTAAGTTGGTTTTAATTACAAACAAGTAGACGAATGTCACCTTACGACGACGAATGACAAGTGTTACTATAGTCACGAGTTTGTAAATACCAATGCTGCACGAATGTCATACAACGTTTTTTGACACATTTGTTAGAAAACAGTATTATTTATAGGTAATTTAATAAACTTTTAATTTTGACTGTTTTAATAGTTAAATTTTAACATTTTTTGAAATTCAGTGAAACTTGTTGCTTCGGAAGCATAACTGACTGACTGGCATTTTTAATTTCAGTAGTAATTTAATAAACTTTTAATTTTGACTGTTTTTAATAGCAAATAAGAAATTATACAAATTCAAGGGTTAAGAAGGTCATTACTTTTGGAAATTAATAGTAAAATTTTAACTTTTTTTGAAATTCAGTGAAACTTGTTGCTTCGGAAGCATAACTTACTGACTGGCATTTTTAATTTCACGTCTATAATGTTGAACGGGAGAATGAGGCGTAAATAACTTCATCTTTCGTCTCTTTTTCTTTTTAAAAAAAACCGTTAAGGATACGCACGGCGCCATACAACGGAGCGTGCGGTAAAACAGATAGTTATGTGAGAGTACCTATTTTACCGCACGTTCCGTTGTATTGTACTTAATTTTGAACTTTCGAACCATGTATAAAAGCTTCGTAAATGCACTTTTTGAGCAAATGTGTTGAAAATACTCTTTACCAATCCTTCAAAGAGATATTAAGTCTTTGGTTGTTTGACAAACAGTGGATAAAGTTCAACATACATAGCAGTACTTTAAGTCAGGGCAGAGGTTGCTTGTACAATGGAATTTGTTTTGAGGAATTGTTCGAAATTATGACCACGGCTACTGTCTACCATCGCACCGCTCGCCATCGGCAGGGAATTCATTCTCACAGTTTAGAACCGAAATGGTTGCATACAGTGCGGTTTCAGAGAAACTTTCTCCCGCGAACGCTTGGGTTGTGGAATGAGCTCCCTGCTAAGGTTTTCTCTAAGAACTTCAAGAAAGAAGTTATTGGATTTTTGAAGGGTCGGCACACGCGAGTAATACCCCTGGTGTTACAAGTGACCATAGGCTACGGTGACCGCTTTCTTGTTTGTCACCTTAATCGTATAATATTAAAAAAGTACATATAATAATATAATCTTCAAACAAATTACCTATAGCAGTATATTTACATCCTTATATATTAAATGAAATGAAATCATGTAAATTATTTGTTTTAAAGAACGTTTGGTTTTTGTCAAAGTAAGAGTGTTAACTACTTGTAAGGTTTTCTTACAAGCGTTTAGATAACTTACCTTCTTACAAGCGTTTAGATAACTTACCTTCTTAGTTGCCTGTAAGAGATAAGTTTTAATTCACTTCCCGAAATCCAATTGAGCTGAAATTTGGTACAATTGTATAACTTCGGTGACAGTGCAATAATATGGTACTTTGGTAATAATAATAGAGCCGGAAGGTGGGTACAGGAACCCTATAGAGTTTGGGCTCGTTTGAATTGCCGTGTCATGTCGCTATGGTTTCAGTTGTATTTTGCTTACAAGCTTTGGACATTTAATTAAAGACGAACTAAAAAGTTATAAATAAATTTATTTCGATTAAAAACAATCCATTTCCTTGGTTATCCATCCGGTTTTGAATATTTATTGCATACTTACTTTACCGTACACGTCATTTGCTTAAAAAATAATTGTCACTCTTGTTAGTTTGCTGGAAGAAATCTCGGTTAGAGATAGGGTCGCCATCATCTATCTATACTTTTAAGAAAAAACCGGGTGTACAGTAAAAAAATAATTATCGTATATATAGAAATACATCAATCAAATGCTGTCGAATATAAATTTATTTAATAGTAAGGTACCGTTATACTAGTATGACGTAAAAAAAATTTATTAATTTGAAATACTGGCACACTCACCGCAATCACTGGAAAATAACAAACTAAAGTTTAACTTTACCTTTGTAACCAACCCGACATTAAATATTACCTGTGTAACCAACCCTACATTAAACACTACCTATTGAACTAACCCGACATTTAATATCACCTGTGTAACCAACCCTACATTAAACACTACCTATTGAACTAACCCGACATTAAATATTACCTGTGTAACCAACCCTACATTAAACACTACCTATTGAACCAACCCGACATTAAATATTACCTGTGTAACCAACCCTACATTAAACACTACCTATTGAACCAACCCGACATTAAATATTACTTGTGTAACCAACCCTACATTAAACACTACCTATTGAACCAACCCTACATTAAATATTACCTGTGTAACCAACCCTACATCAAACACTACCTATTGAACCAACCCGACATTAAATATTACCTGTGTAACCAACCCTACATTAAACACTACCTATTGAACCAACCCGACATTAAATATTACCTGTGTAACCAACCCTACATTAAACACTACCTATTGAACCAACCCAACATTAAATATTACCTGTGTAACTAACCCTACATTAAATATTATTTATGTAACGAACCCGTTGGTTTTTATATATTTTACTTATCCGTGACGTCACATGCATTATAAACAACGAGTAATCATGAGACGATCGTTATACTGAGCGTATACTCGATAGCGGCAATCCTGATCCCAGCCTTGACCAACCTTGACGAAAGCGATCTCGTTGCCAACCAAAACCAGGCTTAATAGCTAGGTAGGCATATTGTTTATCGTGTTACATAGTCGAATGCTCTCTTTAACATTGATTCTGACTCCTTGTTTCTGATCCTGTCCCTGATTCATTCATCTCTAGTGTTTGTCTTGAGTCTGGGTGTAATTATGTATGATATGTAAGTATTTACAAAAAAAAGTAAAATATGTATTTGTATCCGTTGTTTGGTATCCATAACACAAGCTTTGCTTACTTTGGGGCCAGACGGCGCTGTTGGTAATGTCCAAATATATTATTATTATTATTATTATAGATATTATAGTCATCCATATTAATGATTAATGAATATTGACAACTAACTTTTCAGCTTCCTTGTCTGGAGTTTCCCGATTGTTATCATTGATGCAAATACATAAAAGGAAAATAACGAACATATATATGTTAACCGTCCCCGTGATAACCGGTTGGATCCTTACGTATGCCTCGCATTTCTTAACAGAGCTGTTCATCTCCAGATTTCTACACAGCTTAAGTTCAGGATGTGTCTACTTGTTTGCCACATGCATATCAGAATTTTCGTGTCTATAATAACTATGATATATTTACATTATGATTTGCCGGAAACAAAGAAACGTATTGCAAGATATTGCTGAATACATTAAAGACAAGAGTCCTAAAGTTCGTAGGATTGAAGAGTGCTCGAATGAGCGGCCCGAACTGGGGAAGTACCTCCACCTTACAGAAAACCGCGGCCATAATAACACTAACATTGAGTAGTGTTGTGTTCCTGGCGGTGAGTAAGGTTGCCAGAGCTCTTTGAGGATTCGCTGCGCGGACAGCGGAGGACCGGCGGTGCTTGTTGCTGTCATACTCGGCGTAGACGCGGCGTGCTGGTTCGGCGGTCAGGGAGACCTGATGAAACGGCTGACCGCTGGCCGCCCGCAGGTTGAACGGGATCCCGAACCCAGGGATCACTTAATCTCCGCCCTGGGAGGCTGATTCGCCAGCCTGTGTAAAGTATCTGAAGTGGTAGTCGTGCCGGAGAAGGAGACCGGAGTGGACCCGGCTACTACAACAGAGGGGGATCAGGGGCCCTTCCGCCCGCCGGGCCAGCAACCGTATCATCTGTGGCGAGCTTCGGCAGTCTTAGAACCGCACCCTTTGTCCTCTATGCTGTCTGTGCAGTGAATCCTCATCCTTAGTCTTAGTAACGTTTTTTTATATATATTATGGCCAGAAGACAGAAAAAGAAAAGAGTTTGCACAGCGGCTACTCCATCCACATATAATGTGGATTTTTGCAACATCAGGGGTATTCACGCAAATCTTAACGCAGTCCACCACCATCTCGAAACTGCGCAGCCGACCATTCTTTTTCTAACGGAGACGCAGATATCCTGCCCGGCCGACACATCATACCTTCATTATCCCGGCTACAAACTCGAACACAATTTTATGAGTCGTGCCGGTGTATGTATGTTCGTCCGGGAGGATATCTGCTGTCGCCGCCTTCATAGCCTTGAAGACAGGGACCTGTCGATATTGTGGGTGCGCGTAGATTACGGCGGCCACACTCGTATCTATGCGTGCCTATACAGGTCTCATAGCGGTGACACGGACGTAACTCGACTCTTCACGCACCTGAGTTTGACGACTGACAAAGTTCTAGAGCAATATCCCACAGCAGAACTAGTTATTTTGGGAGACTTTAACGCCCACCATCGCGAGTGGCTCAGTTCTCGAACCAATAACTATGCTGGGATATCTGCTCATGAATTTGCTCTGACCTATGGATTCTCTCAGCTGGTACTTTCTCCAACGAGGATACCAGATATAGAGGAACATACGAGCTCCTTACTGGACCTTCTGCTGACTACTCGTCCGGACGGGTACTCCGTCTCAGTGGATGCGCCTCTTGGCTCCTCGGACCACTGTCTCGTTCGGACTCAAGTGTCATGCACACAACCTGATCCTTCTGGGCCAACTAACTGGCGTCGTGTGTGGCACTATAAGTCGGCAGACTGGGATGGATTGCGTGAATTTTACGCATCGTACCCGTGGAGGCAGATCTGCTTTAACTCAGAAGATCCTGACGTCTGCGCAGCCGCAGTCACTGAGACAATCCTTGCTGGTATGGAATGCTATATTCCTAACCCGCGAGTAGCTGCCGGCGTCAAAAAACGACCGTGGTTTAATAGGTCTTGCAGAAAAGCTAAAATTCTTAAGCAAAATGCATATGAGGCTTGGACCACGGCTCGTTTTAATAAGGATCCGAATATTTCTGAGTTAAAACGCAAATTAAATGCTGCCTCGAGGTTCAGTAAGAAAGCAACTGCCAGAGCAAAATTCCAATTCATCGGCAAAATAGGTGGGCGACTTGCGAGCTATCCTTCTGGGAGTCGTGCTTTCTGGTCGCTTGCCAAAGCTGCCGAAGGGAACTTCTGCCAGTCGTCGTTACCACCACTGCGAAAGACCGATGGTGACTTGGCCCATAGTGCTAAAGAGAAAGCCGATCTACTGGGCAGTCTCTTTGCCTCGAACTCGAATATGAACGATGAAGGCGCTGTACCACCTACTATACCGTGGTGCGGTAAGTCCATGCCGGAAATCTCCATAACGCAGCGGGAGGTCAGGCGGGCGTTGCTTTCTCTAGACGTTCATAAGTCGAGTGGGCCAGACGGTATACCAGCAGTGGTGCTTAAGCAGTGTGCTCCTGAGTTATGTCCTGTACTCACGCGCCTCTTCGCGCTTTCCTACCACACTAGGCAATTTCCGTCTACATGGAAGACTGCGAATGTGCACCCGGTGCCCAAAAAGGGCGATAGATCAGATCCATCGAATTACAGGCCTATCGCTATTACCTCTCTCCTCTCTAAGGTGATGGAGCGTGTGATCAACACACAGCTTCTAAGATACCTAGAAGTACACGATCTGGTCAGTGACCGTCAATATGGCTTTCGCCACGGTCGCTCGACTGGTGACCTTCTAGTGTATCTCACACACCGATGGGCACTAGCCATTGAGAGTCAGGGGGAGGCATTGGCATGTAGCCTGGACATAGCGAAGGCGTTCGATCGGGTCTGGCACCGCGGTCTTCTATCGAAGTTGCCATCTTACGGAGTGCCCGAGGGTTTGTGCAAATGGGTGGCTAGCTTTTTGTCCGGCAGACGCATACGAACTGTAGTTGACGGTAGTTGCTCTGATAGCATGGACATTAATGCTGGTGTCCCGCAAGGCTCTGTGCTGTCTCCTACGCTGTTTCTACTGCATATCAATGACATGTTGGACATCAACAACATACATTGCTATGCAGATGACAGTACTGGAGACGCTTTTTACACGGGTCGTGCAAACATCCCTCGTTCCGTTGTGGAGGAAAACCGCGGAGAACTTGTGTCTCAAATCGAGACCACACTGTCCCAGGTCTCTGACTGGGGACGGGTAAACTTGGTCCGATTCAACCCTACAAAGACACAAGTGTGCGCGTTCACCGCTAAGAAAACTCCATTCACTGTGGTCCCACAATTCCAGAACACTCCCCTCTCCATCTCCAAGAGCATTGGGATCCTTGGTGTCGACATCTCCAGCGATGTTCAGTTCCGAGATCATTTACAAGATAAGATAAGGATTTAAAGCTGGCGTCCAAAAAACTTGGTGTACTCAACAGAGCGAAGCAGTACTTCACGTCGGGGCAAAGGTTGTTACTTTACAAGTCGCAAGTTCGGCCCCATATGGAGTACTGCTGCCATCTCTGGGCAGGTGCACCCGGATACCAGCTTGACCCTTTTGACTCGGTTCAACGACGGGCTGTGAGAATTGTCGACGATCCCAAACTCACTTGCGGTACCGAGCCCTTAAGTCTGAGGAGAGACTTTGCCTCACTGTGTGTGTTCTACCGCTTGTACAATGGGTTGTGTTCTGAGGAATTGTTCGAAATGATGCCCACGGCTACTTTCTACCATCGCACCGCTCGCCATCGGCAGGGAATTCATTCTCACACTTTAGAACCTAAATGGTCGCGTACAGTGCGGTTTCAGAGAAACTTCCTCCCGCGAACGCTTAAGTTGTGGAATGAGCTCCCTGCCAAGGTTTTCTGCAAGGACTACAGTATGGAGTTCTTCAAGAAAGAAGTTATTAGATTTCTGAAGGGTCGGCAACGCGCAAGTGATACCCCTGGTGTTGCAAGCGTCCATAGGCTACGGTGACCGCTTACCATCAGGCGGGCCGTAAGCTTGTTTGCCACCTAAGTGGTATAAAAAAAAAAAAAAAAAAGTAAGAGTACCTAATAACGTGTTATTGTGATATGTATGTTGTTACAGTTGTACACTTGTACACTTGTACAGTTGTACACTTGTACGCTTGTACGCCCGTAAGCATCTGAAGAACTTTAGTGAAGGTTAGAAATCAAGTTGCATATAACGTTAGCAAATGTAAAATGTTGCCTTATGTTGCTCTGAAACTCCGGTAATATTTCTAAGATTGTTCTCTCAGGTTCTCTCAGGAATTCATAACGATTATTTTATTTAAATAAAACACAAATATTAACAGAAGGATCGCTTTATTATTCAAAGAGAGCGTTATCGAATAAAAATATAAATAGATATAGAATATTAATAATCATAAATAAATTGATTGACAACATTTATTTCCTAGAAATTTATTTTTAATCGACTCGTACTTGTATGTGTACAAAAATCGTCATGAATCCCAGTAGTGTACCAGTAGTGTGACAGTAGTGTACCAGTAGTGTACCAGTAGCGTACCATTTAGTACAACACGGATGACGCGCAAAACGGATTCAGAACGGGTCGGTCCACCGCCACAAACCAGCTAATCTTTGTTAACTACGCACAATCCGAACTTATTGTTCACGGCTTATTTTGATTTCCAAAATGGTTTTGATAAGGTGGATAATGATATACTTTTATTAAAACTTTTGCAAATAACTTGAATAACCGAAAGCAATATGTACAGTTTGCTGGTCACAGATCCCAACCTAATTACACTAGATCTGGAATAGGTCAACGAAGTTCATTAGGACCAACCCTATTTTTGACCATGATGAATGATTTACCCCAGGTAATTTAAAATGCTTAGTGTCTGATGTTCGCAGACGACCTAAAGTTGTACACGGGCATGGTGTCTGTGTCTGATCACATCATGTCCGCGAGTAAAAAATTTGGTTTCATCATCCGTCAAACATAGATGTTTAACGATTGCAGTCCGGCTATCACGCTATATAATGCCTATGTCCGTAACCGGCTGGAATATAATGCGCTTATTTGAGACCCATATGAAGCCAAGTATTCTATGATAATAGAAAAAAATACACAAAAAAAAAATGTCGTTTTTAATACAAAAAAAAATTGCTATAATCCATAGCTTGGGCGTGGTTGGTCTCGAAACCCTAGAGCTAATTTAAAAAAACAAAACGGTTAAAGATACTTGGCAAAATACATTTTTCCCGACTGCTGTCTGCTTTCTACCATCGCAACGCTCGCCATCGGCAGGGAATTCTTTCTCACACTTTCGAACCTAAATGGTCACGTACAGTGCGGTTTCAGTGAAATTTACTTCTACAAACGCTGAGGTTGTGGACTGAGCAGGCAGGGGGTTTTCTCTAAGGTATACAGTATACGGCAACGCGCGAGTGATGCTTCAAGTGTTGCAAGCGTTCATAGGCTGTAGTGACCGCTTACCATCAGCTTGTTTACCACCTATACCACTAGGTATTAAAAAATTACGATATTCTACTTGGTAAGCACAACAAATGGTATTTTTCAATGGTCAGTTCATATAATTCATATAACCATGTTTGTCTGTGAGAGGCGAAGGCCAGGCTAGTTTAGTTTAGTATTATATATTCTCTAGCTGCACACTTAGTTTTAGTCGTTTCAGTTTTAGTAGTTAATCTTCCATACATTTTGCCTTTCGGTTCTATTGGCTTGAACTTGGCTAGAGGTACAGAGATGTCTGGGATAGACAAAAGACATGCTAATTGCAACATTCTCGATAAGCGGTTCATTTATACTCGCAAAGTGTCTATCACTTTGACTTTACAGTAGTTAAGTAGGTACACAAAGATATGTTGATATCTTTACAGTATCAAATGAATCGTCATAATGCGCAAGTAGGGTAATGTGAAGCACTCTTGCAAAAACTTAAAGACTTTCGGTCGGGTTTCAACATAAACCAACAGTGAGTACGAGTCACTAGTCGTAGGCTGTAGAGTACGCGGAGATTGCGTGAGAATAGAGGAGGCGTAATACCAATTAGTTACTTTATCTGTGGTAACAATCGTGTTTTGTGATCGCAAACAAACGTCGAAGAAATCGAGAATCCGGCTCCGTCAATGTGAAAATGAGAAAAACTGAGCGTGTGATATTTGTTGACCTGAAAATACTCAATAATCGAGTCGTTGGCAGACATTTTCAGTCAGTACCTAATTGAAATGGAACGTTATTTACTATCACATACTTCTGTTGTGATACTTGCACAGTACGATAGGAATTCTTTATTTGAGGTTTCCAAATTAGGACAAAGTATTAACTTGATTTCAACCAAGCAAAGTTAAAAAAAAATCTAAAAACTATTCGTGCCCTTCCCGTTTCCTGCCCGTTACTGTACTTCTTCTAGATACTATTAACGAATCTTATCTGTAGAGTAGTAGTAGAGGTTATCTCTCTCACAAATTTTATCAAAATCATACTTAAGGTTTAGCCTTAAAAAGGTATCTGACAAACGGACACAGTTAATTTTGGATTAACAACACTGATAGGGATATGAATGGTACCTACATTAGATCGTTCAGACAGTTCTTTTAAATATAATAAATATACACATACTTACCGTATTATGTACCTATATTGTATACAAATAATTCATAAAGGTATACAAATAATTTTGTTTTGTTTACTTTTTATCAAATACAAAATGACACAAGTCTTAATTTTTAAGATACTTTTTTTTATACCACTAACGTGGCTAACAAGCTTACGGCCCGCCTGATGATAAGCGGTTACGGTAGCCTATGGACGCTTGCAACACCAGGGGTATCACTCGCGCGTTGCCGACCCTTCAGAAATCTAATAACTTCTTTTGTGAAGAACCCCATACTGTAGTCCTAAAAGAAAACCTTGGCAGAGAGCTCATTTCACAAACCAAGCATTTGCGGGAGTAAGTTTGTCTGAGACCGCACTATACGCGACCATTTCGGCCCTAAAGTGTGAGAATTAACAGATTTTGTAAATGTAATTCAAAATATTTTTTATTGTAATATAGAATATAAGTTATCATATTTATGTTACAACAATTGGGCACCAATTCATTAGATATTTCTAAAATGTGTATGAGATTGCCCAAATTTAGTACCTATCGTAAATGATTACTTAATTAGTTAAGTTTGGAAAGTGCGTCGTTACAAGTTATAATTTGCCTCGGTCTGATTACGTCGCGTGGTCGCATATCGCCACGCCGCCGCGCCGCGCCGCCGCCCGCGCCGCTGGGGCCGCCGTGTTAAGTGATTTTAAGAACACTATGTGTATATCCATAAATTATGGTAAACTTGTGTTGTGTCATTTAACAAGCTAAAATAAAATAATGAGTTAATCAAGATATTCGGATGGTCAAACAATCCATTATTCCATTCTTTTAAAATTCCTGATAACACATTTTCCACTTCCCAAAATAAAAAAATAAAGAGAAACATATTCAAACAATTAATGGGATAGCTGGTAATTCATAAATTTTGCCAGTTACTCTACTCGTATGCACTTATATAAAAACAGCCAACTTGGTTTGCAAATAAACGACCAAAAACCTACGTAAACAGTGTATTTGTATCTAAAAAAATTATCATATGTTTTGTCTTTACATAGTTGACGCCTTTTTGTGACTTCGTATTTTAAGAGTATGTTTATTACAGAAACGCATTTTATTGTAAAATACAGGTAGGAGTGATCCCAGCACAGTATGATCTATGATATTTTCGATATTAAACTTTAGTATTTATGCGATGTTTAGAATAAATCCGACCAAAAATGTATTTTGCTCAAAAACGCTAGGATGAGTTTAAATTACATAAGAAAATACAGGAAGTACATCGATTCTGGATTGCTAATAAATTAAAAGTTCAGTTAAATCCTAGGATATTATTTATTTTCTTTTTCTAATACGAATAGCGCAATCCTTATTCATCCAATTGAATGCGCAGAATAATGCTTATATTTTTCAAATATCGAACTGGGTGACGCGACGCTCTGGATTTGAAAAAAAGACGGGATATCATAAGTGTTTTATCTTTTTATTTTCAATTTCATTCTTTGATTAAATTTCTAGTCCGCGATTTGCAAGTACCTATTCTATTAAAAGTCTGTTTTCTTGCATGAGTCTCGGTCGTGAGACCTTGCTGGATTCGTATCATTGACAGACTTACCTTTTCGTTAATTCTTCAAACTCTATTCATAATTACTTAGCAAAGGCTTATTTTTACGGCCTCAGCAGTTATGTATTTCCTCACACTAACTTTTCGACGCCCTTTTCTAATTTTGTGGTTAAAATAAATGAAAACTTAAAGTAATTCCACATCACGTGTACTTTGGTTATTATGATTTGCAATTGACATGGAACGTGGAAACTAGGTCTCCCTCTTCGTCACGCAATCGTTATCGGCTTCGATACAAGTTGGGAAAACCTCTGTTACGTACGATCATGATTTCTTTTGCTTTCACTCCTACACCGATACCCATCGATTTCATAAAATTTGGTTATAGTTTGGAGACACCTGGAAAGGTATTGTATATTCTACTATTTTATTGCCTGTAGTTATTAAATAGAGATTCCCTGCAGAGCACGAGTATAGGTAACTTTCTGCATATAATTTATTATTAAATACAAATATAGATTTCAGTAGCGTCGTGTATAAAACCAAATAGTATATATGTTTTACTTTCTTTTGTTTCAGATGCCTCCCGTAAACTTGACGAGGATATGCACTCTTCTGTGGCTGTGCCTGGCTTGCACTGCCACCTTAGAAAACAATGGCCAAAATACTACAACCACAAAAACTATACGCACAACTATGTTACCTTCAAAAACGACAAGAACAGAACTCAAAGTATCAAGAAGTCTCAATCCACATGACACGCAAACATTAAATGTCAGAACAAAATCTGGCCAAGTTGCACAACTAATTGTAAAAAAGAAAGACACAAAATCTGCTACTACTCATGAACCAAGTACCACTGCTATACCACCTACTGTTCCAGTTAAAACAACGACCAAGACAATCGATGTTAAGCATAATATAACAAGTGACGAAAACAAAAATAAGACAGATAGCAGAGATCAACGGAAACTAAATTACATTGGAACAGTCAACAGTGATTTAGCGGGATTCGATTACTATTTGGATAAGCATACCGAAGCTCCAAACGACATCAAAGCTGAGTACGGAAACTGGTCACCAGTTTCAGTGTACCCAGAGTCCTATTTGCAAGACGATACGCCAGATCCTGAAACCTCTGGCTACTATCCAACATATGACAATGAAAAAAAAACTGAAAACAAAAAGGTATATATCACTTCTAATAGTTTCATGGATTATGGAGGATCAATCAAAAACTACAGATTTGATCCAAATAATCCAATGATCAAAAATGATAGGAATCCTGTCTACATTGAAGTCCTTAGCACAAATGTTTCAGAAGAAGACGAAGACAAATCCCTAAAAATTCCGAATCCAGTCGTAATTAGTTCAGAAACAATGATCAAGAAAGCTATTGATAAATATAACAAGCGCGGAAGATCTATTCTAACATCAAATGATGATATTCCTGAAATTCAGGGTGTCAGAATGCCAGATGATGAATCAGACAAGAAAACTTGGCGTAATGCTCGGGTAGTAAATGGAGAACTATTGCCTTATCCTGAAGGTTATACACCAGCAAAAGTTATTCCAGAGGCTGATGTACATACAAATCTGGCTGATTCAGATCCATCACAAAGCTTTGGTCCGTTTACGAAAGATGATAACTTCAAGCCAAAAGAAGGACCCTTTACAAAATATGACAACATGAATTACTACTCTAGTGATAACGTCAACTCTTTTATCGTAAATGACCCATCTATTTACAAATATGAAAAAGACAATTACTACATGAAATCTAGCTATGGTCCATTTACAAAAGCTGACAATTCAAAAGTCGCCAATTCTAAATTGATTGAATACATTAAACAAATAAACGAACAGGAGTCGAAACGTGACTATTTCAGCGGAAGAAGTTCACGAGCAAATAAAAATGACATGGATTTTGCAGAAAGTCATATTCAGAGACGAATGCTGCAACATCCAGGAGAAGTGACTTTTCCAAACTCTGCCATGTATATGCCAAAGAACTCTAAAGTAAGTTTTGATGAAAGTATTAGAAGCCCGGTTCTTCAGTACGCGCACCCAGATCTTGGGGTACAACCTGCAAAAGCCACTCGAGATGCAGAAAATGCAGAAAAAAAAATTCAGTATTATCTAGATGTACCTAAAAGTGCTCACCCTTATCCGATGGAACCAGTAAACGGATATGGTCAGCAAAGATCGCAAAAACTAGCTCCATCATCTAATAGATATTATGAAGATGAATACAAAAAGTTCTCATACTATGACTACAGCCACCCTAATAAATATCCGTACAATTACGGTTATATCAAACGAATCCCAGAACCATCATTGTGGAAGAAAATAACAGACTCCATGAAAGATACGATTCGAAGTGCTAGTGACACCATGCACCAACTAACTCGACCAATATTTGATCCCATCGCCAGAGTTACTCAGCCGGTAATTAATCCTCTTGTAGAAGCTACACAAAAGATATCTCATAATTTAGGTTTATATCCATCTAATTCAATACAAACTCAAAGATACGCTCAAGATAAGATAGGTGTGGTAGCTGCTGCTTCGGGAGCTCCAGCCATGATTCCAGCTCTAGGACTGATGGCTGGTGGAGCTGCATTAGGCATCGGAGCAGTAGCGGTTGGTCGACTTCTAGATGTCGATTTAATGCGTAGCGCCGGCTTCAAAGAGGAAAAAATTGAAGAGGAAATTGAAAAAGAACACAAAAGATCTCTTGCTGGGATACCGTACGATATAGACAGAGCTCTACTAAGCAGACAGCAAACCTACGATGACAACTATAAAATGCCTAGTGAAAACGTTTATGTTGTTATGTCTCCAGAAGACAGTGATCATAGAACTAAGAGAGACGTGCTAGCATTTTTAGAAGAGCCAAGTTATCACGGAAATGCTCTAGTGAGAGTAAAAAGAAGGCACTTTGTGAAAAGATCGTTGAGTGAAGACGAAGAACTACAACACATAGATGGTAGTCCGGGTGCCTCAACCCTGACCGAAGCGGCAATGCACTTAGTAAAACAAACGGATTGGCGTGACTCGCAATGTGCAAAGTTTACTTTCTGCAAGGTCTTGACATCGCAATCGTCCGACTCAATGTTCGCCATGGAAAAAAAAATGGAATCGTTACTAAAAATGTAAGTATAAAACAATTATCGTAGAAATAGCATCAAACAGTCGTGCGGTGCGGTCGTCTAAAACAATCGTCTTTCCGGGTGCACTAACCGAACTTTCTAAAGGTTAAGTCACACTGACACTATCCTTGAAGCTATTTAACGACCCATCACCATTCACAGCTCCGGCCTATTGCGATAGGCGTCCGTCACATAATAAATTTTCACCACTTCTACATTTCCCTGGGTAAATAACATTATAAATTGCCTAGGTTACCTAGGTAAAGAATAGGTATGCCTCCACATCCGCCTAGCAAACTGACAGAATAGCATTAGTTATACGGCACATCATTTATATATCAAATTTTGAAAAAGACTTTCTGTTGTTTTTATAGCAAAAATTACCGTTTTACTTGCTTTTATTTAACCAGGGGTACAACCTACAGGTGGAGGTGAAAAATTTAAAAATCTTCAAAATGGGTATCCGGGGGATTTGAGGGTCGGAGATCACGAATTTTATGATCATTTTGATGTTATCACCTCTTGGCATATGCAGGAAGTGCACATTAGGGTGGAACGTGAAAAATTAAGTGAAAATTTAATTACTAATTTATATTGAAAATAATATCGTTCTCCAAGTTCTCATCACCTAACTAATGAAACTTGGGCAATAAACTATAAAAATTCAATTAAATTATCACTAAAAAGTATAAAATAAAAAAGAGTAAAAAAAGTTTTTTTTTAAAACTTGCTTTTCTTAAAACATTGGATTCATATAAAAATTCAATCTAACCAAAATTGTTCTAAAAAGTATATATATTTTTTTTTTTCTTATGGATTATTTTGATATAATTACTAAATTGATAGGTTGTTCGTCATTAGTTCATTACAGTCCCTAAGTGGTAAACGTAAATACTGTGTTTCATGTGTAGAGCTCAGAAGCAACAGAAAAAGCTTGCTAATCTATAATCTACATATTTACTGACACCACAAACCTCGCAAATAAAATAGAGTACAAAAAACACTTTCACTTAAAACAGTGGGTTTATAGAGTAGCGTGCACATAATAACTGCTTTGTAGGCACATTTCCGAGGAAGTGGTTTTCAGTTACATGTCTGGGACATCGCATCATACGGCAGCCCGTCAAGAGGATACACTTCGCGGCGCCTCGCAGCGGGCGTCATACAAACGAATTTCTCATTTGTTTTTGACATTTACTGATCAATCACTGTGAAATTTCTTAGTCGTAATCCGAAGCCGAATACCTAGGTCTGTGGTTTTTCAAAATCTTGTAAAATGTTTTTATTAACTAGAAATCTTTTTTAAAATCATTTGTATGAAAAACTAGAATTCTGTATAACTTATCTATACTAATATTATAAAGCTGAAGAGTTTGTTTGTTTGAACGCGCTAATCTCAGGAACTACTGGTCAAATTTGAAAAATTCTTTCGGTGTCAGATAGCCCATTTATCGAGGAAGGCTATAGGCTATATATCATTACGCTAAGACCAAAAAAGTTCTAAAAAAAAAAAAAAAAAGTCTGCAACATTATATGTCTATCTTTCAAGGTTGGCTCACTATAACCTTATTTATGTTAACCAAATTTGTTCTAAAATAATGCAATATTTGCGAAGTGGTTTTTATAAACATGAAATAAATCCTTATCTAAATAAATACGTTATTAATCACAAATATTTAATTTAAAACAAAATTGCCTATTACATCATTCGATTTCAATGAATATCTTAGGAGATATCGCAGTTTTAAAATAACATCGCAGTGGTCCGCCTGTAGAAACAGCGTTTGCGGGGTTAGAGAGGAACTTAGCGAAACAACGTTCGCCGGGACCGCTAGTGAACTATAAAATTTAATAGAAAACTGGCACACTGCAGACATAGATATTTATTACGTGAAAAATTCGTTTGTATGAGCACGCTGAGAGGCGCTCCGAATCGTATTCTCTTAAAGTATATTCTTAAACACAACGGATATTAGTTGCACATAAATATCGTTGATTAATATTAGTAGTAATATGAAGCACTTATTTGTAGGTCTAAATAGAGCAATTGGTCGCTGGACAACATTATAGGGGAAGCTCATCGTCGGGTCTTGTCTTGTTACTCTTAAGCTAACCATCACGAATATTAAAAGAATGGCAAGCAATATAAGTTTATTACACTAAGTTGTACGTATATACTATGCTTACAAGTTAATTAGACAGCCGTAACAAATTAAACGATTTCTTGTATCTAGTAAAAATTAACACAAGCGGACTACGCTGCTATATGTGGTTCCTCATTAACGATTTTTTAATTTCATTATCATATATCTTGGATCTTTTTTTATTTAGTACTAGCATTTTCTCACGACTTCGCGCGGACTCTTACAAAAAAGAAAGGTTTTAACTATTTATGGTTTTACCTATAATAATATCGACATTAAATGAAACCGTGTAAGAATCCCATCCATGGCGACGGACGAAGAAAAGAGCTAGTCAATTATAATGAGGGAATTTTAGTTTGTTTGTTTGTACTTGAAGGTTATTTTCCGAAATATAAAGATTTCTTTCTCATTCACTGTTCAAACGTTATATTATTCCGGATGAATGATGTAGTTTAGAATATCGTACAATCTAGGGACGAAGTCGCGGCAGAGTGCTAGTCTAAGAATAACATTGTAAATGCCAAATGTTTGGACAAATTGTTTGCACTGCTTGTTCGGTATCACTTTCAATAAATATTATCACGTGTAGTTGCGTCTTGAGCGCAGGCTTGAGGCGCACGGCACACGACGCACGGCACGCGGCGACGACGTAGCCTGACTGGCATACCAATATCTTGTGAAAGCCAACTCTAACAGAGTCACAAATAAAAATATATTTAGTTTACAACGATTGTGAAACTGAGAACTGTCTTTACATTGTAATATTTTTTTAAGGCAGATACAAAGAACTACCTGACTACAAGACTGCTTAATCGACGCAGAACCGAAACCACTGAAGCTTATTACATTTTAACAGTGGGTTTATTTTGTGACGTGAGCACTTATTAAGAAAGATTTCTACAAATTGCTTCCCTGAGAGTAAAATAGGCTAAAATGAAGACAAAGTTCGTATTATTTGTAAAGCCATCATCCATAAAAAAATCGGCCAAGTGCGAGTCGGACTCGCGCCCGAAGGGTTCCGTACCATTATCTATAAAAATGGCAAAAACATCACGTTTGTTGTATGGGAGCCCCCCTTAAATATTTTTTTTATTTTAATTATATTATTAATTTTTTAAGTGACTAACTAAATATTCTGTGAATATTAAGCGTCTACCTGTTGCCGTTATCAATATCGAGCAACATCGAGCAAAAAATAACGTTTGTTTTATGGGAGCCCCCTTAAATATTTATTTTATTCCGTTTTTTATTATTTGTTGTTATAGCGGCAACATAAATACATCTTCTGTGAAAATTTCAATTGTCTAACTATAACGGTTCATGGGATACAGCCTGGTGACAGACGGACGGACGGTCAGCGAAGCCTTAGTAATAGGGTCCTTGCCTTTTGGTTGACTGGAAATTAATAAGTAATATATTTTAATAAACGCTTTTATAATTTACTGTCGAGCGAAATGACACAACACGACACGATTTTGCCGTGGACAATACGCACAAATCGCGCGCGGCTCCGGCTCCGGCTCGCCTGGCCTTGCCATGTTTTTGACTACAAATGACCAAATGACGTTACAACCACGGTCAACTTCAATTTAACAAACTCATAACCACAGGTTGCAAGGTGTTTTATTTTTTTCTTAGTTGTAGTAGCTGACTTGCAATATGACGTCAATGTCAAATTTGACTACCTGTCCATTTCATTTATTACGGTAAAACAAACTTTAATCAACTTAAGCCGTGGTTTATTGTGGTCGTGAAGTGGGACTGCTACCAAAATCGTGTCGTGTCACTCGACGGTAGATCATAAAAGCGTCCGACATGTGTGGTTATGGAGGGACACACTATTAATACTACAATATTAATACTGTGGGACTCAGGGAGGGATATTTTGTAAGTTGCACGAACGTAGAAATACCTGCTTTTTACATCAATGCGTCATTTCATTTCTAAGGTCTATCTATAAAAACTTGACGTTTGGTACTAAGCCCACCTGATAAGATGGGAGACCAAAGTTCTTTAACTAATATTGAAACAGCCCCTAAGTATTCGTCTACGTCTGCCACAATAGTAGGTTAGATTATAAAAACCACAAGTTGAATTTAATATTATGGAATAACAACAAAATCAAAACAAATCGTGTTTATTCCATTATTACGACACACATTTTATTTATCGACTTTACAAAGAAAATAAGGTACCTGCTCTTTTTTGTGCGAGATTCGGTCAGACAGCTTGCCGCCAAAAAAAGATGGATGACGTTCATAACCTCGTGTTACGTAACTAACCGCGGCCGGCGCGTTCAGATTCGTGACTTGTGCCAGGTGAAAGTATTCGGATTGCATTCCGTGCAAGACTCAACAAAAGTACAAAGGTACATGGTACAAAAAAAAATTAACAATAAATAGTTAAAAAAATATAAATAGGTTTTTCAAAAATTTTAAATCTCTATTTTTCTATTTTATTTTTATTTTTACAACTCTTGGTTAAGGCTCAAGAAAATAGATAAATGGCTGTTAAGCGTAATGGCGCGAAACTTATTAGTTATTTTATCCCTAAGAATGTTTATTTATGTATATATTGTATTTTTATTTAAATGAGTGACTTGAGCTACGAAGATATTTCTTTACCATCATAAGAGCTAAAGCAAGAAGTATCTATAATGCTGAACTAAGCTTCTTACCAGACTTTTTACAACATGTTCCGATATGCGTGCCCGGTCCTTGTGTGTCACTGCGACCATAAATAAATGCACCGCCTCTTCTATTGCCCATCCTTGACGGTTGCCTCACCATGTCACTGTACTTAGAGTTACGTTATTTACGGTTGAAATAAATGTATTAGCACGTCGACTCTCACTTAAATACCTACACGTAAACTCTGAACTTCGGTACAATAAGTACTTGAATGTTTGCCACTAGCAACTATCATAATATGGATATTTTTTTTTAACCGGTAATGAAAATTTTTGGGTTAAGTAAGTATTTGGAAATGGATTAAATATAGTTAGGATACTGATGTTAACGTACGTCTGAAATCGAAAACATTTTTGATAAGGACTAATTAATACGCACATATCGTTGTTTGACAGAAAAACACATATTTACATTCAAAGAAATTCTTAAATACTACAATATTCTTGTTATTTTTATTTTAAATTTCGTTTGCATGTCTATATTAACATAATCGTATGAGATCATCGTAGACCTCACTCCACCTACTTCAATATTTGCTTAGAATATACGTATGCGTAGGTATGCACGTATGAATTCCTTTAAAGAATGCTAATAATTAATTCCACTATTACAAAGTTGTCTTATAAAAAATTAAGAATCGAAATAAAGTAGAAAGCGTGTTTTGCTCGACATTATATGGGCTATCGCACTTAACATAATATGGATCTGTAAAACGCAGCTATACATGTCTGTATAACTACAGTTGAGTCCAAGTATCGCATAATGCACATTATGAGGCGAGACATGTAACTCGGGGACTCATACAACAAACAAGGTGGGAGTCGACTATCAGAGCAGGTACACTTCTACTGTTTAGTTACGCTAAAATAGATAGTGTACAATTAGTGCGGATGTTGAATAATTATCTACAGCTAACTAATTAGTCTTTAATTGAGTTTAAAAGGTGTTTTTAAGTCACAGAGTAATGCTCATCGAAAGTTTAATTTCTCTGCCGACACCGGATGAGAACAGTCGCTGCATATCTTGTGTTAACGTAATTACCCTTTTAATTTGTTATTTTTTAATTGTTTCTGTTCTTAGTTTCTCTGCGATATAGTTAACTATGATTATTTACTAGTTTTATATATATATTTCTCTAGTTTCAAATAACGTTTCATTTAAACTCAAAATAATAATCACATTATGCAACATTATATATAGGGTAAATAAAGGTATTATCGTGATATAGGCAATTTCGTGACAGTTATTTTAAATTTTACCACGGTCATACTTATAGCGCCACGCTTTTGAGACGCAGCATACCTATGAGTTGAAAAATAATTGCTTAACCTGCATGCTGCATCTCACAAGTGTGGCGCTATAGGTGACCCTGGTAAAGTTTTGAGAAACTGTCACGATATTACCTCACAATTTACCCTATTAAGAGAAAAATCCATTGGCAGATATAGATTGAAAGTTAAGTAATATAATACAGACTCAGTCCTAAACTTATAAATAGCACATTTTTGATATGGCGTAGAACAGAATACAGCAAGTGTCAAAATTGATATATCTACTCAATGAGTTACACAACGGGACATATTTCTCGAAGTATCAACAATCATTTGAAAACAAAACGATGCTTACTTTAATTAAAATTTAATTATATATGTGTCGCGTTATAACTGTCAGTAAAACAAATTTCTTTTATTTAGATTATTTACTCAATAAATAAAAAAAAATGTTCACTTCCAAAGAAAATATAAACACATCGTTATGAGCAAAAGAAACTCTTCGAAAAACTATAATTATATTCTGATATTTTCTGATCTGGGCTGATGGTGAAATCTGTCTCGATTTCAGGATCAGTCGCGGCGGCGGCAACATGTCGGGCGTCGCGCACCACCTCGAGGACGTGATGGCGGCCAGCAGGGACCATGAATGCAGCCGCTTCGTCTGCGACAGACAATAATGCCAACGCCATTGCCACAGAAGTTCTACAACTTGGCATTTTATTGCTACAGACTCTTTTTGTAGATATCGACATTCCACTGCCTTACTGAACTGTTCAAAGTCTGAGAACTATGACAGATATACAACCCTCACAAAAATACGACGTCAGGCTGCCACATCCACAACTACTGCACTGGAGGACCTTCAGCAACAAGTTTATCTACATTTCTTATACTGACACTTTAACCTACCACCAAAAAAGTACAAGGATAACATTCCTCACTAACATTCTCAGTTGGTGTACATGTCATAGTCGAAACGCGAAATCCGTCAAACCTCAGGATTGACTAGTAAGAGCCGAGTTCATACAAATGTAAATTCGATATGTAAGTGATTTGACTTGGGTGAGGTTACGTTGTGTAATGTTATTTGAATATAAACGTCTTTATTAACCTTACTAAGAACCATGTCGTATCTTAATTAGAATTTAGAACATTTCTTTGTGGGAAGTTGAAGTTTGTATAAACCGGGCTTTGACTAGTCTCTCCTTACTTAGGTTTGACGAATTTCGCCCATTTAGTTTAACTTAATTTTATTTTACGAGTCACATTTTCGTGTCACATGTTCCCATTATTTTTAAGTAGCCGAAGCACTTTTTCATTTTCATCTCTAAATACCTAATGATTGATGTGATGTGTGTTATGATAAATTCATACCAAAAAGTGTAAGTGTAAAAGTGACAATAAGTAATACGTTTAAAAAAATAAATTGTCCATCCTCGTTATAAAGATCTACTTAACTTTTTTGAGAGTTTTGAATACCTTCTTTTGAATAAACAGTTTGCTGTACATAGTTCCGTACATATAACGTCATACATTGAGTGTGATGCCGGGCAGTAACAAGCGCTGACAAAAACATTTCTTTAATCAAAACATACATTTTAAATGTAAGTAAAACTTACACGAGAAGGAAATAGAAATTTCGTACAAATAAATTGAGATCAAGTAAAAGCGTAAAACATTAAACGAACTTGTTGCATGTACCTTTAGAGGCTGATGTAAATAAGTATATATTTGTGGTTATAATATACCTAAGAAATACAATTAATTATATTTAAAAGAGTAATAATTAATTTATATAGATCATGACACATTTCCCTAAGAAATGCAAAAAAGTTATTTCGTTACGAAATTTATTTAAGAAATGCTTTTAATATTTATTGCTCCTAGATAATTAAGCAATTGTTTATAAAAGTACATTAAAATATTTATTGTAGTATACTTAACTTAAATATTTTGAAAAAATAAAATATGGAACGCATTTGTCAGCCATATATATTCACGCCTAACTACTGCTCTTTCCAATAAAACTATAATAGTAGGTATTTTATTTTGAACCTCTAAAAATATTTAGCTTACTTGTTTAATTCTATTTGTTACCAAATAACTATTGTTTAAAATATTAGGTAATTTTCAATTAATTTTAAACTGCTATTAATTTTAAGACATTAAATTGCAATAATCATTAATTGCAAGAAATCGATAATCCATATAATTTGATTCGAATACGTTGGTTAAATTATTGGAGATTTGACAAATAATATGTACGTTTTAATTTATCTAATTTATGAGGTAGTAAATGCTGATAAGTTGTAAATATGCTTCCGAAATTTGTAAATTATTTATTTATTTTTGTAATTAAACTTTAATTAAAATAATTCTGTCCTGTATTTTCACACCCTTTTTTATACCACTAAGGTGGCAAACAAGCTTACGGTCCGCCTGATGGCAAGCGGTCACCGTAGCCTATGGACGCTTGCAACACAAGGGGTATCACTCGCGCTTTGCCAACCTTTTAAAAATCTTATAACTTCTATCTTGAAGAACCCCATACTGTAGTCCTTAGAGCAAAACCCTCATTCCAAAAACCAAGCGTACGCGGTAGGAAGATTCTCTGAAACTGCACTGTACGCGACCATTTCAGTTCTGAAGTGTGAGAATTAATTCCCTTCCGATGGCGAGCGGTGCGGTGCGATGGCGATATAGCCGCGGGCTTCAATCCATTGTACAAGCGGTAGAACACTCACAGGGTGGCAAAGTCTCCCCTCAGACTTAAGGGCTCGATATCGCAAGTGAGTTTCAGATCGTCGACAATCCTCACAGGCCGTCGTTAAACCGAGTCAGAAGTGCCAAACCGGTATCAGGTTGCACCCGCCCAGAGATGGCAGCAGTACTCCATATCGGACAACTTTGCCCCGATTATTATAAATATTGATATTGATCTTATAAATTATGATCTCGGAACTGAACATCGCTGGAGATGTCAACGCCAAGTATCCCAATGCTCTCGGAGATGGTGAGCGGAGTGTTCTGGAGTTGTGGGACCTCAGTGAATGGGGTTTTCTTAGTGCCGTGTAATAAGCGTTTCAAGTCCAACATGTCATTGATATGCAGTAGAAACAGCGCAGGAGACAGCACAGTGCCTTGTGGGAACACCAGCATTAATGGCCATGCTATCAGAGCAACTACCGTTAACTACGGCTCGTATGCGTCTGCCGGAAAAAAAAACTAGCCACCCATTTGCACAAACCCTCGGGCACTCCGTAAGATGGCAACTTCGGTAGAAGACCCCGGTGCCAGACCCGATTGAACGCCTTCGCTATGTCCAGGCTAGATGCCAATTCCTCCCCCTGACTCTCAATGGCTTGTGCCCATCGGTGTGTGAGAAACACTAGAAGTTTACTATTCGATCGTCGCGGAAGCCATATTGACGGTCGCTGCCTTGACCAGGTCGCGTTTTTCTAAGTATCTTAAAAGCTGTGCGTTGATCACATACTCCATTCCCTTGGAGAGGAAGGCGGTAATAGCATTAGGCCTATAATTCGATGGATCTTATCTATCGCTCTTTTTGGGTACCGGGTACACATTTGCAGTGTTCCATGCAGGCGGATATTGCCTAGTGTGGCAGGGAAGCACGACGCGTGAGTACAGGACATAACTCAGGAGCACACTGTTTAAGTAAATTTTTATTTAATTTAAACAAAATATCATTTCTGTTAATCAAATATTATCTCTGATTTTACCACCTTTAGTGGTGTAAATAATACTATATTGATTTCGACGACAACAGCAGATATTCAAACCATCTAACAATTTACAATTTACAATGAGTCCAATAAGCAGTTTTTGAGGGAAATCAAGGATTAAGCGTCAGTGTATAAATAATAAAATATTGTTTCAAAAAGAATTGTGATATTCATAATCGCTGAATTGCTTGCTATGATCTACAAAAGGCTTAAAAAAATAAAAAAATATTCAAATAACTGTTTAATTCAGACCGCGGTTCATTATGTGTTCGTAACACGGACACTTAAAAACAAACTGTTCACTTTCGTCGACTTATGTGTACACTTACACTCTCTTACAAAACGGGGCAATCGATCCTTTTGATGATGCATTCAAGAGACTATTCAGGCTGCGAGGCCGTTCTGGTACGTAAGATGGCATAAAAATCGCTGGTACGAGCTTCTGCAAACATTGGGGATGCACGGCAGCCCCATCAGTATCCTATTGCATTATTATGTAAGACTTGCAGAGAACTATAATTTATCATTTTGCGTATAGTTGACCCACAGACTGCGAGTGTTAAACGATTGGCAGAATGCTGTAAACAAAGCAAGTTTAACATTGCGCATGCAGCTAGCAAACCTACGAGTTACACCAAACAGACGGTGCTCTGAGCTCCCCTTCAATATGTAGGTCCTGTAGAGTGTCCGAGACCCAGTGCTCAAAAAGTGTTAAGTGACAAAGTATCTGTTTCTACAATAAAACCCTTGCAGAATTATGTAAATTAAATTTAAAACAGTTAAAAAAAATTGTAAAACAGGAACTTGTCAAAAACGCTTATTATACAAGAACGACTGCTGGAAATTTCCTTTGTCCTTTTTCTCTATATACGTACGTACGTTAAATGAAACAATATCCAATTTATTGAAGTTCAGGAACACTTGTGTCGCTTCAGAACTTCGTATGCAATCATCGGACAACAAACTTAGTTTTAGCGCTATTTTAAGAAAATATATGAAAAATGTATTCCTTACATTAGCAAAGTTTAGGTAAGTACAGGCAAAGAACAGGGAATGTCACAATTTTTGTATTTTTCTGTTTTATACTGGTAACAGATCTGTATCTGTAGTAGTTTAATACTGGTAACAGATCTGTAGTATCAGATGAGTATGTTCCAATTATAAAAATAGAATTTTTAGATTATTAAAATACAGCTCGTGTAAGTGTAAGTTATCTGTATAGAATCTCTCTAGCCTGCTGGAGAGAGAACAACTACATATATGTAAAAACAAACACATCCAGGCAATTTAAATGTGTACTACAAAATAACAAATTAAATATATGTGAAATAATAATGAAGTGTAGTAATTCAGTGGTCTCCGCCTCCTTGCGCCGGGGGCTGCGGGGGCTGCGGGGCTCCCTCGCACTCTTTCTCGGAGGGCGGGGGGTTACACTCCACGCACGGTTGCAGATCCTCTTCCAGATGGTACAACTGTGTCAATATTTAAGCTCTCGTCACTAAAGTGCCGATATTTAAACTATCTATAAGTAAATATCATGATAAATTTGTCACAAGTTGTCTTTTAGCAAACCCGGTGCACCTGTGCAGTCCACAAATAAATCAATATCGGAATGCTATTTCAAGAAGCAAATGGCATTTAATACTTTATATCCTTCCTGGTGAAACGTGGATGTTGCGAGCATACGTTCGTAACATCTCTGGCCACCCCTTCGGAGATAAGTGTCGTGATAATATTTATATATTTTTATTATTTATCCTAATCGTATATAACATGCGGAAGTTTGTTTGTTATTTACTTTTCGTCGCAAAGAAACGTCCAATTGACTCATTGAGTTTTGGTACAATAGATGTATACCTCACCACTACATAGGATACCTTTTTATCCCGGTCAAGAGTTCTCATGGGAAGAGATTTTTGGCGGGTGATACTGCGGGGCACTTTTCGTTATCAACACATCGGATCAGCGAGGTGATCAGATTTTTGACACAGGGATAGCTGGAGAAATAGATAATAACATAGAATTATTTTATCCTTCCTTTATTCCCCATTATCGAATGGGGGTTTATTAATGTTACTTATTGTTCTCTACAGCGGCACGTTGTCCCATGAATACCTTGATAGAAGCAGGGTATTATGTGCCCCTTGTATATGCTACGTTTATAGCAGTGAGGAAGAGGAACACCGACTGACGATGCTATGGTACCATACCAGTCCGTCGTCGCCGGGCCCCACGAACCGGCGGGTGTGCTCTGGTGGCGGCGGCGGGGGCTGTGCGCGCTCGCGGGCCACCGTGTTTGGCAGCAGCGTGTGTGACCCGCCACACCAGCGCCGGCAGGCGTGCAGGCTGTACACCGAGGGGAAACTCACTAAATACTCGTATATATAAGTAATTATTAATGCTACGTCTACAAAGATGATTTCTTCCAGATTATCTTTTTGTATAAGTCAAGTCTGTATTTCTGAAGTGTACAACATGTCATTACACAGTGGCAGCCAGGCCAAAATAATGAAAATTCTAATTTTCGCAAGACACTATCTTAGTCCCGAACCAAGATAAGAAAGAAGATAACTTAATCTTCGCCCTGGGAGGCTGAACCACTAACTTTGGTAAAGTCTCAGAAGTAGGAGTCGTGCCGGAGACGCTACTATAACAGGACGCCTGCCGTGGCAGAAATCGTATTATCTGAGCCGGGCACTTTTTGTCTTTTGTCCTATAAGCATTTCAATTGCGAAACTTCTTTAAAAACAAGGCAAAAGGAAAAAAAGCAAAAGAGTTTCTTGAGCAGCCACTCCATCCACTTTTGATTGGCGTCTTGTGTGGCATTATCAGTCGGCAGTTTAGGACTGATATTGTGATTGCGCGTAGATGACGACGGCTACACTCGTATCTATGCGTGCCTTTGCAGGTCTCACGGCGGTGACACGGACGTAACTCGACTCTTCACGCTCCTGAATTTGACAACTGACGAAGTTCTGGAACAATATCCCACAGTAGAACTAGTTATATTGGGAAATTTTAACGACCACCATCGTGAGTGGCTCAGTTAACTAAGCAAGGATATCTGCTCATGATTTTGCTCTGACCTATGGATTCTCTCAGCTGGTGCTTTCTCCAACGAGAATACCAGATATAGAGGATCATACGAGCTCCTTACGGGACCTTCAGTTGACTACACGTCTGGAAGGATATCCCGTCTCGGTGGATGCGCCTCTTGGCTCTTCGGACAACTGTCTCGTTCGAACTTTAGTGTCATGCACACAACCCGATCCATCTAGGCCAACTAATGGGCGTCGAGTGTGGCTTATAAGTCGGCAGACTTGAATAGATAGCGTGAATTTTATGCATCGTACCCATGGAGGCAGCTCTGCTTTAACTCAGAAATCCTAACGTCTGCGCTGCCGCAGTCATTGAGACGATTCTTGCTGGTATGGAATTATTTCTAACCTGCCGGTGTCAAAAAACGAAGGTGGTTTAATCGGTCTTGCAGAGAAGCTAAAATTCTTAAATAATCTGCGTATAAGGCTTGGATCATTTACATCATTTGGCTTTTAATAAAGATCCGAATATTTTTGAGTTAAAACGCAAAATGAATGCTAGCTTGAGGCTTGTACAATGGCATGTGTGCTAAGGAATTGATCGAAATGATGCCCATACTTCTACTTTCAACCATCGCATCCTCTCATCGGCAGAGAATTCATTCTCTCACTTTAGAACCAAAATGGTCACGTACAGTGCTGTTTCAGAGAAACTTCCTACCGCAAACGCTTGGGTTGTGGAAAAAAATATTCATCCACACTTTACGTGTAGGGAAGATACCCTAAATTTTTTATTTTTTATTTTATTTTACCACTTTGTCGGGCTAATTAATATGTATACCCTTACTAAATTACAGCTTTCTAATGGTCGCTGAACTAAGCCGCCGACAGACAAACAGGCAGACTGACGGACGGACGTGGCGAAACTATAAGAGTTCCTTGTTGACTACGGAACGTTAAAAACAAAGGATCAGAATTCTCTACGGGGTTGATGTTAATGACTCTCGCAGAAAGCTATTTTGATCAACAAAGAATATTAACTATATGTTGTTTATACTTATAATTATTATATAAATAGTGTTCACTAGTCGGCAGTGGCTCGCATAACAGGATCCCCTACTAAAACATTTTAATGCACAACCCAAACGCAAAAACTCTAGGCCTCAAACAATATGACGAGCGGCGGCGTCAGCGGCGCGTTCAAATGCATAGAGTAAGATGTAGGTGTTGTCGATGGCAGCGGCGTTCGACGCGCTCCAGTCGAGCGGTGTCTCACAACACTAGACCGCCGCAACAACGAGCGATCTGGCCGCTGGCATCGTGAAGGGGTCAGCGTCGACGCGCCGCTCCCCCTGTCATCGTGTATCAGGCCTTAACCCGTTACACTGTAGCCTTACTTACTTCACACAATACAACACACTTGTACACACACGGGACGTGAGTGAGCAGTATACAGGGTGAGAGACAAAGCAACTGACTGTGGGTGGTGAACGGACGGCGGGGCGATGTCTGCCAGACACATCACGTCGGCAGGGGGTGGTGGGGGTGGAGGGGGGCGCAGCGCGGGCAGCGGGGGGGGAGCTCCCGCCATCTGTTCCAGCGGCACCATCAGCGCCGGCACCCCGCACGCAGCGCACCGTGCGCCGCGAGACATCTCGCGAGTCACCAGCGCAGCCTGCATCCAAATACACACACATTAACCATATGGTGCGTAACATCCCTGGCAAGGTCAATGAGCCCGGCTTATTATTGTCAATCTATACACATCCTCAATATTGAACATACCCATTATTTAGCTTCTCTTTTTATATCGACACTGTTTGCTTACTTTTTAGCAGGCATTCTTTACTTTACTTTCTAGTTCGCAATTTATTTCTGTTCTAGAGTTAAAACAAGATTGAATTTCATTGAGAATTGCTGCCGAAATAAGCCCCTCTGATCGATGTGTTGGTGTGAGTTGAACGACGTGCCTTGGGGTCCCCGAGTATCTCGGCGAGCGTTTGTATTTGCTGGTGCAGGTCCTGCAGGTCCACGAGCACCTCCTCGCGCGTCGCCAGCAACTGCAGCAGCTCCGCCTTCTTCGCCGTCGTCGCAGACAACTCCTTAATCGCTTTCTAAACAATTTTATTATCACTATTTTTCACCAGGACTCGACTGCAAAAAGACGAGGTGGAGCACTAGTATTATTATATTGTTAGCATGTGGTAGCATGCAAAACAAATCAAACAATATTTATTCAAATAGGTTTCTGAGAACACTTTTGAATCGTCGATACAATGTAAACAATGTTAATTTCTGCCAAAAAAAGAGCTGACAAGAAGTTCTATTTAAAGTAATAATACAATACTTTGATAATCAGCTAATAAGTATACAATATGTATTAAAACATGTAGTTAATATAAATAAGTTAGTAAACTACTAAAAACAAAGATGTCAATTTTTTTTTTGTGATTATGCAGCATAGGAGGCGCCCTATGTGAAGCGTCAAATATACTTTCATTGCGTAATTATTTTATGACCGTTACAGCTTTGAGCTGTACCAAACAAAGTAATACATGAATTATTTGTACAAAGGTTTCAAAACAAAGTACTGAAAGATATTATCCATGCACCTACATTAGAAACGAGCACCAACACAGACTTTACCATCATGTAAACTTTGACGCAATCTAGTTCCTCGACATCACAAATAAAGTAAGGAGACTGAAAAGGACATAGCCTTCTGAGTTAGTGTAGTGTACTGACATTAAAGTAAAGCTGAAATATTCGGCATTTTTTACTTACCAATTCAACTAACAATATGACATCATTTGTTAAATCAAACACTATTTAATCTCCAGGGAGATCTTGGAAGGGTATGGTATTTTATGAAACATTCTGGCATGTAAAGAGCCACCAAGCATTTCTCACATTCCCATCGTGATTCACTTTTCTTTTTAGTAATGAACACATTTTACAAAGCCTGGACGTGTTTTGTTTAACAAGATTTGGAGGAATTTGTCTAGGGAAATGTGCCCATTGTACAGCCTGATAAAATGATTACGCAAAGGCAGACCGGCGTTTCACCGTCTCAGTGCTTTAATGCCATAATATAGTTGACCGGCGATTTAAATGATTTATCTATTTTATTAAGCCCTGTGTGGATCAGAGCAAGTTTGTGTCTATTTAGAGTTTTACGATTTTGAATATCGCTATTCTTTTTAAAACAATCAATATTTTTATGAACATAAACATTATTCGTTCTTACCTGATTGACATTCAGTATTAAAATAATTTATACATTTTGTTTTCTTGCTATTAAAGAGTAAATTATTCATGTTGAACCACTGGACAACTTTAGTGAGACAGTGGTTGACATTTTTTAAAATTATTTCGCATCGCTTAAGTTTGAATCAAAGTGATGTGTTACGACTATCTTTTACAACGATTGATAGATCATATATAAGAAATAGGAATGGCCCAAGAATGAAACCCTGTGTAACACCAATTTTGATGTTTAATCCAGGGAAACGCTTCCCATTTCAACTGTCTGAATTCTATTGTCCAGCTACGAGCTAATCAATTTAAGTGTAGAACTATTAATAACATAGTGTTGTAATTTCCTGATCAGGGTGCCTTGCTGGACGCAATCGAATGCTTTAGATAGAACAACATAGATACTACTATTTAATACGTTTTCTCATATATTACTTAGACATATTAATTTACATTAATTTCACTTTTTTCTCAACTTTAAGGTTCCGTAGTCAACGAGAAACCCTTAAATTTTTGCCGTCCGTCTGACTGTTCGCGACTTAGCTCAGAGACAGTTAGTATTAGAAAGCTGTAATTTGAAAGGGTATACATATTAATCAAGCTGACAAAGTGGAAAAATAAAATCTTGAAAAAAAACCTATACAACTGGACCCCGCACCAGCATTTCTAGCGTCCCTTTAACTTCAAAGCGAAGGTATGGGTATCCAGCCGCCATTGATTTACTAAGAATACGAATGTAAAACAGTATATTTAATCACAAACACTGCACTTTTATCTACAACAATCTAGATAATCCATCGTTAGTGTAATCGGTCCGTTTCATGTTCCACGTTAATAAGTGTATATTTATATAAATGAATGAAAGGTATGTTCACCATCCACATGAGGTCCTGCTTGCGGAACTTCTCGTGGCAGAGGTGCAGCCGCTCCTCAAGCTGTCTCCGGAGCCGCGAAAACTGCGCCTCCGACAGCAGCCCGCCCAGCTGTCGCAGGTCCGCCTGACTCACACCACACAAATCAAGTCATCCACAAAGTAGAAGAAATTTAAACTAGTAATTTGCGACAGTGACTCATATTTCAAGCTATCACATGGAATTTCTTACAGTTACTTATCTGTACATCATCAATGATTCTAGCTGTTTCATAAAATTCTAGTTCCCAAATAAAGAAAATTACAGAACCTTGTCCCTCAACCCGTCCTGCACCTCGTCGCGGTCAGCCTTCTGTTCTCGCAGCAGCTCGACGTCCGCCAGAAGCCGCTGCAAACACACTATTGTTATCTAGTGTGTGACGATGTGTTACGATGACATACATATGGACGTAGGACATCGTTAAAATTATAATATATTTAGTACTACACAACTTATAATATGTAGAATTTTAAATCTTAAGTAAATGTTATGTAGACACTGAGAGTGACAAGTTTAAATGGACATCCGTTTGAATGTATCACTAAATCGCAAGCTATGTGAAAACGGTTCGTGCACCAACCTTAAGGTCATCTGTGAGGGAGTCCTGCCGCATGAGGAGTGCATGGTGCGCACTCAACGTGTCCTCCAGCTCCGAGGTGAGATTCTCGTACCGCTCGTTCAGTTCCGCCAGCGCTGCGGACATCACACCACACCGCTCTAGCTGTACCATCATTCACATACCTACTCTACTACTACTCTAACGACTCTAACACATCAATGCCTCGTGGCCTTGGCCGTTGCTTGTCACCACTGTAGGGGTACACGCCTCTATTTTAAAATAGGAGGCTTAAGCTGTAGTCTGCATCTACCGCGTTTGGCTTGTGCGAATCGGCAGACATTTTCGAGCTAGAAGTGCTCACTTGAGATAAGGCCTCTGACTTGGCATAGCGACTGCTGCCAAATGACGATAGCCAGGAATGATGATTTATCCACTGACGCACCGAGGAGATCAGGTAGATGTGCCACTCGTGCCAAGGTGGTCACTCGTCCAATGACTAACCGATCATTCAATGATCCGATGCACGAATGTAACTTGGCCAAACGCACGTGAAATACTTCAAAAATTAACACAAAAGTTTGTAAACATTTATGGAATTAATATCTAAACTAGTGTCATCTAGTTATACAAATACAAGATATAATCTCGTAAATGTGTATTTGTTACCTTTTAACGCTGTGTATAGCTGTTACCTACTACTTAAATACTTAAAACACACTCAAAGTGAAACGTATACAGTTTTGTTTGAGCGCCAGGTGATGAGGTGATAAAGAAATGAAGAATGCGGCGAGAAATTATTGCTCATGTCACTCACCAGCCGACTCCGTGTTCATGGACTTGTGGAACAGCTTTAGACCTTCTTTCAGCTCAGTTTTCATTTGATTCATTTGATCATTAAAACTATGCATCTAGAACAATATTTATCATTTAATGAAAAACCTCTCATCTATACTAATACAGTATATTGAGTAAAGTACACTGCACATTGGGATTTAATAATATGGTTTTTTTTATTTTTCAGTTCATCTTTTATAACACTAAGTACAAGCCGTACTGGGGCATTATCTGAGTCTTTCTAAATTTTACTATGTTTATATAATAAACTTAGGTATGGGAATTTTTAATTGATTGGTGTTGCAAGGGTCCATAGTGTAGGGTGCAGGCATAAGCTTGTTTGCTACCTTGGTAGTTGGTATAAAATATTACCTGCGAGGCGAGTCCCGCGTCAAACCCCCTGAGCTGTTCGGAGTAGTCTCCGACGAGGACAGAGAGGTCCGTCATGCGCTTGTCCACCGTCTGCAACCGGTTCAACTTTTCCGCTGGTGAGAGAAAGAGACGTGATGTTGTTTTGTGCCAAACTGCCACAAGCGATTTAGCTTATAAATTAACTACTTTATAAATTTGCAAGGCATCGACGTACCCAGCTTTTGGATAAGACTCAATTTTTACCTCAGCTAAATGCGAAATGGCGAACCAGTTAAAGATATATGGTTTATACCTGAATTCCTTAAGTATTCGAACGGCGATTATTCTGATTAGTGGCGTTTGTTTTAGGAAATACGATCTCATATTGAGGTTGAGGTTTATCCTCAAAACTGTCATGAGCGTGCGTGACCGATACTCACAGACGTTTCTTGCGTTGTAAGCCGCATTTTCCGCTGCCTCCGTGGCTCGCGACGTCATCTGACGCAGATTCTTTATCAAATCGTCGTTTAAATCCTGCATAGCTTCCCTGTTAAACGTCAACATTAAACATGAATTAACATTACATTTTAAGTTATATTTTAATTTCGCTTTCATTGTATCAGTTTCACTAATATTAGGTATATTAATATCGAAATCAGAATATAAGAACCATACAAAATTATTTTGGTCAATAGTTTTTGTTGGGCTTTGCTTTTTCGACAAAATGTGCATTAAAAAAAATAATAACCTTTACAGAAACAAAATCTTGGCACTAAATCATAATAAAGGAGCAGTCCTAGTCACAGGTTGTATCAAATTACACCTACCGATTGCCATTAAGGTAATACCCCTTTATAATTCAAACCTGAACAAAATTATTACAATTTATTACCAGAATCCCGTTGAATAAAGAAACGGAATCAGAGCGCCACGGAAACCGTACAAAGGACTATTTTAAAAAAATCTCAAAAGATTTAGAGATAAAAAGAATCAACTATTCACAGAGAAGTCGACACTGTATGGGGCACTCGCTGTTTTATCAAATATGGGATTAGCCTTTTCAAAGTCTGGTTTCTTTTAAAAGGGACAAATATTTTGACACGCGGCTGAGCAAATAGAAGTGATACTGAGATCGGCTCAGATTAATTTTATTAATACTAAGCTCCGATGCAATCTCAGATTTCATTTTTATAATAAATAAAGCATGTAATAAAGCAGTATGTGTCCGTGGATATTCCAGTCTATTGGGATACTTTCGAAAAAAAATATCTCCATTGGCCAGCATCTGTCCTCTGAAGTTCCGTTGTCCAATTCGAAATTGCACTCAGCTATTTACCACTTTGCTAAGTTTCGTTTTGAAGACCCCCATCACGACGTTATAATGTGTTTTGGAGCAGTATGTACCTTTCATTTAGCTCTGAAGCTATCCAGTATATCAAACTCATCAAAATTTAATATCGTAGTAGAAAGATGCGCCCCACGATTTAAGAGTTCACCTGTAAGCATATATGTGATGGTGGTGTGTGTTTAATGTGTGTATGTCCTCTTGTTACATCAAGACACCCAGAGGATTATTTTGTTATTGTATGTATAACCGGTCGTGTACAACCGGCTACCTAGGGAAATAACAAGTGCAACTTCCATCGCGGTATTCAAACACAAGCTTAAGGATGGCTAGAAAGCAAAGCGTTCTATTCGCTGAAAGAGTTCATTGCAGAAAAAGTGTGACGCATTATATATGTATTTACATACATAAGTACAGTATGCAATTTTGTTGACATTTTGTATATCTTCTTTGTTCGTAAACTGGGTACATATTGTTATGTATAAGTATAGAAATGTTTTATGACCTTTATATTCAACAAATTTACCAATAAATACATATATCATATCATCACATAATATTAAAATCTTTGTTATTTATATTCCTAGTTTGAGTTTAAATTCCATGCAAATTCGATTTTTAACGAAATAATAAGTTCATGTCAATTATGTTTTTAATTAAGAGAGTTCATGCATGTTTTTGATTTTTATGATGATTTAATTTATATGGACCTCTCCGTTTAAAAACCACTTCCAAATAATCCCATTTTTGTCGATCGTTCGCTATCTGTGTCCAGGTTTGTCCCGCTACGACTGTAGTAGTATTAGTAGTCGTTTTCGTTTATTGCAGATAGCACTATTTTTACAAAAAACAGCACTACCAGACATTCAAATATTTTAAAGTACAGTCGTGAACTAAAATACTTATTATACGAATTGTGCCAGGCTTGATTTGTTCAATGGTTCTTGGATTAGGCAATTATCGATGACGAAAAATTTGTCTCGTTACCGCAAACTTCGCATAGTAGAAAATCGGTCTTAAGTTAATCACTAGGATTTTTTTTTCATTTTTTTAAATTTTTAATCATTATTTATTTCTGATGACAGCTGTCAAACTTGAAAGGGCTATACCTTCTTAACTATTGATCTTAGACTAGCAGTTTCCTTGGAGAAATGATAGACCTCATCAAGATCTTTATTTTTGATGACAGCTGTCAAACTAGAAAGAGCTATATCTCCCTAACTATTGATCTTAGACTAGCAGTTTCCTTGCAGAAATGATAGATCTTATCAAGGTCTTTATTTTTGATGACAGCTGCCAAACTAGAAAGAGCTTTATCTTCGAAACTTCACAACATGTTCTCCGAAATGAATATTGATGAGATCTATCACATCTGTCAAGAACCTACTAGTCTAAGATTCAAAGTTACCGAGATAAAGCCGTTTCTAGTTGACAGCTGTCATCAAAAATAAAGATCTTGAAGAAATCTATCAGTTCTGTAAAGTAAAATTTACAAAGAACAAGCCCGTGATTACACTGTTTACGAGCAAGTGTGATAAAAAACTACCACTAGACTACTAGAACCAGGGACAAAAATCATTGCCCTTGGTTACCACCAGTCGAACTACGCAGTAGGACCACGGGAAAATAATGACAAATGAAGCTCATGAACATTTTATTTATTTTTAAAAACTTAAATTTTTATTTGAGTAAGTAAACCCGAACAAAACACTTGTATTTTGTTCAATGGAACTTGTGAGGCAAATATTGATCGATGAAGTAAGTGATAACACTATTTGTCAGTGATGTCATGGGGACGTGGTGTGAGCCGGTGGTGTCACGGGCCCTAAAGGGTTTTTTCTAGGGATTACAGTGTGGAGTTCTTCAAACGCGCTTTAATGCCTCTGGAGTAGCGTTAATTTTTTTGCTGCTTCAAGGGACCGTAGATCTTAGTATATGCTAATAATTTAAACTTGATACCTTTAGGCGTTTTTTAGAAAAAAGGACTTACAGTCAAACTACAGTCAGACAAACTTTTTTTAATGTCTTGCAACTACAAATAAACGAATCTTTTGCTATATTTATGGCTTCGTGTCAAATTTCAAGATTCGCAACGGGAAGTCAACGCAAGGAGCACAACGGGAAGTCCCCATAGGGTTTGATTTATTTGTGAATGTCAAAATATGCGACAAAAATGCCCGTATTTTGACGTGTTTTTTTTATTACGTTGTTTTTTACAGCTTGAAGAGACCTTAGTATTTGATATTAATTTCAACTTGATACTTTCACGTGTTCCAGAGATAAAGGGTCTTGACAGACAGACAGACGGACAACAAAGTTATCCTATAACAAAAGAAACCCATTTTTTCCTTTTGCGGTACGGAACCCTAAAAATGGATTACAAGTCCGGAGGTTATAAAGATTCTGAGTTACTCCCTGTAACTCTCCTTAAAAAATATAAAAATGGAGAATCTTTTTGGAGATGTTCCAATTATAGAAAAACCAAATGTTTAGGGACAGTGACTCTAAAGGTTACCTACGTAAGATATATAGATTAGGCATTGGGATACTTGGTATTGACATCTTAAGCAATGTTCAGCTTCAAGATAATTTGCAAGACAAGGTGAAACAAAAAAACAAAAAACTTGGAGTACTCTACAGAGCGAAGCAGTACTCGGGGCAAAGGTTGCTGCTCCCATAGGACTGAGGAGAGACTTTGCCTCTATGTGTGTGTTCTACTGTTTGTATAATAGGATGTGTTCTGAGGAATTATTTGAAATGATGCCTACTGCTACTTTCTACCATCGCAACTCTCGCCGTCGGCAGGGAGTTCATCCTCACACCTTAGAACCTAAATGGTCACGTACAGTGCGGTTTTTTATATATCATTAAGGTGGCAAACTAGCCTAGGTTAAGTTTCAGAGTAACTTTCTCCCACGAAAACTCTTTTCTTTTGAAAACGTTTCCTCTAAGGACTACAGTATGGGGTTCTTCAAAAAAGAACTTATTTAGGGTGGGCAATGCGCAAGTGATGCCCCAGGTATTGCAAGCGTCCCTATGCTGCAGTGACCGCTTACCATCAGGCGGACCGCAAGCTTGTTTGCCACCTTAGAGGTATAAAAAAATATATGTATTTTTATTTACACTGGCTACTTTTTTACTAACGTCTTTAAACTTTATAGGGAGACGATGATAAGAAAAAAAAAACAACATACTTGCAATCCCGACATTTCAAAAAATATAGCTTTAAAGGAAATGGCTGAATTGAAGTTGACGGTAAAAAAGAGTGATGAACCTATTACGAAATTATATGACAACAAATTATTAGAAGCAAAAAACTGTGGTGTTCATCACTTTGTACTAAGTATACCTCCGTTTAGCAATATCTTATATGATGCACGAAATGAAGTCAACGGAGTTCCAAGAACTACTTTTAAAGATGTTGTGAATGTTGTTGTCCCGACAATATTTCACGAGTATCTATTGGCTGATTTTTGTTTTAAAAGTAATAGGATTTTAGTTTTTTCATCTTAAGATGTACGTGAGAAAATAAATATGTGAAAGAGATTTTTATGGATGGGACTTTTAGCAGCTGCCCATCACCGTTTGCCCAGCTTTACACACTTCTTGGAGATGTAGGCAGTTCTGTCGAGGAAAACAATGTTCTTCCTTTAATATTTGCTTTGATGCCAGATAAAAAAACTGAAAGTTACTCCATTTTGTTCAGTTTGATCAAGTCGCAGCTTCCGGAGTTCGAACCTATAGAAGTACACTGTGACTACAAATTAGCACCAATCAATGCTATAGTTGAAATATACCCTGAAATTGTAGTAAAGGGGTGTTATTATCACTGGTCCAGAAGTGTCTGGAAGAAAGCTAAATTTTTAGGTCATACAAAATTTAAGGCAGAAAAAAGAATTGTTGCACTCACTGCAGCACTGCCGCTTATCCCGGAAGAGCTTATTAAAACAGGATGGGAGTATATCAAAGAAGAATGTGGCGACTTAATGAAAATGCCAAAATTTTTGAATTACGTAGTAAGATTTTGGCTCAAGCCATACTTTAGTAAAATGTTAAGTGTTTACAGTGAATATCATCGCACAAATAATATTTTAGAAGGTTGGCATTCTAAATTAAATAAAGCATTAAAGAAAAACACCGTAACACTGTTACGCCTTCTGAACGTTTTACGTAAATTCCAAGATCTTAAAGTAATAAAACTTAAAACAAATACCAATAAATCAAAAAAAAACAAAAAATATATATGCAATGATGACGTAATCAGACTTGTGCAGATGGAGTTAATTAATCATGACATAACATTAGGTCATGCACTTGATAAGCTTAGATAATTTAATTAAGTAACCTTCTAAACTTTTATTCGTCTTATGACGTCTATGTACGCTTAACTAAAATATTTCTATGTAATTGATGATTTTTTTCATATCGACAGTACCTACATTCGGATTTGATATATTCCCTCCTGAATGGTATGAGATGGAAGAAGCGGTAAAACTGCTATTAGGCTCACAATTCTTCTTTCAGCCTATGATTTAGTGTACTCCAAAGACTTTGCTTTTCGCCATATATTTTGCGTCCAATGATGATAGCATCCTTTTACTGTGATGTCGGGAAACACTTTTAAACAAGCATTAATTGCTCCTTTTTCGTAGTCGGAATGTAATTTAATGGGTTATCATTGTGGTTTTTGCGACTTATTTAGCTTAACAGGATGTAATAATTATATATAATAAAATAATAAATAACTGTGCTCCTTGCCGTCTGTCATCAGAGCGAACATTAAGGACTTCGCTCAGTATATGTAATAATACTATTCATGTCTCCGTGAAAACTATACATCTGGACAAATGGACTCGGACACCTGTGAAACGTACCATCAGCACTGCACTAAATTAACTGTTCTACAACATCTTTACTCAATTTAATTGTTTAAGTTAGCCTGTATCGTTAAGATCTCAAAAATCCCCGTCCTATATTTCCAGTAGTGCGGCTGGTAGTGCTATCTGCAATAGACGTATTTTTTAATATACTTATATATTTTTCGTTAATTCCCCGATTACTTTACGTAGAGCTTCCTAAATACTTTTATGTGAGATAGTCAAATGCCTTTTTGTAGTCTATAAAGGCGACATATAATGGCCTTCTGAATTCTAAATATTTTCCTATGTGTTCTACGAGTACTACTTGTAAATGATCAATGGAACTACATCCCTTTCTAAACCCCGCTTGCTCAATACATGGGCACATGTCTATTTTTGCAGCTATTCTGTCCTATATACATGAGGCAAAAAGTATATATAGAGACGGTAGGAGACTTATTGGACGATAGTTGCCGATGTCTGCTGTATCTCCTTTTTGGTACAGAAGAGTAATCTCCGATTATCTCCATTATTTTAATACCGATTCTCCCTCCATGATTTCGTTGAAAAGTATAGTAAGTGGCGTCAAGAGAAGAGGTCTTGCGTATTTGATGCATTCGTTGGTAATGCCTTCTTGTCCAGGACTCTTTTCTATATCTATAGATAGAAAAAGAGCCAACAAACAAATACAAAAAGAGTGAGACTATTATGAGAAACAGTTACACATTTTTACTGAAACGATATTCAAAGTTAAGCAACGTCGAGCTTGGCCAGTAATTGGATGGGTGACCGCTTATCAGCACACGTTTTGGTAATGTTTGTGAATTACGTAAATGGTACCACCACTATTCGCGAGTCCAACTTGCACTTAATTGATTTTTTTATGTCAGTACCGCCCGTAGGTTATGAGCCCCCGCTTATTGTCTTCTGCTCATCATACCTTTACATTTGATACCCATGTCAAGGGGTATCTAAATCTAAAGAAACAGGTAGTCCGCTATTTTGTGGTGATGGACATATTGGATGTATCGTAATATTGAAAATATAACATTGTGTTTTCATTGGAACTGAGACTATTCAGCATGATTGAATCACAGGAAGTATAAAAAAACCGTTACAAGATTCCACCCGGAACGACAGATGGACTCACAAGAAAGTGACTTAATAAAAACGTGGTAAAATAAAATAAAAAAGGGCCAAAATTCTTCGAGAACTGATTTCTGTGTTGGACGAACTACTTATTTACAAGTTTCTACGTAACCCATGGGATGCGAGTCAGACTCGCACTTGTCCGGTTTTATTTATAGTATGAATACTCTTTTCCACTCGACAGTTGTGCCCCAACGTTTGAGACTCTAGCACATCACCGAAACATCCTTCG